>CM053604.1:129183272-129229089 GCA_028646535.1 Procyon lotor | reverse complement strand
ACCACCTCTTCTTTATCCATCCATCTATTGATGGACATCTAGGTTCTTCCTATAGTTTGGCTATTGTGGACATTGCTGCTATAAACATTCAGATGCATGTGCCCCTTCGAATCACTACATTTGAATCTTTAGGGTAAATACCCAACAATGCAATTGCTGGGCTGTAGGGTAGCTCTATTTCCAACTTTTTGAGGAACCTCCATACTGTTTTCCAGAGTGGCTGCACCAGCTTGCATAAGAATCAAATATTACTGACAATATGCTAATAGTTAAAAAAATAATTACAGATGGCAAATAACTAGGCTGGATCTGTAAATTAGCAAGAGCTACTCGAGCACATAATCCTCAAGAGTGAATCTACAAAAAGCCAGCTGAATCTGAAAACCATTAAGTCCAGCAATTTAAGTCAGGCACAGACAGAGGCACAGAGAGAAATGCTTTTTTTCTGCCACTTTCTACTGCTTCCAAGTTATTCCTTTGCAGTTGACCTCTGTGAGATGTTGGTAGTGAAGTATTCTTAGGCAACTTTCCAAAGCGCTGTGACATCCTGTGACATTTGACAGATGGGATTTCATGCGACCAATAAAAATAAGTTTATAAAGGAAAAAAATCTTTTAAATAAAATGCCTCTAAAGCAATGTGAATATTTTTAGCAAGCAGAATATAAAATTGTAAGTGGAGTGTGACACTACTCTATATAAACACATAATTTTATATGTTATATGATACATAACATATATATAAGCTTTGGGTTCTCAACGTTTACGGCCATCTGGATTTACTTTCCTTAAAAAAAAAAAAATAATGTCTCCAATTTTTCTAAACATTCCGCCCTTTCATTCATCATCCGCTTCTGCACATATTCCTCTCTTCCAGCATCTCCTTCTTTAAGGGTGGACACTCTTAATGTCGTTCCTGGGAGTGTCATTAACATAAGGCTGTTAAGTGTGAAGATTTTCATTAAACGTTGAGGCTTACGGAGGGGAATTACCATAGCACATATGGGAAACTGTTTAAAACTAGCCAGAATAAGGGAAGATTTTCCTATTGTGCACGTACTGTCTATTGTAAAGCTACCAAAATGAAAGCATTGTGGCACTGCATTCAGAAGAGGTAGAAGGAATAAATACCATATCCAAAAATTAAATCCAGTTTAAAATTCAATCCAGAGTAAGGATTTAGTGTATGGTTAGGAAAGTACTCCAAAACAATAAGAAAGAAACATATTCCTTTTTTTCTTTTTTTTTTTTTTTTAAAGAGAGACACTGGCCGTGGGTGAAACAGAGGGAGAGAGAGAATCCTAAGCAGGCTCCACGCCCAGCACTGGAGACCAGCGCCGGGGTGGATCTCACGTCCCTCAGATCATGACCTGAGACAAAATCAGGAGTCAACTGCTTAACTGACTGAAGCACTCAGGTGCCGCCCACACACATATTTTTTAATAGTCAGCAAGACAACTGGCGACCTATTTTTTTTTCTTTTTTGGTGAACTATTTTTAATTAGGTTAGATTCCCCATCTCATATTGTATTCAAAATAAACCTAAAATGGCTTAAAGATTTATACATACAAAATTAAAACATTCAATGTTAAGCAATAATAAAAGTGAATAATAAAATAATAATAAAAATAATAAAAGTGAACCCTGATAAAAATCTTGGAGAAGGGGAAGGAAAACGTTCAAAGGAAGTAAGTACACAAGAAAACAAACGTATATGTAAAATGATGCTTGGGGTAGTGCTGTTTAGAAATCTGAATATGTGAGGGGCGCCTCAGGGCCTCAGTGGGTTAAGCACCCGACTTTTTTTTTTAAGATTTTATTTATTTATTTGACAGAGAGAGAGAGAGAGAGATCACAAGTAGGCAGAGAGGCAGGCAGAGAGAGAGGGGGAAGCAGGCTCCCCGCTGAGCAGAGAGCCTGATGTGGGGCTCGATCCCAGGATCCTAAGATCATGACCTGAGCTGAAGGCAGAGGCTTTAACCCACTGAGCCACCCAGGTGCCCCTAAGCACCAGACTCTTGATTTCAGTTCAGGCCATGATCTCAAAGCCATCAGATCGAGACCCATCTCCCATGTCGGGTTCTGAGCCCAGTGGGGAGTCTGCTTTGTCCCTCTCCCTCTGTCGCTCTCCCTACTTGTGCTCTCTCTCACTCTCTCTCAAATAAATAAATAAATAAATAAAATCTTTAAAAAATAGTAATAAATAAATCCAAATATGCAAACTAATTTAAACATCCATCAATGAGATTTAGTGAAATAAATTCCAGTTCTTCTGTGTATTTTACATTTAAAAGTAATGTGTGTTTATATTTATTGATATGAAGAGACATTCGCAAAATGTTAATAAATGGGATGAGAGGGAATAATTGCAAAACAGTATATAAAAATATGTATATAAAACAGTATATAATTTTTTTTCATGTTCAAACCTAAAAGTAAAATTGCGTCATTTCCTCGGTCACAAAGCTTCTTACGGCTTCCTAATACCTACAGAACAGCCTGACTTTCTAGCATAACATTTGAAGTTCTTTACATCAAATGCTACTTTTCCTCCCTCAAGAGAATGTGCTTTATTCACACAAATCTATTATCCTGTCCCAAAGGACTGTGTGCTGTCACATTTTCACGGAGCTCATGCTGTTCTCTCAGCCTGGAAGGAGAAATCTTCCACATTTGCTCCTTAAGGAAATTCTCCTCATGCCTCGAGTCTTTGCTCCAATGTCACCTTTCACTGGAAGCTGGCACTAGCCCACCCCCACTCCTTCCTCACATCCTCACAGCACAATATTTAGACCTTTTTTACACATCAGCATTTTTGACAAACTTCCTCCGCACACACAGTACTGAGTTAAATGCTTGTAATAGAGGTTCTGGTAAGTGTTTGCTTAAATACAAGGCTTTTAAAATTTTAATTATTTGAACACTCTCTCAAACAAGATAAAAAATTAAATAAATCTATCTTTTTCTTTTTTTGCATTCCTGTTTCTACTAATTAAAGAAGAATTGATAGAAATAAAAAATCGTGCGTGGAAGTGTCTCATAATTTGACTTCGACCCCCTCAAGGCAACCTCTATTAAGAATTTAGTATGTACACCCCTTCACAATTTATTATATGTGTGCTTAATTGTTCTATAAAGGTGGCATCATAAAAGGAAATTTTTTATCAGATTGGCAAGGTTCCTCTCCCTAAGCCATTCATCAGAAGAATGTAGAATATTAATTTTCTTCAAAATTCTTCCTGCTTCTTTCTCATAGTAGACAAGCATTTGCTTTTAATTTTATTCAACTCCACCCATAAATCCTCAATTTGCCAGGTGCTTTTATGCTATGGAGGCAATAGTACACAGCGAGTCTGCTGGTCTTTCTGGACCTGTCTGTCCGTGTGACTCAGGCCTCTCACCCCATTTCAGAACCTCGTTTAGCCTGACCTTTGGGCTTTCTCATTACTAGGTTTAAGTGGTCCTAATGAAATCTTAATGAGGTACACACAGAAATTACACAGCCACTATCTCCTGAGCAGTATCTTAAAGCTCTGCAGAAAGAGAAATTGGCTGGGGAGCAAATCCAGGATCTTGTTGAGCTCTGCTTCCCACAGTCTTTGTCACAGTGAATTTTTACATTCTTACATCTCTGGGTTTCAATTTCTTGATCAATGAGGAATTGGATGGACTGCAACAGGAATTTTCAAACTACACTCCACATAGAGCTGGGACCCTGAGAACATGCCCCCGAGACCGTCAATAGGAGAGAGAAGAAAATTATTTAATAGATAGTTAATTAATAGAAAATCATAGCTACTCAGCCAAAGAGCTCATCTTCAGAATTCCTAGTAATGACAAGAAAATGACAAGCGACATCTCTAGAACCCTCATGGCGCATGGCATATAGGTGAAGCCAACTATCAACTTGTTAAGGAATGGAATTTAGGGGCCAAAAGACTAGTTTTTAAATTGGAACCTTTAAACTTGAAAATACATTCTTTTATTGTCATTGTTTCACTTTCTCTCCAATTCGCTTGCCTCCGAACTCTTTGAGAGGAACCTTTCACACCAGTTCAGCCTCGTCTGAGTATCCCGTCTCAAAGCTTGATACAAATAATGAAATAGGAAGAGCACTGGATTCGAACAGGCAGGGACTCTGAATCTGAGTCTTGGGTTTGCCACTAATTTTTGACCCTGACCTGGACCTTGACCTTGACCAAGTCACTTGCCTCTCTGGGACTATTCCTTCCTGCAACCATTTGTCGATCGATTTGCAGCACTTTCGACACACCAGACACCAAACTAAAATGCTGGGAATACTATGATTGGTATGACCCGGCCCATTCTCCTGGAGCTCACCTGGAGATAGGGGAAGGCAGAAAGGCAAATAAACACAGAAATGCAAAAATCACAGCCTTGAGACTGTGTGACCATGGGACTGCAAAATCCCTTTCAAACCCCAAAAGTATACAGCTTGGTGGAAAGAAAGTCACTAATAGATTCGTGATCTTAAATACGGTTCACATTTCCTCCTCAAATCATTGAAAAATAGGGACAGAACTTACAAATATGTAATGTGCATTGACTAGCACCTTCTCCAAAATATCCCTGCCAACTGTTCTGAAACTGCCACCAACAATCAGACGACAGAAGTGGGGACCCATCACCAGAATCTGGCACATGGGAGTGACTCTAAATATTTGTTGAATCGTAACTAAGTAATGGCAGAACAGGCCTGAGCAGAGGGCACTTTTCCAGCTTTTTCCTATGGGTATGGATTTAGCTAAAGCTATGAC
This sequence comes from Procyon lotor, assembly GCA_028646535.1. Classification (NCBI taxonomy): domain Eukaryota; kingdom Metazoa; phylum Chordata; class Mammalia; order Carnivora; family Procyonidae; genus Procyon; species Procyon lotor. The sequence continues at coordinate 129,224,311 of CM053604.1, read as the reverse complement.
ACAGAAAATGTGCGGGGACAAGAGTGGAGCACGAAAGTCACTCCTTGGGACACGAACCTGGGCAGTTGTTCCTCCTGCTGTGTTTCCAAAGTTGATTTTCCAGTAAAAGGAAAATAATAGTGATGGTGATGATAACTCTGCAAGATTGGAGATAATTACCGCCCTCACGGAGTCCTAGATGAACACTCTAGCCTCCGACAAGGAAAAGCTTTTCTAAACCTGAATATGTCTTTACGTCAAGCAGGCACTTCTCAGACCTCTCATGCAACATGGATGTTACTTGTTGGCAAATCGTTTGCAGATGTCTGTGAGTTCCGGGCGTGTAAGGGAAGGAGTGGTAACAGGCTTTTCCGTAGCCCGCGTCACCTCGCTTGGCTTGTCCGGTGACGTTCTGGGCTCTCAGGTGTGGCCTCAAAGCGGGAGAATGTTCTGGCAGGACTGCAGCACCCAGCAGCTGTCTGCTGAGCAGATTCAGAGCACAGCTGTTTGGCTCAGAGGACGGCAGAGAGGAAGAACACTCCGCCTGCCGCAAAAGTCAGCTGAGATATCTGCTATTCTTGCAAATTGGTCTATATTAAATACGTAATTCAAGGACTAAAATTAAAACCAAAATGAGCCCACAATTTCTGGAGCAGTCTTCAAACATTCCCGTCATAGCTGCGCTTCTTTTAATACAACCAGCCGTCTTCGGAGGCTCAAAAGGAATTTCCTCTAAGCAGAAAAGTCTGAAGGGCATTCTTCAAAGGTCCTTGAGGGAAACTCACTCTGATGGCAGGAAAGGAACGTTCAAGATGCCTCAGAGACTACAGGCATGGAAAAATACTTTAGACTGTCAGGGTGAGAGGAGGTTATGTTTGATGATACTTAATACAGTCTTGGGTTAGAAATCCTGCTCAAGACTAAAAGAGCGAGAGTGCTATTAGAGGCGTAGACTTGGAAAGCAAAAACCCAAGAACATAAATACTATACTGAAGACATTATGAGGCGCCTGTGTGGCTCAGTCGGTGAAGCATCTGCCTTCGGCTCAGGTCATGATCCCGAGGTCCTGGGGATGGAGTCCCACTTTGGCTCTCTGCTCAGCAGGGAGCCTGCTTCTTCCTCTCCCTCTGCCGGCTTCTCCTCCTGCTTGTGCACCCTCTCCATCTCTCTGACAGATAAATAAAATCTTAAAAAAAAAATAAAATAAAACATGAGCTGCATGAATGTATATATGCACTTATATATTAATGCAGGGGCGATGTCCAAAATATTGAACTTCTCTAACAGCAGAAGGGGATCAGACTGGTGCCCCAGTCTGTTTGGAACTAATGGGTTTCCTGGGATATGGAACTTCTGGTACTAACCCTGGGACATCCCTGGGCAGCTGGGATGCTTGGTCACCCTAGGAAAGGGCACTAACTAACCTGAACAGACATCAGCTATACACACCTGTGTGGTCTGGTGAATGCTCTGTGTGATCGCTCATCCTTGATGTCTGAGGATGTTTGAATCCTGGGAATCACACAGTCCTGTATTTGGTTTCCCTGAATTTCTCAGGCTTTCTCCTGCCCCTGTGCCTTTGCACAAACTGTTCTCTCCACCTAGAAAATGCCGGGCCAACATCTGTAACTTCTTGCCAGAAGACCTCTAGACCCTTCAAAAACTGAATTAAATACATCTCTGAAGATCTTCCTGAGGACTTTGTATTTACTCTTTTATTCAGAATTTGAGGGAAAATATGAAGCAGAAAGGCAACTCCAAAGAAGCAAGATTGTTCATCTCCATTACTTAACGAACAAGAAAGAATCAGTGAGCATCTCTCAAGTCCCCACCCCCAAATTCTGAATCAAAGTAATTTTTATCACAAATGGTAACATTCTACAGGAAGCCACTAAAAGCTATTATGGGTTTTTGCGTGTGCTGCCAGGGCCCCAGCCAGAGCCGGAAAGAATCTGAATTCAAGGGTCACCCAGCTGGCTCAGTCAGTAGAGCATGCAGCTGTTGATCTCCGGGTTGTAAGTTCGAGTCCCATGTTGGGTTAGAGATTACTTAAAAATAAAAAATCTTAAAAAAAAAAAAAAGAATCTGAATCCAGTGATTTTAGGGACAATAATAAAGACTCACTATTTCCGTAGATCTGGGCCACGGCCCTGCTAGTAAGAAAAATAGTCTTCTTCCATTTAGGTTAGGCCATGGTGTCTTTGAGAAAATAAGTAGTCTGAGTTCTTGAGAGGTATAATGAGTTAATAAGGCATCAGCGGTCCCCGACGCTGTTCTAGATGGGGAGACTGAACTGCAACTAGAGGCCAGTTTTGCACCGTCCCCTTCTCCCAAGGCCCACTGCCCTCCCAACTACTGGAGCCTGCAGGGATCAGGAAAGAACTAGAATTCAGCCTTCTCCTTCTGTGGAAAGTAGCAGAGTTTACCCAGAGGGCACAGGAGTCACGGGTGTGACCTGAAGCTAGAAGCAGGTCAGGGAAGGGGGAACGCCCATAGAGACTGGATCAGTTAGGGTCCTGGCAGGAAACCAATGGCATTCTCCTAACAGGGAAATCCAGAGAGAGTTTGGTGAAAGGTCTGTTTACAAAGGTGTGGGCAGGGTATAGAGAAACCACAAGGGATTAGTGTAACTCCTAGGGCTGGAACTGCAGTTGTTCCCATCCTTAGGCAAAGTGGAGAAATGGTTACCCGAACCTGGAGACAGAAAATGCTGAGCAGAAAGAGCCATATGACAAGAGTTGGACACCTGTGGTGGCAGGACTCAGCCAGGGGACAGTGAGAGAGATGACGTCAAGTCAGGAGAGAGCTGACGTCTCTCTCTAATCTCTGATTCTCCCTCCAATCTCTTGCTAATGCTCCCCTTGGGACCAAAGGGTAAGGGAGCCATCAACATAATTCAAGGTCAACTCCCAGTGCACAAGACAGTGGAAAAATATACAGAAGACCTGGAAGACAAACAGAAGCTGTCCAGCACATGGACTCTCACATTGTGAAAGCCTGCATCTTGTGGTCATTTCCTTCAAATACACAAAGAAAATTCCAAACTCCAGGTCCCTGGCTGTCCCAATGATAGAGCATGCAACTCTTAATCTCAGGGTCATGAGTTCAAGCTCCACACTGGGCATACAGCCTACTTAATATCAGAAAAGAAAATGCCAAACTACAGTTGACCCTTGAACAACACAGGTTTGAACTGCCAAGTACTTACATGTGGATATTTTTTTTCGACAAATACTGTCCAGTACTGGAAAATGTATATATTTTCTCTTCCTTACTATTTTCTTAAAAATAATTTCTTTTCTTTAGCTTGCTGTATTGTAAGAATACAGTATATAATACCTATAACACACCAAATATGTGCTAATAGGCTGTGTATGTTATCAGTAAGGCTTCCAGTCAATGATAGGCTATTTTTAGTTACGTTTTGGGGGGAGTTAAAAGTTATATGTGTATTTTTGATTGCGCGGGGTGGAGGATTGGTATCCCTCCATTCCCACATTTTCAAGGGTCAACTATATTTAGAACTTGAATCATGGCAGTGGTTAAGAGCATTGGTGAGACTGCCTAGATCTGGGGCAAGTTGTTCTATCCTTCTAAGACTTGGTTTATCCACCTACAAAATAGGCACAATAGTAGTACACATTCATAGAGTTGTCGAGATTCAGGAAAGCATCCAGCATCGTGGATGGTGAATAGTTAAGTGAATAAATGTGAATATCAATCCTCCATTTATCACTATCCCTGGGTTTTGCTAAATATTATATATGCCATGCCATTTAATGTTTTCCTATTGAAGAGGCTAAAGGGTCAAAGGGAACAAAGGGAAGAATAAAAATGTCTTCTCCATCCCATCTCTGGCACCAAGAGAAGGAGTCGGTCACCTTATCTCCAGATGTGCTAAGACACAGAGGCCATTGTGTCAGCCAAGAAACACAGAATGCCAGAGATACTAGAGAGAATGTCTGCAAGAGAGATGGCAAAGCCAAACTTCCCAACTGGCTCCTGTAGATTAAAACATCCACCCCAAGGGTTGGGAGGTTCATACATTCATTCCTATTATACTGAAAGGAGGAAATAGACCAGAAAAATGAAATTGAGTTTAAGTAGAATAATATATGCATTACACAGAGAAGTGAAAACTCTTCAGCAATTCAGTGGTGTTCTTAATGTTTGTCTGAGAGAGTGAAGAATGTAGGCTACCTCTGACAACAATAAAAGTCATGGTCTGCATACACTTTCTTTTATATAACTGTTTGGGCACAACTCATGTACACTGGAAGAAACCGATGCCACTTAAGTGTTCCCAATGGAATTGGGAATTGAGAAAGTGTTCTCAATCGGAAGCACAGGGTTTCCTCTCTATATCCCACCACAAGTATAATTCTTTGTGGTAAAACTTTCTGTTTGACAACCTGACATAGCTATGTTAAAAACGGAGAACTAGTATGGGCAAGTCAATAGCATTCTACAGATCCATGAGTCACTAAGTTCAGTTTCAGGTAAGAATGCAGATGCAGAGAAAGCAAAACACAGTTTCTGCCAGGGGAATAAATATGAATTGGGAGGGGTGCCTGGGCGGCTCCGTTTGTTAAGCATCTGCTTTCAGCTCGGGTCATGATCCTAGGGTCCTGGGATCAAGCCCCACACTGAGTCCTGCATTGGGCTCCCTGAACAGCAGGGAGCCTGCTTCTCCCTCTCCCGCTCCCCTTGCTTACGTTCCCTCTCTCACTGTGTCTCTGTCAAATAAATAAATAAAGTCTTTAAAAAAAATGAATTGGGAACAAACAAAGAACTAACACCAAAAATTTGCATGATACAATCCCTGGACTTAGCATTTTAGTCTTTTCATTATATTACCTGTTTTGATTCAAGAAACTTGCTAAGACATTAGCAAGGTAAGGTAAGACATAGCAAGGTAGGCTATGGACTTTTTTTTTTTTTGATAGTTGGTCGTTTGCAAGTTTGTTGTGTTGTTTTTTTTTTTTAATAACAGCTTCACTGAAATACAATTCATATACCATACACTTTAAGTGTACAATTTCAAGTGTATAATCCTATTGGGTTTTTTTTTTAGTATAGCACAATTTTAGAACATTATTATCATCTCAGAAAGAAACCCATACCCTTTAGATATCACTCCTTTGTCCCTGTGTTCTCCTTTCCCCTGCCCTAAACAACCACTAATCTATTTTCCATATGGTTACCCATTCAGGCTATTTCATGTAAATGAAATGATATAATAGAAGATCTGTTGCTGACTATCTTCTTTCACTCAGCATAAGGTTTTCAAGGTTTATCTTCATTGTAACATATATCAGTACTTCTTTCTTTTCTATAGCAGAATATTGAAAAGCTATACCATATTTTGCTTATCCATTCATCAGTTGATGAACATTTGTGTTGTTTCCACATTTTGGCTAAGATGAATAATACTATAAACATTCATGTATGAGTTTTTGTACGGACCTATATTTTCATTTCTCCTGGGTATGTACCTAGGACTGGAATTGCTCCGTTATATGATAACTCTCTGCTTAACTATTTCCGAAACTACCATTTTCCAAGATGGCTGCACCAGTTTACATTCCCGTGACTCCTTCATCTTTTCTACCACCCTTTAACTATTAGAGTGGTAGCCAACTTAATATCTAAGTGAAAGTACAAAATACTGGGTTGCTCCCTAATCCAGTCACATCCACAAACAATTCTTCTCCAGAATAAAGATTCTGTTCTCACTTCCCCATCTATTCCCAAATGTATGCTGACCATCAATAACAGGTCACAGTAAATCTTCCAAGGATTCTAATAAAAACTGTGTTGTCCTCTGCAGTATCCCTATGAAATGAATTAATTTTATTTATTTTATTCTCAAAAAAAAAAGAAAAACAAACACACAAGTGAAATAGGCAGGAAGGGCATGGCTCTTCCTATTAAGCTAATCAGGAAACAGAAACACAAGAAAATTTATAACTTGCCCTAGGACACATGTAAGTGCTGATGCCAGGGTATCACATACTTCAATTTCTTCCCTCCAGTTGGAAGGATAAGATAGTAACATAAAAAATAAAAATGCAAGATGTATGGGCTATGAGTCAAAGGGGTGACAAGAGCCAAAATGTAGTAAGAGTGTTGGAAAAGGTGAAAGCAGATGAGGATAAGTACAGAATACTGATATATGAATATCCTACAGTATAGGATAAGCACTATACTGTACACTCGGGACAAAAGAGGAAGACACAAGAGAGATTTCCTAGAGAAAAAGGGAAGGTGACACTGGAGCTTGGCCTCGGGGAATGTGTAGAAGTTTGAGAGTTTGACAGATTACGTTGCTGACCTACAGAGCCCAAGGCCAACAACATGGCAAACACAAGCCGAGACAGGGAGTAATGGGTAGTCTAGTTGGAGTGCCAAATACTCCTTTATGTTGAGCTAAGTAGTAATAGGTTAAGGGTTCAAATATAGATATTAAATTAAAGAATCTGGTCTTTATCCAGTGGACTGTAGAGAAAAACTGACAACAATTTTATTAAAGGATTTTCATGATCAGTGGGGTGCTTTAAAGATACTGTTGTGGTAGTACTGTGTGGAAACAAGGTAAAAGGATACATAATGGGAAGAGGAACACTAGTTAAAAGACTATCATAATAGCCCAAGTGTAAGATAACAAATATCTGTATCCAAAGTTCTTTTCCTTTTTTTTTTTTTTAAAGATTTTATTTATTTGAGAGAGAGAGACAGCGTGCACACACAAGCAGGAGGAGTGGCAGGGGCAGAGGGAGAAGCAAAGCTTCCCACAGGGTAACAAGCCCAATACAGGACTCCATCCCAGGACCCTGGGATTCTGGCCTGAGCCAAAGGCAGACGCTTAACCAACTGGGCCACGCAAACAATCTGTATCAGGGATTCTTTATCAGGGCATATGTTACTCCCTAGGAGATACTTGCAATGTCTGGGGACATTTTTGGTTGTCACACAGTGCAGAGTCCTTCTGGCATCCATTGGTGGATTGGCATCCACCATTGGCACCCCAGAATCTACCCATTCTGGGTAGAGACCAGGGATGCAGCTAAACATTCTACAATGCACAGGAGTACCTACAACCAAGAGTATCTCGCCCACAATGTCAATAGTGCCAAAGAGGAGCAGACCTGGTCTAAATTAAGGTAGTAGCAGTGAAAGTAAAAGCAAATGACAGATAATAGAACTATTTTCAAGGAAGAAGTGATAGAGTTTGATGATTGGCTGGGTCTGGAGGCAAAAGATAGGGACTAGGTGGTTTAAAACATGCTTGGCAAATTCTAATAGCAAAAACAAAAATTTTTTAAGAAATTAATAGGAGGAGGATGGGAGAATGTAATGAGTATATGTTTGTTTGTTTTTAAGATTTTATTTATTTATTTGTCGGAGAGAGAGGGAGGGAGCACAAGCAGAGAGGCAGGAGGCAGAGGGAGAAGCAGGCTTTTGACTGAGCAAGGAGCCAGATGTGGGACTCTGACCAAAGTGGAAGGCAGATGCTTAACAACTGAGCCACCCAGGAATCCCTGAATATATGTTTTTATTTTCTCCATATCCTTTTCTTTGGAAACAACCTACTCCTCAAACTGTAATGATATTTGGGTTGGAAAGATCACACCCCCAAACCATCTACAAGTGGTACTTTTCTGATCTGGGTCTAGCTAATCAGGATCTACCATAGACTTGGCCCTACTGAATGGTTCTCTAGGTGAGCATGTGATCCAGGCAGACCAATGAGAGTTCTTTCCAAATTCTGCATATGTCATACACAAAACCAGCCTGACTTCTGAGAATTAAAGACAGAGGCAAAACAAGAAACAGACTCTTAACTATAGAGAATAAATTGATAGTTACTTGAGGCAGGAGTAACTCGCCTTGAGTAGGTGATGGGGATTGAGGAGGGCACTTGCTGTGATGAGCACTGGGTGTTGTAAGTGTTGAAGCACTATACTGTACACTTGAAACTAATCATAAACTTTATGTTAACTAACTAGAGTTTTAAAAACTTAAAAAATTAAACCAAGGCAGAATGGAGTAAGAAGAGACAGAATGAGAATTTCTCTCTCCCTCCCTCTGAAAATGAGAGAGAAACAAATTTTAACTGATATCATTTAGGTTCCTGGATCTAGCTATGCCTGAAATACAAGATTCAGATTTTCCAGTTAGATTAAGCTAATACATTTCCTTCTTTGCTTTAAGCTAGTTAGAGTTGGATTTCTATTTCTTTCAAATGAAAAAAGTTTTAGTTAATAATAATTAGCTTTCAATGTGTTGCAGATGGATTATTATCAGTGAGGGAGCAGCTAGAATTTAGAGAAATAAGTTAAATTAGGTGATGTATTTTGGAAATTATTTCTTTAGAGGTGACGAATGTCAGAACAGCCGTGACCCTTTTGAAACAGGCCAAATATAGAAAGACTTGGTATTTCTTTTCCAATTTATTAGAAAACAAAAGGAATCATAAATTATTAAGAAGTCTAAATCAGGGGCGCCTGGTTAGCTCAGTCGTTAAGCGTCTGCCTTCGGCTCAGGTCATGATCTCCAGGTCTTGGGATCGAGCCCCACATCAGGCTCTCTGCTCAGCAGGGAGCCTGCTTCTCCCCTCTCTCTGCCTGCCTCTCTGCCTGCTTGTGATCTCTCTCTCTCTGTCAAATAAATAAATAAAATCTTAAAAAAAAAAAAGTCTAAATAAATAAATTGTGACCATTCAGAAATACCAATTCTAATAAAGATATAAGGATACTTAGAAGTTCTTTTGAACATGTAGAATAGTTTCGGATTTGTTCGGTTCTGGCCCAGCAATTGTTCATCATTTGCCTATTTGCTCTTAGACTTCTTTTCTCTGCTTCTCCTGCTCTGTTCTGTAGCACCGAGGTTTGGTTTCTGCAAAACACACTGCCCAGGCTTCTTTGCCAATTGGCTTCCCGTCAGTTTGGCCAATGAAAGTCAGGAGCAGGCGTTTGGAGTATGGAAGGTGAGGAGAAGCCAGAGTACGCCACCCCTTCCTTCCTCGCTTCGGCCAGTATTTCCGACAGTGTTTGTGTGTGTCCCCCTCACCGTACCCCCCCCCCCCGTGACCCAGCCTCCCGCAAGCAGCCCTTATTCTCGGAGCCCCCAGCTCCCGCTGAGCAGCCCCGGCTCCTAAAGTCTGGTGAAAGCGTCTCCTCTTTCTGGCCCTCCAGCCCTCGAAGAGCTGGCCGCTTCTTGCTATTCCGAACCTCTGGCTTTACCATTTGCTGTTTGCCTTTTTAGCTCTTCCAACACCTTTGTGAGAAGTTCCCCATGTTAGATCCTTCCTATCAAACCACCCGGTTTGGATTCTCTGTTTGCTGATTCATTCGCTAAGTATTTTCGTCAGCCTGGAATGCTGGAACAAAAATACCATAGACTGAGTGACTTAAACAACATTTCTTTCTTGAGGTTCTGGAGGCTAGATGTCTACGATCAAGGTGCTAGCGGGGTCAGGTTCCTGGTGAGAGCTCTCTTTTGGCTAGAGGTGGCCAGTTTCTTGATGTGTCTTCACATGGTGGAGACATCCTCTCTCTTGTGTCCCCCCATACAAGCACTAACCCCATCTATAAGGGCTCTACCCTCATGACCTATTTACTTCCCAAATACCCCAGTTTCAAATACCATCATACTGGGGATTAGGGCTTCAACATATGAATTTGGGGGTGGGAATGTTATACAAGCATTCAGCATAGAGCATCTAGTCTCCAATTCAAATCACCAGAACTGACTGATGGACAAAAGGAGCCCATTGACCATTTTTAACCCTTAGATCCAATTAAATAAGGTATATAAAATTATTATGTCGCTTGTGTATACAAGGGTATAAAATATAGTTGGTAAGGAACATGTGATGTAGAGCCATATGTAAACAAAATAAAGATATGAAATATTGTAGGTATAAGTTTCAGAGTTCAGAGGAGAAAGAGATTGATATTAATTGCAGGCCACAAAGGAAGGCTTAGTGAAGAAAATAAGATCAGAGATGAACTCTAAGGAACAGAAAGCCAAACAGTGGAGGGCAGAATCACAGACAGCATTATGTGGGCAAACGGGCAGAGGAACATCAGGAAAGAAGCAGGAATAAACACAGTGTGTTCATGGAAGGTCTGACTAAAGTAGAGACATTTATGGGCAAATCGGTTCAAATAAGTAAGAAAAGGTCACATTGCAAAGTGACTTTAGTAGGCAGAGAACTGTGAAATCTGTGGGATCAATCCCAGAAAAACTCAATGATGAGACCACAAGCTTTAGAAGATTAAGGCTATCCCATTCCCCTCTTTTTTTTATCTAGTCAATGAAACACAGAACAAAGAGTCTGAAGGCTGATTTTCATTCCCATTTTCTAACCCATTTTCTAATCTTAAATTTTTTCTTAGATTTTAGGTCTCAGTTGCCTACTTGCAAAGGAGTTAATAATATGTAAGATTCATCTGAAAATTGTTAAGATTTTTGTTGTCTTTCAGGTAACTAAGTATTTTTTTTTTAGATATTTATCCTATACCTAATCGTCTGCTAAGGCTAAGCTTATGAGGTCAGTTTTATTTTTCCCCAGTGCCTACTTTGTTCCTTCATAATAAAGAAGATGACTTGACATTGCATAAGAGGAACCAGAAAGAAGGGTGGTTCTTCCAGCACCTAGTTCTAAAACATGCTGAATTTAACTCTGACCCTAAAAAACCAGACTGGAAGAAATAAAGTGATACTTTAACATCATCTGTTAATTGCTTCTATCTATTTTTTATTTTTTAGAGAGAAAGAGAGAGTGCACGCGCAGGGGGTGGGGTGAGTAGGCATAGAGGGAGAGGGAAAGAGAGAATCTTAACCAGGCTCCATGCTGAGGGCGGAGCCGGACGCAGGGCTCAATCTCACGACCCCAAAATCAAGAATTAGACACTTAACCACTGAGCCACCCAAGTGCCCTTGTTAATTGCTTTAAAAAAGTAAAAGTATACACGAACCCAAGAATGGGCATGTCATTTGAAATCTGACTGTTTTTTGAAAATGAAAATAGAAAGAAACATTATTGCAAAGATTAATATTAATTTAGAATTATAAGTGGGTTCGCTTGACAGGTGGCTGATAAAATTCTAGATTCCATTTTTATATTAAGGTGAATTTGTTTTGTCATGTGTATTATAATTCACATTAGAAAAGCTAGTAATCATTCTGCTGTTAACTCCACTTTTATTGCGGAAAGAATGGGCAGAAGCAACATCTTAGCTCTTATCCAGGGCCAGGAATGAATTGCAGTTGGAACAAACAAAAGACTTAATTACAGCCTTTAAATGAAAGTACACGTGGAACTGAAATCTTATTCAAGACAAATTTTTTAGAGAAAATAAAGGTGAACTGGAATTTGGGGTTTGGAAGAAGGAATCGGACTTAGCGTCTACCCTTCTATAAATGGTATCAGTAAAAATTTGGTTAGCATTGGGGGTCTGTGAAAGGATTTTCAACTGATCTTTGAGTATGTTTTGTTGACTCTCCCCCCAACAGGTTTTCAATGCTGATAAGAAAAAAGAGTTACGCTAGATAAAAGTCAATTTAACTTTATGAAATAAAGACATTTGTGACTTGAGCATAGTTTGCCAAAATGTATAATTTCGTTCACGGCTTAAGCTGGGGGCAAAGGGCATTTAATAGAAAACACATAAAAAGAAACCTCTCCACCGAAGGCAAGTCAAAACCCACCAGAGTCATATAATCATGTCATTCGGTGGAATGAGCTGGCCGGGAAATGAGGAAACATGAATCCAAAGGGCGTTTTCAGTTCTGAGTAAAGGCATGGCAGGACAAGTCTGCTTAATTGTTGGGCTTCTGCAGGATGATGGTACTGAGCAGTCTCCGGAGCTTAACAAGATTTTCAGCTAACCCTTAATTGTTAAATCATTATGACAACTACTGATGTGTCATCCCTGCTGTAATTGCCGCGGGCTCTTTCCAGCACCTGTTTTGCATTTACTGTTGTATTCTGAAACTTAACACAAATGTAACATGAGACTATTACTTCTGTCAAGTGCACGTACGCGTTTGTTGTAAAACATTTTTGGACACGCACACAACACAATGGGAACGATCTCTTACTGTTGTACGGATGAGACCGACCAGCTGTTGGGGCTCCGAAGGTCAAAATTTGTGAAAACAAAAGAAAACAAAACAACAACAACAAAGACAATCATGCGGTCAATCCACGAACACTTACATAAAAATCTTGGAAAGACAAGAAAGCAGCGTGGATGATTTTTTGTTGGGGAAGAGGATTTGCCTCAGTAACCACTACACACCCTCCATGCCTCCTCAAAAGCCTGCCCTGCAACACTGCTTATGTGGCCAAACCTGCATCTAGCTCAACCTCATGGCCCATGAAATGACTAGAACATGGCGGCTGAGAAGTCATGAAAAATGGGGCCGCTGGAAGCGGTCGTGAGCTACTTTCTTAGCCACGTCTACTCATCTCACCCACCCATATGTACCTGGCAGGCAGCTTGGAAAAAGAAAGCCCTGGATAATCACCTTTCATATTTCATATTGAGCTTTCTCTAAAAACACTGGTCCTTATCTGAATGTGTTTAAACTGAAATTATGCAGAAAGCGTACACCCACATTTTGATCCCTACTGATTGAAGTGGAGGTTTATGGGATCTAACCACAGAGCCCGGGCTGTCAAAGGCAAAATACTCTTTGTTGGTAACACAGAGGAGCTCATTCGCATCACAGTATTAAAACAATTAAAACGATACACGTATCAGGAGAGAGCTGTGAGATCAACACACAATTGACTTTCAATTCTCGTCCCCTGTCCATCTCCAGAGGGAAAAAAATGATGCCTTCCCTCTGACCGCTGGGCAGTATAGAGCCACAGGCTATGGGGCTGGTGAGAGCACTTCCACACAAATGGCTAAGTTATATTTTAGCCAGACTGACCTGCCGGACCCGCAGAGTTCCATCAACCCTACGCTGGTCCCATACTTCGTGGTGATGCCCGAGTGTAGGTGTGTAACTGACCATCTACAGAGGGAAGGTTTTGAAATCCTTCTGGTATCAAAACCACCCAGTGGCTGGCTGGACTCCTCCACACTGGAGCTGAAGATATTTTGTCTCAGAGCTGATGTCTCAACTCTTTCTTTAACATGAAATCACAGAGGATCAATGGGAGTTTTGAAAATCTATACCCAGAAAGATTTATCAAGTCTATCCATTTTATCATTACCAGAGGGACGTTTAGAAAGTACACCTTCCGGGGCGCCTGGGTGGCTCAGTGGGTTAAAGCCTCTGCCTTCGGCTCAGGTCATGATCTCAGGGTCCTGGGATCAAGCCCCACATCGGGCTCTCTGCTCAGCGGGGAGCCTGCTTCCCCCTCTCTCTCTGCCTGCCTCTCTGCCTACTTGTGATTCTCTCTCTCTCTGTTGAACAAATAAATAAAATCTTTAAAAAAAAAAAAGAAAGAAAGTACACCTTCCAACATGAACAATCTGGAAAAGAAGGAAGTTAAAATAAACTGCTTAATAGAGGTATTACATTAAAGAGAAACTTAAAGCCCTGCAGTGGCCATTTAGGATCTATTTTTTTTTTTTTAATTTAGGCCACAAAAAATAATATGGAATGATGTCAGGAGCTAAAATAGTGGATCCACATGAAGCTACAATGCAGCTGATATCTGGAAGTAAATGAACTTGTGATCCTTAAAAAAAAAAAAAAAAAAAAAAAAAAAAACACCAAAAGAACAAGACTTAAAATTCTCATAAAAGAAAACACTTGGGAAACTGAGAGTTTCCCAAGATTATTTTTTTCTATTCTTTCTGTAGTAGATAAAAGCAGTGTATATCTTACAGAAAGAAATATCAACTCACACCAAGAGAATAAAAGAATTGTTAAAAATCACACAGCAAGGCTATGCTTGCTTTTTAGACTCCAAACACACAACTCGAACCCCATTACCGCACAGTTGTTTTAGAGGTGATTTTTACATGACAGCATGCTTTCTTTCATCGCCAAAGAAAACAAATAAAAGATTCCACTAGATGTATTGGAACAGGTTTAGGTATTAAAGAGAAAACACTATTTATTGTGTGTTGTAGTTGACTTCACGCCCTATGCCGCATAGCCACTAAAAGATATTACTTAGCACCTTCTTGGAAAGCCCGTTGAAAGTCAGCAGATGGTTTCTTTCACAACAGTTCTGATAGGCACTTTTTCTGATCTCTTAACTCTGTGATGGATGAGGTATAATTTTTAACACAGAAATCATATGGCCGACCGTGAGGATAGAAGAAAGAAACAGGTGTCGGGTGATAGAAAGACACAGAAGATCAAGTTCAACTTGAAGCACCGTTTCCATTTTTTTTTTTTTTTTTTACTTGAAAGCCAAGAAAGGGGCTAAGTCCCTACAGAGAGGAGATTTTGAAGATGAAAATGCAAAGTTGAGGATTTCAGACTAAAACTGTCCTTCCACCATAGAAAAATGCATGAGTGTTATGGGTTTCGGAGAAGATTAAGGGAGAGAAGGGTCTCTGTGAAAGACCCGTTAAAGATATGAATTGTTAGGACGGGACGGTGCAAGTGTGGCAAATTCTTACTCTCTGTGAATAGTGTGGAAAGATACATAATTGTATCTGGGGACTTGAACTGCACTCTAAAGATTTATGACTTAAAATGAATGTAAAATATGAGTCTAGCAATGTCTGCTTTTTTTGTAGCTACTGCAGGATTTGATTTGCAAATGCATTTGATCCAGAGAAATGGAACTTTGTAATTTGCCCGCCGGCATAATGGATGATCCAACGCTCATTTAATCCCTTTCCCTGTACTGCTAACAAAATGTATTGTGATTTAGTAAAATTACCTGGTATTTGGAGTGGGGGCCAGGGAGATTTAGAGGTGAGAAAGGGTTATATTACAGAATGATGTCTTCTAGGATATAATATTGCCTTGGGGTGATATAAAATGAGCAACTGGTGAAGGCAGTTACATATCTGTTTTTTTTTTTTCAGCTGAGTCTAGTAATACTTGACGACTGGCATTATCAGTACACACACATAACTATATTGCATTTCCCTTGGCTTTGCTCTCATCTTATTTAATATTCCTTCATAACTTTTCACTTAAAACATAGCAAGGAGATGTAGAAAGAAAATCATAAGGATGCATAAATAATTCATAGGCACCCGAAGGCATAAAAATCATGCTAGACAAAAACAAGTAGTAAGGAAGGTGAACAAGAAGTTAAATTTAAATGTTAAAACACACACACATACACACACACACACACACACACACACACACACACACACCAAAAAACCCAGTGGAAATCTAACTGAAGGTGTCTGAAAACTAATACAAAATGGTATCTCTCCATAAGGATATATGTAACCTTGCTCTTTGGCTCACATCATAGTAATTGAACTAATTCATCAGGGATTGTCTTAAACGTGAGGAACTTTAGTGTCTGTAAGATTATTAAGGTACTGAACTGTGAGCTCAGCTCAATACAAAGAGATCTGCAACTCTAGTTTCTCTACCTTCTAAGATAATATTCTGAACTCTGCCCATGCTATCTTAGAAGCACTTGTCAAGGGGCGCCTGAGTGGCTCAGCCGTTAAGCGTCTGCCTTCGGCCCAGGTCAGATCCCAGGGGCCTGGGATCGAGCCCCGCATCGGGCTCTCTGCTCTGCAGGAGGCCTGCTTCTCCCGCTACCATTCCCTCTGCTTGTGTTCCCTCTCTCGCTGTGTTTCTCTCTGTCAAATAAATAAAATCTTTAAAAAAAAAAAAAAAAAAAAAAAAAGCAGCACTTGTCAATTCATTTACAAGCTTCAATGGCCTTAGATCCCCAGACTTCAGAATAAGGAAGTTTCTGGTGCCAAATAAAAGATAGTGACTGCCCTTTCTTCCTTGCTTGCTTGCTTGCTTTCCAATGATCTCTACACTCAACATGGAACTTAAACTCACAACCTTGAGGTCAAGAGTCTCCTGCTCTACTGACTGAGCCAGCCAGGTGCCTCTGAGCACACTTTCTAGAGATAGTATATGTGTTTAAACATAAAAGTTTCTTTGAAGGAGAAAAAAAATTCAATAGCCTTAGATTTGATAATACTTTACAAAGCATTCAACCATTTTGTATATATTTCTGTAGAGCAGCAGGGTTTGATAGTTTATTTTCCCATGAGTAATAAAGCATGTACAAATATAGAATAATAATATACAGTAATCTAAAATCCCCTAAAATTGAATTGCCATATACGAGAGGCAGTCAAATTACCTTTTTATTTATTAGTGTTACACTTCCCTATGTTTCCTTTTATTCTTTATACTGATAGATTAATGATAATAATAATGGTTAACATTCATTTAATATTTGCTATAGTCAGACACTATGCTAAGCACTTTGCAAGATTTATCCCATTCAGTCTTCCTCATAGGCCCCTGAGTTATCCACAGTTAATAGATGAGGGAACCTAGAGAAGAAACTAAACTTGCACAGTGTGGTAAAGCTAATAAGTGATGGAGCTGGATTCCAGCAGTCTTCATCCTGAATATGCCTACCCTTAAACACTGTTCTTTTCTGGACTCATCAAAGAAGAAATGGTCAAGGTGCCTGGGTGGCTCAGTCAGTTAAGCGCTGGACTCTTGATTTTGACTCAGGTCAAGATCTCAGGGTCCTGAGATCAAAATCCATCTGGGGCTCTGTGCTCAGCAAGGAGTCTGCTTAAGATTCTCTTTCTCTCTCTCTCTCTCTCTCTCTCCCCCTCAGCCTCTCCCCTGTTCTCTCTTAAATAAATAAATAAATCTTTAAAAAATGGAGAGGGGTGCGTGGATGGCTCAGTTGTTAAGCATCTGCCTTGGGCTCAGGTCATGATCCCAGGGTCCTGGGATCAAGTCCTGCATCCGGCTCCCTGCCCAGTGGGAAGTCTGTCTCTCCTTCTCCCACTCCCCTTGTTTGTGTTGCCTCTCTCGTTGTGTCTCTCTCTGCCAAATAAGTAAATAAAATCTTAAAATAAATAAATGAATAAATAAATAAAAATTTAAAAAGAAGAAGAAAAAATGATCACTATTCTATTGTTTTGAAGTAAACTTAGGTATTTTGAGTTTGTCTTGGATCCTTACTAATGGATCTACTGAACTGAAAGGAATTTCAGTTTCAACCAGGAAGTTACCAAAAATATGGATATCACCGATTATGAAATCATAATGACCTGTATAATTACAATTATCTCTACCATTATTTCCCACACTATAGCATTTTTTATTTAACAGTCATTTTTTTGATCACCTACTATGTGCCTATTTTTAAAACAGTAGAAAGAATGGACAGGAAATAAATTATACAGATATTTTATCTAGGCAGACATCGTTCAGCAAGTTTTATTGATATTTTTGTGCTCATCTTTACTTAATAAATGATTAACAAATGCTTTTAATGACAAAATCATCTGGAACCACAGTCACATCCTTATTTAGAATTTTCTTCCCGGGGATAGTTTAGATTTGTCCCTTAATCACCTGCAGTTTGGGAGAATGAAGAATCGAGGGGAGAACATCTGCAGTTCCAAAATCATTTCAGATTTTTCGTGGCACTGGAGGTTCAATGGGGCACCGAGCGTCCTTGCCTAAAGAAAGTCAAGAGGAAGGAAAGATGGGACAAAGGCATAGAAAAGGGATGCTGTCTGGCCCTCCATGTTCTCTACATCAGTCAGTGGCAAATACTAGATTTAAATCCTCGTGTGCTCTCTCAAGGATGAAAATATTTTTCTTAGAGAACCCTTGATTTATTAGAGTAGTTGCTATTCTAAAGCAAAAACTGGAAGTGTGTTTATGAAAAAAGATGGTGGGGAAATGATAAAGATATTATTCCCTCTAAAAAAAAAAGTAGTAAAAAAAAAAAAAATAGAGAGGAGTGCCTGGGTAGTTTAGTGGGTTAAGTGTCTGCCTTCAGGACAGGTCATGATCTTAGGGTCCTGGGATTGAGCCACACATTGGGCTCCCTCCCTGCTCAGTAGGGGAGCCTGTTTCTCCCTCTCCTTACACCCATCCCCTGCACCCTGCTCGTGCTCTCTCTCTATATCTCTCACTCACTCAATCTCTCCCAAATAAATAAATAAATAAAATCTTTAAAATATAGGAGAAAATTGGAAAATAAGTACAGGGTTTTATCTTATGCATATCAATAAGATCACACGAAAAATTGCTTAAACCATTCCTCAACATAGGACAATCTATGGATCAAGATTTCGTGTTAATAAATGTCCATTAATTTCTTTGGGAAGGCTTGGGGAAGGTAATAAATCCTCTTTGCTCTATTCCAACCCTGGCAGGGGTGCAGGTTTCAGACTGTATTTTGATTTTTCAGAATGAGTGTATTTTGACCAGGCTTGGAAACTCCAGAATAAGAGGGCAGTCTTCTAAGAAAGGTACTTGTAAGCTCCTTGGAGAATTATTGATCCTTCTCTCTTGGATCAAGAGCTCAAATGAGCTCATTTGAGTTCTTTATCTGTATGTAGTTAGTCTAAAATACAAATCCCTCCTTAGAAAGTTCATATAAGAGGAACAATATTTGTAACAGAACCTTCTTATGCTTTTTACTTACTATAATATCATACTCTTGAAGCTGGAAGAAAGTAGAGGTCATCCACACAGGAGTCCTCTAAAATTCCCTAAGAAGTAATCACTTGCTAAATACCATCTGAGGTGAGAAGTTCTACCTTCATGAGATTATCATTTCTTCCTTATTCTGGAGTAAAGCCTGTCTTCATGATTCCACTTATAGGTTCTAGCTTGGCCTCTTAGAGTATTAGAAATTTCCATTCTTTCTGCCACATAAGAGTCTGCTAACATCTGAAGACAGTACACAACATTGAAAAAATAAAATAAAATAAAATAAAATTTTTTTAAAAAATGAAAACAAAAAAATAAATAAAAAATAAAAAAATGAAGACAGTACACATGAGCTCCTTGTGTCTTACTGTTTGCAGAGAACGGAATGGGATCTGGGATCCTAGATTCAAAACCTGGCCCTGACATTTACCCCTTACAAGGACTTGGAACTGACATTAAATGTCTCTAAACCTCAATTTTCTTAATGGAAAGGAGAAGAAATAACACCCATCTCATGTAGTTAGTTGTTAAGTGGGTTAAGTAAACTAATGTATGCAGAGTGCCTTTTATTCGAGATAATTAATTGTGGCTAGTATAATTTTTTTTAAAGATATTATTTATTTATTTGACAGAGAGTGAGATCACAAGCAGCCAGAGAGGCAGGCAGAGGGAGGGGGGAAGCAGCCTCCCTGCCGAGCAGAGAGCCCGATGCGGGGCTCGATCCCAGGACCCTGAGATCATGACCTGAGCCAAAGGTTCAGAGGCTTTAATCCACTGAGCCACCCAGGTTCCCCAGTAGTATAATTATTGATGCTGTGGCCTCAAATCTTCTTCTTCCATCCCATTTTCTCTCCTCACACAACAGAGCTTTGCAAACAGTGAATCACAGGTGTGCCAAAATATTATTTTCTGTGGGTGCCATGGCCTTGGGGTGTAGGCGAGAGAAGCACCCTATTCGTTTTTCTGTCCTTTCCTGGGTACCGGAGCAATGTGTAACATTAAAAAGTCTCTCTCCCTTGTCATGTAAATACTCTTTCATTATCAGCATTTGAACAGCAACTTTTGCCAGAAATATAAGATTCTCTAAGAAAATAAGTTAGTTCTTGACAGTGGATTAGTCCCTCAGCCTTAAGTGTGACCCAGCAAGGCTCCCCACCACTTGTATCCTACAAATGTTATCATTTTCTGGGGTCAGCGTGGTGTAAAAAAGTTAGGGCAATATCACAGCGGAGTTTATGAATGTGGTCTTGGTGTGTGGTACTCAATTTTAACTCAGCGTTATACTCCAGAAGGTTAAGAAGAGTAGGATGAATCATAGTCTTCATTTGTCCTAGACATGATCCATATTCCTCTGCTATACAAAACTACAGCATACCCCTGAAACCCTTCATTATCTGAAATGACAGAAAGTGGAGAAGCAATTATCATTAATTTATATGGAAAATTTTTTTTAACATTCCCAGATCCAAAAATTAATCTTTCTTAAGGTTTTTTTTTTTTTTTTTAATTTTTTTTATTTGACAGAGAAAGAGACAGCACAAGTAGGGGGAGCGGCAGGCAGAGGGAGACAGGGAAAAGCAGGGTCCCTGCTGCGGGGCTCGATCCCAGGACCCCGGGATTATGACCTGAACTGAATGAAGGCAGAGGCTTAACCAACTCGGTCCCCTAGGTGCCCGAGGTTCTCTGATTCCTAAGGACACACATTGCTAATGAATGCCCAAAATAAATAGAGAAAAAACCCAGATGCCCCCATACACAGTTCAAAGCTATTGCCGCTGGATGCTGCAATCCTGAGGGTAGATCCCGAGGAAGGATCCTGGAGGGGCCTCTGGCCGCTCTCACTGCTCGGAGTGCTTGCAGCCTCTTTAACAGCTCACAAAACAAATGCCCAACACTGTCTTCGCTTCCCAACTTTTTTTGTAAGAGCCAAATCCTCTTCAGATTTCCTTCAGTTAGTGAAAACACTATACACAGTACTATTAATGGAGGTATTTCATAAAGGAGAAGTAGTGGAACATGAACTTCCCAAAAGTGGAGGATATCTGTACTTTTTTGCTTGGAGTTTAAAATGGCATTTGGGTTTGAGGAGACCCACTTCTGACTGTTACCTAACACTGACCTTGCAGTTCATGAAAACTGCTAGCAAAAATATAGATTCATTCATTCACTCAAAAATATTTTAAATCTATTTTGTGTACTATTCTAGATACTGGGGACAGAGCTTTGAACAAGATAACAAGGTTACTTCCCTCATAAAACTAATATGATAAAAAACCTTAAGTCATAATAAAAAACCTTAAAGTCAGTGGTATCTACAACATGATTTGAGTTTTAAAAATAAATAAGTGGTTTTGGCTTTCAGCTCGGGGGAGGCGAAGGTACAACTGTCTTCACTTGTCTGGGTTCATCAAATCGGGGTTCATTGGACAGCTGCCGCCTCCGGCATGACGCCTAAGTTCTACCCCAAGGAGATCAAAGTCACATGCCTGAGGTGCACTGGTGGGGAAGTCGGTGCCATGTCAGCCCCAAAGATGGGTGGGTTGATTCTGTCTCCAAAAAAGTTTGATGATGATATTGCCGAGATAACCAGTGATGGGAAGGGTCTAAGGATGACAGTGAAACTGACCATTCGGAACAGACAGGCCTGGACTGAAGCGGCAACTTCTGCCTCTGCCCTGATTATCAAAGCCCTCAAGGAACTGCCAAGAGACAGAAAGAAGCAGAAAAACATTAAGCACAGTGGAGATACCACTTCTGACAAGATTGTCAACATTATCCGATAGATGCAGCACTGATCTTTATCCAGAGAACCTTCTGGAATCATTGAAGAGATGGGGGGTTGGGGGCTTGGGTGGTTCAGTCGGTTAAGCATCTGCCTTTGGCTCAGATTGTGATCTCAGGGACCTGGGATCAAGCTCCAAGTCAGGCTCCCTGCTCAATGGGGGGTCTGCTTCTCCTTCTCCCTCTGCCCTTCCCCACTCATGCTCGCTGTTTGCTCAAATAAAATCTTTTAAAAATGGGAGGCACCTGGGTGGCTCAGTTGGTTAAGCATCTGCCTTCAGCTCAAGCATTGATCTCAGGGTCCTGGGATGGAACCCCACATCAGGCTCTGTGCTCAACATGGAGTCTGCTTCTCCCTCTGCCCCTCCCCTACATGAACATGCTCTCTTCTCTCTCTCTCTCAAATAAATAAATAAAATATTAAAAAAGAGAGAGAGAAAGAGATCCTGGGGGCTGCCCAATCTGTGAGCTGCAATATTGATGGCCGCCACCCTCATAACATCATAGATGACATCGACAGTGGTGCTGGGGAATGCCCAGCTAGTTATGAACTACAAAGGAAAATATTTCAGTAAAGGATCATTTAACCACCATAAATAAATAAATAAATAGACTCCCGAATTGCTACCCTGGTTCATTTCTAGTCAGGAGGATAAATATCAGAGCCTAAAAGGAATGGAAATCAATTCCTTTAAAAAATAAACTCTTAATATTTTTCCTATTCATTTAATAAAGTAAATGCAAAAGAATGCACAATAACCTGCCTGACATGGTTAATTATTTTCCTTCTATTGTGTCTCACAGTGTGCACCATCTGTCCCCTGCTCCACCAGCCACATCTTCGTTATCTTCCAACGATCTGAGCCAATTTGGAATCTCTTTCTCCTAACAACTCCTAGTGGGTCTTCCAACAGAATAAAGGCCAAAATCCTCTTTATTTCACTCTTGATAATGATGCTCTTGTATTATGTACATGGTATTGTATCAACATTGGTTAGGTTGTGACAGAGGGACAGACTCCAAAATCTTTGTGGCTTAAAGCATATATTTTACTTATTTCTTTCTTCTGCTCTATTTCTACTGCTGGCTGGAAGTAGGACTCTGCCTTTGATAAACTCTCAGGCCTCCCAGCTCACGGAGGAGCTGCCACCTTAAATATTGTCAATCACAGAGCCGGGGGGAAAACAGATGTGGTGAAGGAGACGCTGCCTCTTGCACTTTCCCTGGCCAGAGAAATTCCTTAGCACACCTAATTCCGAGCACCCAGGGAAATAACAGCAATACCATGTGTTGTGAAAGACAGACAGCCTGGAATATGAAAACCACTACCATTATGATCACAGGAGCACTATTTACTAATTCTATTCTTCCCTCCCAGAGTAATATTGCTTTCAGGTATTCAGAATCTTACTTTGACATTTATGCTAATATGATCAATTGGTACAATTTATAATAATGCATTAAGTTTAGGAAGTTCTTGCATTATCTGTCAGGTGTCATCATAAATCTTGAATATATTCTCTAATTAGACATTTCACTTTTTCAGTGTCAAAGAGGTAAATCGTTTAATACATTTAAAATAGAGTGATATTGATATAAAATACTTGGGCCTCTGAGAGGTATGATTAAGTCTAGAATGACGTGGCCTTTTCACCCTGGGGGTGGGATTTGCTCAACTGCAATAAGGACATTAATTAACTACAACAAGTGATTATTAAGCAATCTGCAGATTTTTTCTAATACACCTTCATCCATAATCCATCTTAACCATAATTTTTTTTAGCAGAAAGTATGAGCTACGCGTGAGGTTTCAATACATTAGGTTTCAGGAATTTACTGATGAAGGATGATTTGCTTTGGTCTGAATGTGCCGGCGGCAGAATATTCCTATGAACCCTTCTGCTTGGCATTGCGTACGTTCCGCTGGAGTCCTCACAACTTGAACCACTGTCTGAAACTCAGTTTGCAAAGAAGTGTCTCGCTAATAATAGTCTATTCAGACTCGTCTTTCTTTTATAAAAATACTTTTGCAAATAACACTGCATTTTCTTTATACCACTCACCTTCTAAAGAATCTGATTTTGATCTTCCTTCCATGGTTTCCTGGAGGCTTTCTGGCTTATGCCTGCTTTGTTTGTGTTGATGCTCCTTTGCTTGCACCTTTGATGAAAGTGAATATTTTTCTCTCATTCTTTGTTTAATACAGAAGGCGGCTCTGTGCACTCTCTTCTGTTACTTGAATGAATTTCAAATAGTCTTTCAGAACTCCCATGTGGGGATGACAATGAAAGTAGTCAGTAATTGTTGATGAAAGCCTTGCAACTTCTGCATCATGTAACAAAATTGAATTGTAAAGAACCAAAGCTGGTCCCTCATCCTTCTCTGTATTCTGAGAAGGCTTACGGGAACCTCAGGTGGAGTCTGAGTAGTTACTCTTCCATTTAGAAAATGCCATAGAAGCCACAATCTGATAAAATTAATAAGATAACCTAACAAATTGAAACTTTAGATGACGAGAAAATATTATTTCTTGCTGATAGCTTCGGTATCCCATTTCTGAGATTACAGGGACTTCAGATATTCCAGAATTCAGTTTGTTGGAGACAATTTACCCATAATCGTGTTCCCTGATGCCATCGAGTCTCCGTAAATTATCCATTGTTCATTATGAAATTGTTATAATTTTTTGAAGCCTTGAGTTATAAATGCTTATTTGTTGTGAGCATAAATTGAATCTGATGATTTGTTCGACTTATTTACTTATTTATTCTCTATTAGTTTTGATGTAACTTACAAAGAATCGATGGTACAAAAATAAAACAGTAATTAAGAAAATTCAGAAAATAATTGAGAAAAATATAAATGAGGAAAATAAGGCCAGGGCAGTCATGGCAACTAAGAATCTCTCTCTCTCTCTCTCTCTCTCTCTCACATACACACACAATGTATGCAACTTGATCTTGGAGCCCAATCCCTAATTCTGTATTACTAAGATTTGTTCATAAATTGCAAAAATAATGACACATATTAAATCACTTTGCTCCCCCTAAAAATTCTTGTGATATAATATTCAAAAGTAAAAAAGAGAGAATAGTTCATGATGTAAGTTTTCTAAACTTTTCCTTTGTGATTTGCAATTTTTTTTGCTTTGATGAAGAAATTCTTCCAAGGTCATAAAGATAATTTTTACATTTGCTTTTAAAATTCTTAAAGTTCTGCCTTTCATATGTAAGTCCTTGATTCATGTGGAATTTTTTTTTTTTTTAAGATTGTGAAGTAGGGATCCAATTTGCTTCTTTTTCTACATGGAAAAATCAATTACCCCTAGTCATTCTAGTTGAGGGAAAACAAGGAGGAAAATGAAATTACCATTGTGGCCAAGGTTGAGACAAGTTAGTACCAAAAGCTGAATTCCAACATTAGTGAAGCATGAAGAATGTTCGTGGTATAATCCCGGCAGGGACACGAGCTACTTGGAACTATTGCCTTGAGTCATAACTTGGGATTTTAGCCTTTTCCTGTTCCCTCACACAGGATAAATCTTCATTATGTGGGGCTTCACTAGTTCAGAAATTGTTAGAATTCACATAGGTGCTCCACTGACGTTTGATCTTCTACCAAGAATGATGACAGAAGTTGCAAACCACTTCAGTAGTATAAAGGAGGAGGTGCACAGGAAAAAGCCATCTTCAAATACTGCAAAGGAACTCGTCTGTCTAAATATTATGTTTAAATATATGTTGAAGTCAATCCATCTCTTAGGAACTTCCGCTAAGCAATTATAATATTATTATACACTGCTAGAAAGAAACAATAGTTTTGGACTAATTTGCAAGAGGTTTTCTCCCAGACTCTAATATTATGTTTTTTAACAGAAACAAATATACTGCAATACCATTTAATGAGTTTAATAAAATGGAAAATAATGCTGTGGTTACACTTTAGTTCCCAAAGCTAATTGTTAATTTTTCTAACGTCCTGTTGGGAACTGCTCTTAACATGTTTTGCCCTAAGGGATTACTTTTGAGGCAAAACAATTAAGATGAAACAGAACATGTCAAAACCTGTCAAAGCATCTAACTCACTAATCATTGACCCGCATTGGTCTTACTGATTTTATTTATTCGCTGTGTGTTTTAATTATCTATTGCCTAACGACTTACCCCAAAACTTAGCCGATTGGCTTAAAACAACAAACACTAGTCTCACAGGATTTCTGAGAGTTAGGATGCTGGGAGTGGCAGAGTGGAAAGGTTCTGGGCCAGCCATCGCTTGAACTGCGGCCCTCTGAAGACCCAGCTTCGGGAAGATCCACTTCCAAGCTCACTCACATGTTTGCTGGCAGTCCTCACTGACTCGCTGGCTGTCAGCTAGGGTTCTCCGTTCCCAGTCACGTGGCCTTCTCCAGAGGCTGCTCCAAGCGCCCTCTCCTGCTACAGCCTCCTTCCCCAGAGCAAGTGATCCAAGAGCCCAGGGAGTGTACTGGGAGGTGGGGAGCAATGGGAGTCTTTCCCGAGGCTTTGCTATGGCACTACGGTTTGAAAATATATCTGTAGAAAAGGGAATAAAATAGAATATAGGGAACAAGAGGTGTTCACTCAGAAGGCTCAGAAACATACACATAGGGGTGCCTGGGTGGCTCAGTGGGGAGCCTGCTTCCCCCCTCCCTCTGCTTGCCTCTCTGCCTACTTGTGATCTCTCTCTGTGTCAAATAAATAAAATCTTAAAAAAAAAAAGAAACATACACATACATATGTATGTTTTGGTATACATACAGTATACAGAAGACTGATGTTTATATATACTTGAATATGCCTCTGGGTCTTCGACTTCAATCTATTGATCTGTCTCTTGCCCCATCATCTCTGTTCCAGTTTTGATACCCTATCATTATAACATACTGAAACTTCTGGTAGAAAAAAAACCAGAAGAAAATGTTAATTTTTAACAATAAAAAAATTACCATTTTTTTTAAACTGGTTTTTATTTCTATGCTGAAATAATCGACTCTAACTCCCCCCTCTTGCAAATTCATTAATTTCAAGAAAGGGGTCATCAACAATTTATGAAAAACAAAATAATTTGGGCAACTTGGAAAAGGAATGCAGGATAATGAAGTTACATAATCAAGAGGGAAATGTCGTGAGTGGAAGAAATGAACAACCCGTTCCCAAGGGCCAGTCAGCAGCTATGCATGTTTGGGGAAATGTGACACAGATACGCAGAACTTGAAGGAAAAAAAAAAGATGATAGCAAGACACTCAACTATATTTGAACCTTAATATATTGACTTGGTAACTTTTTGTTTGTGTCTGGCACTCACGTCATGTGGCTTTGTTATTACTTTATTCATTTCCACACAGCAATAAAGCATAGAGTGGCAAACTATAAAGCGAGGATATTTGTTTTCTCGTTCTCCTACCCACTACCTCCCTTTTACCAACTGTATTATACATCGCCCCTATGAGAGAATCTGGGAAATGTGCTAAAGCTGTGCGTCCAGGAAGCAAAGGGGATGGAGTGGTGTCTGCCCAGCACCACCATCAGTCTCCCTGCGGGATGGGAATGTGCACTTTGATGAAACTCCCCACAAAACTCGAGTATTCAGTCCTTTGATTTATACTTCTCTGGTATTTTATGCTTTGAAACAATTATTCTTCAAATTTATAGAAATAAAAAGGACTTTACTGCATCTTGGTTAAAACTACAATAAGCTCCGAGCTGGGTAGTGGACGATAGGTTCCAAATGAAGGCAAAGGACTAGTTTGGAGCCCCTATGTTACTGAGTGGGGTTATGGTATCACTCGGCTTCAACTCTGGGTGATCAGTAAATGCAAGTTTATGGAAACTCTAAATGATAAAGTTCCTCTTTTAACGCACTAATCCTGAAGTATGAGGATGCATTTTTAAAATGACATACAGTTTTTAAAAATGCCTCCTTGTATGCAGGTATGAATTCTTATTCATAGCACCTTCTATCTGTGCAATCAACATTTTTAAAAGCCTACGAAGTAAAATAATTTGCACTTTAAAATTTATATATGTAATACAATGAATTCAATAAACTGGCACTTGAGACTGAAGAAAAGAGAAACAAAAGTAATGAAAAATTCTGATTTGTAATGCTGAGATTTTAAAAATAAAGCAGTAAATAAAATCTAAGACTTCAACAGATTAGAACTATTTTCCCCTTGATTGATTTGTTTCCATTATTAAGCATTAAATGACTTATAAAATCAGACATCACGTATTTGTTTGCTATGAGTTATTTAATTGACCTATTTCTAGGCAAGAGAAATTTAGTTCTACCTAGTTCTAGTCACTTGGTAGATTTCCTGCTACAGCCTCCTTCCCCAGAGCAAGTGATCCAAGAGCCCAGGGAGTGTACTGGGAGGTGGGGAGCAATGGGAGTCTTTCCCGAGGCTTTGCTATGGCACTATGGTTTGAAAATATATCTGTAGAAAAGGGAATAAAACGGAATATAAGGAACAAGAGGTGTTCACTCAGAAGGCTCAGAAACATACACATAGGGGTGCCTGGGTGGCTCAGTGGATTAAAGCCTCTGCCTTCGACTCAGGTCATGATCTCAGGGTCCTGGGTTCATGGGCAATTGGTGGCTGAAATATTATTTTATGCTGAATTAAGGAATTGTAATAAGTTGCTTCCTCTTGATAACATCTGATTTAAGATCTCAATCTATAACTTATGTAGTTGAAAATTTTCTTTAGATTGTATTGACAGATTATTAATCACCTGTTTTCCCAACTTTGGTTAACAATAACTCTGATTTGTTGTACAATTCTATTTATTATATTTCATTTATCTTCCTTTCTATGCTCCCAAATTGCTGGTCTCCCCAAAATTTGCTCAATTTTTTTCCTTTTCTTGTTGTATATTATCTATAAAGAGTATCATGGATAGCTATGCTCATTAGCATTAGCTTTTTCTTTTTCTTCCTTCTTTCCTTCCTTCCTCCCTTTTCATTTTCTTTCTTCTTTCCTCTTCTTCCTTCCTTCATTCCTTCCTTTCTTCCTTCCTTTCTTTCTTTCTTCCTTTCTTTCCTCTTTCTTTCTTTTTCCTCCCTCCCTCCCTCCCTCCCTCCCTTCCTTCCTTCCTACCTTCCTTCCTTTTCTTTTGTAGTTTCTTACCTCTTTTGCATCTTTCCTCCTCCCTCTCCCTTCCTCTCTTTTTAAATATAAGATATTAGCAAAGGTGAATCATGACAGTGAATCAATCTCCTTGATAAATTAATGATGTGAGCTTTTATGGCATAACACTAAATAAACAATGTCCAGAAAAAGGGCATTTTCACACAGTCCTAACAGGAAAAAAAAAAGAGAGATTGAAAATGTGTATAAGATGTAACCTTAAATTTTTTATTAGAGGTGATATTTAGAAGAATGGCTAAAAATGCTTTTTCTAACCATTAATCATTTCAATTCAGATTTTTCAGGCTGTAAACCCCTTGACAGTAGGCCTTTATATCCTCAGTCTGGTACATCTAGGCACTCAATATTTGTTGGATGAATATGTCAATGAAATCACATATGAATGGTGAGACATGATACCTTTGCACGTTTCAAATACAACCAGAAACCTGTCCATGTTGAGATGTAAAAATTGGTATATAGCATGTAAGAAGAAAGCTCTACAAATTTACTTAATAATATGAATAGGTTATTAAATCTTTTTTAAAAAGAAAGAAAATTGGGCATTCTTAAAAAGTTTTATGGGGCTTCATCCTTTGGTTGGTTTTCTTTAGTTTGTACTGATAGAAAACTATCTCATCACACTGAAAATGTCTCCTTGTGACTAAAACAATTTCATTTGTAGAGTGTAATTTGCTACCTGTTCCTTTTCTGATTAATGAAAGATTAATTCCCCAAACAGGAAATGGTTCATCACTTTTATAATTTTATCAGACATCTTATTCTATTTAGAAAACTTTAGAAGAAAACAGGAATATGTTCCATTTTACTTAAAATTGTGTCAATAGAAAAAATTCAGGAAAGACATTCTAATTTTTGCAGAGTGAAGGAAAAAATGACTTAGGTACAAAGTTGCCATGTTACCTTAATTCTTTTTTAGTAGGAGTTACTACCTAACTATAATCTATTTGCTCATCTGTCTATAGCTCCCACTAGTCTGTAACCTCCTCACCAAGCAGAAACAAGGACCTCTGTTTGTATCCCTAGTATATGGCCTGGCATATGGTTTGCACTCAGATCTTTCAACAAAAAAGTAATTTGGCAGCATAAAACTGAAATTTGTGGTTAATCCTTTTTTTAAAAAAAACTGAAACCTAAAAATTCTCTTATCCTTGGATATAATCCCGAGATCAACTTGGTCGTTTATTAAAACATTAAGCCATCTGTATAATGTCTGTTTACAGATAGGCCATCTCATTTTGTTTTTCCTCTTTTCCCATCATATTACTGTAAACAAGCCCTCCCATAGCCACAACTCTGAGAGTACCATGTGTAGGCAGGCACTCAACCCATACTCCCTTGCCCACTGACTCTGGTACAATGTGGTGTATGTGTGTGTGCCTTTGAATACAGTAGCTATTCAAGGGCATCTATTGAATAAATCGAATGATAACATCAAGTAGGAGAGCACTGTTTTCTCTTTCCTCCAGTCCACCCTGAGGAAAATAAATATCTGTGCATTCTTCACATTATCAGATAAGATGAGGCAGGGACTCTAGGCTGAAGTATATTCTGGGGTATTTAGCTAATGAGGCTAAGGTTCTCTGTGACTCTGGCCTCATACTCACTGGCAATCTGTTTTCCTCCCTTTCCCTTTGCCTTCAGGATTACTTCTAGAATCCTTGGTTTGGTTTAGCTATTGCCCATCCTGGAACACTCACACCAGCTGTGAAGACTTATTTTCCTTTACCTCCTGTCAGGCATTCCGGATGGGCTCCGCCCCACACCGCCTCTGTGACTGGGGAGCACTCCTTCGTCCCTCTGTCAGCCTTCTCTTAAACACCGCGTCTTTCAGGAGGCCTTTTTGGATACACTAGATGAGGTATTAGTGGAAGTGCCTCTGTGGAAGCAGGTACTGGGTCTGAAGTATTTCTTATCATAATGCACATTATAAAATTTAATGTGTATCTTCCCTCTGGGCCTAAGCTTTGGGAAAGCAGGGGATTTTTTCCAATCCTGTCTTATATATCTTCAACATATGTAAGATATATATATCTTTCAATCCTCTTAGTGTATCTTCAGCACCCCTGTTTGGTTTACAACTACTTAATGAAATTGAACAAATGAGTCATGTCTCCAACTTGAGATACAAGTAAAGGGAACCCTGGACTGGAAGTTCGAAGAAATGGGATCAAATCCTTATTACCAATGTGCTCTCAGGGCTGGTGAGACCCTGGTCCCCTTCTTCCAGCAAAGCCAGTAAAAGAGCTTAATTTAGTTGGCTTGCATCACAGTTTATGAAGCTAGGAGACTCTTGCACTGTGATGAACGGAGGAGAGGTACTTTGGCGCAATGCGGCTACAGAGACCATCAAATAGTAGTCTTTCCCACATGGCAGTGTGAGGACTTCCCTTGGTTATGCCGCGGGACCTGCTCCGTGTCAACGGCGTTTCCGCAGCTCCTCCTCCTGGGGATTACTCCTCCGCACCAAAACAACTGAAATGTACATTTATGGGTTTCTGTGATTCCCATCTAAAGTCTAACGAGGTCAGTCAACAGGGAGGCCAAATGCATCATTTATTATTAATCATATAAAATCATTTATTATTATAATTTACATCCAACTTCAAAAAAAAAAAAGATGAAGAAATTCAGAGTAACACATGAAACAGGCTATTAAATCATGCCCTAAGAACAGAAAAGGTGAGATACTGTTAACAGAGAAGGAGAACGGTGCACCAGGACATGTGATCACCAGAGCCATCTATATAGGATAGGAGTGAGGGTCCAAGGATGTAACACATGGGGCACATGGAACATTCACTGTGGACCCTCAATCCAGAGTGTGTCTTCCCTCTTATGTTCTTGCTCTTTACCTGTGTCTTACAGATGTATGATTTTTGTTTTAAGATAACAGGAGGGGAAATAAACAATTTATAGTTCCTCACTAGTAGGACAATCCAGAAGAACTGGCATTTCTTCTTAGGTTCCTCCTTTCCAATTATTCATTTCTTGGCTCAATAATTAAAATACACCCAATAGTCAAGTCACATGATGGAATGAGTTATATATAATGGAAACTCCATCACATCTAATTCGTAATAATAACAAATAGCCCAGCTAGTGTGTTTATGGCCATTAGTATTCAGGAAAGCGCTTATTCCAGAAGTCTGTGCCTCAAAAGGAATGCTAATGTTCATCAATCAGCTGTTGTTCTACAAAATTCTCCAAAGTCTTTGTAGGTGGGTTTTTTTGCTGAAGATACTCATTTTCTTTTAAAAACACAGGAAAACAAAATATTGTAGGGTTTTTCACCTCAACCTACCTAACACGTAACCTATAAAGTCATTCTGCTTGGGGCGCCTGGGTGGCTCAGTCGTTAAGCATCTGCCTTCGGCTCGGGTCGTGATCCCACGGTCCTGGGATCGAGCCCCACATCGGGCTCTCTGCTCAGCAGGAAGCCTGCTTCTCCCGCTACCACTCCCTCTGCTTGTGTTCCCTCTCTCGGTGTGTTTCTCTCTGTCAAATAAATAAAATCTTTAAAAAAAAAAAAAAAAAGTCATTCTGCTTGGCTATGCATCTCAACTATAATTTTGCTGACTTTGCCCTGCCTTGACTTGTTCCCATCCCTTTCTTATCACTTGGCCTAAAAAAATAAAAACAAAAACAAAAAAAACCAAAACAGGGGCTCCTGGGTGGCTCAGTAGGCTAAAGCCTCTGCCTTCGGCTCAGGTCATGATCTCAGGGTCCTGGGATCAAGCCCCGCATCAGGTTCTCTGCTCAGCAGGGAGCCTGCTTCTCTCTCTCCCTTTACCTGCCTCTCTGCCTACTTGTGATCTCTCTCTCTGTCTAACAAATAAAATCTTAAAAAAAAAAAAAACAAAAACAAAAAACCTCCCCAAACTGCGACTTAATAATAATGACCACAAAGCCAGAATGAACAGAGACCACATCCTTACTTTTTTTTTTTTTTTTAAGATTTTATTTATTTGACAGAGAGAAACACAGCGAGAGAGGGAACACAAGCAGAGGGAATGGTAGCGGGAGAAGCAGGCTTCCCGCAGAGCAGGGAGCCCGAAGCAGGACTCGATCCCAGGACTCTGGGATCATGACCTGAGGCGAAGGCAGACACTTAATGACTGAGCCACCCAGGTACCCTCACATCCTTACTTTTGGACAACACATAAATCATCCCAAACAAGTCTCTGTCATAATGATTTTCCCAGACATAGGTTCTACAATTCACTCTGTATTTTTATTTATGTGTCAAAACTGCCAGTTTGTCTTTTCTTTGTCATTCAAAAGGAAACCTCATATAAAGTGCAAAAATTAATGACCAGCTTTTGTGGCTCTTGTTGTTACTTATCATCTCTGGGAATAGGATTATGACCTCAAGAAACTCTTTATTTTACTCATTTGGCTAGGTACAAAGCAAAGAATTCTGGTCTTTACAAAATATTCCCTAGAGGGGGTGCCTGGCTGGCTCAGTTGGTAGAGTGAGTGACTCTTAATCTTGGGGTTATAATGTGAGCCCCAGGTTGGGTATAGAGATTATTTAAATAAATAAATACTTCTTAAAATTATTCCATATATTAACTAACTTATTCTATTTTGTATTGGAAATATTCTATGTTGGGATGCCTGGGTGGCTCAGTTGGTTAGGCATCTGCCTTCGACTCAGTTCATGATCCCAGGGAAAAGAAAAAAGAATATTCTATGTCATATCAGTGGGCTTCCATTGAAAATGGGGTGGGTGTAGAGGAGAGAGAGTATTCACTGTTTAAAAAATAGTTAACATATATATGACTTATTAAACATTTGCTTTTTGGTGCCTCTATTATGAACAGAGTCACAAAACTAGGTCATAAATCATAAAACTAGATAGTCTACCAGGTGGGACAAACCTGTGTTAGTCATGGTCCCCAAACACATAGAAGCTTGAAACTAAAACATGCAATAGGTGAATATAACATATGATAGGTCAGTTATTTCTAAAGTGTAGTAAGCTTGGGGGTAAAATAGATGATTAAGTAGAACATAATTTTTTAAGATTTCATTTTTAAGTAATCTCCATACCCAACATGGGGCTCGAACTCACAACCCTGAGATCAAGAGTCACATGCTCTACTGACTGAGAGCCATGCTCTACTGACTCAGCCAGGTGCCCCATATATTTTTGATTTTGATAATTATGTATTTATTTTAATATATATAGGAAAATTAATACCACAACCCTGTGATTTTACTGGTGTTGTAGTTTGAAGCTAAATTTAGGTTTATTAAAGTATATAATTTTAATGAAAAATTAATAAATTTCATAAATATTAAAGCAATAATACATGTATTACTCCAGGTATGACTAAGAATGGTGTAAAAAGTACCAAGATGTTCAGGAAACACTAACACAGGTTATTCCCTAGTATTGGTATCACATCTAGTGTATGATTCAAGTCAAAAACTAAAATCAAGTTATCCTAGAAAGACAGTGTGGTAATTCGGCTAATCAGTTGCCACATTTAAATAGCATCACTAGGGAAATAACTGCTCTTAACATTTTGTTCTTAGACTTTTCCATTTAATTATTCTACTCTGCTGTACTGGCTCAATCAATGAATATGCATTAAGTATCTACTACGTACAAGGCCTCTGATAGGCAATTTCCAGGAATATAGAAATCGTTAAGGACACACCATTTCCTTTCTTTAAAATTTTTTGATAATATTTCTTTTAA
This sequence comes from Procyon lotor, assembly GCA_028646535.1. Taxonomy (NCBI): domain Eukaryota; kingdom Metazoa; phylum Chordata; class Mammalia; order Carnivora; family Procyonidae; genus Procyon; species Procyon lotor. The sequence continues at coordinate 129,190,057 of CM053604.1, read as the reverse complement.
AAAGTAACACTTTTATTATTAATAATTTAGATAAGACAGAAAAATGTTGAGAAGATTCCCAACAATCCTACTATTCAGATAGAGATCAAAATGCTAATGACTTATCTCCTTATAATCTTTTTTTAAAAGATTTTCTTTATTCATTTGAATGAGAAAGAGCATGAGCTGGGGGGTGGTTGGGACGGGGGTGGAGAGGGAGACGCAGACACCCCACTGAGCAGGAAAAACCGATGCGGGGCTCCATCCCAGGACCCTGGGGTCACTACCTGAGCCAAAGGCAGATAGTTAACCAGCTGAGCCACCCAGGTGCCCTCCTTATAGTCTTTCAAAAGTGAAAATATATTATTTTTCTTATTAACTGAGCTGGAACAGGAGTACACTTACTTTTATATCATGTTTTTTTCCCCACTTAACCTTCTATTTTTTACATTTTCCCATGTTACCAAATATTTTTTAAAACATGGTTTGAAGGACCAAGTGTACCATTTAACTATTCATCTACCAATAGACATGCAGCTGAGTTCTAGCCAATAAAATCAGGCAAAATGGATGTTTACCACCCCAAACCTCTTTTTTTTTTTATTAACATATAATGTATTATTTGTCCCAGGGTACATGTCTGTGAATCGTCAGGCTTACACATTTCACAGCACTTAACAGCACATACCCTCCCCAATGTCTACAACCCAGCCACCCCATCCCTACCTCCCCACCCCCGCGCCTCCCAGCCACCCTTAGTTCGTTTCATGAGTCTAGGAGTCTCTTACGGTTTGTCTCCCTCCCCATCCCTTCCTGTTTCATTTCTCTCCCCCAACCTCACAAACCCCCGCCTTGCCTCTCAAATTCTTCATATCAGAGAGATCATGTGACAATTGTCTTTCTCTGACTGACTTATTTCGCTTAGCATAATACACTCCAGTTCCATCCACGTCATTGGAAATGGCCAGATTTCGTTTCTCTTGATGGCTGCATAATATTCCATTGTGTATATATATACCTCATCTTCAAAACCACAGTGAGATACCACCTCACACCAGTCAGAATGGCTAAAATTAGCAAGTCAGGAAATGACAGATGTTCGTGAGGATGCAGAGAGAGGAGAACCCTCCTCCACTGTTGGTGGGAATGCAAGCTGGTACAGCCACTCTGGAAAACAGTATGGAGGTTCCTCAAAAAGTTGAAAATAGAGCTACCCTATGACCCTGTAATTGCACTACTGGGTATTTACCCTAAAGATACAAACGTCGTGATCCGAAGGGGCACGTGCACCTGAATGTTTATAGCAGCAATGTCCACAATAGCCAAACTATGGAAAGAACCTAGATGTCCATCAACAGATGAATGGATAAAGAAGATGTCGTATATATATACAATGGAGTACTATGCACCCAAACCTGACTCTTAAAACACCTCCTGGGCATCCTGTATGTGTTATTTTTTTCCCTAAATCATCAGCTCCATGCAAAGAACATAGTAGAGAACTTGGATTGCTCAGAGGATGGTAGAGTCACTGAATGGGAACAACATGAGTCTCAAAGGGAGACCTGCTTTGGGGCAGAGTCCCTTCCTTGCCCCTCAACCAACCCACAGAGAAGAGGGTACATTTTTATTGAGTGAAGCCCCTGAAACTTTGGAATTGTTTGTCATGGTAATTAGTCTACCCTAGTTCATTTATGTTCTTCCTCTAAGTCTTGAAAACTTCCTTTTTTAAAGAAAATGTATTTTTTCTTAAAAACTTCCAAACTCGTGTTTCTTCATTTTGTGGTACTTTTTCTATGGGTCTTATCTTCACTTTTTCAGTTTCCTTAATCCCAGGTGAAGTCATTTGTCTAGTGGTCAACTGGTTGTGAATGTACTTGATTTCACTTACTGCCATTACTCAAATCCAAGGCAGGAAGAGCAGATTGCTGTGAATGATCTTGCCCAATAAGACACGAAGTACACTCTGGAAAAGCTCACTTGGAAGTTCCAAGTAGGCAGTGTCCTGTGGTCTAATGTTCAGAAAACAAGTCTGTGCTGAAAGTTTAGGTGTGACAATTATTGACATAGGTGAAACTTTGTGAATGGGTCAATCTAGGCAAATATTAAAAATGAAAGAAAAGAAAATGAACTAGAACGGAGTTCTAAGTGATGCTGCCAGGATACCTGGGTGGTTCAGCTCAGGTCATGATCCGGAGTCCTGGGATCGAACCCTGCATCAGGCTCCCTGCTCAGTAGGGAGTCTGCTTCTCCCTCTGCACCTCCCCCCAGCTCATGCTCTTTAACAAATAGATTGAAAAATCTTAAAAAAAAATTTTTTTAATAAGTGATGCTGCCTTTGATTTATATTATAGGATTAGTGACCAAGACTGAGAATGAGTGGCTGAAAGATGGAAAGAGAACTAAGAACCCAGAAACCAAGGGATGAAAAAATTTAACAGTTCTAATGTGCTGTTTAACCCATCCATTAACTTAAAATTTTTTATCTATATTTTTTGTTTCTGGAAATTAGATTTCTTTTCAGTTTTACTCCTATTTTCAGAGCTCTCTTCATTTCTAAAATACATTAAATGACTATTTTATAATGTCCAATAATTCCAACTACTAAATTTATTAACAGTGTATTTTACAACGTATTTTTTCTGCTAAACTGCCCTCACAGGGCCTTGAGGGTTCAGTAATTTTCTACTGTAAACAACTCATTTTCTTAATGGCCATAGGAACAGAATGTTTTTCAAAGCATGAGGTAAAGAGGGTTCTTTCCAAAAGGAGTCCCTTAAAAAAAAAAAAAGTGGGGCACCTGGGTGGCTCAGGTCACGATCTCAGGGTCCTGGGATTAAGACCCACATCGGGCTCCCTGGTCAGCAGGGTGTCTGCTGCTCCCTCACCTTCTGCCTCTCCCCTTGCTTGTGCTCTCCCTCTCAAATAAATAAATAAAATCTTAAAAAAAAAAAAAAACCAAAATACAAAAAGGAGTGTGTTTGCTTTTCAGATGCCTTGTGACATGATCAGTGTGGGACCACTTTAAACTAAGTTCTTGGTTTGAAGGTTTTTTAGACAACCGGGTGGTGTGGATTCTGGCTGCAAACCAGCATGATGGCCAATTTATAATGACTAATTTCTTAGATAGATGGTGTGGGGTATGTGCAGAGGAAGATTTCTCTTTAGGGGATGAGGGGAATGGGTTAATTTTAGTTCTCTCTCACTTTGGGAGTGAAACCCTTTGGGAATCCTAGTTTTTTGGGTTTTTTTAAGATTTTTTTTTTATTTATTTGAGAGCGCAAAAGTGAGAGAGATCACAGAGGAAGAGGGAGAAGCAGACTCACTACTAAGTGGAAAGCCTGATGTGGTGCTGGATCCCAGCACCCTGAGATCATGACTTGAGCCGAAGGTAGACACTTAACCAACTGAGCCATCCAGGCTCCCCCGGGGATCCCGGGGTTTTTGGTTTTTGAGGTATTTTTAGACTCTCCATTTTGGGTGGATCCTGAATTTGTTTTCTGTTCCTAAATCCTTGAACTCAGAATATAAGTGATACTCATATGTGGGGTTTGGACAAAGCCCTTAAGGCAAAAAGCCAGCACTGGTGTTTAACTGACCCTCTCTACTCCATCTATGATCTTAGTGTTCTTTATTTTCTTATTACCCATGGATGCTTTTAGAAAGATTAAAAAAAATATTTTATCCGTCAGATCAGTTGATCCTGGCATTGTTGCATGGAAGATTTTATTTTCAAACAGAAGTTGTTCCATTTGAAAATATACTGCATATATGAAAATCTAGAACAAATTGCCAAGTAATTGCTTACACAGCTTCTTAAAATAATGCATGCTGCCAGAACATTTAAAGAGTTTGTTTTACGGACTATTAATTTAACTACTTACAAAGAGTCTGGAGGCAAAACAACAAGTTCGATTATATGGCACCATGATAGTTGAAGAATAATCAAAATATATTCATATTCTGACCTATTTTCACCACTTTTGCTGTCCTAATCCTTGTTCATGCTACCATGATCTCCCATCTGGATTATTAAAAATAGCCTCCTCACTGGTCCTTGCTTTTATCTTTGTTCCTTGCCATATTAAATCCAGAAGCAAGAGACTGGGCCCATCTGCACAGTCAATGGCTTCCCATCCCACTCTAAATTAAAGCCATAGTCACTGCCCTGATAATCTCCTCTTACTTTCTCAGCTATAACTCTCCTTTCGTCCTTGCTTTTTCTAAACCAAACAGGAATGGTCTTGCCTAAGAGCCTTTGTACTTGCTGCTCTGTAGGCCTGGAGCCATCTCCCACGATTTGGCTTGTTCCTTCATCCTTCAGGTCTTGTTCCAATGTTGTCTTCTCAGTGAGACCTCAGACTACTGAATATTGAAACCTTCCCTCACTCCCATCCAGCATTCCAAATCCCACTTCCCTGCTTTATTTTTCTCCCTAGCATTTATCTTCTGCTATACTATCTAAATAAATGAGTTAAGCTTGTAAACTCTTAGACCAATGCTTGGCCCATAAGTGATATTCCAGTTTATTTGGTAATAATAGATAATACTTTACATATCTCATTTATTGTCTGATTCCACAAGAACAGCAATTTCTGTTCTTTTAGTTTAATGCTATATCCTATCATCTAGAACAATGCCTCGCATAATACATGCTCAAAAAAAGTTGAATAGAGATAGTTATAAATATACAATAAAAGATTATAGAAAGTGATTCAATTTGTTAAAAATAATTTTACACAGTCTGAGAAATAGATGACATCCTATGAGACCAAGTCCTCAAAGACCATTCTCCAAAAAGAAATATAATTAAAATTCAAATTTCAAAACTCCTTGCAATATGCCAAAAGGTACATTTATCTAAATGACAGTATTTTGAGCTTCTCTGAAGATCAATACTCTTGGCTCACATCTCCCTCGTGTAGTACTCCAAATAGTCATTTAACATAGGACCACACATTCAAATAAAAAGAATATGTACACGTTCATTGCTCAGTTGTTAGAAAATATGTGAAGGAAAGAGAAAGTCTCCAGGCTTTCTCTAATATGGCCCAGTGGGGAAATAGAAGGTTTGGAATTACTCCCTGCCCGGCCCCTGATTCCTGGATCATTTAGGATAATCTTCCTGCACATGCAGGAATTTATACCTCAGTTTCTTTATTTGCATGCAACTTGATTTATCTCCTTTGAAATGTCTGAAACAGCTTCAAGGCACAGTCCATTACTAAAAATAATCCACTTATAATTAATCCAAAAACATTCAGAAAATGGTGCAAAGAACTTCTTTGTGGTTCCTGTCATGTGCCTTTTAGGCTATAGTTTGCCTTAGATAAGCACCAAGATGTCCCTTCCTCTTTGTCTACATATCTTCACACCCTTCTAAGAGCCTGTTTATCCAGGTACACCTACCTCAGTCAGGCCAGAGAGATTCAGCAAAACACATCACCCAGAATCTCACCTTCTTTAATGTGAGAATCTGGTATCTTCAAGACAAACTAGCCTCTATTTCTGTCTTACTGATAATCTCTCAAAGCATCAATTTGATGGCAACAGGGGTGTGATGAAAAGAAATGATGTCAGAAGAGGGACAGAGATCCCCACTGGTCATGTAATGTAAATGAGAGATTTGGCTAGACTCTAATTTCCCTCCAAGTGCTAAAATTTCATGAAATTAAAATATGAAATCCACTGAAGAAAGACACAAGTTCTCAGCCGAGTGTGGTTAAAGGACATGAAAAGTCTTTAAAACTGAAATTTGTCAAGGTATTATTCTAAGTCCTATTACAGTTTGTGCATATAAACCTCTGCATCAGCGAGCAGATAGGTAGTTTCAAAGAGCTATCAGTTTATTATCTAGGATCAAAGTACTCATTTTGGTCAGATAAAAATGTAGAACAGTGTACCCTCCTATCCCAGCTCCTAAAAATGGGCAAAGCCACTCAACTCTAAAACACTTGGAGCATGGAGCGCCTGGATGGCTCAGCGGGTTAAAGCCTCTGCTTTCGGCTCAGATAGTGATCTCAGGGTCCTGGGATGGAGCCCTGCATTGGGCTCTTTGCTCAGCGGGGACCCTGCTTCCCCTTCTCCCTCTGCCTGCCTCTCTGCCTACTTGTGATGTCTCTCTCTCTCTGTCAAATAAATAAAATCTTCAAAAAAAAATACTTATGCAAAACATATAGCTATTATCCCCTTAAGATCTGTTAATTAGAAATTATTAAAGCAGGGGGGAAGAAAAATGGAGATTTCTATAAACATTATCAAGCTATAGAAAGACACCAAAGCTCATAAAGATGAGGGAAAACTGAGGGAATTTTTTTTTTTGTCCCAAGTATGTTTATTTTATTTTTTCAGTGTTACAAGATTAATTGTTCATGCACCACACCCAGTGCACCATGCAATACATGCCCTTCTCAATACCCATCACCAGGCTTGCACAACCCCCCCACCCTTTCCCCTCCAAAACCCTCAGTTTGTTGCTCAGAGTCCACAGTCTCTCATGGTTCATCTCCCCCTCTGATTCCCCCCATTCACCCTTCCCTTCCTTCTCCCAATGTCCTCCATGTTTTTCCTTATGCTCCACACGTAAGTGAGACCATAAGATAATTGGCTCTCTCCACTTGACTTATTTCACTCCACATAATCTCTTCCAGTCCTGTCCATGTTGATACAAAAGTTGGATATTCGTCCTTTCTGATGGAGGCATAATATTCCATTGTATATATGGACCATATCTTCTTTATCCATTCATCTGTTGAAGGGCATTTTGGTTCTTTCCACAGTTTGGCAATTGTGGCCATTGCTGCTAT
>CM053604.1:129160844-129176548 GCA_028646535.1 Procyon lotor | reverse complement strand
GGAGGCCGACGGGGGGGCGGGGGTGCGGCGGCGGAGCGCAGTCCGAGCCGCGGGGAGGGGGGCGGAGGGAAGAGCCCGGGGGAAGGTAGAGCCAAGGGGAGTTCCGGATCTGGAGCTGGAAAGGGCAGACAGCGGAGAGGGCGGCAGCCGAAGCGGTAGGGGTGGGGGAGGGAGGAGGTGGAGAGCCGGAGGAGGGGGAAGGAGGGAGGGGAGAGCTGTGGCGGCGGCTGCGCCGGGCTCTGTGTCTCTCGCCGCCGGAGGAAGATGAGGCTGAAGATTGGGTTCATCTTACGCAGTTTACTGGTGGTGGGAAGCTTCCTGGGGCTAGTAGTCCTCTGGTCTTCCCTGTCCCCGCGGCCGGACGACCCAAGCCCGCTGAGCAGGATGAGGGTGAGTGACCCGCCCGCCCCCTCCGGCGGCGGCGACCTGCAACTTGTTTTGTTTGCGCGCGCGCGTGGCGGGAGCAGGGGCGGCGGGGTCGGGGCGCGGCTGGGCGCCGCAGCTCCGCAGGTGGTGCTGGCGGAGCGCGGGCCGATCGGGGGCGCCGAGCCCCGAGCGCCCGGTCCCGGCCACCCGCCACCGGCCCGCCCCCTCGCCTCCCCTTCCTCCCGCGCTCCCCCGCCCGGGGCTCCGCCGCCGCCGCGCTCCACGCCGGGACTGCGGGGCGGGGCAGCAGGAGAGCGGGGGCCGCGGCCGCCCGGCCCCCCGACTCCTCAGTGCGGGGACCGCCGCGGTCTCGGCCGGGGGCCGCGGGGTTGGTCCAGGCTGCGGCCTGTGGTGCGTGCAGGCCTGGAGGAGGCGAGATGCTGCCGCTGCCATCACCGCCGTTCGGGACCAGGCCCCTCGGTGCAGCCTTCCCTCCCGCCACCACCCGTCCGGGGATGCTCGCGGCCCCCGGCTCCCCCGGCCCGCCCGCCTGCCGGGAGTGGGAGGGAGATGGCGCCCCGCCTCCGGCTCGTACGGAGAGCGCCGCCTCCCTGCCCCCCCGCCCCCCAGCTCCGTTGGCCGGGAGATTGGGGGCGACGTGCGGCCGCGGCCTCGCCCTGGACCGGCCCTTCCTCTCCTTCCCCGACTAGGGGAGGGGCGGTTGGCCCGAGGCGGCTGAGGGGCGTCCTCGCCCGGCTCGCGGGCCCCCCGGCCGCAGTTCGCACCGCGCGGGGGAAGTCCCTTCTTCCAGAGCCGAGTCGCCCGCCCGCCCGCTCCGGGCGGCTGTCTCCTGGGGGACGTGGGGCCGGCTCCTCTACCCGGGCCGTGGCAGGGCTGCTCGGGCCGGAGAACTAAGTTGTGCCGGCGCCCCGCCGCTCGGCTTTGGCCGCCCGCTCGCCCGGCCCGACGCGGAGGGGCACCGCGGCGGGGAGCTCCCGGCGGCTCCGCTGGGACGCATTCGTCTGCCGCCCGCGGCGCGAGTGTTAGCTTGACACTCCCTCGCTTTTGAGGGTTTAGTCAGGCGCCTCGGAACGTTAGTTACCGAGAGCCGCGCGGGGAAGGGGCCGCGGCGACTGCGGCTTCGCTGACCCGGTTGGTTGGCTGCCTGCCGGCCGCTCCCCGAAACGAGCCGCCGCGCCCCTCTCCTTCCTCATCCCGGAGCCCCGGGTGGCCCGCTGGGCCCGCTGCCCTTGGCGGTGATGAGTTCAGGGCCACTGAGCGGCCCGGGGGGCGTGGGCGGAGTTAGGCTCTCTAGTCAAGCGCCTTTTGCAAATATTATCTACACTGCGTCTGTGTGATCTCCTTTATCAACTTTCCTTAGCATTAACTTAGCATCAGGAAGTTGAGTGACTAGGCTCCCATTTAAGAATTCTAGGAAGAGATTTCCTTAGCAGTTACTGTCTATATGGTGAAATGAGATTTACTCTAACGTTTTAGTGTTTGAAGTCTCAACTGAAGTGGAATTTCTTTATGACTTCTGGGGTGGGTTCCCGTCTAAGTCATCGAAGTTGCTGCTAATAAAAAGTACCAAGTTTTCCTTTTAGTGTGTTTGTGGTTTTAAACTTCTCGGATCTCTTGGGCTGATTTTTGCTTTCAAAATGATTGACAAAGGATAACTGAATATAGCCATCGAGAGTGTTTTAAGTCATTAAATGGCCTTTCACAGAGAGCTAAGAAGGTTAAAACCCCATTTGCTGGGAGAGAAACTGAGGAAAGTCTGACAAAACTAGCCATATTCAGAATGTCCTGTAATTCACGTGACAAGTCTTTTAAAGAGGCGATGGAACATCCACACCAGTACACCTCTCTTTTGTAATACTTCATTAAAGGGGTTCTATAATAACTACTCAGCCACAAGGCAAGTCATTCAGTAGCAGGTGATATATCTTGATTTTTGCTTGAACTCATTTGATAGTTTGTCACTGGGTCCACTGTCATTTCTATCATTTGCTAAAGACAGAAGCTAGCTTTTTAAGACTTTTAAATGTAATTTTATGCCCAAAAGAATGCTTATGTATCAGGAAGACAAAATACAGGCAGATGTTAACTAAGCAATTTAAGGCATACCTTGTGAACCATTACGAGCATAAATAAGGGACTTTTGCCTCCTTTTATTAAAAACTAGCCTTTTCTATTTCTAATCTCAGAGCATTTCTGAGATCTGGAATTTAGGGAAGTTTCTGACCAGCATGCAGATTCTGACTCCTGAGTTTCCCTTCTGCTTTCCGGTTTTTCCTTTATCATTGCAGACACCTCCCCACACTGTGACACACCTGCCTCGTCTTTAATGCTGATCCACCTGTAGGCTTTGGACCTCTATAAATCCCTGTAAATGGCTTGAAATAGACTAGAACAATCTACCCAATAAAGGTTCTGCCTCTTCTCTGGCAAGCTTGTACTTGTGGTTCCGCCCTGTGCCACCGTTTGTCTTGTACTTTCAGTGTGCCAGGCGATAAAGTCTGTAGCAACCTGGTCTTTTTTTAAAAAAAAAAACAACCAAAAAAACCCGTTCTACGTCTTTATATCTGCCCAGCTGTGGAACGTCACTGTTACCAAACACATTACCACATGGTCAGGATGAGGAACACATTTCTTATCTTCTTCCTCATTCAGGGTCTTTTGCTGTCTTTCTGAGGTAAATGATGTGAAAGATGATCTTGACCATTCAAATTGTACTCTGTTGTATATGATGTGATTTATTCAATAAACATTTTTGAGTGCCTACTGTGTACTAATGCTAGTTATCGAGGAAGTGCTCCTTACCACTAACCCCAGATCTTACAGCTTTGTGGGGGGGAATAAAGCACCCCTCTTTAATCAAAACTCCACAAATCTGCAAATAAAAATTATACTACATGCTGTGAAGAAAAGCCATATCGGATAAGAGAACAGAAATTTGGTCATAAAAGTCCATGAAGATATGATATAGTGAGTTGAAGTCTGAAGATCTGAATACAGATAGTTGATGTGGATGTGGGAGGAAGGCACTCCTAAGAGGGAGAAGTATGTGCAAAGGTCCTGAGGTAGGAGGCAGTGTGGTGAACTGAGGAACGGGAAGAAGACCAATATAGTTAGAATGTGGAGAATGAGAGAAGTGGAGTGAGGATGTAAACATCTGTAGACCATGCTAAAGATGAGGTCTTCAGAGCAGCAGGAAGCCGTTAAAGGATTTTTAAATCGGGGAGACTTGATTAGGTTTGTGTTTTGGAAGGATTCTGATTGCCTATAGGAAGTATGAATTGATTTGGAGCAAGAGCAGAGAGTAAGAGTCCTGTTGGAAGTTACAGTAGTTCAGGTGGGACTTGACTTGCTTGGATGAGCAGGGTGACAATGGAAGTGAAGAATTGATTCAAGAGATATTAAAGATGCAAAGGTACTGAGACTAGATGATTGGATGTGGGAGTGGAGAAGGTGTCAGGAGGTTTAGAACGACAGATTATTTGTCACGTTGAAAGTTCTGAAGACAAACATTCATACATTTTTATGTTCTATTTTATGCTTATGGGAAGGCTTACTTTTTTAGGCTTTGTCCTCTGGATATTTTCAGGTCAGCATTTATTAAGACCATCTGTTCAGTTCTTGTAAAGTGCAGAAAGTTCCTTTAATTAAATAAATTATAGTATCTCCCAGGCCATACATCCCAAGTTTTAGCCTTGAATTCTTTTATTTTTTTTTTATTTTTTAAAGATTTTTGTTAGACAATGAGAGAGGGAACACGAGCGGAGGGGGGCGGTGGGAGAGGGAGAAGCAGACTCCCTGCTGAGCAGGGAGCCTGATGTGGGGGCTCAATCCCAGGACCCTGAGATCATGAGCTGAGTCAAAGGCAAACACTTAACAACTGAGCCACCCAGGCGCCCCTAGCCCTGAATTTAAAACTGAACCATAAGCTCCTGACTATAAAAGTTTGTAATGGAAATGTTGACGTCTTCAGTGGTTTTATTATGGCTAATCCAGTACCAATGAGAAGCTGCTGGTAAATGAATGATTCTCTGTATGTGCTAATGCTACCGTAGACCATTAATGCCACTTAGGTTTAGAGCATACTACCAAGAATACCTCAAGTAAAAGTCTCTGTTTTAAAGGGATCTCATCCTAGTTGAAGAGAAGCAATACTCACATGGCCTGGGTTCCTTCCTTTCTTCCTTAATCCAAGTAGCAATATAAGGAAACACTGAGAGCTGCCACAGAGTGTTTTGTCAAGCACGAGCCAAATCAGTAGATGGAAAAGGTGGAGAGTAGCCATTCGGGGAGTGCGTACTTATTCACAAAGAAGGAATGGACACTATTAAAGGGCAGGTTGAATTTGGATAACTGTTTTGTGCTTGAGGCTGGCTGCATGGAATGGGAGATAAGGTGTGGGCTGCAACAGTTTGGTTTTAGTATAAGCTGTGTTAGATCAATCAGTCTTAAATTGGAGACAGAAGGAGAGAGAATAATGCAACATGAATGAAAATCAGAATTCTGAGTGTGGACCATTTGTAAACAGTATTTGTAAATTCTAACTCCAGAATTCTAAAAAAGAGTTGGTCAGCAAGATTTGAGTGGCTCTTGAATGTAGGAAAATGATTGTGATTATCTGACTTCAACCTAGATCATTGTCTTTGTTCATGTATTGAATTCTAATTTTCTTCCCTGAAGAATGAATGTACAATCTGCCAGAAGGAGAGAAGTGGTTAAATTAAGAATTTACAATCTCTGGAATAAAATGGACATAGCTTGAATCAGTGAATGGAATTTTATGGTTGGGTTTTGTATGGTGGGAGAGGGGAAGGAGTGAGAGTGAACTATGCCTTCACAGTGTGGACAGAATTCTTTTTAAGAATCGGGAGATATATTTTTACTAAAAGCATGAATCACTGGGTGCCTGGGTAGCTCAGTTGTTAGCATCTACCTTGGGCTCGGATCAGATCAAGGCCACATCAGGCTCCCTGCTCCGCGGGAAGCCTGTCCTCCCTCTCCCCTGGCTTGATTCCCTCTTGCTGTGTCTGTCTCTGTCTAAATAAATAAATAAATAATAAATAAATAAATAAATTATTTAAAAAGAGAAGGCATGAATCCTCTATTCAGCAAGTGTCAGACAGTCGAGTGTTTACTACTATGCCATCCTTGGCTCTAGGCATTGGGGATGCTGTGCTGGACAGTGGAAGAGATAAAAGTGTTGACATAATAAAGGTGTTACTCGGGTTTCGACCTAATAACTGCACAGTAGGTGTTGTGTCCATAATGCAGTTTTCTTCTGGTATATAAAGTTGGGGCTTTTTACAATACCTCCCAACCCCCAACCTTCCATTTGCTCGAAATAATATATCGAGGGCTTGCTTTCCGCAAGACACTGGGCTGGGCACTGGAGATTCAGAGATGGCAAGGACACAGACTTGGGGCTCCTCTCATCAGTGAGATGATCTGTGTGAATATGGAACGGTTGTTAAAAGCAGGTTTTTTTGTTTTTGTTTTTTTAGATTTCATTTAATTACTTGAGAGCACTAGCAGGGGCAGAGGGAGAAGCAGGCTCCTCGCTGATCAGAAAGCCTGATGAGGGGCTCCATCCCAGGACTCTGAAATCATGACCTGAGCCAAAGGCAGATGCTTAACTAATGGAGTCCTCCAGGCGCCCCAAAAAAGGTTCTTGCACAGCTGCAGAAGGTGGATGTTCAGAGGCAAGAGCATGACATTTGGCTAGACCTGGAGTGTCCATGGGATCCGGGAGGGATGCAGGGAGCAACAGTCTACACTAAAAGAATAGCGTGAGACCAGAAAAAAAAAAAAGTCTTTTTTTACTAGAGCAAAGTGTTGGAAATTAATATGGAGAAAGTAAGTTTGGACCACAATTTGAAGAGAATTAAATGGTAGGCCAAGGGTCTGGGTCGGGGTTTTATTAAGTCAGCACTTAGAGAAGCTTTTTGGAAGCTTCTGAAGTAGAATTGAGGGAGTGGTGACATCCATTAATCATCAAGTCTTGATTCACTAATTCACTCAAGTATTTCAAATATTTATTGAGCGTCTACTAAGTACCATTCATTGCTCTAGGCACTGGAGATGCTACGAGCAGTAAATAATAATAGCAGTGATAACAGATAACATACAAGAGATAAAATACCCTTCATGATAAACTTAAAAAAAAAAAAGAAATATCTTGGGGCGCCTGGGTGGCTCAGTCGTTAAGCGTCTGCCTTCGGCTCAGGTCATGATCCCGGAGTTCTGGGATCGAGCCCCGCATCGGGCTCCCCGCTCTGCGGGAAGCCTGCTTCTCCCACTACCATTCCCTCTGCTTGTGTTCCCTCTCTCGCTGTGTTTCTCTCTGTCAAATAAATAAAATCTTTAAAAAAAAAAAAAAATATCTTGACTCCTTTTTGCCAGGTGAGCATTCTGTACGTATTATGTTGTTTGATGGTAACAACAACCCCCTAATGCAAGTCTGGTGTGATTGTTACTTTATAGATGAGACTGTGGAGTCAGGTGAACTCTTTACTTGAGGTCATTTACTTAGTGAGTGGTAAAGCCAGATTCAATCTCATGTGTTTGGATGTGGAGCTTGGCTCTGACCAGACACTACAGATTTTAACATGTGGGTGTGCTCAAGTGGACTACATTGAAAGGAGAATGTAGAGACAGTAGAGCAGTAATTTCAAACACTAACACTGAAGACAGTTCAGAGTAACATGAAGGAGAAAGGGGCAGTGGGGACCAGGCAGGGAAGTTCAGGGGGCCAGTGGTTGAGCTGAGACCCAAAGAATGAGTATAACCGTGTAACACAATTTCTGAAGGATAGATGTTCCAGGCAGAGGGAACAGAAAGTGCAAAGCCCCTGATGTTGGAATAGAGGGCCAGGATGACTAGAGCCTGGTGTGTTTGGAGGGAGTATAGCACTTGATGAACTCGCAGATGTAAACGAGGCCCTGGGGGGGAGAGTAAATTGTATCATCCTCTATGTAGGGTCCAAGATAAACAAAATGAGTAAAGACACTTTTTTTTTTTTTTTTTTTGATGACCTGTTGTATTGGTGAGGCAAGAACTATATTAGCTAAGTCTACCTGGTCCTATGGTATCACAGAGAAGGCAGCATCTAAGTCCTGGGTGCTGTCAGAGAGCTCTTTAGAAAGCGCATGTTGGGGGGACAGGTGTGTGAGGACAGAGGAACGGAATGTGCAAAGGCATGAAAGATTGAAGCAAATCCTGGGGACTGCATGGCTGGAAGGTGGGATTGGGGAATAGAAGAAGGGGACGGCTAACCCTAGAAAGACAGAGTCTGAACCCTGAAAGATTGAATACTGTGAATGGCCAGAGCTGTTATCAGGAATAATCTGGAAACAGTGCAGGCTGGATTTCAGCGAGGAGAGAAGTGTCTCATAGGACATGATGAGGCCTAAAAGCTAGGAGAGGGATCAAGATAGTGAATAGGAGGAGAACGAGATTATGCAAGTAGAATTAGCTGGTGTAGCTGGTAGGTGGAGGAACCTTCTGGATGGAACTGGAAGAGGAGGATGCTGATGCCTTAGAAGGAGCAGCTGTTTAAAGCAGTGGTTCTCAAACTTCAGTAGGCCTCATGATCACCTAGAGGTGGGGTTAAGACAAAGTACTCCAGCCTCATGCCTAGAGTCTCTGATGCAGTCAGTCTGAGGACCTACTGGACCCGGGTTGCTGGTCCAGAGATCCTACTTTGAGAAGTGCTGGTCTGGAAGATGGGTAGATTTAGGGGCCATAAAACAAAACATCTGTTTGGTTTGAGCATGTAGAATTGGAGTGGGGGGGGCATGTCTACTGGGTGGACGGAGCTCAGAACCACATCAGTACTGGGTGCAAAGCGTGCAAATCATTGGCAGGAATGTGTCTGAAGCTTCAGGACTGGCTTGGTAAGTGAAGGGACTATGTGTGGATAGAGGAGAAAAGTGTGGGTGGGAAAACAGAAACCTGGAAAATGCCTCCTTTCAGGTGCTGGGCAGGGGAGAGATGAAAGGAGGTGTAGGCAGAAGTAGAAGATTTAGAGCATATCGCCCTGTAGAAAACAAGGGCAAAGATAATTTAAGGGCAGGCTCATCAGCAGTGTCGGATATTGCAGCATTTAAGCAAGAATTGATCACCATTATTAGGGATCTAGAAAGTGGCTGCGGAAGCTGGCTTACGGGCCTGGTAAATGAGCCCGGAGCACCTGGGTGCAGGGAGGGACACAGTGGCATCTTCTCTGGCGTCCCAGTGAGTGGGATGAGCCAGGGGAACCGGCTGGAAGAAAAGGAAGTTCAAGTGGTGAATAATCACCTTCACGAGATGAAAAATACAAGAAGAGGAGGAAGGGTTTTAGAGAACCTAACTGTCAAGGGGGAACTTAACACATGTTGGATTCTGTCTGTTCTGCCTTAATTAGGTGCCTCTCTGCTCCCCCCCCAAGTGTGTGTATAGACACATCTGTACATACATATTTTAAGCTAAACCATAATCATGTGGTTGTAGTAATATGTAATTCATATGCTACCTACGTTGTGTTAAAATGATTATAATTCATAGCAGGCATTTTTTGCCCTCTTTTGGTCTGAAATCCAGTAACTCTATAGGAAGCTGTGACCAGAACAACATTTTAATATTTGAAGTTGGAAAAGAAACTTTACCCGCAGAATATTAGGCAGTTTTTAGTTTTTAACACATTAACTTGCCTGACATGTAATCACAGGAAGAACCAGAGTAGCAAAATTGTCTGCTTGGCATTTCAGGTAGTGTTGGTTTTTTGACATTGGGGTCCACCATTTCATTCTAGGTCATTCCTGGGCTCCTGAAAGCAATGCTGAGGCGGGGTGATCTGCAGTTATCCAGGGCTTAGGTCTCTTTTGGAGAGGGAAGGACTACCTTCCGGGTGCTTCCTTTTGCTAAGAATCCTGAATATTTCAAAATGAGAAATGTTCTCGTTTCTGCTCCATTATAAATTCCCTTCTGGGCTTGGTAGCATTTTAAAGCGTGACTCCTGAGAAACATTTAAACATGCCAACTGGGAGACCTGATTTGGTTCACTGAATATAAGAACTGGTATTCTGAAACTTGAGGAAAAAAATTAACTTTGCATTATCTAATTAGGTTTGTAGAACTGCTGCAGAGCATCCTGGTTTCCCAAATCTAGAAGGTACAATTAACTGCAGTTTTATATCAATACCAACTAGTCTGCTAATAGGCTTCCAAGCAAAGCAATTGGAATTTGTTATTACCAAGGATATTTTAAACTGGATGGATTAAAATTAAATCACATACTTTTGGGAGCAGTTCTGTATGAGAATAAAAGAAATGACCTAATCATTTTTTAATCTTTAATCTCTTATTGAGTCCCTGGGTTTAAGAATACATTTGGGCCTCAAGAGGTATGCTACTTTTCTTTAACAGTAAACTTATCTGGATTAAACATAATTTTAGCATTTGTACTTCTTTAGAAAATATTTTACAATATGTGTTAGCACTTCAGTATTGAAGTACTTTGAAAACTACTACGTATTCACTGGTAATGTGTACACCTTGTGAGAAGAATTGGTGTTAAAGAGTAAAGAGCACTGGGTGTTCTAATACAACTGATGAATCACTGAACTCTACCTCTAAAACTAATAATATACTATGTTAATTAATTGAATTTAAATAAGATAAAAAAAAAAAAGTCTTAAGTAGACATTAACTGAGAAATTGCCAAAGCTTCTTTTTAATCACTCTTACGAGAAGGTGGGTGTGCCAGCATTTCTGTTTTTTAGACTGTCTGTAATTATCCTTGACTCTTGATTTTTCCTTTTAATAGAAACAACACACACACACTGTGATAAGATACTCTTTGATGTGAGCAAGGTTTGCAAATAGCTTTTACAACTGTGTGAATGCCTAACTCCTCCAGCTGGAACCCTTGATTTCAGACCAAGCCATTGAGGCTGGCTACTGAAGTGAGACAGTAGGCTCAGGGTCGCAGTGTAGTGTGAGACACTTTTGAACAGTATTATAGAATTTTAAGAATTAACGCTTGTTGAAGTAATATCATAATATCAATATTTTTATGCTTCTGACAATCTCTTTAATAAATTCTCTAGAAAAGCTAAAGAGAAAAAATAGAATGAGAGGGTGCAAATTACGTTATAAAAAATAGTCCTTAAGTCATGATATTTGAAGTGCTCTAGAGGTTCTTTGTTAGCACTATTGCATTTTAAATAACTTTATTCTGTTGAATTTAAAGTAAATATTTCATATGCGTTTTATTAACATCTGTTATTGGAAACATAGTTCCCTTAAAACCTTGGGAAAAAAAATGATCAGTATACTGAAGTGAGTCATGGAAATCTAGCTTTGCCAAACTAGATCAAAGACAGATATGATAGATAACTGAAAAAGATGTTTAGATACAGAAAACTGGGAAGAAGCGGGACATGTAGATTCCATTTCTATTGCGATATGTAGTTTAGTAGTCAGTTGTATAAACATTTCAAAAATGACTCAGGAAACATCTAATAGGGTTAAATCAATTACGTTTTTATTTGCTTGATTGTTAAGTGCAGCTGTGACAAATACTTAGAAAAATTTGCCATACCGTGTATCATACCAACTGGAGGTTTTTGTCAACAAGAGCTCATGTACCTGTGAAATCAAAGATTCACTTTATATAGCTGTTTCAAAACTTAAGATATTTTCTGAAATAGTTGGCTTATTAGCTATAGGTTTCAATTATGCTTGCTTGAGAGGACTTAAATCCAAACCTCTTCCCCCAATATTTCCTCTGGCAATTGAACATTTTGCTACGTAATTCTTATTAGAAAATTTAATCATTATGCTTCTTAAAATTTAATCCGACAGGATTAGTCTTTTAATCTCTAATGAGGTAAGGTGTCTTCCACGTAAGTCTAAGTATTTGTTACCTTTACGATCTGTTTGCAGGGTTTTACATCTTTTCTTTTGAAAGAAGGCATTTAAAACCTCCTGTTCAAAAGTCTAACTCTTGCCAGGGTGATTTAAAATGAATAAAAAATCCATTAGATTTTTGGCAAATAAGCTCCCAATTATGGTACGTAATAAATGACTATAAAGTGCTTTTTAGAGTAATGGAATAGAAATGACTGAAATCTTACTACTTTGCACATGCAGATTTTCTACTATTATTGTTTAGTTTAAGCTAAAAGGTCACCATCAGAATTGGAAATTTTGATCATTTAAAATATATAATTACATTTTAACATTTGAGCAAAGGATTGAGGGAATGCAGAAATACAGGCATGTGGTTTCATTTACTGCTGCTCTGTGTGATGGTCTCCGAGAAAATTTGAAGTCCACTGTTTGTAAAAGAAGGTTGGAGGAGAGTGTTGCATTGTGGTGGTCAATTAAAATAAATTTACTTATACAGTTCAGGGAGATCCTGGCGGGTGGCAAAGAGAAAAATACTTCTAGCAAATAGTTCTCGGAAATTCTCTCTTCTGAAAATGTGCTAAATACGGTGATTTCCAAATGCCTTGGTATTTTAAAGAAATAACATTTTCTGTGTGAAATTAGGATAACTCTTATTCTTTTTTTCGTGGTTAACATTTAGGCTGCAAACCATGGCACATATAACTTCTATTTTAAAATAACCGTAGCGTACATGTGATCACAAATATTAACTGGAAATTTTGAAGAGTGCTGTCAAACCTGCAAAGGTAATAGAACCCAAAATACCACACCTCTTCCCAGGTCCTGTTCTTCTCTTAGCTTAAGAAAAGAACTGGCATCTGCAATAGGGGTCAAAGTACGTCTGTACTACGTGGGTATTCTTAGATTATTTTTTTCAGCGTCTTCTTTGACGTCTGAGGAAGGTTTTAATGAACTGGGGCTTCATTTCACTTTCCATGAATTACTACAGTAGGAAGAGTGCCAGCCAGCTTTGGTGGAGCAGGCCATGCCTGTGACTAACCCGAAGAAAATCTCAGCCAGAGAGTCTAATAAATAGTTTCACCTTGGTACAGTCATGTTTCATAAGAGGCAGGTATCCTCCTTGACCTCTGCTCAATTAACTTGTAACACTGAGAGAAAAGCAAATGTTAAAATCGTTGTTATACCTTGGCAAAAAATCACTTCCAGAAGATTAAGTGAACGGCTTGAAACATGGACTCATTTGCATCTACGTGTTTTTTTTTTTTTTTAAGATTTTATTTATTTGACAGAGATCACTAGTGGTTAGAGAAACAGGCAGAGGAAGAAAGGGAAGCAGGCTCCCCTCTGAACCGAGAGCCCGATGTGGGGCTCGATCCCAGCACCCTGAGATCATGACCTGAGCCCAAGGCAGAGACTTTAACCCACCCAGCCACCCAGGTGCCCTTGCATCTACTTCTTTAGCTTAAACAGGTGCTTGTGTTTAAAAGCAAGTATGCTTTGTGTAATGATTTATGACTCAGAAGGGCTGATGAAATGAAAGAGTAAAAGGAAATCCTGAGTGGAAATTAAGGAATAGACTTTTAGTATGAAATATCAGAAACTTAGGCTAACAGTAAAGGCAATATATATATATTCACTGTTGTTTTCTAATGAATTGTGATAACTTTCCTACTGATTTTTTTTCAAATCATGAAAATAACTGAAATCTATTTTTTTCTCCCTTGGGACGTAGGATTCGTTTTGTTGATTGTGAGACATTTGTTGAGCTGTTGGGTCAGTTTCTTTGGGTCCCAGGGGGTGCTAAATGTGAGAATGATTCCTTCAATGTTGAAAAGGTCAGCCACGTAGTTTTTGACCTCCAGATTGCTTGAAAAACCCTGCCGTTTGAGCACGCGGTGCATTGCCTCTGAGTGATGAAGCCAGCAGCTTGCTCCAAATTTTCTAACACAGACAGAGGTTGCATTTTCTGAATATACCCCATTCTTTTTCATTAAAGACAACTAAACCTTCACAGTCCTTTATCATACCTGTAACTCTTGTGGTGAATCAGCATTAATGAAAAAAAAAATTTCATTTCTAAAATAGAGATAAAACGAACTTTTAAAAAAAAAACTTTGTGCTCTTTCTGTAATCTCTGTACACCCCTACCCACAACTCCTCTTACACATCTCACTTTAACAAAATACTCTAAGAAACTGTCACATCCTGTGAATACTGACTAGGAATGGAAGAAAAATTAGAGTTTTGGTTTTCTTGCAGGAGATTGCTTTCTGTCAGAGACTGCAGGGTTTCCTTGGTCGGCATGGGCCTAATTTAAAATTGTCTCCTATATGCAGTGATGAAAATAAAATCAAACTTAAAATACTATGCAGAACATTTTCCTGATAATGTCTTCGGAAGAAAAGATTTAGAATGGTGATGTTGAGGTTTTGAAATGCTGCTCTTCTGAAAGTTGGAAGTTTCCACCTCCTTTCCATTCCATCTCTCATCAGGTGACTGTAGACACTGGTTCATTTGTCAGAGTTTAAGTGATTAAAAGAAAAAAAATCAGAATAGGCAATGCCTTATGAAGTCAGGTTCCTGATTTATTTCTAGTGCCTTCTATTTAGATACAGATTTGATTTACTTGTTTCCCAAATTCGTGGGCCAGTCCTGATATTCATAGTTATACCCTTGAGATATCTGAAATAAAAACATTTAGAGACCTTGGTAATAGATGACTAACACTCAAAAAAGTAAAACAATAAACCTAACCCAAACTGTCATGCTTTAGCTGGTTTGTGGTGAAGCAGAAAGCCTGAGAAATTTGCTGTGTTTCAGTCTGCTCATCATCACTTGGAAATCACCTTTGCCTTACCCAGAGAAGACACAGATGGGCTGAATTCTCTTCCCTGGTCTGTGAAAGCGTGTAGCAGTGTGCATGCCTTCATGAAATACGTTTAGAGAGTGACTGGTACATTAGTGGCACCTGGAATCTTGAAAGGCCAATATCTCTTACATGCTTAAGTTATTGCTAAGAATGAAGATAAGTCTCAAAAAGAAAAATGGAAAAATTCCTTTTGGGGAGGGGAAGCTAATGTCCTCTAGGATTTGGATTACTAAGTTTCTTTATGGAGAGACTTCTGATGTTCTAAGAACACAGGTATGTATGTGTATATGTATAAAATCATACATCTGTATGATTTTATAATACTACTTCAGTGCTTCCTGTCTCAGGCAGTGTAATGAACTAAAATGCACGCATATTTAGCACAAGCTGGAGCTCAGAAATACTCAATGTAGAATTTCATGTTGTAGGCCAGTTATCAGGAAGTAGTGGAGGTCAAATCTGCTGCCTGGGAAAGTTTTTTATTTCCTTGTATAAGCCTTAGAGCCTGCCCATCTTCAATTTTGCTCTTTTGTGAACTGTAACAGTTTTTGTTATGTATATTGCCTGCTAGTCAAGTAAGAGCCAGAAACTCTTTTTAGGTTTGAGAGATTCAGCAACCTCTGAGGTTTTGGAATAGTCTGATGTTTTAGTCGTGGTTTCTTGTCACTGTCTCATTGAGATTTTGAAAAAGTCCCTAATCAGTCAAGATTCCTAGAGAAGGTACACTCAAGTTGATTACAGTATTCCTTCCTAGGAAGGGCAGGGAGTTTGAGCTTGAAGGTGGAGGAGGAAGGGAAGGTGTACCTTCTAAAAGGAAGAGGAGGCTTCTACAGTACAGGGTCATGGTTTGGACCAATCATTTGTGTTGGCAGTGGGGAGTAGGAAAGACAGGAGTAGGAAAGACAAATTTAAACCACATACGTGTTTTTTCTTTTAAAGTAATCGGGTTGATGACTGAGTAGTAATCCCCATAAGTAACAAAATATCCTGGGGAAATGCTATGTTTAAAATGAATTTGTGGCACATAGCTCCTCAAGAACAAGGTAGATTAAAAATAAAAGCTGAGGTCCTTGTATAGTAAAAGTCCACACAGACTCTGACAGGAGTTGGAATCCTGTTATAAATACTATTCCTAGCTTCAGTGAGCTTGACCTAGTGACTTGACTTCCCTGAGCCTCCTTTCCCTCCTCTGTAAAGGAGACAAGAAACTATTCCTGTGTTTGCCTTAGGTGAGGTTACCAGAGCTCCTAGGAAAGCATTTGACTTGCAGTTTTACACCTGTTGTTTCCCCTTCTTTCTCTCCCCTCTTGAATGAGTATAACAATTTGTACATAGTTTCAAGAGTGCTTAAAGGAATGAAGATACTTATATGAATTTGTTATGGATTCGTGGAAAGGGGCTGAGTCTTTTCTCCTAGACTGTGACTTTTGCCTTAAAAGTTATGTCCTTCAAGGAACCAAGGTTCTAAAACAGGGAAAGAGGAAAATGCTATTGTTTATTTACTTTTAAAATGTCCTCTTTTGGGGCGCCTGGGTGGCTCAGTCGTTAAGCGTCTGCCTTC
>CM053604.1:129128464-129160344 GCA_028646535.1 Procyon lotor | reverse complement strand
CAGAACATTGCAGAGCTTTTAAACTTCTGCTTAGTGAATAAGTATTAAGAAATCTAAGTCACTGCCATCAGGTTAATTATGAGGTGTGGTAAATACATTGTTTTCTTAGTTTTGTTTAACTTTGTTCCTGTTGTCGCTCTTTTCTGAAGTACAAGTTTTCTTCCTGCGGATTCAACTCAGCCATTCCTGGATTTTCTAAAATATTGCGTTCCATTTTCATATTTAAAGATGAAAATTATGCCCTTTCTTCTTAGTCATTGTGTAGTTGGATGACACTATGTCACTGTGCAGCGATAAGGCTTTTTGTTTTCCTTGAATCTTTTAAGCGCACGCCTTCTGTTTCTTTGTACTTGTACGTAGTGACATAACAGGTCAGCACTGTGGGAGCGGAATTCTAGTGTGAAAATTGATTGAACATCGATTACTAATAAGGAACTTCTATTGAATTCTTGCAGTGTCCTCTGCTAGGTGTGTTTAAATTCTCAGTTTAGCCTTCTGACATATTACAGATGAGGAACTTTGTGGCTTAGGGAAGTTAAATGCCTTGCCTGTCACCGGCCTTGTAGGTGATGGAACCAGAGTTCAAACCCAGGCTGCCAGCAGAGTCCGCTCTCTCAGGCTGGGTTCGGAACCACCAAGTCACACCTCCGGAAACGCACGCTGGGAACCACAGGGGTTACTTTAAGAAGGGTTCCTGGGCCGTTAAGGTTGAGAAATGTTGCGTGTCCTATCACCCCCTCAGAGATTCGCAGAGTACATTAGTATGTTAAAAGCCCTGGAAAGCCCTGCAGGAAATAAAACTTTAAGATTTTTCTTAGCTCATTTTTCGCAAATCGACCCGATCACCAATTGGGTCTGTGAAGAGCCCCAGCATCCTGAGAGAACGGTTGGCTAATAGCCGAATCAGAGTAAGGGCGCTGTCCGGGTGCTGGTGCCCTTCGAGCTCTGTGGGCCGATGCACCTGTGTGGGAGGAAGACCTGGACCCCCTGAGTTCTGCCGCTAGACTGTTACTCACGTGTTCACGGTGGGCGTGGCCTCATCAACTGTCTAAATCTTACCATCCTTTGAGGTCCGTCCAGGTTTTGCGTCTCTGGAGTTTTCTTTAAGTACTTTAGTCCACTCGGGTATCTCCAATCTCAGAAAGGTTTCTCACTATGGGACAGGACTATAAATGACTGCAATACTCTTTAGTACGGAGTTCCTTTCCCAATTGCTCTTAAGCTCCTCGAGGGTAGGCCCTGTTCTCTAGTGCTCTCTTGGTTCTCTGCTAATTAGCCGCGGGTCCTATTGTCCTAGAAAAGAGATCCAAGTTGTTCTAGTAGCCTTTGTTCAGTTGACAAATACTCATTGTCTCCTGGTCATGACCCCCTACTGAGACCCACATTCGTTCTTAATCCTCAAACTTGAACTCATGTAATCATTTGATACTGACCTTGGCAGTCCTGCTCCCTGTGTTGCTTTCCAATGGGACACTAACTCACTGATCTTGCTGTTTATCAAAAATGACTTTAGTCCTATTGTAAATTCTCAGACACAGTGAGTACTTTACAATCCAGAAAAATCCAACTGAGGAGTTAAAATAGGTTTCTTAGAACAGCCCCTGCTTTGCAGTCACCTACATCTTTTTTTTTTTTTTTTTTTTTTACAGGGAATCCCAATATAAGTGGTTCCTTGACTGTGGTTGCGAGACAAATGGTTTTCAGTATAACCCATATCAGGTTGCTGTTGGTATGGAAGTAGGTGTCCAGTGCATAAATTGTGTTTCAGTTACTAGAAACTCCTTTCACATCATGAAAATATCAAAACAAGTCCCCTAAACCAAATAAATGCTTTTATAAATATTTTGCAGGCACCTAAAACCAAAACCGTATTGTGTATGCTACGTGGATAAATTTTCCTGCAAAGGCGAGATTGAGTGATGCTTCTTAAAATATGAGTCTAATAGAGTTTGCACGGAAAGCACCACCTTTTCTTTTAGAAATTCCCTACAGTAATTATGGATATTCTTTCTTCGCTCCAAGGCACTTTTGTGTACAAAATTAACATCATCTGTCTTGACTGTTTTCACTCTGTATTTAGTGTGCCGAAATGCCTCTGGAAGTCTTTGAATGGTACCTGCTGGGAAACGGGGGATTTCTACCCCCCTCCCACAAATTTCTTTGGGGAAATATGAAAAGGGCAAACCAATGGTCCAGTTATTTGGTTTTGTGGTCTCTCTGTGAATTTTCAGGGGGTGGTAACTAGATATTTGGGGTTTATATCCATTAGAATATAGATTTGACTATCTCAGAAATCTTGAAAGTTAGATTTTTTTTTTTTTTTCCTCTAAGTAGCCAAATGGATCTGGCAACTCTTCATAGACCTGTGCGACCTCATCAGGGATCCATGCCCCTTCCCTCTTGTTCTTGTTATTCCTAGAGAGTTGCCCTCCTCTACGTGGTCTGAGATTACACCATCTTGTCCGCATTCTAGCAGTAGGTAGGAAAGAAGCTGAAAGGGGAGATTGTTTCCTTTGCTCCATAGGTATGTATCCTGTTCAGCCACATTCCCTTGGTCAAAAGGTAATCAAAAGAAAATTGGAAATGTGTCCTTATTCTGGGTGGCCATCTGCATAACTAAAAGGCAGAGGTTGGGGGAAGTGGTTAATACAAGAGGAGAGGAAGACTGTCGGGGAGGTATAGGAGTCTTCGCCACAGCATGATAGTGTGTAAATGTTTAAAATAAGGTTTGTAAAAGTCTCTCTTTCAAAAAAAATATAAAAGCAGAGGTGAAAAGTCCCTCGTAGCTCAACTTTTAGTTGTACCCGACTCCTTCCCTAGAAAAATCAGCATGGTCTTGCTATCTGGTATCAGTATGATCTTCTCACTCAAGCACAGAATTTATTTTTGAATTACATAACTGTTGATCTCAGACTCTTTTCAGACTTGTCTGTTAAACTCACATCAACAGGACCAGGTTTTAAGTTTCTCTTATGTACCCATTATCACCAAACTGTGCTATAGATGTCCAGTACATTTATGTCACATTGAATCATGGATTATTAAAATTTTGCCTCCTTTGCTTATTTGACAATGGATTCAGTGGTTTCTTGTCTCCCGCCCCCCCCATTACAACTGTAACAGTCCCTACTCTTTGCATCGAACTCCCTATCCACTATCAGAAAGACAGAAGAGGTATGGAATTTTGGGGATTGATGAAGATGTGTTACCAAAAAGTCACTCTTGGACCCCTTTACTGTTGGCAGTTAGAAACCACGGAAGGGTATACGTCATTGGAGGAGTTAGCAAAAATCTGTGGTTTTGCGTAGTAGCCTAAAGGGGTGGTTCTTACAGCGGGCAAGATGTATTAGAGAACTGAAAAAGCCAAATTGGGATACAGAGTGAAACACAGGGATAGTGACAGAAAGAACTGCCATCCCTAGGGCAGGTCAAGTGGTGAGGGCATGGTAAAAGTTCCCTTTAGTATTGCCAGAATTTAGAAGTTCACAGGAAGCCCAGCAAGTTGGAGGTCAGATCTCTGGGGGTAGCGTGGTGGGACCCTGGCCAGCTGCCTGTTGGATCTCTAGAATATAATGAGGCTGTTTTGGGGGGAATCTGTAAAGGAGCTGGGTTGGATCAATGCTAGAGGCTAGAACCACTGCAGCTGCCTTGGCACAATGCCTTAACTTGAAAGCAAAGAACGAATCCGTTCCGCCAGCCTTGCTGTCTCTCTCGCGACCCCTGTTGGTGAAGCCTAACAGAGGCAGTTGGCAAAGGAGAGATGTTTGCAGAGTTCCAGATCACAAAGCAGAATAAAGAAGGAAAACAAATGATATATGTATGTATGTATGTATGTATATATACAGTGGGTTTAGAACTGAGAGACAATAATTTAAGAGCCAACATAGTACTGGACATAGTCTTCCTTTAGAAAGTTCATGTGGGAAGCTTTGGGGCCAAATAGTATCGTGAGATAATTTAGTTAGATCTGGACTAGATGCGATACGGATCTGACTTCTTAATACAGACAAGAATAGACTTTCTTTGCCGAGGGCCACTTACTTGCATACAAAGTAGCACAGTGGTCTGCTCAGTCTGATACTCTTACTAAAGTACCAGAGCTATGTTTATGCAAGAGAGCATAACTGTCATCCTTTTATCCTTACGGGTTAAGGATGCAGCTTAGATTTTCCTTTCTTCCTTTGGAAGCCTGTTATGAAACTGTTACACATTTCCTTGAGGCTTTCTTGAGTTTATTTCTAGTATCCGTGACTCATTAAAAAAAAAACTACTTAGACTTTTTAGGTGTCTTGCATTGTGTTGGGCCTTGAGGATACAAAGATGACTAAGATACAGTCTGTGTCCTCGGGGGTGTGACAACCTCGTTTGCAGTACAAGGCGAATGGGAATTAATATAAGTTAAATAGTAAGATAGAGTGTATTGTACCTGAAAACTGGAAAAGAGCAGGCCCATAAAAGAGAATTAACTTGCGGGCTCATCCTCAAAAGTAGGGCTTTGGTCAGCTGAGGGAGGAGTATGTGTAGGTGTGTGTTGTGGGGGAGGGCAGCAAGTAGAAACTATGCATTTGGGGGGGAAAGAAGGCAATAATTATTATAATGGTATTTGGCATATATCTGTCAGTTTCTGTACGAAGTAACGTTATTCAGTTAGCTTTATGGAGGTCCTCGTTTTGGCTTCGAGGGATTCTCCTTATTCCAGAATTTTGAATTTGATAGGCATCCTCCCTCCTGCCCCCACCGATTGTGACTTTCTGTACTTCAGTCACATTCTTGCTGAGACAGTCACCTTTAAAAGCTAAAAATTCCTATTTTACTTTACTCTCAAATCAAAGCTTGCTTATCTCTGTATTAGTTGTCCCTCACAAAATAGTTTAGAGTTTCTATCTATGAGCCTCCCTGCTTATAAAAGGTTGTCTTGAGTATCAGAATCACTAAGCAATGAAGGATTGGCCCTGGCTACCGTATCCCTTTTATATGTACAGTTGAGTTCTTAAATTGTCATGATCTTGAAAGGGAGCATAATTGGAGCACCTGGGTGGCTCAGTCTGTTATCAGACTATTGGTTTCAGCCCAGGTCATGATCCTGAGGGTCATGGGCTCAAGCCCCACGTTGGGCTCCACGCTCAATGGGGAGTCTGCTTGCGATTCTCTTTCTCTCTCTACCACCCCCCACTCTGTCCTGCTTGCACTCTCTCTGTCTCTAAAATAAATAAATCTTTAAAAAAAAAAAAAAAAGGAAGAGAAATTGTAGAGAAAGAATAAAAAATTCACCTGCCTAAGCCTGTCTCCCTCAATGTTCCTGTTTGTGCCAGTGGTTATATTATATCCTCTGTATGACATAATTCAAGACATCTTGTAACATCTTGAGGCACATCCTGGTCTCAGTTCTCTCTCTGTCCGTGGCATGGAAGGGAGAGGTCTATCCCACAGACACAGGTAATTGAACAGGGGTATCTAACCTAGATCAACTATATTTTTGGTGCTGGGATTTTTGAGTCATGTGGTGTTGTAGAGATGATGCAGAATTAGTCTGTAGGCATTGCGCCATGGTCAACTCCTTAAGTATCAAAGTCACATACAGAGTAAAATCAAGGGGGAGGAACACCTAAACGTCTTGCTGAGGAGACCAGTATCAGAGAAAAGAATGAAGTAGATTTTGTTTCTGGAAGAGAAGAAAGATGTTATGGAGAAGGACAAACAAAAGACTCAACTTCTGCTTTAAGACTTAATTTCCATGAGACCTACCTATTCTAACTGCAAATTAAGTTCTGTGACATTAGCCTGAATCCTTCCAATAAGTGCCCTTTTACTTAAATAGGTTTCTGCATCTTGCATAACAAATTGTTAGTCATATACCAAATAATCTCCTGCTTTAACCTAAAGGAATTATAATCATAGACATTTCATATATAAGCCAGAGAGGAAGATTTTGAGTAGGGCCTTCAAGTCACATAGAGGAAGTTGTTTTGCCCAGCGCCTTGTGTCTGTTGCTACCTGTCTTTTTTCCTCCACCTCAAATTTGTTTTTGAGGTATGGTGATCAAGGAAGATGCAGCATGTTTTTGTACAAGAGTAAAACTTGTTTTTCTGGAATTTAAGATGTCTGTCTTTTTATCAAATTCTTTTTTGACAAAAAAGAATCATTAACTATGATTGTAGCATGATTCTATATAGTATGTATAATATGAAATTTGGAGAAATTTCTGTGTACATGAATGATAACCCAAAGGGCAACAGAATAAAAAGGAATTCATAACTTACCAAATTTGGTAGCATTTAGTTTATTGCTGAGTACTACATTTTCTTTAATCAAAATCCCAAAACTATATGTATATAAAAGTTTACCTTATAATTGTGTGTACACACACAGTTTTTTTTCCTGGCTAAGGAAAAGTATCATTTTAGCTTGATTTCTTTGAAAGAAATTTAGTCATTTACTAGGGAGGCATCAGAGTGGCTTATGAAATAGATGATTGGACCAAAAACTATAGACTACTAAGTTAAAAAAAAAAAAAAAGACTAAGCTTATTCAGTTGTTAACAATACTAATAATTTACTGCTGTTTACTCTTGAGTTTTGGGTTCATATAAATTTTGTTTATATGCTATATATATATATATAGAATTATACTGTGAAAGCAATTAGACTTAATTTTTAACTTCCCTATTTGTAAATGGATTTAAGTTCTTTTTGATAATCTAGGAACCCATTAAATATTTCTTTAATGGTTCAATTAATTGCTTCATGATTTCATTATTTTACTGTGGTCACTTTACAGAATGTTAAAAGCATTAAGAGAATAGAATGTTAGAGAGGCTTATGATGTAAACTAATTGAAGTTCTTATTGTCAGATTTAATATAACATGTTAATATACAGTATTTCTAGAAGTCCATTTTGTACTTGCCTTGGGTTGTTTTAAGGGGCATTTAAACTTAAA
Source organism: Procyon lotor (assembly GCA_028646535.1). Classification (NCBI taxonomy): domain Eukaryota; kingdom Metazoa; phylum Chordata; class Mammalia; order Carnivora; family Procyonidae; genus Procyon; species Procyon lotor. Next base: position 129,153,406 of record CM053604.1, on the reverse strand, counting down.
GTAGGCAATTTACTTATCAATGTGGAAAGCCTGTCTTACTGCCTGAGGGTTAGTATACAGCACATTGTAACTCTTAAAAACTGGAGAGCTGTTGGGAATTTTGTTTACTAACACTTTCACAATCCCAGTAATATTCCATAGCTTTGAGGGTAAATTTAAGATTTCATTATCTTCAAAAACAAGGGAGAGATGATGTTTGCTGATAATAAATGAAACTAATATCAGGTTTTGAATCTAATTACTTTTTAGGACGTGGTTTCATGTGAGTCTTTGATTAAGATTTTATCTTACGGGAGATAATGTAATTTGGCTTTTAGCCATAGGAGCATCTAATCTGAATCCTGAAAATATCCTCTCCATCTTTTGTTGCTATTGAAGAGATCAGCAAAAGGTTTTGTAAACCCTAGAACTTCTAGCTGAGATCTCCTTAGCTAACTTTCAACCTAGAATCAGTGGCTAGGTAGTAGAGGTTGATTTTCAGTGCTGGCTTAGTAATGAAAATTCAACTTGTTCATAAGATTTGGTTTCATAACACAAAGTATTTATAAAGGCATTTATTTCCTTTAATTTCAAGACCAAAATACAAAGGCTGCCTTTGGGATTTGGAATTGAGTGTGGGTCTAATAAAGTGTCATTCAGCAAGTTTGATACTTTAATTATTTTTACACCTCTTATACTTATATTCTCTTATACTTTAATTATTTTTACACCTCTTATACTTTAATTATTTATACTTGTTCTGCCTCATCTCTCAGTATTTGTAACTAAATTTAGTTTTTTTCTTGAAGCATACTAAAATGATTTATAGTGTGGATAGCCAGAACAATCTTCCAAAAATGGAAGGGGATCTGTGATTGGGTTTGGTTCTAAGCTAACTTTAAAGTGAGTTTCATATTTGGAACCATACTCCGAACTTAGTACCTTTCCTTTCCAGAAGACCTTTAAATGCTTGAGTTGGTTCTCCACCTTCTCTAGAGTAGACTTAATAAATCTTCAAGGATCCCAGGATCATTCTGCAAAGGAACAAAAGTGGCATAAAAACAGCCCCCTCTCTCTGCCTTCAGTTTCTGGAGTGTAGTCCAGAAATATTTTCTTCTCTAGGAACATTAGATCCTGAAGACAGTTTCTCAGTGTAGGAGCAGAGTTGTCCTTATCCTGACAAATCTCTTTGGACGATCTGTAATGACCATTAAGAATTTCTGTTCCAGGGGGCACCTGGGTGGCTCAGTGGTTAAGCCTCTGCCTTCAGCTCAGGTCATGATCTCAGGGTCCTGGGATCGAGCCCCACATCTGGCTCTCTGCTCAGCGGGGAGCCTGCTTCCCCCTCTCTCTCCGCCTGCCTCTCTGCCTGCTTGTGATCTCTCTATCTCTGACAAATGAATAAATAAAATCTTAAAAAAAAAAAAAGAATTTTTGTTCCAGGCCCAAACCCGGAAAAAAAAAAAAAATTCTGTTCCATGCTTACTATGAAAGTTGTTCCTCTTAAACAGCTATTTAGATTAAATTGATGACTTGGATGAGAGAGATAAAGGAACTTATGTTTGGTTTACTTGGATGTGTAGTCTCTTAGACAGTAGACACTAGATCTGGCATGGAATCCAAAGAAGCTTTCAAAAATGTCACATGGGACTTAATGAGGGAAAAGAATACACATCACCATGTAGCTTCGATTGACATTTTAATTTAAGCCCTAAAACTAAAATGTGCCTCTTATTGATGTTATACAAAGAGTAACTGAAACTACCTCTAAATTGATAATGGAAATTATGAATAACTGCTTACTTTGTTTTCAAGTGTGAATGAGATACTTAGTTATTTGTTAATTCCTGGTAACTCCTGGACAGTGCATTACATCAAATTATACAAAACTGGGGCACCTGAATGGCTCAGTGGGTTAAAGCCTCTGCCTTTGGCTCAGGTCATGATCTCAGGGTCCTGGGATTGAGCCCCGCATCGGGCTCTCTGCTCAGCAGGGAGCCTGCTTCCCCCTCTCTGCCTGCCTCTGCCTACTTGTGATCTCTCTCTCTCTCTCTGTCAAATAAATAAAATCTTAAAAAAAAAAAAAAACAAACCTGCATTACAGTTTCCTAGTTCATATTTTAATGGTAGGGAGAATCTAAAGTTGGAATGTATTCAGGTTGTTTAAAATGAAAACATTTTAGGGGTGCCTGGGTGGCTCAGTCGTTAAGTGTCTGCCTTCGGCTCAGGTCATGATCCCAGGGTCCTGGGATCGAGCCCCGCATCGGGCTCTCTGTGCAGCAGGGAGCCTGCTTCTCCCGCTACCATTCTCTCTGCGCGTGTTCCCTCTCTTGCTGTGTTTCTCTCTGTCAAATAAATAAAATCTTTAAAAAAAAAGAAAAAACATTTTATGTGTTCTACACAACCTTCTAAAAAGAACTTGGATTTTGGAGCAGGGATAGGCACTATTAGTTGGTAATATGAAGATTGTTTGGTTTCATGAAAATGAATTAATCTGGCAATTTTGGTGCCATTGTAGAATGGCCTAACCTCTGAGCCCTTTCCATATTTGCACTTTGCTTTGCTTCCTGAACACTATTGTCCTTTATTCCCTTAGTTTAAATATCAGGGTGAGGCATATCAAAGTTGGGTTCTTTGCCAGGACAGTCAGGTACATTTAAGAGGTATATGTGTTTCAAAGAAGGTGAAATTTCTAGATCCTTTTTTTGTGGGGGAAGAGAAACAGAAGGAAGCATATCATTTGGTATTGTCAAGATATGGATAATAGGGATCTAATTCCGTGAATGCTGCCTTTTTACAAACTCTGGAAAGTAACCCCAGAGTTTCAGACTCTTATCACTGAAATTATATTCTTATCTTAAACCAAATAGTAATGCTCTGCAGGATTTCTGTAATCTAAGCTTTTATAAATTTATGTTGCATCTGGAGCCTATTATAACATGTTCTCTTAGAACAGTAAAGAAATTCTACGTATATGGGGGAAAAGAAAGCATAGGGATGGCTTTGATAAACCGTGGACCAGACTTTTATGATAAAAGTAATTCATTTCCTAATCGACTTTATTCAGAAATATGGAGAAGACGTTTCTCTTCTTTCTCAAGTCTTATCTCCTAAAGGGATGAAAAATGGTTGTATTATTTGTTGTCAGAGTTTTGTTTTTTTTTTGAGCTTTAGTCCATAGTACCTAATGTTGTCAAGAATTACACTCTGGACACAGTTTCTTGTCTGGGGCTTGTACACCCTGCAGTATAAGCACACGGGGGAGAGGTGTGATCCTTTCCCTGTGCCCCATCTTGGCTAGCCACGTCTCACTCAGGGTCATCCCAACGCCTAGGCCCCAGGCATGTCCAGGTTCTGGTTAAAGAGAAGCTCGGAGATGAAGAGGTGATATGTGTAATAGTGGGAGATGGACGGGCTTGGGAGCCAAAAAGTTCTGAATTTGAGCCCTGGTTTATCTTCTTGGTTCCTAGGTGTAATGGAGTGTATTACTTAATCTTTCAGAGCCCTACCCTCACGGTCTGTAAAATGGAAATTGTCCCATCTCACAGAGCTGCCAAGAGGATTAAACGTAGCTTAATGCATGTTTCCGTGTTGTGGTTCCTGGCCTCCCTTACATTCTGGGGAGTGGTTTGGGGAGGGAGGAAGCAGGTATAGTTGGGTGTAGCAGAAGCCCAGGGCTCTGTGCATGTTAGCAACTAAAGGAGCAAAGTGAGAAGTGGACTTCAGGAGTATAAACCCTAACTCAACCCTAGTTTTCATAACTTCACAACTGTGGAAAATAATGCAAAGAAGTGGTGGGTATGAGCCAATACTTTTAGTTGTGAGTAAAATATTCTTTCCTGCCTTTGGCTACTATTATTTGTTCTCCCCCTTGAGAAAAATATCTAGAGGAAAAGCCCTCCTTTCTTTAGTTGGGTTTGAGTTTTCAGGCCAATAAAAATGTGAGAAAGGCGAGGTCTCTAAGGGTTAGGTGGGAAGTTTATCAAGTGGGGGATATATATAAATAAGTTAACCTAGTATTCAGCTTTGTGACCCCGAATTCCCTTCCTTACATTGCTGCTGACTTGTGTCAGGGATCTTACCGAATCTGTTCTTTAGTGAAACAAAGGCTTGGGGAGAAGGCTACTTCTTAAAGCAGCATCCATCCGGAATCTCTCCTAGAGTAGATCTCTCTCTGTGGCACTTCCCAAGTGTCCCCCTATGAGGGGCTCCATTAAAAATAAAAAGTCCTACGGCCAGATAAACTTAGCAAAAAATGTTTACTATACCCCCACCTCTTTAAGGAGTCACAAGTCTGAAAAGTCCTGAAGAAATTTACCTAACTTTAACCCTGGTATTTCAGTAAATGGTGTTGGAGAGCTTGCTGAGTTCAGACCCTGTCGTAGCCCCCTCCGGGAGGACTAGGGAAGGGACAGGTGAAGAGACTGAAGTGATGATTTCAGATCATGATGAATACTCCGGACACCTTAAGGCCATGTGAGTGCTGTGGGTGAGAGCTGGTTTTGATCGATGGTCATAAATGGCCTCTTGAAAGGCGCTCTTTGAGCCTGAGTCTGAATGGTAAATGGAATGATGCAACCAAACTAAACTTGCAAAAATCTTGGAGGGTAGAATCCTCTAGGCAGAGAGAGAATCAAAAAAGGAATTCGTGTTTTGTGGAGCGCACTTTGAGGAGCATAAAGGCAAAGAAATATGTGTGAGAAGGATTTTGTAATGCCGATTTTGCATGCATGATATATATTTAATCTCTATTGAGCATTGTGTGCTAGGTACTCACAGAGACAGACACAGAGAGCACAGTTCTGTTTTAGAGAGTCTTTCAAGGGAGAAAGATTCAACATTTAGGGGACAAGGGCTATGTGGTGGAATGGAGGCAGCATATTGTGGTGGCTGAGGCCGGAGGGAGCCTGACTGCCTAGGTTCAAATCCCAGCTCTTCCTCAAACTTGCTTTAAAACCTCAGGCATTGGCGCCTGGGTCACTCAGTGGGTTAAAGCCTCTGCCTTCGGCTCAGGTCATGATCTTAGGGTCCTGGGATCGAGCCCCGCATCAGGCTCTCTGCTCAGTGGGTAGCCTGCTTCCCCCTCCCTCTCTGCCTGCCTCTCTGCCTATTTGTGATCTCTCTCTGTCAAATAAACAAACAAAATCTTAAAAAAAAAAAAAAATAGTGATGGATCATCACAAGAGACCTTAGGGCACTACAAGATTCACTGTGTTCCTTCTAAATCTGTTTGGAATAATTTTAGCATCTGATTTTTTTTTTTTTTAAGATTTTATTTATTTGTCAGAGAGAGTGTGAGTGCACAAGCAGGGGGAGTGGCAGGCAGAGGAGAAGCCGGTTCCTCACTGAGCAGGGAGCCTGATGCAGGACTTGATCCCAGGACCCAGGGATCATGACCTGAGCGGAAGGCAGATGCTTAACTGACTGAGCCACTCAGGCATCCCAGCATTATATTGACTTCTAATTCTTAAAAAATTAGCAATCCCTGTATAGAATAAGAAAGTCCCAGTGGCTGCAAGCATTCATAACCTGAAGAATTCATTGAGATAAAACCATTTAGATAAAATGAGAGATTTTTATAAAGCTAAAGAAATTATTAAACTTCTATTTTGTACATGGAAGAAGCGATTTAGCTAACCAATTATATATCTAACTTCCGTAGCAGCCCTTTGGAATTAATCTAATTACGTTCTATTGAAAGTCACTCACCTTTTGCAACATGACAGTTTTATGCCAAGAGAATGAAAATGTCAGGTCTTTCCATTAGAGAGCCAGATTTTTCCCTTGATTATTTAAGGGAGAAAGAAAGCCAGTGAGATTAATCTGTTTTAAAACTATTTTTAAACCATGCTCCCATGTTCTAAGACCACTTTGTTCTTGGATACTGCTTTCTAAAATCTGTAGGTTTCTATTCTTTAAAAAAATAAAAGGAAAAAATGAATATCTCGCTTGACATACCATTTTATTCTGGGGATTCCTAATTAACACACTAATATCAAAGAACTGACAACCTCCTACATATTTTAGGATTCCATGTGCAAGACTGTGTTATTCTAGTTATTTGAATAGCATATATTCTCTATAGCTTGCTAATAGCAGTTTTATGTATTCTTTTTTTATTTGTGCCTATCTGGTCTTTAGAGTATGCTAAGGAGTGGGAGGTAAATTTGTACTCATAAAGGATGTTGCAGGAAATAGATCTTGTAGGATACAGTCCTTTCCATTTTTTTAGTGCAAGATTCTAGAATCCCAAAATGCCGTATGGATAGAACATTGAGCTCTGCTTTTTATTTCAGTGAAACAAAAGTAATGATCCGAATGAGAGAAAGATTAGAGGAGCATTTCTCAAATACCATTTTTGATCCTCAGTTTAAAATAGATGTATCACAGAAAATCTTAAGTGAAAACAAAGAGAACATTTATGAGACAGATACTAGGTGTTTTCAATAGAGGATATGATTCTTAATGTAAAACTTTAAGATCTGTGATCCATCCCAAACTTGTTCAGATTAAGTAGTTGCCTGATGGCTTTGTGAATTATTATTTTGACTTTGTTTTTAATGTTTTCAAAGTTCAAAGCCAAAGTTTTTGCTTACTTTTAGCAACTGTGTAATACCTTTTTAGAATGAAAAAAATTAATATTTTATTCTTAAGTCATCTCTACATCCAGCATAGGGCACAAGCTCATAACCCCAAGATCAAGCTTTGCGTGCTCCACCAACCAGGTGCCCCTAGAATGAATTTTCTATTTCTCTTTTCCCCTCACTTTCTTGCCTTCATTTCCCCCTTTTGCCTAATATTTTTAAAATTGTGTTTTTAGGACATGTTTTTAGATAGACTACCTCATGCTTCTTTCAGTATATGGTAGAATTAATTAAATAATTACAAACTTGGCCGAATTTACCCACCCAGGAAATGGAAGAGCCATATATTAATACAAACCCTCCTATGATTAATTGCAGAGTGCATGCTGTTCCAAATGCACCTTGCTGCCTTATGGAATCCAGATAAAAATAAAGAAGAAAACTTAAGTGCTTTGAACGAATTCACAGCTATTTGTAGGACTAGAATACAGTCTATTTTGAGCAAAGAGAACTGGGTTATATTCTATTTCTATATTGAGCCAAACTAGTAAGTCATTTTCCATCTATAGGATTCAATTCAACATTGGATTAACTTAATGAAAATGCCAACTCCCATTCAGGGCATATGACCAACGAGTGATATCAAATAGGACATCTTAGAGAGAGCACCCTTTTTCTGGTAATTGCTGATTGTGTCCTACAACCTTCCATGTTAATTGGCTTGGAGTGCCTAGTGATGCTTTAGCCAGGTTGTCTTGAACCCTACAAACATCTTTCTATCAGCTCTCATTAGGATGCCATTTTCAGCCTTTCCTTGATAGGAAGGCAGAGAGCTTTCAGACTTCTGTGTCTCTTAGTGAGTTTTGATGTTTGGAGAAAAGTGACAGTCCTATTGTAAGTGGATGTCTGATCTTACACTTCTAAAGTGAGGAAGAGCAGAAGGTCTTTCTGAAAGAAAACCGCAGATCCTGTCTTTATGAATTGTTTATTAGGAAGTCTGATTTTCAAGTTCATAATATACCTTGATTTTTTTTGTTCTTTCTGATGGTGACATTGCTCTTTCATAACACCCTTGATATTGTATGATATCAGCTGTTTTCATTTTGCCAAAGGGAAACACTCCTATATTTCCAAAAACTTGAGAAGCAAGCCTTTTAAAAGGGTTTTTCCTGATCATCCTTACTGCCAGGCTACGCAGACTGCTAGGGTCAATGAGCATTCTCTCTGGAAGAACAGCACAGATCATCGTGGGTCTAGCCCTGAAGCAGACATCACGGAAGGCAGAAGTCACTGCCACCTACTTCCTCCTAAGCCTCGTGCAGATCTACAGTGATTAGAGCCTAAAAAAAATCACTTAAAGAGGGGTTGGATCTGTCTTCTTGCTTTTGATCCCGCAGTCTCGTTTTCTGGGACTACCCCCTTCTTTACTTTGTGTCCTGCCTCTTTAATCCTTACTCTGCTGTCAAAGTCAACTTCAAATCCTCTTCTGGGAAGGCTGGCCTGCCCATTCCAGCTCCCAGCGACTTCTTTTCCTGGCCGGTTACAGCACTTGTTGCACCGTCTGATGGGGCCCTCGATTGGCTACTGCCTGGTATTTCCCAATAAAGGCTGTCCTTGTGTTGGATGTGGACTAGGGAGGAGCTTGTTTTTATTCCATGGCATCCCCTTGAGATAGGTACCGTCATGATCCCAAATTGACAGATGAAGAGAAGATGAATTCTCTTGCCAGTCACAAAAGCTTGAAGCATTAGAGCCAAGTTTGAGACCTAATCTTTCTGGTTCAAAGCCTGCTTGCTTACACTGTGAGGACCTAGACTCTAAAACTCCTCTCTAAGTTCAAGAATTTTCTGCCTCTCTGATGTTCTAAGAAATGGGAAATAGAAAGGACTATGGAAGAATGAGGGGGAGTTTCCCTTCTTCCATCTGTGCAGTGCACACTGGCCCCAGGAGGCCTGTTGCTGGAGGGGTGGGTGGGGTGAGGACAGATTGTCCTTAGTGTCCAGTCCAAGGTCTTCCTCCCACTAAGTAGTTCCGGATTTAGAAAACTCAGTTCGCAGCCAAGATGTGACACAGCCTCTCCTGTGCTTTGGAAATTGCTGTTGTGGCTACTTGGGGGCTCTGTGGAAGAGGGTGCTTTGCTGTCTGTCACTGTGGCCATTGCCAGCTTCCCCGTTTATAGCAACTATCCCTAACCGCTGGGGTTTACCATCCAGTAAGTGGACTTGATGTCCGCCATCTTTCTGTGTTGCCTCATATGGGGCCTTGAGTCCAGAATGTGCTAACTTGCCTTTTCCTTCTTTCTTACAGCTCTGTCAGTTATAACTGTTTTCAGTACCACTGTAGTGGGTCCTTGAGTTTCTCCAAAGGGGACCTCCTGTCACCAGGGCTATTCACGGGCCTCCTACCCCAAAATGGAAGTGATCCTGACAGGAGAGTTGCCCCATCAAAGGGTTTTTTCTGGGGCGCCTGGGTGGCTCAGTCGTTAAGCGTCTGCCTTCGGCTCAGGTCATGATTCCAGGGTCCTGGGATCGAGCCCCGCATCGGGCTCTCTGCTCGGCGGGGAGCCTGCTTCTCCCGCTACCATTCCCTCTGCTTGTGTTCCCTCTCTCGCTGTGTTTCTCTGTCAAATAAATAAAATCTTAAAAAAAAAGGGGGGGGTTTTCTCAGTTCAAAAGAATAAATTTTTGTGGAAAATGCAAAGAAGAATAAAATAAGAATGACTTAACCATCGAAGGATAACTTGCTAAATTTTGGTATATTTTACTCTAACATTTTCCCACATCGGTGTATATATTTTTTTCATGTACAATATATAAACACTTTTTAAAAAAGGGTGTATAGCTCATTTTACATCTGTAGTTCGGCAGTCTTTTTCTCTTAAAACTGTGTCTTCCATATCGTTGTACTCTCTAAATTATTTAGAAGTAAAGTTATTAACTCAAACCTCTATTTGGGTTCTTTCCCACCTCTGCTATTGTAAATAGTTCTGTGGTAAGAGAAGTAGCTAATTTTGTACACACATTCTTAAATAGTATGTTTTCACCCTTCCTGTTTTTTTAATCTTTAATGTATGTGCATAGGAAGAATAACTTAGTTTGCCAGTCATCCATAGCCTTATGATTTCCTCAGCATAGATTTTTAGAATTGCCTTTTTCTTTTAAAGATTTTGTTTACTTATTTGCCAGAGAGCGGCACACAGACAGAGGGAGAAGCAGGCTCCCCGCTGAGCAAGGAGCCCGATGTGGGACTGGATGTCCTGAGCCAAAGGCAGACACTCAACTGACTGAGGCACCCAGGTGTCCCTCGTTTTTTTTTTTTTTTTTTTTTTTAAAGTAGGCTTGGGGTACCTGGGTAGCTCGGTTGAGCATCCAGCTCTTGATTTGAGCATAGGTTGTGGGATCAAGCGCTGTGTATGGCTCTGTGCTCTCTGTGGAGTGTGCTTGTCCACTTCCCTTTGCTCCTTCTCCACCGCCCCACCACCCCATGCTTGCTCTCTCAAAAGAAAATCTTTAAAAAAAGAAAAGAGAAAGTAGACTCTGCACTCATTATGGGGCTCGAACTCACAACCCTGGGATCGAGAGTCGCATGCTCTAGCAACTGAGCCATCTAGGCACTCCAGGTTTCTAGAATTTTGATTGTTGGGTCAAAGGATATGCCTTTTGCAAAGGTTATACTGTGTAAGTTTATTCTCTTACTAATAAATGAACACCTCTTCAAGACTGAATAGTTCATATTTTGTCAATTTTATAGGTAATGAAATCTTATTTTTAATTAGTATTTTTAAAATACTAATAAAATCAAGCATCATTTTTATTAGCCATTTGAATGTAGTCTTTTTTAAATTTCCTGCTTATGTTTTTCCCCATTCTTTTCCATAGATGTTTATTTTTCCTAAAAATCTGCAAGAGATTTTTTTTTTGTGGGGGGTGGGATAGGGTGGCTAGGTTATTTAAGAATATTAACTTTGGCTGCCATATATATTATAAATATTTCCCCAGATTTTGTCTGTCTGGTTTTTTTTTTTTTTTTTTTTTGGTATTTTAAATTTAAAATATTATTCATGGTTAAATATTTAAATAGGTAAAAGTGAAAAAGTAAAGTCTATATTGTTTCTCTAACAGCACAAGAAAATAGGCAATTCTTACTTTTTTGATTTAACAATGGAAAATTTCTATTTGCTCCTTGGTATAGAAGATGCAAATTTGGCCTTTTTCTGTTTACTTCTCATTCTACCAAAAGTTGGCATTTTTAGATGTTCTTCTCTTTAGCTTTATGACTCAAAGTGACTCTTCTATTTTGTATCCCATTATCAGCCTCTCTTGACCCCCACTTTTTAAAATGAGAATATTAGCATCTCTACCCTTTGGACCTATCTTCTCTCCCCATCTACACCTGGGGATTCTGAGACCAGAGCTTTTCCAGAAGTTTCCTGACAGGACTGGCATCCATCTCTACTGCCCCTTGCTCAGCCTGGTTCATCTCCCAGCCCGCTCTCATTTGCTTCTTATCTTCCAGAAAGACTCTGTTTCTGCTTATGCCTTTCTTTTGCCTGTTACAAGTTTCCTTCCTTGTATCTTTGTCTTAAATTGAGTTCGCAGAAAGATGAGAACATGCCTAGCCTGCCATCTCCACCTAAATTTTACAGTTGGTTTGGACACAGAATTAAGCATTTTTTTCCTATAATCAAACCTACAAATGATTTCTTTTGGTTTCTGCCTTTAGTGTCATGTATAGAAAGTCCTTTTTCAATTTAAGATTGTTTTCTCTCAGTATTTCTCTGAATTCTTTTTTACATTTAAATCTTTATTAATTTTTGGAATTTATTTTGGTGGTGTAATGGCTTAGAAATCTATCTTTTGTCCAAATGGTTAGCCAGTTGCTCCAGTATCATTTATTAAATAATAAAATTTTGAAGTACTACCTTTTATTAAGTACTGATTTGGTTTATTTTTTTGTTTGTTTGTTGTTTGTTTGTGTTTAAGAGCAAAAGAGCTTGAGCAGGGAGCGGGACAAAGGGAGAGGGAGAGAGAAAATCCCAGGCAGGCTCCACACAGAACATGGAACCTAATGCAGGGCTCGATCTCAGGACCTTACGATCTTAACCTGAGCCAAAATCAAGAACCAGACGCTTAACTGACTGAGCCATCCAGGTGCCTCTAAATACTTAGTTTCTTATATATATTTGTGTCTATTTGTGAACCTTGATTCATTATTCTGTCTCCAATCTGTACTGGTGCCAGACTTTTAATTGCTATTTCAAAATTCATTTTTAATATCTGGAGGGCAAGTCTCCCCCCACATACCCCAACATCATTGTTCTTCTTTTGAAAAATATTCTTAGCTGATGTGCTTTGTCTTCCCTTCTGCAAGGAGAAAAGTTTGCTTTATTATTATACATTTTGAATGAAGTTGCCTTGGTCAACCCATTTCTTAGCTCTTCAGGGCTCTTCAGTATTTTTTTCCCAGCTGGGCTGGAGAAGTAGAACTTCTCTGTTACACTAATTCCTTGTCCAGAACTAATCTCACTTACTCCCAAGACTAGAATTGGAAAATGCAGTGCATTGCCAATAACCCTAACTCCTCTCTGATTCTGTGAACACATATAATGTCTCACTCACATTTTTGTGTAGTTACTTGGAGCCAAAAGGAAAATAATCGTGTAGCCAAGTTCACTATCAACACTGCAGGTGGGCTTCCCCTCTCTGGTACCTGCCAGTAGCCCACCTCCCCCACCCTCCACAGACACCTCCTCTGCTCTCCCTGTCTCTGGCAGTCTCTCCCAGCCTCCATCACTGCCTTCTTCAGGAACAAGTAGATGTCCTGAGGCCATTTCATCAGGTTCCTTTCTCATCCCATCTGCCAACCCATCCTTAGCCTTCCCCCATAGGATACCAGCACAGAAAGTTCCTGACCTTGCACACCTCTGTGCTCAGGCAGAGCTGAGCACCTAACAATGCAAGAAATGTTTAATTGTTCTCACACAGAAACATTGCAGCATCAACATGACTCATTCCAGCCAGAAGAATGAGCACTTGTTTCCTGGCAGGAAGGATGCCAGGAAACCTATGCTTTGGAGTCCCTGTGGGCATGGAGCATGTGTTTGAGGTAGATAGAATTTCAACGGTTTGAAACTCACCTACACGGACTGTTTCATGAACCTACCTAGAGCAAAATGAAAAATGGTAACCTCCGCCCAAATCTTTATCAGGAGCCAAGGAAGAGCAAAATCACCTTTATTTTTTTTCTTTTATATTTGCTTTATTAGTCTCATTTTTCTTTTTGATTCTGCAACAAAAATTGAAATGTTAAAAATTAAATATTTTCTGTAGAAGATCCTTTATTGAAACTCTACTCTGGTGCTGTCCAACAGAAAAATAAATGCAAGTCACACAATGCGAAATTTCTAGTAGCCACATTGAAAAGTTTTGAAATCCCAGGTGAGATTAATTTTAACCTACGTTATTAATATATCCAATGTCCTATCAGCATGTAGTCCATATAAAAAAAATGGAAATCCTTTAAATTTTTTCCTTTGAAATGTGTGTATTTTACACTTACGGCTCATCTCAAGTTGGCCAGCCCATATTTTAAGTGTTCAGTAGCCATATAGGAGATCATTTTCTAAATTTTGAATTGTCTTACTTTGTCTTGTATTGAAACTAACCAATTCTAGGGGTTCTTAACCTGAGGATGCTTGTCTAGAAACACCTCAAAACAACTTGAAATTATGCATTCCTGTCTGTACCCCCATTAGATCTGCTGAGGTAAACATCTGAGTCTGGGCATGAAAAGGATACATAGGTGTGGGGTGTGAGGGTGGCTCAGTTGGTTAAGCAGCTGCCTTCGGCTTGATTCATAATCTCAGGCTCCTGGGATCAAGTCCTCCATCGGGCTCCCTGGTTAGCGAGGAGCCTGCTTCTCCCTCTCCCTACGTCTGCTGCTCCCTCACTTGTGCTCTCTCTTTCTGTGAAATAAATAAAATCTTAAAAAAAAAAAAATACATAGGTGACTATAACAAGCACCTTCAAAAACCAATGAGCTAGTCCCATTTATTCATTTTACCTATGACTAAACTTACCTAGTATGATGAGCTTTCCCACAGGTAACGATACAGACCTGAGTTTTTCAATGACAAATCTGGCATCCTTTTTGTTACACTACACTGCTCGTCCTTTCTACCATACTGGATAAGAATGTAGACTAAAAATCTGTGTGAATTTTTTTAAGAGGTGGGGGGAGGGGCAGAGAGAGCATCTCAAGCAGACTCCACCACACGCAGCCCAAAGGCCATCAAGGGGCTCAGTCTCAACCTTGAGATCAGGACTTGAGGCGAAATCAAGAGCTCAAGAGCCTGATGCTTAACTGACTGAGCCACCAAGGTGTCCCTATGTGGATTTTCAATAACAAAAGGGAGTGGCAACAAAATGGGTTTTCAGATTAATCTTTAGTTTTTGAGGAAATTATAGAATACCACTCTAGTGACATGTGCAGGTGTGCACACAAACACATTGCCTAAATACTCTTGGTGACTGAAATTTCATTGTGATGGGCATGACTGGATTATATGTGGACTTCCATTCTCCATGTCTTTCAGATATTAGCATTAGTCAATAGAGCATCATGGGCTACTGTTTTAAAGCTCCTTTTCAAAATCTGTATCAAAATAGTCAGGTTTATTGTAATTATTTTAATGTATCTCTGTACATCATGATCTAATATTCAAGTTCTCCAGCCTATCAGTTTTCAAAGTGTGAAAAAACATTCAACTCTTGTGCTTTCAGGTGAAAATTTCATATCTTTAATGACAAGACTGCCACATCTCAGCAGGCAGTATGGTTGACTGCTCTGTAATTTTATGGGAATTCTTTATAGGGTAAATCACAATGGCTTTCTCCTTTCCTTTATGTAGAGCTGACAAGGGCAGCACAAGTACTGCACTGAAAAAAAAAATACATAAATCGAGAGGTCATCCAAAGGTAATGCCAGGATTATTTTAGATTAGTTGAAGATATGAAGAAAAATGTTTGCTTTTTAACACTAATTTTAGAAGTGACTAAACTTTTAAGTTAGATAACTCTTAGGCAAGTGAGTTTAACAACTAAATATTTTCAAGTTACTTAATTCTTTTTTCTTAAAAATCATTTTAAGTCTACAGTAAGTCCAAGCAATTAACAAGGCCTATTAAATAAAGGAATGGTATCCATAGTGCCCTCCAAATAACTACTAGATTTTTTAAAAAAGCATCTTAAAGTTCCAGATCATTTTAGGTCTGTTTAAACAGACTTTTTTTTTTTTTTTTTAACAGTGGTCAAGATGGTTATATGGCTCCCAGTTGAGAGTCTTGAGTTTAGATTATCTGGACTAGTTATCTATGTATAGATTATCTAGCTATATATATAACTATATATAGTTATACCTATAACTATATATAACAATTTCCAGCCAAATTGAGAAGGTAGAGATTTCTCCTATACCCTCTGCCCCCACACTTGTATAGCCTCCCCATTATCAACATCCCCCACCAGAGCTGTACATTGTTACAATTGATGAAACCCTCCCCCCATTGACACATTATCACCCTAAGTACATTGTCTGCATTAGGATTCACTCATGATGTTATACATTCTTTGGATTTGGACAGTATGCAATGTACAGTGGATCCTTGAATAACACAGGGTTAAAGGCCTCAATCCCTGTGCAGTTGAAAATCTGTGTAAAATTTTGACTCCACAAATACTTAATAGCCTACTGTTGACCAGAAGCTTTACTGATAATAAATACTCGATCAACACATTTTGTATGTTATATGTATTACATACTGTATTCTAACAATAAAATAAGCTAGGGAAAATGTTAAAAAAAAAATCCTAAGGAGAAAATAGATGCAGCACTGTACTGTATTTACTTAAAAAAAAAAAAATCCACGTATTGGTGGACCTGCACAGTTTAAACCCTTATTATTCAAGGGTCAGCTGGGTAATGACACCCATCCATCATAATTATAGTATCATATAGGGTATTTTCACTGCCCTAAAAATTCTTTGTGCTCTACCTGTTCATCCCCATCCAATAATCCCTGGCAGCTGCTGATTTTTTTTTTTTTAACCTCTTTTTTTTTTAACTCTCTCTTCTTAAAAATGAAAAGTTCAGACTAAGATCCAAAGAGATCAATGGATTAACTACAGGTCACACAGAAAGTCCTCTGGTCTACCACTGCCTTCTGATTCACATCACTGACTTCTCTTTTTATTGGCTGTGATGACCTCTTTTGTTGGAATGTAATAGCTTATTAAGATGCAATTTGCTGTAACAAAATGATTAAAACTATTTCGAGATCTATCTATTGGACTTACAAACACAATACAGTGAAGATAGTAGTTGCATGATTTCACTGTTTGAAAATCTATTTCCTTCTGTTTATCATTGGGCATTAAATAGAGAATAATTATTTCTTCAAAACTGGATTTCTTAAGACTGAGTACAGTAACCCAAGTTTTAAAATCCTTTTTATGGAAAATACTAAAACTTGAAACTGCAACCCTGCTTTTCTTTAACATTCTTGATCACGTCAGGAAAAATTTTTACATTAAGCAAGTGTGTATAATTGTATATATAAAGTACTGGGACATAAAGGTTGCCCAGTTGACTTTTAATGTATTAAGCGACAAAATGTACCTATTTATTTTCAGTTGACCAAATGAAAAAATAGATGACTCCTTGTTTAAGCACTCTGATGTGTTCTTAGTATTCAAGATCCTTAAGCTAAATAAGAAAAACTATTTCTCTTTTTACATTCTCTTCTTACCCAGTGGTATTTTTCTTTTTTAATGCTGGACAGTGTTTTTACTGCAGAATTAAAGCTGATAAACCTGATCCTCCACTCTGTGTGCTATTCAAGCCGCTTCAGTGAGGAACTGTTCCCCATAAACCCGGGAATTTGTTAGAAGCTAAGCATTTGCCATTTGAGCATGTTAAGAAGCGCTAGATTGAAAGCTGATAAGAAAAAAAGAATATTTTTCTGGCAGTGTTTGTAAAAACTGATCAGGCAATGAGCAGTAGTCTCTAACACAATTGAGCTGTGATGAACAAATATGAATAATCATACATTGTCTTAGAAGAGTCCCAGATTGATATTTTTATTATGAACTGTACTTCACAATCAAATAAAGGAGCCTGTTTGCACATATCCTGAAAACTATAATTTGATAAGTATATGGTGATTACTTCTTAGTAATTTTTGAAGGTCTGCCAACCAAAAAATTTCTAATAAAATTCAGTCTTATGAAATTAAAGATTAAATGACAAAAATGCAGCTGTTTCGATAAATATTAAAGCTTTGGTTATAAAAGTCTTTTTTCCTTAAGCGAATTATATGAGCATCCTTTCTTATTACTACAAAGGACTCCTCATAATTTTTCATAGTAACTTTGATTTTGGACTCAGCTTTTAGAGAAGTTTAAATGTATTCTTCCATGCATTTTCAGGAATGTTGACTACTGCTCTTTACTAATGTATATTTTACTTTATAAACTTAACATTTGGGCTTTTATATTGCTCCAGACAAATCTGGTAAGCCTCAGTCTCTGATTTGCAAAAAAGAAAAAAAAATCAGGTCACCTCTGAAGATAGTACACAACCGAATGTTATTTTTTGCAAGACCTAGCTAAGATATGATCATTAGATTATATCCTTTAATTTTGATGTTTTAATAGATGATCAAGTGTTTCCTTTAAACAACAAAATTCAGTTTGAAAGCTCGAGTACAAAGCTCTTTGAAAACTCTTACCGAGCCCATGTTAGTGACAAGTATTTCAGCCGCCGGATTTTGATAACCTGAGAAGCTTTCTTTAGAGAAGTCATTAAGTTGTGATTTGACCCACGTCACTCTGTAAGGTCATGATGGCTTCAGGCTTCTTATCTCTAACTAGCCTGCTCCGCTGGGACACAGTGTGTTCCAGGAAAAGGAGCAAGATCTCTGTGTGATTAAATTGAGTCTGTAGGGGACCAAAGGCACCCAAGAAAACACCAGAGTTCAAGAAATCTTCAAACAGAAAAGAGACAGAAGCCCAGATGAGCCCTAAGGAAAAGCGGAGTATTTGGTACAGGTTTACCTTATGTACACACTCAGCAGAGCTGTTCCAACCAAGGATCCAAATACAGGTTCTCCTGTCACCCTGGCCTTCCACTTGCTCCCAGATTTGCAGTTCTCTGGATTTTTTTTTTTTTCCTGTTCTATTGCCTCCAGCCCCAGGAGTTGGACAGCATTTTCCGAAGTGTCATTCAATACTTCTCTAATACCAGCGGCAGTACCAACACATCCTGGCATATAGCCCATGCTCGTACTTCAGAAATACCCAGCTGCCTCGGTGATGGCCAGATGCCAGTTCATGTAGCCAAGTTGTGGTTTGGACGCGTGGACCCGTTTCGCTCTGTAACCCTATCAGAACTGCCCACTTGCTTTCTCCCCCCACCAGAATCTAAGCTCCTAGAAGGCGGACGCCATGACTTTTCTCTCTGTTGCTTCCAGGAACGTGGTGGGTGCACAAAGGAGGTTAGTTGAAGGGGCCAATCCAGCCATCTGGGAGGTTCCGAATTAACCCCTTCAAGCCTGCTTTTCTCTCCTTAATACACTCACATACTAGGGGAACTGAATGAAGTAAGGATCAGAGCTGCTAGCCAGGGAAGGGCCCGTTGCTGACCTGAGTACCTGAGAAGTCCAGGATGTGGAGACTGTTGGGCTCAAGGAATCCTCTCAAGGAGCATCCTGGGATCACAATTCCAGCAGCAGTGATACAAGTATCTTTCTTTAGCTGTGAGTACAGTAATTTTATATTTAAAAAAAAACAAGCCAAACGGAAAAAACGTCTGTGTGAATCTGTTTCCCCGGACAGTCTTATAAAGGCGTGAAATTAAAACATGCCTGTGTTTTCATTTATGAGAAGGATAAAATTACATGCAACTGAAATTGATATGAGGAAATTCAGGAAGTAGGGTTACTTAGTTATAGAAAATTTAATACTGCTTTAGGTCTAACTATTTTTTTTAAAGATTTTATTTACTTAAGAGAGGGAGCACCCCAGTGGGGGTGGGGCAGAGGGCAAGGAACAAGCAGGCTCCCCGCTGAGCAGGGAGCCCCATGCGGGACTCCGTCCCAGGATCCCAGGTTCATGACCTGAGCCAAAGGCAGACACTTAACCGACTGAGCCACCCAGGCGCCCCTGGGTTTAACTATTTTGACAGGTGCCAGTCTCAAGAAATCTTCAATTACGTGACAGAATAAACCTTTACCTTTTAAAATGAGCTAAGAAGCTCATTTCTACTTGATGAAATGTTAGAATTACAGAACCATCCAAAAAGTACAAGTTTTCTTGTCAGTTACTTTGTAGCTGTTGTGGTATGTAGGTTTGAGATACAGTATCAACTGCATTTTGACAGACATTCAGATATTTGAAACTGGCTTTAGTGATCACAGAGAATGATGGCCGTATGTTGTTTCTAAGATGGCCCAGTGTTAACTCTTTCGTCCTCTAGTATTTTTTTTCAACCACCGATTTACGTTAGCAAACACTTTGTAAAAAATTGAAAGGTAGGGAACTTATAACTAATCAACAATCCCAAATCAGTGGAATTGAATGAAGTGTTTTATCTGTCCTACTTTGGTCAGAAATATCATTTTTATATCGTGTGGCAACTAGTAAATACGGGCGTGAAATGACAGCAGTGAAATTTGCTACACTAATTGACACATCTCATCATGCCCGATTTCTCTGTGGCATGTGATGCTGTTTGATTGCATTTCACCCACAAGAGCTGGTTTTGAAACTGGAATCTATCCTCTCAAACCCTGCTGCTACTTGATCAACTAAGTTTATGTCCTAAATCCTTTTGTTGTCATTTCAACAATCTTCACAGCATCTTCCCCAGGAATAGATTTCCATCTCAAACCACTTTCTTTGCTCATCCATAAGAAGCAGCTCCTCATCCGTACAAGTTTTATCCTGAGCTTGTGGCAATTCGGTCATATCTACAGGCTCCTTTCCTAATTCTAGTTTTCTTGCTTTTTCCACCATGTCTGCCGTTACTTCCTCCACCGAAGCCTTGAACCCCTCAAAGTCATTCATGAGCATTAGAGTCAAATTCTTACAAACTCCTATACATGTTGATATTTTTACCTCTTCCCATGAGTCACAGATGTTCTAAATGGTACCTGGAAAGGTGAATCTTTTCCAGGTTTTCAGTTTACGTTGGCCAGATCCATCAGAGGAATGACTATGGCAGTTAGAGCCCTACGAAATGCATTTCTTAAGTAATAAGACTTCTTGATCTGTGGGCTGCAGAATGGACATTGCATTAGCAGGCGTGAAAACATTAATCTCATTGACCGTTTCCATCAGAGCTCTTGTGTAACCAGGCGCATTGTCAACGAGCAGTCGTATTTTGAAAGGAATCCTTTTTTCCGAGCCATTCTCAACAGTGGGCTTAAAATATTCAGTAAACCGTGTTGTAAAGAGATGTATGGTCATCCAGGCTTTGTTGTTCCATTTAGAGAGCACAGCCAGAGTAGATTCAGTATAATCTTAAGTGTCCTAGGATTTTTGGAGTGGCCCCTTTCAAGAGAGTGAGCCTGTGCTCTGAAGCTTAGGAGCTAGGCATTGACCTCTCCTCTCCAGCTGTGCAAGTCCTGGATGGCCTTTTCTTCCAATAGAAGTTCATCCTTTGCACTCAAAAGTCTGTTTGGCGCGAGAGACCTAGCTTTCAGCCTGTCTTGCTTTTCAGCATGCCTTTCTCACTAAGCTTAGTCATTTCTAGTTTTTGATTTAAAGAGAAATGTGTGCCTTCCTTTCACCTGAACACTTAGAGGCCTTTTAGGATTAGGGTAATTAACTGACCTAATTTCAGGTATTGTAGTGTCTAAGGGAATAGGGACATCTGAGGAGAGGGAGAGAGACAGAGGAGTGGCTGGTCCGAGGAGCAGTCAGAATACACACATTTATTAGGTTTGCCTTTAGAAGGGTGCAGTCCGTGGTGCCCCCCAAACAATTACAATAATAACATCAAAGATGACTGATCACAGACGCCTGAACAGATACAGTGAAAAAGCCTGGAATGTTGTAAGGATTACCAAAATATTACAAGGAGACACAAAGTGAGCAAATGCTCTTAGAAAAATGACACTGATTGACTTGCTCGTCACTGGGTTGCCATAAACCATTTATTTGTGGTTTTTGTTTTGTTTTGTTTTGTTTTTTTAAATGAGGTGTCTGTGGAGTGCAGTAAAACCAAGGTATACTTGGATCTGACGTCTACAGGAACATAAGATTGAAGTGAGTTCATGTTTTAGTTTTGCAGAAAATTGTTTTTAAAATGCACAAAGAAAATAGCCCAGATCCCCGTGCATAGCCTTCTTATTTAAATTGGGGTTAACATCTGTATTGCCCAGAGATTCAGGCCTTAGTCTTCTCTGTTTCTTGACCTAAATGACAGGAGATGGTGGTTTTGCCATTTGTAGTTTTTCTTGAGCCTGAGGCAGAGATACTTTGCAGCCTGCCTTCCTTCCCTCTGACAGTCATTGAGGGTGAAGTTGATAAACTTGCAACCTTGCTTATTGAAGATAGTCCCTCCTATTAGATACTGTCTTATACTTTGAAAAAATGCTAAGGAGGCTGACAGTTGTTTATGAAATACCGTCATAAAGCCATCAGGCTCCAGAGAGTTGTGATTACATTTCACAATAACCTTAATTTCTATGACTGAATCACCTCAGTACATTTTCCTCCTGGCTTCTGGAGGCGAGGTAGGAAGAAAACAGATAATTCCAAAACCTTAAGCTATTTGTTGGGCCTGGCAGTGTTTTTTAAAAGTTTAAATGATAATGTAGGTTAACAGACTGGTTTATCCTCAAATCTTAGCATAGATGTTTTATGTAGATTGGAAGTCATCTCATTTGTGAATTAAGAATGGCTTCTTATATTAAAAAATGACTCTTAGGCAAATCCAGGCTTAGAAACAATTGTTGCGATTTGGAGGTTGGGTGAAGAGTTTTATTTTAACTCTTTTCTAATTGAACAAATGTGAGACGTTTTCTGAAAGCTAAAAAGCTTTATTTTCAATTTGAGAGGACTCTTTTTGTTTTGTGTTCTAGTTATGGAGATCAAGATACTATCACACTTATCTAAAATTCTCCCTGAATATTTTGTGTCCTTTGCTATAGAAACAACATCCAGCAGTGGCCATTGAGAAGGGTATGTGGATATTAGTAGGTTTTAATTGCTCTTTGAAGGGAATCATCTACATGTACTCAAAAAAGAGCAATTTGGGCAAGTTTCTCAGCCCCTAAGATTTTGTTTCTTCTTAGTTTGGACGTCACTATTTGGATTGTGTTAATTGTAGAAGGATGGATAGTATCCAGCATAAATAATAGAAAAATAAAATTTCTGCTCAGAGTTAGAGAGTAAACATTAAATACCTTAAGTGGAGAGTGAAAAGCATATTCTTTTAAATGTTGGCAGTTGCCCCATGCTCTCATTCATTCATTCATTCATTCATTCATTCATTCATTCATTTTATTCTACAAGCATTTACTGACACCTGTTGTTTCTGGCACTAGCTAGTTGCTCAGTGTGCAAGGATGAATGAGTTATGGTCCCTCACCAAGGGAGCCGCCAGCTTCCAAATGCTTGGTCATTTTGATTGTTTTATTTTTATTTCTTTTCATCAATACCTGTCTTCCTGGAGATCTGCTTAGTACTGGGAATGTAGCAGAAAAAAGACAGGAACGCTCTCTTTCTTTATGGGGTTATTCTCCACCTGTCAGTCAACGTGAATGAAGTAACAAAGCAACCAGTACTGAGCTGAACTTTTCATCGAGAGTGAGCTACCAATCATACTAATATGGAGATAATCCTTTGATGAGAGTCTAATTAACAAATGAAATAATATTAGAGGGTTTTTTTTCATAGACTTTATTTTTTAGAGCAGTTTTAGGTTCACAGCAAAATTAAGAGGAAGCGACAGAGATTTCTCCTGTGCTCCCTGTGCCTACTTATGCCCCGCCTCTACTGTCAACATCCCTCACCACTGATCTTTTTCCTGTCTCTGTAGTTTTGCCTTTTCCAGAATGTCCTAAATTGCAATCATATAGCATGTAGCCTTTTCATACTGGTTTCTTTCACTAAGTAATATATATTTAAAATTCTTCCGTGTCTTTTCATGGCTTGATAGCTTATTTCTTTTATAGTGTTGACTAATATTCCATTGTCTGGATGTACTAGAGTTTATCCACTCTCTACTGAGGGACATCTTGGTCGTTGCCAAGTTTGGGCAGTTACAAATAAAGCTGTTGTAAATGTCTATGTGCAGCTTCACGGGGAGCTAAGTTTTCCACTCCTCTGGGTAAATACCAAGGGGCATGATTGCTGGACTGCATGATAAGAGTAGGTTTCATCTCGTAAGAAACTGCCAAACTGTCTTCCAGAATAGCTGTACCATTTTGCATTCCCTCCACAGTGAAGGAGAGTTCCTGTTGCTTCACGGTGTTGTCAGCCTTTGGTGTTGTCAGTGTCCTGGATTTTGGTCCTGGTGTGTGGTGGCATCTCATTTTTACAGTTTGCCTTTCCTTGATGACATAGATTGCGGAGCATCTTTTCATGTGTTTATTTGCCACCTATATACTTTCTTCAGTGAGGATAAGGTCAGTAGCCCATTTTTTGAAATTGGGGAGCATTATTTTTTTAAGTGACTAATTGAGGTTATGGCCCCACCAACAGAGCAAAATCCCAAATCTAAAATGGCGGTCTCTAGACACAGGCTTGAGAGATTCTTTACTTAGCATTTGAGCCATTTAGGACTTTACTATTTCAGTAAATATTTCACTGGATTTACCTATTAGTTATTAATTACTTTAATTTTATTTGAAAAAAGGTGAAAGGCAGCTACCAGCTTTAAAATCCAGCTCTGACTCAAATGTTGGCCAGTTTGGATGTCACATCAGAAATTATTAAATATGCAAAGGGATTAATTGCAGTTACTTCACTGGTGCATCAGTCAGATTTATTTGACTCCTCCCACTCTTTAATTACTACTCTTTGGGGAAATTGATCTAGTGAGAGAGCGACTTAAATCTTAGCGCGAGTCGAAGGGACGAGGCACTGCTTTCATTACTTCATGTTCTCCAGGACTGCTCCCAAAATAGTCTGTGTTGAAGGACTGTGTTTGGGTTTGTGGTTTGTTTTTTATTTCCATCCGGTCATAAACTGATACTCTAGATCTGTAAAAGTGAATTGGTAGAAAAGTGACGATTTTAAAAGGAAGATGCAAAGTACAAGCCTGAATTAGATTGAGAAGACATAAACTTAAGCTACCCGATTGCTTTAAAGACGGTACATGTTGCCTTTTACTTTTGTACCTACATCCTCAGGGAGTGCTGACCTGTCCCCAAGGACTGCTGTTCTGTGGCATCAGCACATCCTTAGCAGCCCCTCAATAAATATTCACATGAATGAGGGTTTCTTGCATGGAGAAGATCTCAAGATTATTTTAATCTGTGCATTTGGTGTTGCTTTGCCTTTAAATTGGCTATTTTTTAAAAGTTATGAGGATGAAGATTTTTACATTCCAAGCACTTCTTTAGAAATCTTAAAATGTTCCTATCTCTTCTAGATTAAGTACATTTAAATAGGACTTTATGTAAAGTGCTCTCCCACACTTTAGCTCATGTGATCCTTATGACAGCTCTGTGAGGTTGGACACTTACTGTTGTCCCCATATTACCAATGATTTAACTGCTATTTATCTGAGATTATGGAGCTAATTAGTGGAAGACGTGCGCTGAAAGCTAGAATTCCTGACTCCTGTTTTAGACTTGAGATTGAACTCCTTCATCATTGACCTCCATCAGTGTTTGAAATAAAATTGCTATTAAGGTCAAAGCGCTGGACTGTTAGTTTCCGGCTCTGGATCTTTTTTGGCAGTAATATAATTTTCTTCATAGAGACTCATCCTTCAGGGGGAAAAAAATTCCATCAGCACTTCTCCGAATCATTTCTGGGAGGCACTTGTACTTAGATGGGCTCCTAAAGATAAGCAGTCTTTCATTTTTAACAAAAGAGGAGCCCGTCAGAGGTGCCTAATAAATGATTTTGAGAATTTTGACCAGTGATACTTGCTCTAATCATTTAAAAATCACGTCAGGGGTACCTGGCTGGCTCAGTGAGTAGAGCATGCGACTCTTGATCTTGGGGTTGTGAGTTTGGCCCCACGTTGGGAGTAGAGTTAAATAAAAAGTAAAATCAGTTAATGGTTTAAAAAATAATACAAAATAATAAAAGTCAAGTCAGACAGTCTCTATATTCTGCATGGGATTCCTTCCATTGCACTTTAA
>CM053604.1:129107705-129127964 GCA_028646535.1 Procyon lotor | reverse complement strand
GAGTTTGAGAAGTTCTTTATAGATTTTGGATACTAGCCCTTTATCTGATGTGTCATTGGCGAATATCTTCTCCCATTCTGTCAGTTGTCTTTTGGTTTTGTTGACTGTTTCCTTTGCTGTGCAAAAGCTTTTGATCTTGATGATGTCCCCATAGTTCATTTTTGCCCTTGCTTCCCTTGTCTTTGTTGATGTTTCTAGGAAGAAGTTGCTGTGGCTAAGGTCGAAGAGATTGCTGCCTGTGTTCTCCTCAAGGATTTTGATGGATTCCTGTCTTACGTTGAGGTCTTTGATCCATTTTGAGTCTATTTTTGTGTGTGGTGTAAGGAAATGGTCCAGTTTCATTCTTCTGCCTATCAAAATACCATCAATTTATTTCAAAGAAATGGAACAAATAATCCTAAAATTTACATGGAACCAGAAAAGACCATGAAGAGCCAGAGGGATGTTGAAAAAGAAAACCAAAGTTGGCGGCATCACCATTCCTGACTTCAAACTCTATTACAAAGCTATAATAATTAAGACAGTGTGGTACTGGCACAAAACCAGACACATAGATCAATGGAACAGAATAGAGAGCCCAGATATGGACCCACAACTCTACGGTCAACTGATCTTCGACAAGGCAGGAAAGAATATCCAGTGGAAAAAAAATAGTCTCTTCAACAAATGGTGTTTGGAAAACTGGACAGCCACATGCAGAAGAATGAAACTGGACCATTTCCTTACCCAGCACACAAAAATAGACTCAAAATGGATCAAAAACTTTTTACTCTTAAGCATTTTATAATGGAAATTTTCTTCAAATACACAAAAAGCGGGTGGGGGATGGGCAAAGTGGATGAAGGGGAGTGGGAGCTACAGATTCCCTTATGGAATGAATGAGTCACGGGGATGAAAGGCACAGCATAGGGAATACAGTCACTGGTATTGTAATAGTGTTGTTTGGTGACAGTGGCTACACTTGTGAGCATAACACAGTGTATAGACTTATCACTGTGTGCTACACATGAACTAATGTAGCATTGTATGTCATCTTCAATAGAATACACAAGCTGAGAGAACAGTGCAGTGAACATCGATGTGAACACCTCTTGGATTCACAGTTGTTAATATTTTGACAAATCTGCCTTCCTTCTCTTCTCCCCTCTCCCCCATATAGGTCTCGACTTGATTTAAGTAAAACATGATGAGTTGCTAAAAATACTTCTTTGATGTGTGGACTTCATATCGCATCACGTCAGGAGGCAAATAATGTCAGATTATTCTGTTATTAATGATACTATTTAGTCATTTGTATATAGTGGTAAACTACCAGATCTTTTTTTTTTTTTTTTGGGAAATGGCAATGTGCGTGAGTACTGATTTGGTACCATGTCAATGTCCTGTTCCCCAACAACCTTTCACCCAAAGGTTTCAGCCTCCTTTGGCCCCTGCCAGAGACTAGTGTTCAGTCAGGATACAGTATTTCATCTACAGGGATAGCTGGCATTCTTCTGTCGAGGTGAGCATTCCCTCATCAACTGTAGACGGTCTGTAGTTCATGCTAAAAGGTTAGGGTAAATGCTTAATTCTTCCCTTATAATTACCCTGTTTGGAGTAGAGTTCACTAAATCAAATTTCCCTATTTTTTTTTTTCAGTGCTGCTTTTCTTTCTGACACAACCAAATTGGCTCACCTTGTGATTTCTTACTTCAGATCTAGAACCAATCACTTCTCCAAGGAGCTGAGTTCCTTTTAGTGGGGCATGGTATTTAGAAATCAAGATCTAAGGGTTGGGCATGTTCATTCTTTTCTATCACTGCTTTTAGGTCCTTTCAGCAAGTGGGGCAAGGAAATACGTTTACTTCTCTTAATCATCATATTGCTATTTCTAATTAAATTAACTTGAGCTTTTTTGAATACATCTTTGTCTCTTATTCTGAAAATCTTGGTTCTTATTTAAATATTTGCTTATTTCCTTCATACATACATATGTTTAAAGTTAAATATCAATATTATTTCTACTAAAAATAAAACTCTTAAGTTTAAGACTTCTTTTTAAGTTTAAAACTTCTTTGCAGTTTTCTTATACCTGGGGAGTTTTTAAACCTACAAATTCCTTTACCCTCAGATCTTTTGCATGAGACTCTTGGAGGAGAAATTAGTATAAGCTCGTAGGTTTGTATTTCCAAATAACAAATCCATGACCTACTGCCCTAGTCTGTCTCAGGATTGCTGGAATGTGTGAGATCTGTTTTGCTTTGGGTAATATCCCCACTTCTTTTTTTCTCCTCCTAAGACATGTTCATAGTTTGATTATAATGTAATGTTGAGTAATTGGCATAGAGAGAAAAATGTAAACAAATGGGAAAAGGATTGACTGGGAAGCAAAAAATGAACAGTAACTTTTCACATTTTCAGAGTCTCATTCTCTACAGTGTCTTCCCTACATTCCTTCAGGTTTTAAATGGTAATCGTGATTTGAAAAACATTTTAATATTTATTTAATAATGGCATAACATTATATTGCATATTGGGTGTTGCTAGGTACTCAGTGTTTTATACATTACGTCATTTAATCTTTGCACTTAAATATTCAGTTTTATAAGTGAGGACATTTATTTAAATATATGTCATGTCTGCTTATGGAATGACTTCAGGGAAAACACATGTCCTACCTTCTGCCACAGGTCAGGTTATCTAGGAAGCTGACTCAGATGGAGGTGAGGCTGCAGGTTTTATTGGACAGGGGGTCTGGGGATCAGCACCTCTGAAAGGAGAGGTTGGGAGCATAAATGCATAGAGAAGTTGAACCTCCCGACCTCTCCCCCCCCGACTAAAGCAATACACTGTTAAAAAAAAAAAAAAAAGTTGAGATGTGAACTGTCTCTGTGAAGTCCTTAGCTAACCCCAGGGGGGGGGGCCCTGGAACTAGGATGGTCCTTCAGAGTTGTTCCAATTTGGAGTGGAGATGCTGGGCCTTTTTACCTCTGCAGTGACCAGTGATTGTGTGCAGACTGTCCCTGAAGGAGGCTTGACTTTGGGCAAGGCAGTTTCTTTAGTAGAGGTGATCCCAACAAGAGCTGATGGCAGTCTCCACGAGCAGCTGGGGGAGTAAGTCCTTTAGTCCTGGAGGGGTTATGGGTGGTTATCATGGTGCCCACAACCTCTTCTATGGATGTGCTATAGTTTCCCCAAAAAAATTGTTCTTGACGAAGATCATTTTTCCCCATTAGTTATTGTCTTATTTTTTCTGTTCAAGAACTCATGTTCAAGGAAGTTTGTTCTCATGCCTTTTATCATAAACCTAACATCTTCCTTTTAACCCAGTTTAATCAGCTTTTAGCTCCTTGCCTTGTATGATGTTGGCTGGGCCAAAATTTTTACATGCAGGTAACTTTTACACTGTTTTTAGACATCACGTGTTTATCATCTCTAATCCAGCCCCCAGAATTTTATTCTACTTCACTTTGTAACCATGCTTGAGAAGGTTCTCCAAAAGGTCCATTCAAGAGATAGTCTTTACGTTAACTCAAGCTTGGGATCTCCTGAATTTCAAACCCTTCTTTGTTAAAGCACTCTCTTTGACACTCCATATGCATCCTTCATCCCATGATTTTCTTTCTTTTTTTTTTTTTTTCTTTCATCCCATGATTTTCTGATGAAGAAAGGGCCTTGCCTGCTCCCCATCCGTCCCAGCTGTCTGTCCTCCCTGTGAAGTTGGAGGCAGAAAAGCAGCCTGGTTCACAAAGCTCCACGTCCACCTGTTGGTGTAGATGTGTGGATGGCAAGGGCTGGAGTATGGTGTCGCTGCCCCTGACTGCCACGTCCCTCCTACCTGATGTACCTCGTCCCTTGCTGGGGGAGGGTGGGAGTAAGTGTTCTTGGCAAAAGAAATGCTTGATTTTTAATATTTGAATTAGGTTAGGCTGCATATTGTAATGTACTGCTCATTACATCTTATGTTAGGGGTATGTCTAATCTTCATTTTTATTGGAGGATCTCAATACTTTCAGTATGTTCTGTAAGTTTTAAATCTTCGTCATTTCTCACTGTACTGAATTTTAGCCCCTAACAACATAACTTATTGCTTTACAATATTCTCTAACCTACAAATGAAATGCTGTTAATCGGGCTGCGCTCTCGGGTCCCCTCCCTCCTTGGGAGCTTTGTAGTATCACTTTGCTATCACTCAATTAACCTTGCTTTGCTGCCTAGCAAACAGAGCAAAACAAAACATACACACACACAACACAGAAATGCTTTTAATTTTAACCTCTTTAATTTTTTGATTTAAATAAAAATTTTTAAAATTGACTTGCTTTTAAAGAAGTGTCTTGAGGATGAACTTGAGAGCAAGTATAAGAGGGAGAGATCAGTGGAGAACAAGAGTGTGATAAAGTATTCTGTTCGAAAAAAGTGTATGCATCTTTGCATAAAGCCCTTGGGCTTCTGCCTCATGAATGCCTCGATTTAGAGGATGTGTCCTACAACATAATTCTCTCCTCTGTGATTTTAAGTAATTGATAATTGATGACCGGGTGATACGTCATTGAATTCACTGTTTTTTGTACTTTTTAAAAACTTACTAAAGGTTTCTTCTTCTGTTTTTTTTTTTTTTTTTTAATGCTACCTAAATTTTTGGTAGTGTACTCGAATGAAAAATATTCCTACCTATGTCCTGCATGTGAACTTGCAGCTTAGTTTTTTTGGTGATCATAACTACTCTTTCTCTGAGGCTTCTATCAACTGTGCTTGGTGTATATTCTCTTTATCGATAAATTACGTACGGTGACCTCTTTGGCAATCAACGAACTTCACGATTTATTGATGTAGAACCTCCTAATGGAAAACAAAATCTCAAATTACTGTTATAAACTGTTTTCTAATGGATTTTTGTCAGTAAATTTTAAAACAAGTTCGGGAGAAAGGTAATAATTTTTAAAAGCCTTATGTAAGCATATACGCAATACAGGAACCAAGGGATGAGAAAATATCATCTAAAATCTCCCCATCAGACACAACTACTACTTTTAACTTTCTTGCTAGTCATTTTTTTTTCTTTCCATATTTGAGATTATATGATATAAGCAGTATGTATATTCAACACTTGTATTCTACTTTTAAAAAAACATTATATCATAAGGATTTTTCTCAAGAATTATTTTTTTAAACATTTTTATAGTTATGGACAATCCAGCTGTATAAAGGAAACATCATTTTCTTGGCCATTCTCTTGTTAAAAACATTCTATTTGTTTCTAGTCTATTTGCTAGTATATACTGAAGTGAACATTTATGCATAATGTCTTTTTCTGTAATTAGAATTATTTCCCTAGAATATATTCCCAGCTCTGAAATTTTGTAGTTAGAAAAAATGAATGTTTTTAAGGATTTTGATACGTACAGCCAGATGGCTCTGCCAAGAACACTACCAACATTGTACTATTCATATTTTTTTTTAAAGAGGGTCCAAGATCTTCATGACCCTAAAAAGATTGAGAATGCTGATATGTTTATAAAAAGAGATTTTATGGTTCTTGAGGTCATCCCTGACTTCTACCTTTCTAGAAGGCGAGCAAAAGCATGGCCTGAAGAAGCTGTGCAAGAAATTGGTTGAAAATATGATCTCAGTGAGCCCTGCAGGTGATCAAACTGAGGATGCCTTTCAGGAGTACTTGGACTTCGGGGAGCAGAAGTGGTGGTAACTCTTCCTTAGTGTCAATTTGGAAAGCCCTCTTTTATTTACTTCCTATTTGTCAGTGGCAGACAAATAGAAGATACTTGAAAACCATTCCGTGTTTCTGTGAAATCAGAAAAGCAAGCATAGCAGCTCAGTTTAATGGTCTTAGGTGCCCAAGTGACTAACTGAAAATCATTTGTTTTTCTCCGTAGAAATAAAATCATATGAGTGTATCATTCTAATATTCTGATATTCACCTAGGCTAGTGGGCCTCATAGTAAATTACTACTACTTTTCGAAGTACGAATTGGATTTCCAGAAATTTACTTCTTTGAAAATAGCCCTTTCTGAACTACCTGATTACTAATTCTTATTAATAGCATTTTACTGGTTTTACACAAAAGGGGTTTTTATTAAAATAAACTTCTGAAATGAACAGATTCTAAGGAGTGTATTTAGGTTTTGATATTTAAAAAATCTGAAAGAAAGCCATCAATTTATATAGCTAAAAGTTAAGAAAACCTTGTGGGATGCCTTCCCCGCTAGAGAGAGTAATGGTTATTTACACAGGCTGTGGAGCTAGAGACCCTGGCGTTGAATCCCTGCCCCGTCTGGAGGGTACGGCTTTTGGGGCAAGTCACTTAAGCTCTGTGCCTCAGTGTTCCTCATCTGAGGTAGGGTCATCCTCAGATGAGGATGGTTCCCAGCTCAAATGGTTATTTCAAGGATGAAAAGAGCCAGGTAGGATGCACTTGGAATAGTGCTGGTAACAAGGTAAGGGCTCTTCTACCTCCTCCTCACCCTCCCATCGTCGTCGTTGTTGTCGTCGTCATCACTGAATTGAATCAGCACTCAATAAAATACTTCCAGTGATAAACCGATTTACCACGGTTGTAAAAACCTGTTCCATTTTCCTATTTAAGCCTTTGGAGGGTCTTTGCTAATTTTGCTAATGTTGACAAAGCTTTGACTGACTCCTTGGCAGGCGGTCTTTGGCACGTGCTGTAGTAAGAGTGAGCCTCCTTTTTCCATTTGTTCATAGATGCAAAGATGACTGTCTTGCTTACCTTAATTGTGCCAGGGGAAAAAGGAAATCTTTTTCACAGAAAAACAAAAGTACTTCTGACTTAGGGTCATCAGAAGATGATGTCAAAATAAAATTTAGGTGTTTGGTGAGACTTGACCATTCCAAGCACTGTGTGTGTTTTTGCTGGAATTTCACCTGTAGTTGCGAAGGGAGCTCAGATTTCAGCTGTGCTAGCTACTTTGGTAGCTTATGGGAGACCCAGTGGGGCTGGTGGGACTGTGTTAGAGC
Source organism: Procyon lotor (assembly GCA_028646535.1). Classification (NCBI taxonomy): domain Eukaryota; kingdom Metazoa; phylum Chordata; class Mammalia; order Carnivora; family Procyonidae; genus Procyon; species Procyon lotor. The sequence goes on along the minus strand of CM053604.1, from coordinate 129,120,988 downwards.
AGCTAAACCTAGTGTGTGTCTGACTGACCGGTGTGTCTCCGCTCACTGACAGAACTGCTTTCCGTTGCTCCACAATTGCTATGCTTCCTTCTCCCCAAGCGCCGCAGAGTTTCTTGAGCTTATCATCTTGAGGTGTTCTAGAAAGAGGCGCAAGTATCATAAACACGGCTGTGATAAAATTAGGACACTACTTTTAATTTTCAGAAAGTGGTGGTTAGCAGGATTAAGAAATGGAACTGGAAAGAACTGGAAAGTTGAAGTGAACGATGTCACATTAACATTCTCATGTGGGTAGAAGCAGCTTACTCCAGGATATAACAGAATGGGTTAGGAGAACTCCCTGTCTTATTCTCCATGAAAGCAGTGTCTTGATCTGCTACTCCCAACCTTCCTTTGGGTTTCACAGGGCACATCCTCGTGTATCCTAGAAAACAGACTGTGGATACCTACTCTGTGAGGCTTTCTTCTTTCCCTGAGTGAGCTCTCTCATACCATGAAAAGCATAAAAAAGACCTTTTTTTTTTTCCCTTTCATGGTCTTGTATATAGGCAGTCCATCCTGAAAAGCGTAGTAAGCTCCCTGTGATGGTATAATTCTTTTCTATCATGGAGCCGTTTTTGGATAAGTTTTTGGTTAGAGTGGAATATTAGTGAAGCCATAGGCACGGGCTTGTGAAGAACTTGGTCTTATTCTCTGGCTTCAGTGATACTTTTAGTCACAAAAAGGCAAAAGTGTTTTTTAGCAGGATTTTAAACAGCTCAGAATTTAAAGATGTAGTACATCAGTCAGAAGAGTCAGCTTAGCAGGACCAAAAATACTTTAGTCCTTATGAGAGAGGCTGATTTAATTCTTTGTGTAAAATTAGTTCAAAATGTCTTCCCCTTATTTCGCATGCTGTCAGGGGAAATCATCGTCTAACACATTAAAGGAGTGAACAAACCGTTGACAAGGCACATCTCATTGTTTAGAGTGTCAGAATGCGCCATTTCTTTGGTGTGAGTAGTTGCCAAAGACAGGCTTTATAAAATGTGATAAAGAAGCAGAACAGAGAGACATGAAAGTGTGTATTAGTTGAGCACTTTTAAACGTGGCTCAGCATTGGGGCTAAATGCTCAGGAGCCCTAGTTATGCAGACGAGGGTTCAAGTACCAGACCAGTCCCTTATGAATTACATGACATTGGACATGTTAGTCTCTTGATTTCCTCAACTATAAAATGTGAAAATAAAATTACAGCACCTGTCATAGGATTGTTGTAAGCACTGGAGAAGGAAATCCACTTACCAGTGTCCAGCTATTTTTTTTTTTCCCAATCAGACTTTTCATTGCTGTTCCCTTGAGATCCATCTAAACAACATAAGGCACACCCTCCCTCTGGAAACGTGGAGCTCAGAGGACATCATGTTTCCTATTGAATAGGTGTTATTTTGCATAGGGGGATAAGAATAAGGAAAACAGAAATGTCAGAATTGAGAAGGAAGATACGTAATACGAACTCCTACCGCACAAAAGGAGTAGAAGACTAAGACTCCTCAGCTAGAGCTTTTAGTCTGGGGCAGCACATGGGATAGATAGGGAATTATAAGAGTATTAAGGAGTAGAAATTCATGCGAGGGAAAATATCACCGGAGCTAGAACAGATGGTGGGGCTGAATCTTATCAAAGGACTTGGAAGTGAACCTAGAAGGAACGAGGCCGGCGACGGGGCAGTGCTGTAGGCTGAGGCTTGCTGGCAGGAGCCAAACTAGAGGCCGGGCTGACAACGTGTTTCTATGATCTCCTGATGGGGCCCAGCTGACTAGAGTGTGGGGACAGCTTGAGTGAGTAAACCAGGCATGACAGAAGGCCAGGCAAAGGATTTTGAACCTGATGTGTTAGAAAAAGATGGGAAGACTTTCAATTGATTTTTTTTTTTTTTAACAGAACTCTCTGACATCTACTGTGAGAGAGCATCGTTTAACATAGGTAAGTCTGATTGCAGGAAGTAGAATAGGTTAAATGAGAACAGGTTAAATTACTGTCAGAGCCATTCAGACAGCAGTAGTGAGGGTTTGGATCCCGAGGAAGAGCGAACCACCTGTGTCTGCCCCCAGTGGCATCCTTCCCGTCACAGCGGAGGGGCTGCCCTCCTCCGGGCCTGGCTGACTCCACCTCTGCGTTGGCTCCCACCCTTCCCCATTCTCAGGAACTCCTCACTGTTAACTATGCCTCCTCTCCCATGGATTGGAATATTTTACCCTTGCCTTTCTTCTAAAGCTGCTCAGGACTTTTCCCATTAAAAACAAAACCCACCAAAACTCCTCACCCCACCTCCTTGCCTCCAGCTACCTCTCCATTGGTGTTCTCTTGATGGGCAGAGTTTTCACAGGTGTAGCCTACTTTTGCTTGCACCATTTCCACACCTTCCCACTCCACACCTCAACGCCCCGGGCTCTCAACACTGTCTGACCACTGGAATGACTCTCTCTAAGCCCAGTTCTCCTCTCACATGGCCTTTAACCAGCATTTATCCCTGTTGACCATCATTCCTGCTGTCCTACCCGTACGCAGTCTTGGTTTTGGTTTTCTTCCTTCATATGGGGCCAGTCCTCTGTCTCCTTGGTAGTCCCACCCTCCTCCACCAGTCTTCTAAGGGTTGGATTCCTCAAGGTGGGGTCAGTGGGTCCTCTCCTCTTCTCACTTTATGGTCAACTCATAAATAGCATCCAGGTCCTTATATCAGTTATGATCTATTTAGGATGTCTACCAAATTTTTATCTTCTCTAGTCCAGTCACTGAGATACAAATTCTACGTTTCTCTCTCAAATGTTTCAGAAGCACTTCAAAGCCCACATACCCAAGAAGGGCCTCGTCATCTTCAACTTCAGTCTTTTTCAGTGCTTCCCCTCATAGTGAATAGCATCCAGTCATACCTTAGAGCCATCCCTGACGCTCCCCATATCCAGTCCATCATTAAGTGTCTCCACTTCCTAATTAACCCTCATCCACTCTGGCCCCTTTCCAGTCTTACTCCTCAGCCAGTGGGCTCTTTTCAGAATGCTCCTGTCTCTGGTAGGAGCATTAAAACTATTAACTGGCTGCTCGGGCTCCCATATTGCAGCCGCAGTCATGACTGTCATACAAGAGCCCCGCTTGGTCTAGCCACTACTTCCCTCTGCCTCGTCTGGCACCAGGCTTCCCCAGCTCTTTGCACTCCAGCCATATTTAGTTCTTCCTCTTACCATAGAACTTCTTGCTGTAGAGACCCTGCACAGGTTCTCTCAATACTCTTTCCTCTTTTTAATATTTATTTTAGGGGCGCCTGGGTGGCTTGGTCGATTAAGCGTCTGCCTTTGGCTCAGGTCTTGGGTCCTGAGATAGATCCCCATGTCAGGCTCCCTGCTGGGCGGGGAGTCTGCACCTCCCTCTCCCACTGCCCCTCCCCTGCACTTGGGCACACATGCATGCTCTCTTTCTTGCTCTCTCGCTCTTGGATAAATAAAATCCTTAAAAGATTTATATATTTGAAAGAGTGGGGGAAGGGGTGGTGGAAGAGAATCTTCAAGTAGACTTCCTGCTGACCACGTGACACGGGGCTCAGTCCCATGAGATCATGACCTGAGCCAAAACCAAGATTGGACTCTTAACCAACTGAGCCACCCAGGCGCCCCTCTTTCCTCTTTTTACCAACTTAGCATCTCCTCACCCCTCAGACCTCTACTCAGCAGTCCTTCATTCTCAAGGAAGCCATTCTTAGCATCTTAGATTAGATTGACTCTCCCCAAAGGTTCGTAGAGCACCATGTGTGTGTGACTGTCGGATTCTGTGTCTCCCTCGCTGGACAGAGGGCCCCACAAGAGCAAGGATGAGTTTGCTCCTCACGTGTCTCAGTAGCCTTGGCTCAGCGTTGAGTGCTCAACACGTGTTTGTCATCCGTCAATTAGACTGTTTCAGAGAGGTGTTTGGGGCCAAACAAGAGGATCGCAGAAATGCCTCTAGCCTTCTAGGTGAGAGAAAATCAGACATTTCCATCTGCACCTGGGTAGGAGATAATGGTGAGGAGTCCTGAGGCCCCTCTGGATCCAGCCTCCTGGGGCCTCTGCCAATGTTGTAGTGAGTCATGCTGTGGAACCGGTACTAAAATAACTCCCTTGCCTGTGCCTTCAGACCTTGGAATTCTCATTAATTTAACAACTTGCCTGCAGTTTTTAGCCCTGTTGTCCACTCCTTGAAATTCTCTCCTGTATTACTTTTTCTCATATTTCCCACAATTTTTTTTTTCTTATCCCACTGCAAACATCTTGGCACCTCTTCCCATTCATTTGCTCCGTCAGCATACTCGTTCCAAAATTCAGCTCTGATCTGGCAAACTCCCTCCTCATGGCTCCCATAAAGTCTGAACTTACTGGCATTTCTTAAGAGGCACGCCGAGGCACTTGCCAGCATCTCAAGTCTCCTCTCCTGCCATCGCCCCATATGTCCCCGCACTCGTTACACTAAACCATTTCTTCTACGCTTCTGTGCCTTTGCCTCAGCTGCCAGACTCCAGTTTCTGCCCCACCTCCTTTACCTACCAGCCATTCGCCATCTCCGTGCTGGGGAGTATCTGCTGCTTGAGAGCAAGGGTTCAGTCACTTCCAGCCTGTTGCTATGTCCCTTCTCGCACTCTGTGTGTCCTTCCATGGTAGGGCGCGCAGTGCCTGGCGGGGAGCAGACCTGTAATATCTGGAAGACCGCAAGGATGGCTCTTTTACCTGTAATGATACATTGAAATACTAATCGGAATGCCAAAGAACAATTACGATCAACTAGAGTATCCCTGGATAAGCATTCCCTCTTGAAATCGAACCTGTTGATAGTCGAAAAGTAAAATGTCCAAGCATTGATTTACGTAAATAACCTCAATATACCCCGAGTGTATTTTTTCTGTCTCACACAGTTACGTTTCCTTGACACACCCTCCTGAGGTGGATTTCTAGTCCTGACGTAATAAAATGTTGTTCCACACTTTAAGATGATAGCTCTGCCCTGAAAACTTTGAGATACTTTCTTTCTCGAGGTGATTTTTTTAAGATTTACAAGAGGAGATTCTTCCACACCAGTCAAAATGTGTTCTGAAGCCTCACATTACAGTACTTTTTCCTGAGCTATTATGAAAGCCAAGCTTCAGGGCAAAGTAAGGAAGCACTAGAGGATAAGGCTGTTTTATGCATTTCCAGCTGTAGAAAGTAGTAACACTTCATGTGGGAGTGCTGTATTCATTCTAGAATTTCTCCCCTGGAGAGATAATAGGACATTGCTTTTTCAGCTTTCAAAAGGGTATTACAAACATTCTCTCCCAACACAAATACCACATTTGACCTCATTCTTCTCTCATTCGGTAAAATGTTTTCCTCAGTGTCATAAGAATTATTAATGGTTGTGTTGGTGACATAATTTCCAATAAAAATTTCAGGAAGATTTGGAAATCATTTCACGCTTGCACTGGGATTGCCAGATGTGAAGGAGAATTAGGAATTAAACTGTCGGCCTTTGGCAGGTATTAGATTATGAAGTGCATTCTTGTACTGGGAATGAGAATCAAAGGATAGGACTAAATAAACACTTGTCCTGGGTTTAAGGAAAAGTGTTAACAGTGTCATTCCCCAAGGATTGGTGTCCGGATTGCTCTTTTGAAATATTTTAAAGATGATCTAGGAAAGAGAGTAAAGAGATTCTTAGCTCTTCTAGGTAAAAGAGTAGAATTGATTGGCATAAACCAAAAGAAGGTTCCAGAACATCATGTGAGTGGGCAGAAGAGGAGCAGATGGGACCTCATTTTCAATCAATGCAGCTTGTAAGTAGTTCCTCATTTCTCCACCTGATGAAATGCCGTAATTGTTCTTTTGAAGGGTCCATTCAGCTGGGTTAATTTCTTATTTCTTATCCTGCTAAGCTATTTGGTTTTTAAATGTGTATTTCCTCTCTCCATGTGCATATATCATATGTATGCATACATAAATTATTCATGTGTTAAAAAATCTTCACAGATTTTATTTTATAATCTTGCTCTCCTTGCTTTACTTTCATTTTTCTCTCCTCTTTAATACTTTCTTATTTTTAGACAGGTCATTTTGTAGGAATAATGTGGTAGAATATTTATTGTAAAATACCGACAATCTTATTAAAATATTTTGCATAACTTATTATATGCTATTTTTAGAATGAAAATGCCTCTTAGGAGCTTTCTTTTTAAAACTCAATAATTTCTTAGCTCCCGGAGTTAAAAATCTACCCACTATATCCTTCTATGATTTCTAAGAGGTATTATAATCTGTCTTTTAGTACCCATGGTACTTTTGGAGCTTTTAATTGGCGTTGGTGTGCCTTATATTTATCGCCTCATTTTGACGTCGGTGCTCCTACCACTGAAATGATGGCATAAACCTTGACAACTTTAGCTTCATCACCTTTCGAAACATACTACAAGATGATTTATTGGCCATTGCTTGATATTCATGTTTGATTCTTAAAATTCAGTTCAAATCAGTTAAGGATTCGATGTTAAATATTCATAATAAATATTTTTTAAGCCTGTGAAGTCTATCTATGACTCAGTTCATGAGCTAAGGCATGCATTTTTCATAAGGTCTCTGGAAAATAAAAATTACTTGGATTGCATAAATATGTATAAATTTCATGTTTCATAGACTTGGTTAGTTGTCTGTGATATTAACTTTGATCTGGGCCATTAAGCAGTCTTAACAAATAAAAGTTTTTTTGTAAAAGGATAACCAATTTGTTATTTTCCTATTGTAGACATTAACCTACATTTTGGTCCTTTAGTTGCTTATTTCTTCTTTTAATTTATTCTCCCTCGAGTATTATCTGATACTTTCCTGACCTGATTTAGAATCTCTATCTTATTACTGTTTTAAAACAAGCCCCCAATTTAGCAGGAAACCATTTGCAAGATAAATTGGCTTAGAGGACTGAGATGAACATCAGCACATTTACTTTCTCATGTTTAAATAAAGTACTCGTTTTCCACGAAGTAACAAATTTCACTTGCAGACATGATTTCTCCAAATCTGAAGAAGAGAAGAAACTAAAAAAAGGATTATTCGAATTTTGGATCTGTAGGGAAAGCAATGTTGTTAGCAGAGAAAATAATGTTTTTAGTTATTTCATTTGGATTCTCAAAATGCTAGCTTAAATCAAGCCAAGCAGTGGCATAAGACAGTGGCACCAAAGTCCGTTTATATTCTAGCAACTTAATAAGAGATGACCCGCAGCTAGGTGTTCTCCACTTACTAGTCTGTGAAGAAACATGTGCTGAGTATCTGCCATCTACCTTCCCCTGCCACCTTGTGGGGACACAGACACACACTGTCTTCAGAGAGCCCACGGTCTGACTGGGGAGAAGCGTGTGCACAGATACTGGGACAACTCAAGAAGAGCAATGTTAGAAATATTCGTGGGACTGTGGGGGAGTCAATTGCTGAGTTTAGAACTGCTGGCTTGAACTACTGATGCTTAATGGTAATTTCACATTTACAAAATAGAACATTGGAGAGAATGGTATTAATACAGAGAAGGATTTTGTGTGAAGTCTCCCTGTTTTCAATTATAGTTTTAACTGTTGAGAATTGAAAATGTCGATTACTGAGAAGTTTGTAGTTTAGTCTGATACCTTTAAAAATGCAGTGTATTGGCATTTTTAAAAAGTAAGTATTATGGGGCACGTGGGTGGCTCAATTGGTTAAGTATCTGCCTTTGGCTCGGGTTACGATCTTGGGGTCCTGGGATTGAGTCCCAGGCTCTCTGGTCTGTGTCAGGCTCTCTGGTCAGCAGGGAGGCTACTTCTCCCTCTCCTTCTGCCCCTTCCCCTGGCTCATGCCCACCCTCTCTCTCTCTCTCTCTCTCTCTCAAATAATAAAATCTTCAAAAAAATAAATTTTATAATTTTAACCAACTCAGTCATTTACTTTGGTTGAACTAGATTTTGTTTTGAATTTTGAAGAGCCCAAGACTTAAAATTTGCCATATCTAGATATTCTATAGTTGACCATGATTATTCAAGATGTGCAGAGATCTTCAGAAAATTGTCAGTGCAGATGGATACTTCTCTTAAGAATACCATATGATATGCATGAAGATCCAAATCTACAAAAGCTGAGTAGTTGCACAATTATGGGATTTATTGGAAGACTTTTATAATGGAAATCTCTCTTCTATTAAGATTAAATACATATTCAAAATGTGATATAACTAACTTTAACTTTTTATTAATTTCAGTAGTATTCACGATAGTACAGGGTAGATCTGTATTATATATTGTATTTTGCTTATTTGGTTAAGGAGAGGTGGCATTTTCTCTTCTCTCTTCTCTCCCCTCTTCTCTAGATTTTATTTGTTCATTTGACAGAGAGAGAGAAGGAGAAGGAGAAGCAGACTCCCTGCTGAACAGATACGGGACTCAATCTCATGACCTGAGCCAAAGGCAGATGCTTAACCGACTAAGCAACCCAGGCGTCCCCTGGGAGTCTTTCAGAAGATACTTCTTCTATCAGAATGCAATACTGATAAGCCACACCCTTCTTCATTTTCAGTTCTGCCCTAGTTGCTAACAGAGGCCTAGCCTCTTTACTTGTACTTGGGAAGGTCTCTTTCCTTGAGGAAGACCATCTTAGATATTCAAGGACTGATAAGGTCTCTGTTTAATCTTGAGTTTTTCCATTTTCTGCTCTAGTTAAACAGACAAACCACTTGACCCCTGCCCCTCCTCTCACGATCTGCAGAGGCCACTGACACCCCCCACCCCATGCAGTCCCTTTCAGTCCTCTGAAAGGAGCAGGAATGAACGGTCAGCACAAATGCCTGCAGAGATGGATTCGCTAAGAATCCAGGTTTAGCCAAGAGAAACAAGGGTACTAAGGATGAGGCACCCACTCTCCCACCCACCTTCTACCACAGGTGGATAGGAGTCTGGGGAGGCCTAGCCTTACAAGCACACCCAGTTTCTTCTGGGGCCTCCTTGTTTTAACTGCCTCCCTCCCTGATCTTTGTTCCTGCTGCTCACTCACCTAGGAACTGAAGAAAGTGGAGCTAGAAAAAAGATGCTGGTGTCATTCTTCTAATTAAAGGTGTTCTGTGGGGCGCCTGGGTGGCTCAGTTGGTTAAGCCTAGGACTCTTGATTTTGACTCAGGTCATGATCTTGGGATGCTGGGGTCGAGACCCCATAGGGCTCAATGCTTAGCAGAGACTCTGCTTGGGATTCTCTCTCTCCCTCTTCCTCCGCCCCTCTGCCCCTCCTCCCCAAAATCTTTTTTTTTTTTTAAAGGTATTTCTTATCAAGAGGGTTTTTAAATCATAGAGTTAAACTTATGTTTTTAAGTTCTGTGGTTCATGTAGCATGATAACCGAATAGTGTGAATATTGTTAGCAGTGGCCACTATCTAAAGCTAAATTGTAATTTCTGCAGAAATCATGTGAGTTCAGGAGCTCATGATTAAGAGCTTAAATTTTCTAGGTTCACCTATAATTTCAAATCCAGACAAGACTATATCTAAGGACTATTTTTCTAAATCCCTTTGTATTCTTATCATTTCTACCAAGGCATGATCATCTTGGGAAAAACACCACACTTAAGTAGAATCTGGGGGTGAAGTATCAAGTAAGATGGAAAGTGAATAGTCTGACCTGATTTCTGATCATCCTATATTTCCATCTGATAAGTGATTCTACTTTCCAGTATATTTCCACCTTTATGAACATAGTGATCTTAAGCAGTTATCTACCGATTGTCTTTTCCATTTCTGGTCAAGAGTGATTCATTGACTTTTGACTGTAGAGTAAGTCAGCTGGTGCTTATGAAGATATTATAGTACCAGTGAGTCACAGAGGCATCTCCTGATTCTCATTCACTCTCGGGAAGGAGTGTATAGTTTTCCTTTTCAGGGGAGTTGGGTGTTCTGCTTTGTAGCCATTCTTGGAATCCTATAACATTAAGATTTGGCATGATTATTAATTGACTTGAAGTTAGACAATTCTCCTATTTGGTTTTACTTTCAGACTTAATGGTATACAGGCTTTGAGAAGTGAGCAAATTCAATTTTTCTGGTGATTAGTATAGCATTATTAAGAGTACACTACGGTGGAGAGACTATGAAGTTATATCCTGTTCTCTTGCCGGTTTTTATAAAGTGTTGCCTGATGTACTATCTGATCCAAGCCTCTCTTCCCATTCCCATTCCATATTATCCATCTCTTTTCCTTTTCTTTCATAGCCAAAGCAGAAATTTTAGGACTCATTCATTTATTCAGTAAATATTTATTGACGAATTAGTGCCAGGATAAACATGGGGAGTGTAGTAGTGCATACCATAGACATGGTGCCTACTCTTTCACAGAACTGACAGTCTAGCACAGGGGTTGGGAGGGATGGTGGTCACAGATCCATCCTATTGGCTGTCTTTGTAAAGAGTTTTATTGGAACACAACCATACCCACTCATTTCCATATTATTGGTGGCTGCTTTTGCACTTTAATGGCAGACTTGAATGATTGCAGCAGAGACCGTGTTGTCTGCAGGGCCTAAAATATTTACTCTTGACCCTTTACAGAAAAAGCTAACCAATCCTTTTTCTAGGGGTATGGTGAAGAAAAAGACTGTAAACTTTCCTTGTTAAGGAATATAAACACTCCCGAGGGAAGTGGACCAGCGGTGGAGTGTTGTAAGCAGGGAACGTAACATGTTCATATTTGAATTTTAGAAAAGTCACTATGGTTGCTATGTAGAAAAAACAATGAAGAGCAAGAAAACATGCATGCATTAGAAGGAGAAGAACTGAAGTGTAGTGGTTAAGAGCACGGACCCTTTTTAATGTTCAGTTAGCCTTTGCTATGGTGTTCAGTGATTCGTTAGTTGCGTATAATACCCAGTAAGAGCAGGGACTCTTGAGCCAGACTGCCAGCATGCAAATTTTGGCCCTACCGTGTACTGGTTCTGATGTTGAGCAACTTCCTGTCAGATTTTCTATCAGTAAAATGGGGATGGTAGTCACAGAACCCAACTCTTGGCAAAATACACAAATAAATCGATATATATGAAGTACTTAGAACATAACGTTTGCAATCATCACTATTATCACTATTGTAGTAACCCTATCAAGGAGTGAGGCGGTCTGAACTAAGGGAACTAAGGCAGGGGCAGTGGTGGAAGTGGTCCAATTCAGGAGCTACAAGACAAAAGAACTGCCAAGTGTCAGGGGTTGATTGGACGTCAGTAGGCAAGATGAAAGAGAACTAGAAGTTGAGGATGAAATGCAGGTGTTGGATCTGATCAGTTGAGCGGATGGTGGTTCCTGTCCCCAAAGCAGGGGGACAAATCTTAAGTTTAGGTACTAGGTCGATATAAGTAGAAATCTAACGTGGGACTAGATTAATATGTAAGTAGGTATAAGGTCGATTGATATAAGTAGATATAAGAAGTTTGATATAAGTAGAAATTTGGGAAGCAGCCAACTGTAAGGATTAGAGAAGTGTGATGTGGGCCAAGGAAAGGGGTATAGAAATGGTTGATGTAAATCTAGTCATGACGCGTGGAAAAGGACATAACCCAGCTTGAAGCTGGACTGATAGGTAGACTTCTAAGAGAACTACAAAGAACACCAACAGTGGAAGATCAAAGAACCCTTAAGTCAAAGAAAAGATCTAATTTGGAGGAAGATAAGCATGAAGTTCAAATCCATTAAATATTCTCTTGTTCAGGAGGGTGAATTGGAGAAATATGGAAATTTGCAAGTTTTGCATTAGCATGGGCCAACCTAAACCATAGTGCGTATTTTAAACGTGGGTCTTTCGTGACTATGATTTCATGTACTACCATATTCCATACTCTTCCAGTATACACCATGTCCTTTATGGAATTTTAGGCAATGGTAGAGTGGTTGCTATGGTTACAGATGTTGACATCTGATGACCTGATCAATCTGCTTTTCTGTATTTGACATTTCCTTCCCCTCATTTTTTTTTTCCCCTCCCCAGTTACAGATTCACTGGAGCCTTGATGTGAAAAAACTGAAGTGGGGGAGATGGTCTTCTTTATGTGCTATACTTGGTTTGGCATCAATATCTTGGGTCCAGTATCTTAGAGTTCTAAGGTTTTTCTGTTTTAATTTGCCTACAAAACTGCCACAACACTTCTCTTTTAGAAAGAGCCGGGAGATAAATTGGAGAGATGTATACTTTTTATCCTCAGAGTCAGTAGGGCTCACAGGTTAGGCTCCAACTAAGTCCTTGCTGCTGAGGTGTTTGATGGTAGAAGCCAGATCCAGGGGCACCTGGGTGGCTCAGTCGTTAAGCATCTGCCTTCAGCTCGGGTCATGATCCCAGGATCCTGGGATCGAGCCCCGCATCAGGCTCTCTGTGCAGCAGGGAGCCTGCTTCTCCCGCTACCATTCTCTCTGCTCGTGTTCCCTCTCTCGCTGTGTTTCTCTCTGTCAAATAAATAAAATCTTTAAAAAAAAAAAAAAAAGCCTGATCCAGAGCCTTACCTACCTTCCAACACAAGCCTGAAGAAAGGTATCACATTTATGTAATCAGGCTGAGTGTTGCATTTTTAAATTTAGTTTTGTGTTATAGGGGAAAAAGAATGGAAAAACTTCGAGGTAGACCAAAAAGATGATTAGGCATACTCTCTGGCTTGGCTTCTAGGTTATCTCACCCTTTCCTTATCTTTGAGCTATTTTACAGTGCTGGCAACCACAGAATCCTGATGATAATGCAAAAGATTCTCGTCCATTGAAATGGAAATGGTGTACAGTGAGTGCAGCTGGTTATTGCCTTGTGGATATTGACCAACATTACCAGTTTTGCATCTAATTACAAACCCTCTGCAGTATCATTGATGTTTAGATATTTGTTCTTTGGATTCACCTTCAAACCACTTGTGACATCGTGCAGGTTTCCTTTTTAAATAACGAGTCAGTCAGAATCTGTGTCCCATGTTAAAGACAATTGTTTTGTTACCTACGCACGTGTGTTTGTTTATACGTGCATATAACATCTCTAGAAAGATTCCCGCAGTGCCGGCTGGGATTGCCTCTATAGGAGAGGAGGCCAGAAAACGTGCTTTTCAAACCCCCTTTTGGGTCCTTGGAATTTTCTGTCATATACTTATATTACCTAAACAAATAAATTTTTTAAAAATTCCTTTTTGAACTCCCCCAAATCAGTCCTTAGCTAGCCCTTACCAGAACTTCAACTAAATTCACCTTTATTTTTTATTTATTTATTTTTAAAGATTTTATTTATTTGATAGA
>CM053604.1:129037912-129107205 GCA_028646535.1 Procyon lotor | reverse complement strand
AGAAACACAGTGAGAGAGGGAACACAAGCAGAGGGAATGGTAGTGGGAGAAGCAGGCTTCCTGCCGCGCAGAGAGCCCGACGCGGGGCTCGATCCCAGGCCCCTGGGATCATGACCTGAGCCGAAGGCAGACGCTTAACGACTGAGCCACCCAGTCGCTCCCTAAATTCACCTTTAAACGAACTGGTTGGGAATGGATATCAGGGAGGGTATGTGCTATGGTGAGTGTTGTGTATTGCATAAGACTGATGAATCACAGACCTGTACCCCTGAACCAAATAATACATTATATGTTAATAATAATAAAGATTAAGATTAAAAAAGAATTTTAAAAGTGAATTAATTAACTGGGTTTCTAAAGAGATCTTTCTCAGTAAACTCCCAGCAGTTAGCAACCTACATCTCAATGTCATACCTAGCACTTTACTTCTGTGCTCTTTAGAATCGAGTCTTTAACTTTCCTTTTCAAGATAGCTCTAACACTGTAGACACATTTTGGTCCAATGGCACTGATTCTATTCTGAGTCTGTGAGGACTCTGATAGTCTCAGTGTGGAGTGAAGTGGCTGACCCATTCGCCTCTTTTGCAGTTTGAAGTTCACCTTGCCTCTTCCACAGCTGTGCATACTCAATAATCCTCTTGTCTAATTATAGCCAGCAGCTCTTCCTCTGAGCTAGAGGTTCTCAAGCTTGGATGCATATTAAAATCACTTGGGGAGCTTTTAAAAATGGGAATGCCCAGACCAATTAAATCACAAAGTCTGGGGGTGGGACGCAGACATCAGTATTTTCTAAAGTCACTGAGGTGATGCTAATATTGGAAAACACTGCCCTGTGCAGTGAATGGTACTGATTTAGCAGAAACTTCACAAAGATACCTCAGCAGCAAAAGCACTTAGGATTTCTAACCGAAAGATCTGCGCAGGTGGTGAGGAAGGGCCACACGGACACGGGGGGTTGGGAGGGGCGGCCCTTCCAGAATATCTGTATTCACCAAATCTGTTTTAACTTGGGCTACCTCTGGGATGGGGCAGACTAGGTATTCCGGTGTGGTTTAAAAGCCTAAAGTGACTTGCTTAGTCTTTAGCATTTTGTTTTTGTTTGCTTTTTTAAAAAAAATAGTTCTGAATCCTGCTAACCTCACACTGTAGAACATACTACAGTAGAAAACATACACAGTAGAAAATACTTACTGTTGAATGCATTTCCCCACCCTTTCCTCTGTCCTTAGCGGCACAAAGCCAGCCTCGTGGTGGGTGACATCTAATACCACTGCCACCATATGGCTGCATTCCTGACAAATAGTTATATTTATCACACACTGGATATCTGGGAAAACCACATGCTGTACATGACCTATTAAATATCTGTTTTTGCCAAAGCTCCTAGAAGCCCATTGCTTTAACCCATAACAGTGTACTTTATTAAGAGGTCTTTGATGGAGAGTTAGTTTTAGAAGGGGAGAGGTTAAAAAAAGAAAGGATCCATTCATTTATTTTGGAATGGTAAGGCAAGGAAAGACTCTATTTTTTGGGACATCCTCCCATCGCCCAAAAGATATCTTTCAGTGGGAAGTCCTGATAAATAGCCTGCTTCTGTTTAACATTTTAAATCACTGTATTGTTGCCTCAGCCTTTTATTAAACATGAAAATTCGTATCATAAACTCTGCTGTGGTTTGCCTTCATGTACTCATTGTATATCCCCCTCCCTTTTGTATAGGAAGACAGAGATGTCAATAACCCCATGCCTAACCGAGGAGGCAATGGATTAGCTCCTGGGGATGACAGATTCAAACCTGTGGTACCATGGCCTCATGTTGAAGGAGTAGAAGTGGACTTAGAGTCTATTAGAAGAAAAAACAAGGCGAAAAATGAACAAGAGCGCCATGCTGGAGGAGATAACCAGAAAGACATAATGCAGAGACAGTATCTCACATTTAAGCCTCAGACATTCACCTACCGAGATCCTGTGCTACGTCCAGGGATCCCCGGTAACTTTGAACCCAAAGAACCTGAGCCTCATGGAGTGGTTGGTGGCCCTGGAGAAAACGCCAAGCCATTGGTTTTGGGACCAGAATTCAAACATGCAATTCAAGCCAGCATTAAAGAGTTTGGATTTAACATGGTGGCAAGTGACATGATCTCGCTGGACCGCAGCGTCAATGACTTGCGACAAGAAGAGTAAGCACACATCCTCTTCTTTCTAAAATTGGGGCAGCTATTGTTTTGATAGATATTTAGTTAGATTGTTAGACTGGAGAAAATATTTTTGCCTTTATTTCAAGGAAATAAAAGGCTCTTCGGTCTGCAAAATGGCCAGAAGGAGGAGATCGCTACATTTATGCCGTTAGATTGAAGGTATGACATACAAAATTCTGAGGGTTTTACATCAGTGCTATCCAAATGTGGTTCCCTGGACTGGCACCAGTCTGTGAAGTTTTTGTTACCAGTCCACAATGAGAAAGCGAATTTGTGTCAGAGTGTAAACCAACCAGTAAATAATTTGTTTAGTACAAGTGACAAGTTTTCTAATAACAAAACTTTCTCCATGCGTTGATTTTCATTCTGGATCAAGCCCCTTGTCTTGTTGGAATAATAACAAATAGTAATGCTACTCTCGATGTCTCCTGTAATTACCTAGATATTGATGTTTTCCTTAAATTTTTTTTCTCAGTCCTGCACCTGGAAGTCGGAACACTCTGGGTCTATGCAAAAGGAGTGCCCGAACAGATAAGACTAAACTTCCAAATTATTTTCATGTAGTTTGATTTAAACTAAAGGATCAAAGGACCCCCAACTCTTAACTTTTGATAGACAGTGGTTACTGAATGAACTCAAATCTTTTCTCTTTCAGTTGATTTAATCACCTGTTCTACTCCTGGAGGACCTAAGTGGTCTCCATTAACATGGGTGCAAATTTAATTTGGTGCTACTAGAAAACTCTGAAAATGTATTCTGATGATGGATTGTTAATGTAATCTTTGTCCTAAAAGGTTAGCACCTTCATGCACGCACACACACAGACCCCGTAGCAGCGTTCCTTATGACCATTAGGAAAGATTCTCTACCTAATATAGTGCTACTTGATATATTTTTTTTTCTTTTTAAATTTTTGTTTAGATTCTAGGTAAGTCAGCATACAGTGCACTATTGGTTTCAGGAGTAGAATTCAGGGATTCATCACTTCCGTGCAACATCACAACAAGTGGCCTCCTTAATCCCCATCACCGATCTTGCCCATCTCCTACCCGTCTCCGGTCCAGTAGCCCTCAATTTGTTCTCTGTAGTTGAAACTCTCACATGGTTTGCTTTTCTCTCTCTCTTTTTCTCTTCCCCATCCCATATGTTCATCTGTTTTTGTTTCTTAAATTCCAAGACTTTGACCTTTCATATATTAAGAGTGAGAGGAAGTGAATGAAATACGCAAAGACAGTAGAAGTACAGAACCATGATGGTGAGAGGAGGTAGAGCATCTCAAGGGACAGTGAAGGAGGAATCCTGGAGCAGTTGATTCCAAATCAAAGCAGAGGCTTGCCTGGTCATAAGGTTGCCAGATTTAGCAAATAAAAACAGAGGACCCTTGGTTAGATTTGAATTTTGGATGAATAATGAAAAACATTTAGTAGAAATATATCCCAAACAGTATATGGGACATGCTTATATTTGAGAAAGTAGTTGTTTTTCTGAAACTTGAATTAACTGGGTGTCCTGTACTCCTCCAGTCGGGGGCTAAGGATGGTGGTTACGGAGCTAAAACTGCCACGTGAGTGCCCCTGGGACCCATGTGAGGCTGTGCAGCCCCTTATCTAGAGTGTGTCCTAGTATCTAAAATACAGCAGTCAAACATACCGTTTATCTCTGTGACAGAAGGTTCTTTGAGAACCTATCCGTGGCATTCTCATCACTGCGAAGGGAAGGGAAGAGAAGGGGAGAGTAACATGTATTGACTTCATACTACATGTCAGGACTTAACCATAGGTTCTCTTACTTAAATTCTTAGAAGCAAACTGTGAGAGTTTTTACCTGCGTAGGTAAAGCCTGAAGCTTGGAGCTCTGACTTCCATGTGTTTGCCCAGCAAAATGGCAAAGTTGTGGTTCAACCCAGGGTGATTTGGTGTGAAAGCCCTCAAGGTAGTTCCTTCCCCAGGTGACATGCCTCTGTGCCATGTTATAGTCCGTGGGTGGGCGTAATGTAGAAATGGAGATTTTTAGCACTTGAGCTATTTCTAAAAGATCATTAAAAACACCAATATAAAGGTAAACGATTAAAAAAAAATGAAAAAAAAAAAAACAAACAGTAATATAAATCTGGCGCACTTTTCAATGTAAGAGATGGGCTAAGAAAATCAAATGACCTACAAGACAGAGACATACACGCCTCTGTGTCTCCCTCTCCTTCACCCCACACATCCTTTTTGTCTGCAGGCTTCTAGCTTCTGCCCCAAAAACACATCTCCGATTACTTCGGAGGCGAGTTCCTTCATTCCCACTGCCACCACCCAAGTCCAGGCCACCGTCATCTCTCTTGGAATCCCGCAAGAATCTCCTTCACGGTTTCTCCCTTTTGACTTCTGCCTCCTACCTTTTCCCACAGAAGCCAGTATGGTGTCTGAACCACATGACTCTAGCTTATCTACAATGATTCTTTGCCTTCCTAGTGCACTTAAAATACAACCCAAACTCCTGAGCGGCGCCGCCACCCTTCCTTGTCTTGACGACCTCCTCTTGTGACTGTGCTCCTCGCTCAGAGTGCTCTAGCTGGGCGGGCCTTTTCCCGTCTCTCTGACTTCCCGTGCTCTTCCCTTCTCTGTGAATACGGCTGCTGGCTCCTTCCCATTCCGTGGGTCTTATAGAACCTCTCTAACCGCGCTGTCTGATTTGGTAATGCCCTGCCTTATTTTTTAATACCACTCTCTGGCCATTTCATTCATAGTACGTATCCAATTTTATAATTTATCAAATTTATATAGGTATTGGTTTATTTAGTTGTTTATTGACTGTATTTCTGACTACGTGCTAAGGTCCTGGGAGCAAGGAGTTTGCCTGTTTTCTTCACTAGCTACTTCCAATAGCTGCCTCCCAGTTCAGAAATATCTGTTGAGAGAATGAGTGAATGACTGAATGAATGAATGAAATCTGCTAGGGTTCAAACCTTGACTCTATTACCACATGTGAGATCTTCGACCAGTTACTTACACTCTGTTACCTAATCCTTAAAATGGGTCTAACAGGGGCGCCTGGGTGGCTCAGTGGATTAAAGCCTCTGCCTTCAGCTCAGGTCATGATCTCAGGGTCCTGAGATCGAGCCCCACTTCGGGCTTTTTGCCCAGCAGGGAGCCTGCTTCCCCCTCTCTCTCTGCCTGCCTCTCTGCCTACTTGTGATCTCTCTCTGTCAAATAAATAAATAAAATCTTTAAAAAAAGTCATGGAATTAAATGCTGGAATAGGCTAAAAGTCTTTTGTCACAGGCCTGGTGGTTAGAAACTTAAGTTCTTGAATTATTATTATTATTATTATTATTATTATTGCTGTGGCACTTTCTTCAGATCACATACCTTCTTGTCAAAGTTTTCATGTTTTCAGTTACTATTTAACTTTGAGGTCCTCTGTTGCTTTTTGGAAAATGTAAATGTCACACACTCCCTTATCTTCATCATCTTGCTTCTACTTGTACCTTCCATGATGGCAGACTTGCCCTCTCCAGTGGTAAGTTTTTGGACATACTAATTATTGCCGCCCAAACCCCCCAATCTCTCTGAGTACTTCTTGCTCTCCTATAACTTCCTTCCTTCCTCTCTCTCTCCCCTGTTCTTTCTTTCTGGCCTTCCTCATTGCATCCCTCTTTCCCCTTCTCTTTCTTCTCCCTACCTCCCTCCCTTCCTTCCTTCCTTCCATGCTGCTCATAGGCTGATCACTTCCCATACTCTTTTCTCTTCCATAAGTACTTAGAAATAGTATAGTGCATGTTTCTGTGTATCATTCCTTTAAGTACATTGTCCCAAGTCAAACAGAAGGACCCAAGACTACCTTAGCAAATGCTCCCAAGCCGCTCTTTAAACTTCTATGCTGGTGAGAAAACTCTATTTTATGCTTCAAAATACTCAAATATTATAACTCTCAGAAGCTTTTTTGTTGTTGTTTTTGAGACAGAGAGAGTGCGAGAGCTTGCAGGGGGAGGAGCGGAGGGAGAGAGAGAGTCTTAATCAGGCAGCAAGCCCAGTGTGGGGCCCAGGTGGGGCTTGATCTCATGACCCCGAGACCACGACCTGAGCCAAAAATCAAGTGTTGGATGCTGCGCCACCCAGGTGGCCCCCCCAAACTTCTTGTAACTGAATCCAGATTCTTTCCCCTCAAGACTTATTTATTTTAGAGAGAGCAAGTGCTCGAGCAGAGGGGAGGGGGAGATGGAGGGAATCTCCAGCAGACTCCATGTTGAGTGCAGAGCCCATCACGGGGCTCGTTCCCACAACCCTGAGATCATGACCTGAGCCAAAACCAAGAGTCTGTCACTTAACTGAGCCACCCACGTGCCCTGAATCCAGATTACTTTTTAAACTTGATTCTTTCTCATACTTTAAAAAAAAAAGGGGGGGGGGGGCTTCATTCCTCTTTGAACACTGAAAATTCAATGTATAATAAATAATGTCTAAGTAGCGTTATTCATAAATTAGGATGTGGATGGTCTTAAGAATTTAATCTAAAATAAAAAGACCACAACAAATAAAATATCCCTAAATTTTTACATATTATCCAGTATGCAAATTAGCACTTTTCTCCCTTTCCTGGAAACGTATTGAAAACAAACATGCATCCATATCAAAAACACATCCAGCCTCCCTCACTCTCATCCTACACGGAGAATGTGCTGCACAGAGCCCACCAGAGATTGGCTTGGTGTTGCCGACTTTCTGCAGCTTTGGAATATAGGCCTTATCAGCCCTGTTCTCTTGCATCCATCAGACATTTATTCTTTTTTTTTTTTAAGATTTTATTTATTTATTTGAGAGAGAGAGCACAAGCAGTGGAAGCAGCAGGGAGAGGAAGAAGCAGCCTCCCACTGAGCAGGGAGCCTGCCGTGGGGCTCGATCCCAGGACCCCGGGATCATGATCTGAGCCAAAGGCAGCCCCTTAGCCAACCGAGCCACCCAGGCGCCCCTCCGTCAGACATTTACATGAGCCACCTGTCAAGCTTGGAAACCAATCTTTGGGGCTGTTTGTCCAGCTGTGACATCTGACACTGTGGTTAACTTGCTTGTTCTTGTGGCTGTTCCATAGTCTTTTCAAATGCCTGTTCTCTACCTTAGAAGCAAGACAGAACTGCCCAGCTGCCAACATGACTCATACTTATGTATGTTACAGCTTTGAATTACATGCACTGGCTGAGTAATTTACTGGCTGTTGATTGCTTGTTAAGAGTGAGTAACTGTATTTTGAGTGAACTGGAAGCCTACTTCTTTTTTAGAAACTTGATCCAAGAATGACTTCACCTGCCTTCACACAAATATCCTATAAAAAAACACATACAGGGGCGCCTGGGTGGCTCAGTGGGTTAAAACCTCTGCTTTCGGCTCAGGTCATGATCTCAGGGTCCTGGGATCGAGCCCTGCATCAGGCTCTCTGCTCAGCCGGGAGGCTGCTTCTCTCTGCCTGCCTCTCTGCCTACTTGTGATCTCTCTCTCTCTCTTTCTCTCTGTCAAATAAATAAATAAAATCTTGAAAAAAGCAACACACATTTTTTTTTTGACAGCTTGATAGTTATCGAGTATCTCCAATAAGCAATGCACTATGCTAACCCATCGGTTGACAAGAAATGGTCCCTGCCTTCAGGTGGCTTCCCATCTGCCCCTGGGGAGAAGGGAAAGAAATCCATAGCATAAGAGTCCTAGGAAAGCAAAAATGATGTGGTTCTGGGGGGGAGGGGCACATCAGAACAAGATGGAGGGAGGGGACACCAGGGCTGAAGCCTGGAGGATGAGTAGGGTCTCCCCAGGGAAAGTTCCAGGTTTAGAAGACTTAAAGACAGGCAGTGACTAGGGAAAAAGCAGGTGGTATAATATATACTTGGGCCAGGAAGTGTGTGTAGAGATACTAGTAGGATAAATAGGGTCACATTTGGGAGACCACAAGGCCACGCACAAAGTCTACTGGTTGGTGGTCAGGAAAGACCCACCAAAGGTTACACAGAGAACCTTAGGAATATCAGATGGGTGAAGGTGTTGAGAGCAGATTAGGGGATGGAGACCAGTTGGAGAGTTAGTAGCTTTAGACCAGGAGCTTCAGTGAAGGGTACAGTACCAGAAAAAAGGGACTCCGTGTAAGAGTACAGAATCAGTAGGCCTTGGCAGCTTAACGGAGTGGGAGGAGGAATCGAAGAGAAATCCAGTGCTTGGATGGGCAGCAACATGAAGAATGGCGCCCTTAGCAGAAAAAGGTGATTGGGGTGGAGCAGGCCGCTCTGCCCAAAGCTAAGTGGCCCGAACCACTCTTCTCCCAGCTGTAGGTGATTTCCCGCAGAGCCAGCAGGATGGGGAGGCCGCGTGTGGGGAAAGGTGGAATGATCTGTTTGTGAATATGTTAGATTTTCTTCAAATAAAGCTCCAGCTTGTATTTCCCCTGCTGTGAACTAACTGCTGATGCAAATACATGGAAATTGCTCTCGCCCTTTTTCTGCCCAAGAAGACAATCGGAGGTATATGATCCAAGCTATTGTTTCAAACAAATGAATTAAATATTTTGACTTGTTGAGCAAATTCATCTGCTTCTAATATTTAACCTTTCCTCCTACCTACACACCAATTGCATTTTTATTTTGTAGAAAGCTATCTTTGTTGCATTTACAAAGTGAAATAATAGATGTTAAAGTGCTCCAAAAATTGTAAGAGCTATACAAATGTTAATATGATTAATTGTTAATACTTCCTTAAGCTTGTCTGTGGGAAAATGAAGGTTTTTTCTTTTTTAAGAAATTTTCATTTACACTCATACCTTATATACCAGACAATTCCCTTCTTACCTGATACCAAAATATTCATGTATATACTCTTATTTAAGGTGAATTGTGATCATGAGCTTTTTTTTTTTTTTTTCCTATTTGTGTTAAAGGCTTTCTTTGATACCTTTGTTTGGAATATAGTACTATAATTTATAAAACAGATGCTATTTTCAAAACATTTATTTTGTTGAAATGGTATAGGGTTCCTTTTAAATTTCAGTTTCTACCAATGACCCATAGATTTCAGTTATAGCCAACTAAAACTCCAAGCTGGTCATCAGAGGTTAGAACAAATTGTTAGAATAATGTATAAGCCCAATATACACATATATATGTGAATCGTGTACATGCATATGGATTTCAGCACTTGTCCCAATTTCTCTTATCAGAATATATGGTGGACCCCACACCGATCACAGTTACCAACACCTGGTCCTTTTCTCTCATGAATGGCCCAAGATGTGTCTCGTTTTTCAAGCTACAGTTTGGCAATCCTAGATCTAGTCTGCAGGAAGCACATTTGAAATTGGTTTCAGATGACCCCTAATGTACATATAGCTTCTTTTTTGTCCCCAAAGGTATTACTTTCTGACTTGAAAATTTTTACTCTTAGAAGCCACTTTTTGAGTTCAAAGGTTTTCCAGATTAACTTTAAAAAATGTGTTCTAATGCCCAGTTTCTCTTTTTCCTTTTCTTCTAAATACACACATACGAACACACACACACAAGTGCACACATACACGCTTCCCATGTTGGAATTTTCTCAATTGTGGTGTTAGAGCTGAGTTTTATTTAAGGTCATGGCTGACAGTGGGAGATATTTTTAGCCAAAGTGGAACTATTAGAGATCAGGGGTAATTAGGTCCTCCCAAGTTTCACAGCAGTCGAGAAGGGTACCACGTTCATCAAGTGAGCCTACAAAAACTGGAGGTAGAGGGAATTCGCTCTAAGCCACCATGGGCAGAGGAGCAGCAAATCTTGAGTGCCACTCTCTCCTTGATTGTATTCTGGGATGGCTCCCTGCCCTTGGCGGAAACGTTCTTCTGCCAAGACCTCATATGGTTGATAAAGTCCTTCCCATTCTCTAGTCATTTTCCAAGTTGCTCTATTGAAAAGGGACTTCCCTCCATTTCCCCTGCCCTTCTCTGCCCGTCCTTCCCCACCCCTGGCATTACAAAATTGTAAGGTACACCTGATGAAAAACTATAAACTCAGATGGTTCATTTTCATGTTTTCATGCCCTCCGCCCCCAACCAGAAATTTAGAATAAGTTAGAAAAATACACAGAGAAGCACCACTGGATAACCCATAACATCCCACTCCAAATACTGACAATTTCAGGGAAAGGAAAATCTTGACTCTCTTTTCCCTCTTTAGGCTAAGTTTCCCACCCATGAGGAGCACTGCCATGGAGGTTAAGGGATGTTTTTTGTGCCCACTCCTTCTAGGGCCTTAGTTTTGGAGCTAACAATCATTTCACTGTGTTTAGTCCTTGTCCTCTGCTACAAAGTTATCGGTCCTCCCCGCCCCACGGAGGGCTCCAGACACGGACCCGAGCAGGCCACGGTGCGGGGTGGGTGCCCCCCCACACACACATCCCCCCCGGGTTGCTGGCACGACCTGTTCTGGTAATTTAGCGGCTCAGACCAGTAGAGGCAGCTGGACCATCAGATGCAGCCTGTTTACTCCAGTGTGTGTTCCCTTATGCATATCGGCTCTCGTGTGTCCGGGGAGTAAGAGAGCTGCTAGATGCATGAACTACACTCACTACTGTATTAAGCTGTATGGGGAGGCTGCCAGGGGATCCAGAGATGCCGAGAGGAAATGGACCACTGAAGAAGGGTATCTCTGGATCAGACTTTTAATTTCGGCGAAGCAAGTGTCCCCCAGGACCTACAGGAAGGACAACACAAGCCCCTGGGTTAAGTTTAAAGGCTGCAAAGTCTGGCCCGTGAATGTCATTGGTGACTTTAGCTATACTGATTGGTTTTGTTCTCCTCAGGGCTCTCGTCCCGACATTCCCTAAGCTTCGAGTGGTCCGGTCCTATCTCTGTTTTTCCTTTAAGTCCTATTTTCTTCTCTTTCTTTTTTTAAATACACGATTTTACAAATCAGAGTTTTACCTGGAGGTTGTCTGTCTATCTCTATGGGCATTGTAGCAGAAATGTTCGTGTTGTACCTCAGGGGTAGTCAAAGCCAGACTCGAAGACATAGGATCACAGTGTTACTGCAGCGTCATCGTATAGGGTGTTTTCCACGTGTAAGATGAATTATGTATATGGAACTGGGTAACTGGTTAGCCAAGCATGGACGAACATTTAAGGAAAGGAAGCACCCTACCCCTTATTTATTCCAGACGCCGTGCAACCACTCTGGGAGGTTGTGCTCCGGAAGGGAGTGCTCACATTGGGCCACACACTCGAGAGAAACTTTGGCCAGGTTAGAGCCAAGTCTCGCTACTGTCAGGCTCGGCTGTAAAAGCCCTCACCCCTTCTGCATGGACACGTGCAGAGACCCCTAGGATAGCCCGTAGAAGGGGCTAGTTTGGGAGAAAAACAAAATGTAGGCTCTAGGAGAAACGGCATTCTTTAAAAGTGGTTGTACCGGGTCAAAGCCTTCCTTCCTCTTGACTGGTTGATTTCAGGCTGACATCCACTCCTCGGTCTGGGGGGCAATTTTGACAGGTCCCCCAGGGTGGAGACAAGTCCTTGGGAGAAAGCTGTAAAGCAGGGTCATCGGTACCATTTTTTTTTCATAAGCAAGTATTGTAGAAGCAGTGAGATGAATAATTCGCTGGACAACTTCTTGAGTGCACTTGTAAGTTACTTTGCTCACTTTAAGCTGAAAAAAAATGCAGTTGGTATGTTGCAAATAGAATTACTCTTAATCACTCTTGCAACGCAGGTTAACATGCTAAAAAGGTAAAAAGGTCAAGCGAATTGCATGAGTTAAAATTATGTTAAAATACAGTTTAAGTTCAGTAATATCTAGGAAATGGCCCGTAGTTTTTGCTCTCCTCTTCACGGCCTCCCCGCAGCGAGATTCCACTCTCCAAAATGTAGTCAGTGTGTAGGGGGAAAATCACATTTTTAATAACCTAGTAACGTTTTAGAATGAGCCGTGCCATTTTAATCAAAAGGAAAATATCCACCACTCCTCCAAAATAGCAGGTCCCAGTGAGCAAATCAAAAAAGCAGGATAAAGGGCTCTGGGGAATGATTTGAAAATCTACACTGCATGTTCTTAGGCCCTGGAGATGCACTACTGTCACTTTAAAGGAAGGAGTTGGAAAGTCTTCACCAAAAGCGGATGTGAACAGCAGACCGCTGTGTTTCATCTTTTGTGAGGCAGGAGCTCCCCCAAGAGCCACAAGAGGCTCGCTGGTCCCTCCCTAGGAAGATCGGTGGTGCTCTCCTTTCTTTGGAGGAGAATGGGGAAGGAGCAATGAAGGAAGACAAACTCTTTTCCTAAAAGTTTTTGTTGATACGTGTGTGAAGCTCCACTTACTGAGAATGTAGCATCAGGTAGTCAGTCTTAAAACCAAAGAGGGGACACCTGGGCTGCTCGGTCAGTTGAGCAGCTGCCTTCAGTTCAGGTCATGATCTGGGGGTCGTGGGATTGAGCCCCGCATCTGGCTCCCTGCTCTGCCGGAAGCTTGCTTCTCCCTCTGCCTCGCCTCTCCCCTCCGCTGTTCTCTCTCTCTCGCTCTCTTGCCCAAATAAATAAATACGTAGTCTTTTTAAAAAAATAAAAGCAAGCAAAGAAGAGTCTGTCTTCTAGGCAGACATGAAACAGCCGAGATTGGGTTTGGCTGCTTCGTAACCTTCTCTGGCTTCTGTCATATGTGCTCGTCTCTGCCTCCACAGTCATCAGATGCGGGACATTAAGGCTGGGGGCAGGACGGACTGGAGTTAAGGGTCTGCTAGGGGACACACGCCACAGGCCTGGAAAGACACAGAAGGGCAAGTTCCAGCCCTAGGGCATTTATTTATACTTTTTTGCATGATTTTTGGGGAAATATTTCTCAGTCGTTATTTTTTTAAAAAGATTTTATTGATTTGACAGAGAACACAAGAAGGCAGAGTGGCAGGCAGGAGGAGGCTTCCAGCTGAGCAGGGAGTCCAACGGTGGGGCTCCATCCCAGGACCCTGGGATCGTGACCTGAACCAAAGGCAGACACTTAACTGACTGAGCCACCCTGGCGCCCCTTCTCAGTCTCTTTTAATGCAGTATAAGCTATGTTTACCACTTCCACAGAATTGACTCTGTCACCGTGATGGTGCTTTGCTCCCTTATTTCTCCGATACAGCAGGTAATGAAGGCAGAGGGTCCTCAGTAAATGACAGGATCAATAGCATCGTTGTCCATTTTATTGAGCACCTACTGTATGTCTGGCAGTGTGCCAGGGGCTTTTTAAATACACTACTTTCAATCTTTACAGCTGGACTGAAACAGTACATATTTTTTTCCACTATGTTTTTAGTGATGTACCTGACGCTCACAAAAGTGAGCGTAGGTAACAAAAGTAGGTAATTTGAAGGTCATGTAACTATAAGACGGTGGCACTGGGATTCAAAATCTGGCTTCTAGAGCACATGGCCTTGTTAGTGATGCTAAACTAATGGCCAAAGGGGGTATGTTACAGGACACCACAGTGTGTTAATTTTCTTAAAAAGAAAAACGGAGGAAGTTAGGAAAAGGTAAAAGGCAAAGACTTTTTTTTAAGATTTTATTTATTTATTTGAGAATGAGTGACAGAGACAGGGAGAGAAAGCACCAGTGGGAAGGAGAGGGAGAAGCAGGCTCCCCGTTGAGCAGGGAGCCCAATGCGAGGCTTGATTCCAGAACCCTGGGATCATGACCTGAGCCAAAGAGAGACACTTAACCAACTGAGCCACCCAGATGCTCCAGGCAAAGACTTTTTTATCTCATTATTGCAGAATTTTTTTCTGCCCCCAAGACAGGGTTTCTTAGTCTCAGCACTGTCACGTCCTTCGTGGTGGGGGCTGTCCTGTGCACGTAGGGTGTTTATCAGCCACTCTGCAATCTACCTGCTGGATGCCGGGAGCACGCAAACCCTGGCCCTGGTTGTGACAGCAACCACAGATGTCTCCAGAGTTTGCCGCATGTCGCAGCTAGGGCAAAATCTCCCCTGATTAAGAACCACTGTTCTAAAAAGTCAAAGTTATGTTTCGGGTAGGGTGAGGGTGGTGGTAATGCAGTAGGAAGAACGGAGACGGGATTTCTAGCCTCGTGGCAAAGATTAAGCACAGATTGATTGAATGAGCCAAAGAAATAGGAAGACCTGATCCATGGTAAACTGAAGTTATTAGAGGTGGAAGATTTTGTCATAGATCTTAGGCTACCTTGTGGCAGAGTATCAGTGACATTACAGTAATCGTTCGCAGATACGTGGATATCTCTTTTCCATGCAACAAATACTGGGGATGCAATGCACGGAGCCACCCTTTATTCCACTGTTAAAAAAAAAAAAAAAGCGAGACCCAATCCTGCCTTTTACTTAATCCCACCTTTCAGTCTATGGTGGCCACTGATGACACTTTCAACATTGAGTGCATTTTGTCTGAACTTTATCCTAAGTTATTCAACTTACTCTTCTCTCGAATTATCTCCTGTTTCTATCCCACCCGCTCCTTTTTAAATCTGGACAATTACTAATACTTGTTGGGGAGGGAAATTATTCTAAGTAATAAATATTGACAGTGCTTATGTTATTAACCTGCAAAGACAATTTTATACTTATTAGGACCATTGTAAGGAAGTGATATTTTAGTTATGTGTCAACAAGTATCAGAATGAATTATGTAAAGGTAAAATCTATAACAAAATATCTGTTCAGTGCCTTGGCCTATTCAGATTCTAGGGACTAGCTGTTCATCACCTTTTGGTCTCAGGTCCCCTTTAAATGCTTAGAAATTATTAAGAGCCCCAAATTATTAGACTTTAGTTTATGTGGGACATATCTATCAAAATTTACCATATTGAAATTAAAGAAGTTTTAAATTACTCAGTTATTCAGTTAATAGTAATAAACCCATTACATGTTAATATATTTTTGTCAAAAGTAAATTTTCCAAAATCAAAAATATGCTTGGTAAGAGTAGAATTGTTTTGCTTTTTTACCAGTTTCTTTAATGTCTGGCTTACAGAAATTATCTAGATTCCAATATCTACTTCTCCGTTCAGTTTATGCGCATATGTTATTTTGGTTGAAATATATGAGGAAAATATGGCCTCACACAGATATATAATTGGAAAAGAGGAGTATTTTTAATAATCTTTTCAGATAATTGTGGATATTCTTCCTTGATACTGTGCCGAAACAATAGTTTTTGAAAAGTAGTTGCAATTTAGAATCTGCACCCAAACCAATGAGCCTTTAATACTCTGTTGTTAGTCTGCCTTGCACTTTAGTCTTTTCCTCGTGAATGATGTAACATCACCTGTTCATATCCCAAGTAATGCAGACCTTCCAAATATTGACAATTTCATTACATATGTATCATCATTCTCATCAGAAAGGGTTTTAACTCCTGGGAAGCTGTCCTAATTCCAGAATTCTAAGTTTTTGCTGGAAACCTCAAGTTTTATCATCAGAAACAAATGATGTCAGCTCTTTTCCTTAAAGTGATAAGCTGTCTTTATCCACATTTGAGAAAATGCCAAATAACCAAAAATTTCATTCTATAAAAAAATTGGCTAGTTCAACTTGGAATTCAATTATACGGATGCTTTTCCTTGAGCCAGCCATCATAATAGAGCAGAAGTCCTCTTTGCATACTTCCCATTTCTTCTCCTAGAATATTTAAAAAGCATGTACTCAAGGGCAGGATTTAATTAAAAAAAAAAAAGGATTTATTGCTTCATCAAGGACATTCAGTGTAGATGGCATTGTTTTTGCTGTGAGACTGTGACAATGAGGGTAATACCATCAACACAAGTACCTTTGGTGCTATTACCAAAAACTTTACCCATCACTGCCTTTGTCCCCTCCGAGTAAATATCAACACAGTGAGAAAGGTATTAAGCTCTCAATATCATGAAAATAATTTTGACCTAACCAAGCTCCTGAAAGGGTCTTGGGATCCCAGGGATCTGTGGATCACACTTGTAGCCACACTGTTACAGATTTTAGAATAAATTAGATAAATAATGAAAACAGACTTCAGGAAAAAATTGTCATCTTCAGTCTTCCAGTTTGATCACCAACAAATTATAATGTTATAAAATTAAGTTAGAATTCTTATACCTGATTCATTGGTAATTTCACCAGATTCCATGGTTAGTGATGATTTAGATCATTAAGATGCTTACCTGGTCCAAAATTTAACTGGACCCTATTTTAATTAACTGATAAAAACTTTACGAAAAGTGCTGGGACACCTAAGGAAGGGTAGGTGACCTGATAGCATGAGATCTCATCACTAGACTAATTAATAGGACTGATGGGTAAAGCAATAAAAAAAAAAAAATTACCATCCTTAATAGTCCTGCGACAGACATGTTTTTAAATGGTGTGCTGCAAACAGCCTCCAAATTTGGAGTAGTTTATTTTTACCATAATAATTTAAATGAAACAGAAAGGATCTTGTGGGAGGAAAAAGAGATTCAAACCCAAGGATTCAAAGTTCAATAATTTATTGGCCAGGTACTTTATTATACTAATATTTTTGTATTGATCATTTTTGATATTTCAGGAATTCACAGCAGAGTGCCCAAAAGCTATTTATATTTACTAAAGTCTAGAGCTAGTACTAGAATATCAAATACATCGTGCAAGTGCATCATAAAATGAGACCAGTAGTATTAACCTGACAATTTTTGATCAGACATTATACAGATAACCTAAGTTAGCTTCCACATTGCTAGCTTATTTGGGACATCTGCAAAGCTACTGCTTTCAAGACCTTCCTCTTTAGCAAATCACTAGACCCCCAAAATGCTATTTTATCATATATATTGTTTATATAACAAAATAATTAAGTTCTAAAGCTAAAAGTAGTCTTAGGACCAAATTTTTGATAAGGAAAATATATCAACCTGAGGGGATGCTTTGATTTTTTTTTCACTCCACCCCACCCTTCCATTTTCAAAAGTATAATAGTAGTCTGAGTAAATAGAAGGTGCTTATTATTTCTATTCTAATGGTTGTAAAACCAAACAGATACACAGTAAAATCAGAAAAAGCCAACTCTACAAGACAGTCAAGTTAAGTCCTGTATTTCCCATCAGTGTCCATTAGAACATACATTGGGTACACACTCTGGTGGTTGATTCTCATGTCTCTACCGTCATACCGTATGAGTTCTTTGAGAAAACACTCCCCATAATCCTGAGTCTCAATTTCTTCTTTTCTAAACAGAAGGCATTTTCACTGTGTTTAACTCGTTTAGCCACACGGTCCCCAGAATCCTTTCTTCAAACGACTTCCTTGGCGACTCTGTGCTTTGGATCTGTGCCCCTCCCCCTGAAACCCCGGGCTCCTTAATTCAGTGTGGAAACCCCTAGACAGCTTCCAAGGTCCCGTCCATCTGAAAGTTACTTTTTTCTGTGTTTCTACATCCTCCCCTGGGTCTTCACTATGTTTCTCTAGATCCGAAAGCTGAATAGACCCCACCAGCAAGCAGCCGGTGTGCAGCTGTTTCCGCTCGAGCTTAGCAGCGTGCTTTCTGTTTTGGCCCTGCCTCCTCTTCCTGGAAGAGCTGGGGAGCCTGGCAGCTTCCAGGGCCACTGCCAGGCGTGACAGCTCTTCTTGGAAAGTAACAATAGACGCAGTATCTCTTAACTTAGCTGTGCTGTATCCAAGCAGAGGCAAGCACTGCTTGACTCCAGCACGTTAGCAATTTGCACCGTTTGGCAAAACTTGCCCTTGATGTCCAGCCCTCGATGCTGTGCCCGACCTGGCAGAGAGAGCATCAGACTGGCTGCCAGCATACCAGGCGCCCCCTCCTTGGTTTCCCCAGGAGCAGGAAGGGGAGCAGAACAGATTGGCTAGAAGACAATCAGCCGTTTTATATTGCCAAGTTTGACCCTGCTGGTGTCCCTCAGATGGAATCCTGCTGTATGAATGTCTCCTCTTGTTAACCAATTGTATGCATCAGCTCCAGGGAGGGGAGGAAACCCGTTTGGGCACTTTGACCAAGAACCAAAAGTCCCTGTTCTCCCATTGCGGAGACAGCTGCTGTTTGAATAGGTGGGATATGTGAAGTTCTTTTCTCATCCGTTTATACACCTACAGCCACACTTTGGAACATAAACTTGTTCTGTAAGCTCATCACTCCCTATACTTCCTTCTGTACCTTATGCTTTGGCCTCAGCAGCCTTTGCCGTGTGACCTGAGACTCACGGCATGGTTGGCGTCCCACTGGTACCAACAGGACGGCAAGGACGTGCCCTTCCCGAAGGACTGATGGGGGTTGGGCCCTTATTTCTCCCACTTCTTCTCTCAAGCAGACGGGGCTTGCTGTGCATACCCCGCATGCCCCCATCTGTGGTTTTGCCTCGTCTGATGCCATCCTGTGGCCAAATCTCTGCTTCCCTCTCACGCCTCAGTGACCTGGATAAACTGCCGATCGCGACAGATGGGGGCCAAGGGCGATATCACACACAGTTGAAGAGAATGATAACGTTTAGAGAGCCTTGCTTGCCTCTTCTAACAAATATGGGTAAAATACTTGGCCCATGAAGTTATTGTAAGGATGAAATGTGAGAAAGAACATAGAGGTGTATAATGCAGTAGGTAACATGAGCCCTGTGGGTTGGAGGTCCCCGTGGTCAAAAGCCACCCTTGTCCCTGGTGCAGCATAGCCAAACCTACAGCTCTTTCTCCTACATAGGTCTCTCCTCGTGCTGGGCGTGTGGTATTCAGCCTCATCTTGGTCACATTCTGCTACTTAAGAGAAGGAATAGTCCCAAAGACAGAAAACATAAAAGGGGTCCTTAAGGTCCGCACCCAATAAAGAAACACTTACTCACAAGTACTGGGTGAATGAACCTACAATTGGCATCATTAAGAGAAGCAAAGAAAATATGAAGATGCCTCAGGTCTGTAGGGTTTAGTGTGTAAGTATTTCATAATAATAAACACCTTCGTCATTTCTAAAAATATAAATGTTTGCTAATTTAACCCTATTTTTCTTTTAACTCGACCATCTTTTTATAGTGTAGACTGTCCTTTAAGCACGAGACCACACTGTCCTTTCAAGGGTAGGTTTATCTGTGCAGCAGACTCGTTTCTGACTGGCTGGCTCTTGGTTACCACCACTGCTCAGTGGTGAAGACCTCTCTGTTTCTCCCTCTCTATCTCTGTCCTGTTTCTCTCTCCTTTTGGCAGCTTCCTGTAATTTTCAGGGTACATTTTTTTTTTTTATGGAAGGCATCCCTGAATAGTTTACAGAATGTTCTGACTTACCCTAGTTTTTTATGACCCTACTGGTTAAAGTCCTGTTCTCCGGCATAATAATAATTGTTTTCAAAGCATAAATTTAATTTTAATTGAGAGAATGTGACGGTCTCTGTCTCTTAAATCTTTGCAAGTTACTTTGAGTCCCAGTGCAGCCAGCAGCGATTGGCCATAAAACAGAAATCCATCCACCCATCACACTTCCCCTGTAGAAGTGCCCTGTAGGGGCAGTGTAGTAGTACACTACCCTGTAGGGGTAGTGTAGAAGTTGCCCTGTAGGGCAAAGGAGTGACAAACTTGACCACCGACTTTTTGTAGCTCTCCTTATCAACAGAATTGAATTTCTGTCCGTGTGCATTTTGCTTTGCAGGTGACCCTTGTTATCAGGGTGGTTGTGTTCTATCAAGTCACTGTGAACACATGGTTAGGAATACAGAAACATTGCTCCTAGGGGAAACACAGGGTTCGGTTCTTGTGAACCTCAGATGATCGATACATAACCTGGATATATGTGTGGTTCTAAGAACACCCTGTTTAACACATGTTGTTGAGCCGTAACATTGAACTGATGGCCGGCGGCACCAGGACCCATGCCTGAAGGAAGAAATTGAACACACGTATTATTTTTTCCAGAAAGCACAGCACTGCCTTCTCACACTTAGGAATGCTAGACGGCCTTCAGCACCAGGCTTGGGAGCCATTTCAGACAGTGAAATCACCAGCAAAAACCATAAGAGACTAAGTCTTAATCTCACGAAACAAACTGAGGGTTGCTGGGGGAGAGGGGGGGGCGGCAGGGAGGGATGGGATGGCTGGGTTATGGACACTGGGGAGGGTATGTGCTGTGGGGAGTGCTGTGAAATGTGTAAGCCTGACGATTCACAGACATGTACCCCTGGGGCAAATAATACATTATATGTTAATAAAAAAAAAAAGCACAGAACTGAGGAGAGGATGGCCCTAAGTAGACTGAAAAGGACATTGTTTATGATTGTCAGAGTAGAAACGGGAAGGCTTGTGTCTGCCTGTAGGCAACTCAACTTGCAATTCCCTTTTTTTTTCTCTCTTTTTTTTTTTGCTGCTTTGCACATGTTCTCAAATGACTGTAACAGTGTCCCCGGTGTCGATTTGGGGGTTACAAATAAATTTTAGGGAGTGTGGAGGTTCACACACACAGACTCCAGGATAAATAAGGATCCTTTGCATTTTTGTGTGTTTGAATATGGAGCTCAGGTTAATCACAGAAATATTTAGTATATGGTTAATGAACATAATGCCCAATACTCCATTATGATAAATGCAAATTTCAAGAACACTGAAAATGGTAATTCTAATAAACCAACTATTTTTTACCTGTTAGTTTATGCCCAAAAAATAATGCGATAATGGCTTTTGGAAATGTCAAGACCAAAAAGTGTAGAATATTAAGTTTTTCTATTCAAAGAACGAAAAGAAACTGGCCTAGTTATTATAAATATACTTCCATAACTAATCTTTTCTCCTTCCCTACATCATTCCCACCTCCTTTACTACATCTTACTATTAAAATGGTCTTGAGTGGGGCGCCTGGGTGGCTCAGTGTGTTGAGGCCTCTGCCTTCAGCTCAGGTCATGATCTCAGGGTCCTGGGATCGAGCCCCGCATTGGGCTCTCTGCTCAGCGGGGAGCCTGCTCCTCCCTCTCTCTGCCTGCTTCTCTGCCTACTTGTGATCTCTCTCTCTATGTCAAATAAATAAATAAAATCTTAAAAAAAAAATAAAATAAAATGGTCTTGGGAAGGAATTTGGAATCCTGCCAGGATATGATCAACATGGGCCGCTGCTGGTAGGTAGGGGCCTGGGCAATGAAACACAGGAGGTTTTCTGCACTGTTTGGAATATTTTTAGATTCAGTGATGAAATCATCTCTGTTGATCAGCACACCGATTCTGAATTTCAGAGGTACTGATGACCATTTCATGTTCTGGTGTCTTGCTCCCAGGCCCCAAATACGTCACCTTACCTTTCATCAGGAATACTTTTTAATTTTAGATTTTATCTCCTCTCCTCGAGAGCAGCAATTTAAGTTCTTTCCAGGGAGCACATCAATAAGTGAACATCCCACCTGTTACTTCAGTCTTGGTCTCAGAGAAGCAAACAACTACTAGACCATAGCCCCAAAGTCCAATTATACAATAATGACAGGCAAAGAAATGTGGCTTTTGAGGATCAGAAGTTACGAGCTCGGAGAGTTCATATACTCCTGAGGTCCAGTAAAACGAGAGGCCTCGTTGCACAGCTGATTGTGGGGAAATTATTCACAAAAGTCGTGTGACTTAAAGAGCAAGACAATACAAATGTGTGCGAACTTCTAGAACCTGAACATAGAAAATGCTAATAAAATGTAGTTTGAAGTATAGCCACTAGTTTTAATAGTTGTGCGGAGGTGTAGAGCTAGCGTTATTGCCAATAGGTAAGAATATGGATAATTTCCTAAAGAAATTTTGTAAAGTGGGAATAATTTGGAGGTAAATAGAAGCATACCTTTTTCTCCCCCTTTAAACTGTGACAGTGACCCTTACGGTTAGTTGCCTATTCTCCCCAGAATAAAGCTGTAATGGATTGGGATCAGTTTCAAAAATAAGACTTTAGTTATGCAGAGATTTAATTAAATTGCTCCTGTGAGGCCTTGAGTTTATCAACTTGAAAAAAGAATGCTTTTTATTGTGGTGACAAGTGTTTCATGAATAAAAATTTTAGCGGAGAGGGGCGCCTGGGTGGCTCAGTGGGTTAAAGCCTCTGCCTTAGGCTCGGGTCATGATCTCAGGGTCCTGGGATCGAGCCCCGCATCGGGCTCTCTGCTCAGCGGGGAGCCTGCTTCCCCCTCTCTCTCTGCTTGCCTCTTTGCCTACTTGTGATCTCTCTCTCTGTCAAATAAATAAATAAAATCTTAAATAAATAAAAAAAATTTTAGGGGAGAAATGGGGTTCTGTGTTCTGGTATCTCAGGTAATGAGGAAGCTGCAGAAGAAACTTCCTTTCTTTCATGAAGGCTTTAGAATAAAAGATCTCCATGGCAGCCGGCACTCTGACGGTAATCTGCGGCCTGCAGACATAAGCAAGCTGGCAGCAAACGGCACAGCAGGTCCAAAGGACCCTCGACGAGTGGAGGGACTAAAAAGTTCATCTATTTTTAAATCAATACACTTCCTTAGGTAACTCTGAAGTGATGTCCACTCATAGCTCTCAGTAAAGGAATTCATAAGTCAGACCTTTTTTCCTCTTGAGAAACATAATTGGGCATCTCTGAAGCACTCTGAATTGCTTCAGAACACTGTGGATTTCTAAGGCTTTGGGTAGATTTTGAAGAGAGATAATTTTTCCACCACATGAAATACTTTATTTCTGAAACGGTGATAATTAAACACACTTAGTCAGTGATATTTGAAACATTATATTGGAACTCAGAAGAACTGGTTTTCCCATTTGGATTTATAAACTTCCAGAAGTTGGCAGCTGGCCCTCATAAAAGATTTCTTCCAACAGAGCTCTTATATCTTTGTTTGTGTTTTCTTTTCCCACTTCAGCACATTTGTCTTTGCTTCTAGCTGCTCTAGCATTTCTGAGTGACAGTAGTCTTAGCAGCTCTGTTCTGAGGGGGGACTTCTTTCCATCCTGACAGGATGACTACAATCAGATGGAATTAAGTGGAGTAACCAGCTAGCATCAGGAAGGAAAAGACTGGCAGAAATGAAATGCAGAGGCACCTTAAGTATGATTTGCGAATCCCTCAAATATCTTCGTATTGAATCAAAATGCGAATGGGTCTAAATAGTAATGTTTTTTAAAACCATGTCCTCACTTCTTGGAAGAGATGCATTCCAGCCCAGCCCTCTACAAAGCAAACGCCAAAGTTTGTTCTAATTCCGTTACTAAGGTAAAGTTCTAGCTCCAGGGAAGGCCTTAATGTGATAGTTCTCATGAGAGTTAGGATGGACCTCTTGCTGGGGGGTTGCTGATTAGGAAGCTGCCCAGTAATATTCCTTTCCCTGGGCAGTTGTCCGAAGTAGCAATTTTAAAGGTTTCAAAAGAGGAAAGCATATGCTTAAAAGAAAATAAGAATCACCTACCACCAGCTTGGAATTTTTTATTTTTTTAAACAAAGATAATCCACTGCATAGATGACCAGAATTTATGTCCCCAGTCCTTCATTTGGGGACATTTGGGTTGTTTCCAGTTTCTCACTATTCTAAACGATGCTGCGATGAACAAACTTGTGGCCCCATCATCGTGTCCACTGTTGAGGACTTGAGTAGGACACAAGTCTTAGTGGAATCCCCGGATCAAAGGATTAATACCTCTTTCCTTCCACTTGGTGGTGATTTCTTGGCACTGGAGTCTCCCTTCCGGTGTCTCCTGTTTCCCTGGTCTCCACTGCCCTGTCGGCTCCCACCTCACACTGAACAGATTTGTTTTGTTTTGTTTTGATATTTGGCTTCCCTTGTATGTGGCCAATCTGTAGACCTACGGGAAACACAGGGGCTTCAAGGAGAGAAGGTAACACATTGATCGTACACTGTCTCCAGATGATAACTGACCATACATCACTTCTAGTGCTCACGTGTGCTCAGTTCTTGGGTTTCCTGCCAGATTTTAATGAACTAAAATGTTTTCCAAAATTGTGGCTTGAGGTTTCCTGTCCTCTGCCTTCTTCAGAGGGGTGGTTAGCCTTTCCTTTCAGTTCTTACCTTAGAAATTCCATCTCTTCTTTGAACCATAAGCCTTTTGATGACAAACTTCAAGTTACTTTTGAGGACTCAAGAACCTCCCAGTTAGAGGATTTGATTTTCTGGAAAATTACAGTGAAGCAAAGATGTAAGAGAGAGGTAAAGGTAATTCAGTTATTGCAGGAAAAGAGGTAGACTGCTTTAATGATTTCTTGAAAAAGTATTACCAGATTTCTTCACCACGGTATTTATTAAACATCTCATATGTGTCAATTACATTACATGCTAAATGGACAACCTGGCTTCCTAATACCTTAAACAAGATAAATTACTCAACAGTTAATATATTCTTATTAGCCCCAGAAATTGCCTGCTCTGTGAATTAATAAATATTAACTTGTACATTATGTACTCTTTTCCACATCTATAATCATAGTTTTATAGTTGGGAGTCTTTAAAAAATGGTCTAGTGCATCTCCTCATTTTGCTGTAGGAGCGTTAGTATCAATCAATGTTGAAGACTTCCATGAATAAATATTATACAGCCTATATTGACAACTCCCTCGATATCTCACACTTCTCTCTGTTGGGAAATTATTTACTAACTCCAACCTAAAGTTACCATGCTACCACTGTAAGCTTACACCTCTTTCATCATTAGCAGCGTTGAAATTTGCTCTTAGAAATACGAGCCCTCCATATGGTCGATGTGATTTCCTTCTTGTAATGAGAGTAGAGAAGGCACACACTCACTCACTGAATGATGAAACATGGAATAGGAGATGACTCAATAAACATTTTAAAGAATGTTTGCAAAGTGTGATTTTCAAATCTATGTTGAACTGAAATTCCCAACTTGGTCTCTGCACAACTGTTTTTACTAACTTGTGTTTTGGTAGAATGCCATTGGTCTCCATTGACAGCCTTCATGAATAACAGCCCAGTGAAACTCACTGCCGCATTTGCCATAAGGAGGACCTCTAGGAAAAAAAAAAAAATCCCATCTGGTCTTCACACCAAGATTATTGTACTTATTCGGAACAACTGGTTTGTTAAACACAGATCAGACCAGGTTTCCCTGCTAGGCAATTCAAGTCAAACTGTGGCCCCCCCATTAACAAGAGGGGCTACGCCAACCAAGGCCTCCATATTGCCTGACTCAGGGCAGTGCTATTCGTAGCATGTTCTTTGTTACTGGTGCCTCAGAACTGTGCCCACAGGAGCCCTTGGGCCCGCTGGTAGGTACTTTTAACACCTCATTCTTGATTCTTCCTTTTTTCCCTCATTCTTTCTTTATCCATCTTCTCCCCCTCCTATTTTTAATTTCCAAAACATCGTCGCATTCTCTGGGTCTGTGTAAGCTGCCCAGAGTCCTTTGTGGAAAGAGGTGCAGCAGAAATTAATAGGTGCAAACCTGCATTCATGCTGTTACTGTCATTATCCCCGCCCTGACGCCTCACTCGATCCCTACTCCTGTTAGTGGCAGTTGTTTTGGCTCAGATATATTGGTTTTTGATAAGCTGGTGCCTCTGTAAAGTCAGAATATGGCGTGTAAGCTCACATGTGAAGTGAGAGTCCAATATAGCTATAAACATATGGCTCACGCTGTGAAATGTTCATTTTCCCTTCCCAGGGAGTTCTGAAGAAACGCACATGAACATATGTCCAGTCATAGGATTCCCTGCCAGGTTTTTTTCTTAAGTTATGGTTTGACATTTCCAGATCATTAAGTGGCCACATCTATCTGCATATGTTTTCCTTTTCTAAAAAAAAAAAAAAAAAAAATTGAAGACATTTATCCAATGACATAGCTCAGCATTCTTAGTTTGCCCTGATGTATTATTTAGTATTCGCAATCCTTAAAATCAGGCAGAAATTGACAGAACTGTGTGCAGTCATTCTGTTAGTGGCCGTATAGTCCCTGGGTATTGAGTGAAAGTAAGGAATTCACCCCCCCCCTTTTTTAAGGCATACGTTGTGTGTAATTCTTAGTAAATCTTTGGCTTAAGGGAAAGAACTTTGGAGTTAGAGTCAAAGGATTCATTTTTAAATCTTGCCTCCATTACTATCTGTGACTTTGAGCGAATCATATACCCTGATGTAGCCTCAGTCCCCTGATGTAGAAAATGAGTACTACCAATGCCTCTCCTACCTACCCCAGAGGCCTCCTGTAGTGCTTGTGGAAGTGCTTTGGAAACTGTCGGAGCTGTTAGAAGTGTGTTTCCCCAGTCTGGCATAAAATGAGATCACAATAACTAATACCCAAACCACCATTTATTTGGCTCAGATACTGTCCGTTCTGCTAGAATCTTACCTCCTTCAAATTCCTCCCACCTGGTACCGGGAGTCAGCTGGGATTGTTGAACACATGCTTGGGTTCCTCAGGGGCATTAGAGTGCCTTCTCTGTGGCTCACTGAGGTGAGGGGCTTTGCATTGCCACTTACACAGCCTGTAGTGCTCACTAAATCCTTGGCCTGAGGCCCTTGAGACCAGTAGTGTCTTCACCAAAGGAACATAAGTCATCCCTGTGTAACCACTCTTGACACCTGCCAACTGTGAAGTTCTCTCCTACGTCACTTCTCAGAGTAACTCAAGATGGAGAAAATGCCCTTCACCCCTGGTTGGTTCATCAGGACACCGAATGAGGAGCATCAGCGGGATGGCTGACAGGGAGGTGCTCTCTAAAGCCGGACCTGAAGGTTTCTGTCCCATACTCTGTACACATTATCTCAGGTTGCCACAGAGACCACAGGCTGAGAGGCCCAAAGATGCTGTAAGTTTTAGGAAGCCTCTGGCTGTTTTGGAGCTGTGCATTCTAACCAGTGTTTTGAAGATCACTGGCAGATGAACTGTCATAGCTAATGACTAGACAGCTGTCTCCCACGAACTGTGGGGGTGCCCGGAAACTGGCTACCTCAGAGAAGGTTGGAGAGAATGGGAATACATACAGATACGTGCTTTTTGGAGCGCTCTGGATGACAGGCCACGAGTGGTTAGGGCAGATGGTCTGGGCCTGCTCCTTGTTACATAAACTACACAAAGCAGTGGTATTTACTAGCTCTTTTTGTGGCTTCTTGCCTTAGGAATCAGCTGTGGTGAGCTAAAGAGCTTCTGGTCCTTGTTATTCTGCTCTGCCAAGAATCTCCCCCCACCCTCTCCTCTAATACATTAATTGTTTGGACACGAAATAAACTTGTGCACCTTGGCTCTGTCTCGGAAAATGAAATCTGTCCCAGGAAAAAGTTTAAACATAGCTACTTGGATAGAACGAGGGCACTTGTCCGAAAACCTGGCACACGTAGCAAGCATGTGTTTTTTATTTAGACCTGCTGATTGGGGGAGGCTGGCCCTGATAGAGGGTATGGGTATGAGGAGCTAAAGCATTTTCTTTTCCTTCATGCACATCCTGGTTTCCCAGCTTCCGATTATGGCACCTTACACTACACTCCAAAACAAGTATGGTAAGGCTATGTGTTTTCACTTACCTAGTGTAATCCCAAAAGGTGGTATACTTGAAAAACTTTTGTGGACCCAACCATTACTTCTGTGTTCATTGATTTTGACTTTAACCTCAATAGAGCAGAAACTAAAGGTTTATTATTCTCTTTGTCATCGACACTTAATTCATTAATGAAGAGAATGGGTGGTAATCTTTGATATAGTACAACACTGAGAAGAGGAGTATTCCTAGAAAAGTTTTTTAGATCAAATCAATATGTATTGGGTATTAACATAATACAGGAAAATTCTGTTCTGGCTAAGAGCAAGACTTCTGATGATCGGCTATGGTGACATTTTCATCTTGTAGATGTTAAGGAGGAATGAGTTCTGTTATTATAGACTTAATTTTGACCTTCAAGGGAAGACTGACTAATAAGAGGAATTGATAAAAACATTGAGGGAAAAAACTAGATCATCTTAGGCCTTCTAATAATCATGGAAAGAAGCATAAACTCTTAAAGACATTAAGGTAGGGTTTTGGTAAAAATCATCAAATTAAAAAAAAAGCTTCCATTTTATTGTGCCTAGTAAAAGAAAGAATATATTATCAAGAAGGAAATAGTCTACATGGGGATGAGAATAGAGGAGCCAAAGAAACTCTGTGATCATTGTACCCCCAGCTGTCAATGAGAGAGGGGACCTGAGTTAGCCAATTTGAATTTACTCTGTTCAGCAAATCCTGTTGGGGATGAAGATGCACAGAGGTCTCAAAACCAGTAAGACGGTCAAGATTCCACACTCACCAAGCAACATTCCTGTTGTGATCAGAATTCGTAGGCAGATTTTCTAGTGATGACTAGGCTACATGGAAATTTGTGGGTTGTTTTTTCATATCAATTTAATGTATCAGCCTCCTATTTGGTTAGCTTATGTAATTCTCTTCAGCTCAATTTTGTACATTCACAAAAATTATTTTTAGGACCTACCAAATAATACTGGCCTCTGGTAAGGCCACTTCTAGGTCATCTTTTTGTAACTTCAACAGTGATCATTGAGGAACATCTCCAGTAATCTCAAATGTTAAGAGATGGTTTGATTGATTAAATGATCATGAAAATCTCTGCGTTTAATTCTGTGTAATTAAAGTTAGTGTAGGGCGCCTGGGTGGCTCAGTGGGTTAAAGCCTCTGCTTTCAGCTCAGGTCATGATCCCAGGGTCCTGGGATTGAGTTCCGCATCGGGCTCTCTGCTCAGCAGGGAGCCTGCTTCCTCCTCTCTCTCTGCCTGCCTCTCTGCCTACTTGTGATCTCTCTGTGTCAAATAAATAGGTAAATAAAATCTTTTTTAAAAAAAATAAATAAAATTAGTGTAATGAGCTGAGGATTACCAAAATATCAAGAGTCACATGTTAAACATAGATTATTTGCCAGGATGATTCTACTCAACTAGCTTAAGCTAAAAAAAATAATAATAAAGTTGGAAGTGGGGGGTGGCAAGCAATTAATTGAAAAGATGTTGGAGTAGCTCATGGAACGTAAGGTCAGGAAGTGTACTTGACTGAACCAGGAAATGAAAAGTTGAGAACCAAAGTCATATGCCCTTTCTTTCTATGGTTCATAGACTTTAGTCTCTACTTCTCTTATTCTCTGCTTCTCCATGAAAATAGCTGCCCAGCCCATGCCTTACAAGGTCATTCAAGAGCTTAATGGAAACCAACTGAAATCTCAGAAGCTTAAAATTCAAGGGGTGGGGGGTTCCTTTGGCCCAACTTGGACAAATGTTCTCTGCTAGGCCATCTTGCTGGACCAGGATGACTTCTACTCAGTAACTGTTATTTAGGGAGACTCATAGAGAAGTGGACCTTGGTCAGGACTGAGTGATGGGCAGCTTTCAGAGAAGCAGAGACATTCCAGACATGCATCCCCAGTGGCGTCTGCTGAAGATAACTAAAAAAAAAAGAAAGAAAAAGAAAAAAAAAAGAAGATTTTAAAATTGGAGTAAAATAAAGAAAAAAACAAAGAGTAGGCAGATGATTTGGGCATATTTACATATGAGAAAAAACAGACATGCATACGGTTTTGTTTCTTTCTT
This sequence comes from Procyon lotor, assembly GCA_028646535.1. Classification (NCBI taxonomy): domain Eukaryota; kingdom Metazoa; phylum Chordata; class Mammalia; order Carnivora; family Procyonidae; genus Procyon; species Procyon lotor. The sequence continues at coordinate 129,077,556 of CM053604.1, read as the reverse complement.
AGATGCAGGAGTGATCTCCATATTGAAAGTTTTATAACAACATGGTAAAAAGGGAATTAAGTTCCAGTACAATGAGCATGGAATAAGGAAGCACCTAAATACATTAAATTGTTGAGGCTTTTATAGCCTCTTATGGGGGTGCCTGAGTGGCTCAGTTAAGCGTCTGACTCTTGATTTCAACTCAGGTCATGATCTCAGGATCCTGGGATCTAGCCTGAGGCAGGCTCCATGCTCAGTGGGGAGTCTGCTTAATATTCTCTCTCCCTTTCCCCCCCACCCCTCTTCCCACTCACTGGTGTGTGCTCTCTCTCTAAAATAAAGAAGTAAATCTTTAAGAAATAAAGTATCTTGCAGCACCAGATACTGAGGAAACTTAGCAGATGAGTTTGAGATGAAGTGTTCTCCATAATCCAGATGTATTATGAAGAAGAAGAGAGACTGTAGGAAACCAGGGGTGGGAAAATAGTACCTTCCATTTTCCAAAGAGGAGAGAGAAAGTTTGGTTCTGGAAACTTGACATTGAAGTACTACTGTTAAGATCCCAGGAAAGATCACTTATGCATACTTAGAAAGTAACCTTCACTAGAAACCAGCCTGGGTCTGTGAAAAGGGATCAAACTAACAGCAACTGTATCTTAAAAAAAAAAAAAAAAAAGAAAAGAGTTTACACTAGTGGACCAGGAGACTGTGTGATACCTGCTTCATCTTGATTTAGCTGGATATCTGAGTAAAGTTTTCAGATCCTCGTGGACTAGGTAAAGAAATGTAGTATGAAAGATGGTACAGTTAGATGAAATTGTTGAGTGGAGTAATGGCAGCCTCTCAAGGATTAAACATAGCTTTCAAGCACTGTATTTGACCTTCTCATATTTGTCCATATAAACAGTGGATACAGAGATAGAAATCGTACTCATTCCAGGCTTTCACATAGAAAACCAGGAGGGATGGTTATATACACCAATTGACAAAATCCTCAAAGAGAGCAGATCCTGCTGGAACATGCACCCCAGCCAAAAATGTAAAATGCAATAGGTGTAAACACGGCGTTTTATGCGGAGTTCAACTGCAGAAACACAGAATGAAAAACATTACGCTTAATGCTAATCAGGGGAGAAAAGTTGTACGGGTTTGTGAGCTAGCAGTATGATATGGTTGCAGAAAATATATCCAGTGCCAATGTAATTGTAAATTGTGTTTGTAAAGGAATTGCATCCCAAGTAAGGGTTGTAATAGAGCACCTTTATGTTAGCAAGTCCACATCTGGATTATAGCAAGCTTTTCTGGGAAAGACATCCGACAGAAAGGAGCATATCCAGAGAATGGTGATCAGGAAGCTTAATTTATAAATTTCTTTGGTGCTTTGGTTCTTTATCTCGGTGTGTGTAATGAACTGTAAGGAATACATTCTTCCATAGCATGTTCTCAAGGAGCCTACTCGGTGTCATTCCAATCAAAGTGCGTGGAACCTGAATACTTGGGTAAAATCCACTCCCCCTAAGTCTGTTGAGCTTGAGCGATTTGGTTTGACAGCGATAATTCTCCTTTCATTGAAAATGTATATTGGTTGCTGAATGCTAAGTTAAATTTTATACTCTGCATTACTGATTTATTCAGCCATTGGGTGTCAGCACTGTTTCATGTAAATCATAAGCAATTTTCTACTTTTATCGTGGGAATGAGCAAAAACGGTTTTAGATGGAGACAGGAAAGAGTCCTAATTTATTTAAAAATAAAAATAGGTAATTTAAAAAAAGTATTCCCCAAATTGAGGATTTGTTTCCCATGCCTAAAAAAGCATGTGCATACGTGTGTGAACTGTATGGATTGCAGGAGCTGGCAGCCTAAGAAAGTTGTGTTTTTCATAGTCTGCTGAATTAGATACTATTTATTGATAAAGTCTAAATATAACAAGGCCATATATCAAGCTAGAGATCTTAAAAACATAGCTGGTACAGAGAGAGTACAAGTAAATTATACATAGGAATTTCATTTTTGTTTTGGAATCTACTTTTTTAAGTTATAGAAAAGTAACCATGAGAATTTTTATTCCCATTCTTTCTTCTAATCCGCAGCACCTGGCCCACATCACCACTATGAGAATACTCTGTTAAATGACTTTAAGAAAAACTGTAGCTTTAATCATTGCAAACCCATAATCTGAATGTGAATATTTGTGACCTTGATTTGTCCTTGACGTTAGAAGATTTATAAGCTGTCTTGGGAAATGAAGCGCCAGAGCAGAAATTAGTCAAAAGTCTATAAGAAAACCCATCCATTTAAATGTGGCATTCTTGGCTCAGCTGACCTTCCTTCCATTCGAACTTACAAAATCTACACCAGTAAAGTGACAGGAATGATGCAAAATAAGGGGTTTTACCTCAATACGTTGGGTGCTTCTTTCAATACTAAGGCTTATGTATATTTTGAGCTGTATTTCTATATGCTCCAGATAGTGGACTCATCTCACAATGGAAAATCAGAGAAGCTGCCAAAGAGCTAAACTTTCCCATCAACCTGCATTCAGGCTGATGGTGGAAGATGAAAGCTAGTAATTAAAGGAAACCCAATCGGCATTGGCGTAAAGGTCTCCTGGGCTACTGTCCAGTCAGCCTGAGGTTCACATTCCCTCTCTGGGCTGTTTCTTCTCCACAGTGTCTCATCTCTTCCCTTCCTTTCTTCTGTCGCATCCAGGTGATAGGAGGGTCTTGCATTCCTGAGGTGTTGTGGGCAGGTCTGGACTGTTTACCTTCCGTCTCTGCTGCCTTCTCCTGTTTTCTCAGGTGTATCATCCTCTTTTCATTTGCTGCTGAAGGAACCCCTGCTGTAGTAACTTCTGGTCAATTCTCCTGCTGCCCTTGGGATGGGTGGTCCCTTCCCATACCTGCCCCACTCCAGGGACTCATCTCCTCTTTGGCTTTCACTGGCACTGTGGATCCTCTGAATCCTGAGGGCCAGTCCCTGGTTTGAGCCTTTTTCCCCATAGCTCTGCTACATATCATCTTACCCCTTCCCATGGTGACTCCTGGCAGCCCCTAGATCTTAATGTTCAGCTACCTTCTATGTTCCCACTGGAAGCATGTGGAAATTCTAGGCACTCTGGTTCCATCCTAGGGCCAAGGGAGACTGCAAAGAAGGGGTGGGAAAGGGGATTGTCTTTAACCCTCTCTGCCTTAGTACACCTCAACATTATTTCTGTTCTGTGCTACAGCCAAACCCTACTGGGTGATCTCCTGCTCAGGTTCAAAACTGGAGGCCAAGCACACGTCCCTTCCTCTACCTGCTTTCATTCCCATCTTGTTCCCTTCAGATTTTCTACCCCTCACCACTAGAAATTCTTTTCCTTCCCCTTTCTGTGTAAGAGGAATGTTCCCTCCTCCACCTGCCATATGGACTTGTTCTCGAGAGTACCTCAAAATAGAAAGGTTGTAGGGTGTAGGGTGGATGTTATTGAGAAAAGAGAATGCATCAAGAGGTCTTCCAAAAGTATCCCCAGAGCAATTGAATAAATATTTATGGAGCAGCCATTATGTGTTAGATTATGGTGAGCAAAATAGATGAGACTCCTGTCCTTAATGAGCATACAGCCTTGAGCATTTTACAGGAAAGATGCCTACGCAAAGGCATGGAGACATATGCATAAGGATGATCATTGTAACATTATTTTTAGAGTCAACTGAAATGTCCATCAATAAGGAAATGGTTAAGTAAATTATGGACCAGCCATACTGTGGAATATTATGCAGTAGTTAAGAAATTTTGAGTTGGATAATAAAATAAATCTGTACATACTCACATGGAAGAAGAATTTATACCTACTCATCTGAATATATGTTGTGTATATATACATACATTCATTTATACGTCTGTGTGAGTATAAGAAAATTTTAAAAATACACACAGCTAGCTATTAGCAATAATTTCCCCTAAGAGGTGAGATTTGACAAAGTTGGGGAGAGGTAAAGGAGGGAACTTTCACCTTAATACATTGTACAATGTATTATTGTACAAGCTGTATATTGCTTTGGTCACTTTTGAGACAAACAGGAAAAATACACCCCAAGAATTGTTAGGTGGCACACAATCTAATTTACATCTCTGGAGTTATTTCCAAGCAGTATGTAGGCAAGAGGGAATGAAAAGATGAGAGAACACACTCTATTCCGGCTCTCTTGTCCCCTTGTCCCGTGGAGGAAGGCAAAGGAGCGTGCCCAGACCTTTACACTGTCTCCACGCACAGCGCTCCCGAGGACAGTGACGGCGTCCCTCAACATACACTGTCTCCTGCCTTCACTCTACTCCCCCCCTTCAGTCCCTCTGGATTTTCAGCTCCTTTCCCTCCCATTCAAAGTCCCTGTCTGCTTGTTTCCCCAAGTTGTCATCTTTTTTTTAAAGAGTTCATTTCTTTGTTTTAAAGAGAGAACAAGCGCCCGCAGGGGGAAGGGCAGAGGGAGAGAGAATGTGAAGCTGACTCAGGACTGACCACAGGGCCCAACATGGGGTTCAATCCCATGACCCTGAGATCCCCACCAGAGCCGAAATCAAGAGTCAGACGCTTAACTGACTGAGACACCCTGGCGTCCCCCAAGTTGTCATCTTCTGCCTTAGAAATCAGCAAGTCCCAAATGTCCTACTATATCTTAAATATTTTCACCAACTCTGATGTCTTATAAATCAAAACTGCTGTCTGTGCTATCTGACTCTGTTGCTTTAAGCCCAGTGGTTCTACTCAGAGAAAGAAAAAAGTTGCCTGAACCTCCATCAGGGTTAGAGTTTGTTTGGGGGACTATTATCCCTACCCATCTAAAATTAAACCTGTGGGGCGCCTGGGTGGCTCTGTCAGTTAAATATCTGCTTTCGGCTCAGGTCATGATCCTGGAATCCTGGGATCGAGCCCCACTTCAGGCTCCCTGCTTTTTCCCCTTCTTCTGCCCCTCCCCCCTGCTTGTGCACTCTTTCTCTTTCTCTCTGTCAAATAAATAAAGTCTTTTTAGAAAAAAATCAAATTAAACCTATGTGCCCAGATTGGTTTCTCTCCAGAAACACTCATCACATCTTTCAAGATATGCATTCTTCCACTACTGTATTTTTTAACTTGTTCTGAAAGAGCATTGGCCCATCTCAACTTCGGGTTACACTAGAAAGCCCTCTTGCTTTAATCTGTGGCTACACCCCACCACTGCTTTCATATTTTAATTAATTAATGATATAGATCTTCCAAGTTCTTTGAGTATCACATGCACATGATTCATTCTTGTGCTTTTATCTTTTCCTCCATAATCTCTCCCCTCTTCTTTAGGCTCAGTACTTTTTTTTTTTTTTTTTATCATCTTTCTGGTCTCACCCTCAAATCACTGACGGCAGGAGGCCTCCCTGACCATATGTCTTGAGGCGAGGTGAGGTCCACCTGTCATATATACCCTGGGTTTTGCAACAACACACTCAGGGAAAGTACAGATATTTGCTTTGTATCCTGATTCCCCTGTAGGACCATGGCTTCAGAAGGGCAGAGACCATGCTGACCCCCTCAATGCTCTAACTGTAGGGACTAGCTTAGAGCATGGGCATAAAAGATAATTGATACTTGCTTAATGAGAAAATGCAGATAGAGGAAATCGGACTTAAATCGATTACCAGACTCAGTCTGCATTTCTACAGAAACCTCTAAGAACATAGATAATTTAGAACAATTTTGAAAGGAAAATAAATACCTAAGAAAAGGCTGTTTCCATCTATATTGTGTCAGGCCCCATTTTAAATAACAGTTACTATTCTAAATGCTGGGATAGATTATCAAGCTGATAATCTTAGTACTGCTCTCATGCTTTTAAATTTACTCTTGGAAACAAGCTTATTCAAGAAAAGCTTTGGGGTTGGGGCACCTGGGTGGCTCAGTGGGTTAAAGCCTCTGCATTCAGCTCAGGTCATGATCTCAGGGTCCTGGGATCGAGCCCCACATCGGGCTCTCTGCTCGGCAGGAAGCCTGCTTCCTCCTCTTTCTCTGCCTGCCTCTGTGGCTACTTGTGATCTCTCTCTCTCTCTCTGTCAAATAAATAAATAAATAAAATCTTAAAAAAAAAAAAAAAGAAAAGAAAAGCTCTGAGGTTAAAAAACAAACAAAAATAAATGTCCATGAATATATACACACGTATATATATCTGTATAATATATAGATATTTTGTGAAACTCATTGAACTTTCCCTCTCTCCTTGAATATTTATCAGGCCCTATTTGGAATCTCCTTTCAATTAGAAAAAGGCTTCTGGCAACTTTATTCCTACTACAGTTGTTTCAAATAATTTTGTGTAGACACATGTAAAAATACTCTACATCACTTGTCATCAGGGAAATAAAAATCAAAACTGCAATAAGATACCACCTTACACCAGTTAAAATGGCTAAAATCAAAAGACAGGAAACAACAAATGTTGGCGAGGATGTGGAGAAAGGGGAAGCCTCTTACACTGTTGGTGGGAATGCAAGTTGGTGCAGCCACTTTGGAAAACAGTGTGGAGACTCCTCAAGAAGTTGAAAATAGAGCTACCCTATGACACAGCAATTGCACTACTGGGTATTTACCCCAAAGATACAGATGTAGTGAAAAGAAGGGGCACATGCACCCCAATGTTCATAGCAGTAATGTCCACAATAGCCAAACTGTGGAAAGAGCTGAGATGTCCTTCAACAGATGAATGGATAAACAAGATGTGGGACACGTACACAATGGAATATTACTCAGCCATCAGAAAGGATGAATACCATTTACACTGACATGGATGGAACTGGAGGAGATCATGCTAAGTGAAATAGGTCAGTCAGAGAAAGACAATTATATGGTTTCACTCATCTGTGGAATATAAGAAATAGTGCAGAGGATCATAGGGAAAGGGAGGAAAAACTGAACGGGGAAGAAATGAGAGAGGGAGACAAATCATGAGAGACTCTTGACTCCAGGAAACAAACTGAGGGTTGCGGAAGGAGAGGTGGGGGGATGGGGTAACCAGGTGCTGGGCATTAAAGATGGCACGTAATGAGATGAGCACTGGGTGTTACATGCAACTCATGAACCGTTGCACACCACATCAGAAACTAATGATGTACTACATATTCGCTAATTGAATTTAAATTAAATAAATAAATAAAACAATAAAATAAATTAGCTAAATATCCTTTAGCTAATTTAATAACTAAACATTACTAGAACTTTTAAAATTCATTCAACAGTTATTTTTTTAATGCCTGCTATCCTGCTGTATGCCACCGGTCAGCCTATTTAATGGGGTTTTTTGTTGTTGTTGTTGTTGTTTTTCTGTATGTTTTAACCGTATTAGGACACTACAGCTTTCAAACACAGCTACATAATGGTTTATACACAGCAAGTGAAACAAATCCTTTGCACTAGAAACTCAAGTTTTAAAAAGGAAAATAAACCAAGATCTAAGTCATGGAAAAAACCAGCCCAGCCCCGATAGCTGTAAATAATATCTTAAGCATCCCCAGCTGGGAAGCCTGTATCCAGAAATTAATTCTCTTTATCCACACAGCAAGTGCCAGTTGTTAGGAAGGAGCTCTATCAATGAGTCCCCGGTCCTTGCCTCTCATAGCAGCTTCTCTCTTCTGTTTTGTGTTTCTGTTACCATGAAAGGTTGTGTTTCATTCACTCAGATTGGTTAAGTCAATGATTTTTAATGCAATCGGAAAACAGAATCATACTAAGTTTGAAACTCCGCGTTATAGATCGCCTCTAAATAAACATGGTGAAATTTTCCTTTTGCAGGTGCAAGTATTGGCATTATGATGAGAACCTGCTCACTTCCAGTGTTGTCATTGTCTTCCATAACGAAGGATGGTCAACCCTCATGAGAACAGTCCACAGTGTAATTAAAAGGACTCCAAGGAAATATTTAGCAGAAATTGTGTTAATTGATGATTTCAGTAATAAAGGTAATGGCTATGGAAAATTGGCATTTTGTCTATGAAATAAGTTAATTATGAACAATTACAGAATGTGATTTTAAAATTAATTAGCCTTTAAAAATTAATAATTAGCATCCATTGATAGCATGTGTTACCAGCAAGTTGGCCCTCTGCCAAGCATTGCGTATGGGTTATTTTGTTTAATCCCGACAGTAATCCTTGAGGAGGATGTTATCTTTATTTACACATGAGGCTCAGAGATGTTAAGTAACTTGCCAAATGCCACAGAGATAAAAGTTAACAGATGGATCCAAATCTGCAGGCTCATAAATCTGTGTATTTAGCTACCATCTTATACTTTACCGATTTTCTGGGCCTTGGATTTTATAAAAATTTGGTTTTGGAGGTAACTTACTGAAAGACTGAAAAAGTGCAATTGTGTGTATATTGCAAAGCCACCTGATGCTCCATCCATGGTTGTCAAGTGAGACCCATATAACTGTTTAATAGCCTCTATTTTGGACTTGAACAATGATGCAAACATTGAATTTGTCCAGAAACTGTGGGCCATTGTTATTTACAATACAAAGTATCTACTAAAGCTTATTTTGTTCTATATTTGATTTAGTACATTGACTAAAAGGAAATTGTATTTTATTTTTTATTCTTTTAAGGAGTCAGCTCTTACAGCATTTAGGGCGATATTGCTTAGTCTTGGTTCAACTTGGCAAGAGAGGGATTGAGCAGTGGTTTTCCAGATAAGTGGGTTTTTTAAATTAACATTTTTTTCTTTAAGTAGATCCATTATTGTAAGCTGAATGTATCTTCTTAATGGCACAAGTATTGGAAGATAGATAATACTATAGTTCAGACCCCAAATCGGCATGCTAAGTAAAAAATGTAATTGTGCTGCAGAAACCCAGATCTGGATATTTACTTACTCCTCTTCGCTTGTCATAAAACTGAACTGAATTCTTTGAAAATTGACCGAAGAGCTCAGGCTACTCAATAATAGCAGGATATTTGCTTTTGGCAAATAAGTTTCGCAGAGAATTTTTGTGTACAAGTAGTGATACCACTGAACATATTCAGTGCAGACAGAACATGGGTCGCATGAAAATACCATTCAGAACACCTTTACAAAAGCTTTCTCCAAAACTTAATTTGTAACTCTTGCAGTCTAGATAAACCTCTGCTGTTTTGGCAAGGACAAGACCAGAATCTTGATCTTGTATACGTACTTCTCCGTTAGCACCGAGAAGAAATAGAAATATGGCCGACTTCCTTTCCCCCTCATTTGTGTACAACTAATCACTTTTTTCAACTAGTCACTTTTAATTACACTAGAGAATGTAAACTTTAAACTTTTTAGTCCTATCAAGTACCTTCACTGAGACATCTTATCTTGGTGGCAGTTTTCTATAACAGGAGTATTTTCATTGAGAAACACATTTGTTGAGACACATTCCTGTCTCAAGCTAAATATTTGAAAATACATTTTACGGTAATACTGTTGGTACCGACAATATTTTTATTTATTTATTTATTTATTTATTTATTTATTAAAGATTTTTATTTATTTATTTGACAGAGAGAGAGAGAGATCCCAAGTAGGCAGAGAGGCAGAGAGAGGGGGGGAAGCAGGCTCCCCGCCTGAGCAGAGAGCTCGATGTGGGGCTTGATCTCAGGACCCTGAGATCATGACCTGAGCCGAAGGCAGAGGCTTTAACCCACTGAGCCACCCAGGCATCCCAGAAGCCCTGAGTTATTAATATAAGGAGAAGCTTAGCATATCCTTAAAAAAAAAAAAAGTGAAGAAACACTAAAATATATTTCCCATCCTAAAATAACTGCTTGGCTTCAGAAAAGGAGCACAAAATTTTAGACTTCAGTTATTTGTCCATTTTACTTTAATTTGTTGGTGATCAGCATTTCTGTTGTTACAAACCTCTAATATTCAGCCTCTTATAACACATTTTAATAGCAATCACGTGCAGAGCCCACTTAGCTTACAAAGTACAGAGGAGCATTTGTTGGGGTTACTCTTGAACGGGGCTGCAGAAGGCCTTTAACTTTCCCAGTTTCAAAACAACCTCAAAATTCGTCAGTCCTGGCCTGTGAGTGGAAACTTGGTTTGTTCTTTCCCCGATGTATTCAGAAAGTAAAAGTCTGAGTCATAATTTTTCTTTTAATGACAAAACACTAAGATAATACCATGCAAAGGAGCTAGCTGCTCGTACTATCTGGGTTTCCGGAAAATACAGTGTCCTCTCTCAACAAGGTGGAGGACCCTTAAATAGAGCACACTCCTGCATGCGTGTAAGTCAGCCAGCTTGAGGATAAGTGGGGCCGAGCTCAGATGGGGCTCTGTGCTCTCAGTGGCTTGTAATCACAAAGGGCTACGTCATTCTCTGGCTCATACTGCGTGTTTTCTGTGGGTCCACCCCAGCTGTGCCCCACATCTCCGCTGCGTGGTGGCCCGATCTCAGACATTTCCTGTCTTGTGCAGGGGAAGAGCTATTGGTGAAGTACTAGTGGGATTGTACCACTTGTGCTCACAAGTGCCTCGCATCATTTTGTCCCCATCTCACTGACCGTGGTGAGGCACATCGTCTGGCCTGCCCTCAGTGGGTTGGAGAGAATAAATAGTCTCTAAGAAGAGGTGAATCTTTTGAACATTCTTAGAGTCTACCACAGCGCAGGATCCCCAAGAAGCCAGAAGTCATTCGATTGACCAACTGATCTGTTGGACCACGTGAATTAAGAATCTAAATTTGAAAACAGGCCATCAACTCATTTCTGGCCATAGCAGTTTATTTTAGATTTATGTAGATTGCATAGCCAAAAGAGCACCAAAATGCAATTCAGAAAGGCTTTTGAAAAAGTAATTTGGGGGGGGCGCCTGGGTGGTTCAGTGGGTTAAAGCCTCTGCCTTTGGCTCAGGTCATGATCTCAGGGTCCTGGGATCGAGCCCTGCATCGGGCTCTCTGCTCAGCAGGGAACTTGCTTCCCCCTCTTTCTCTGCCTGCCTCTCTGCCTACTTGTGATCTCTGTCAAATAAATAAATAAAATCTTAAAAAAAAAAAAAGTAATTTAGGATTGGGGCACCTGGGTGGCTCAGTGGGTTGAGCGTCCGACTCATGATCTCAGGGTTGTGAGATCAAGCCCTGTGTCAGCCCCCCTATCGGTGGGGAGTCTGCTTGAGATACTGTCTCTTCCTCTCCCTCTGCCCCTGCCCCTGCACTCTCTCTCTCAAATAAATAAATAAAATCTTTTTAAAAAAGTAATTTGGATTGTTACTGAGCTGAAAAAAATAAGAAGGTAAGATTTCAAAACAAAACAAAATCACTTAAATTGAAGGGAAAAGTACCTAGATTTCTCTGGGAAAAAAATATAATTCAGCATGAGAATTTTATTTGTAATAGTCATTAAAACTGGATGCCAAAATAGAAAAAGGTAGATTTTTTTTTCTTCTCAATTCTAAATACTCATACATGGGTGTATTTCTGATTATAAGCTCCCTAAAAATGAGTCAGGTATAAAGTGTATAGCCTGATTTGACCACTTAAGCACCAGCGCATCACAAGATAGAGCTTCCAGGGCACCTGGGTGGCACAGTCAGTTAAACTTCCAACTCTTGGTTTTGGCTCAGGTATGATCTTGGGGTCCTGGGATCGAGCCCCACATTGGGCTCCGTACTCAGGGCAGAGTCGGCTTATGTTTCCCTCCTCCCTCCCCCCTTGCACATGCTCTCTCTCACTCAGTCGTTCTCAAATAAGTAAATAAATCTTTTAAAATAAATAAATAAATAAAGCTTCTTTGTTGTTGTTTATGTACTCATAGTCCAAAATTTTAAACAACTTAAAAATAATGGTTGTGTCCCCAAGAAACATCTTTAGAGATCCAAGAGCTAGTTGTGGCTGTGATGGGCCAATTTCAAGGGCTCGTAGTGACACAAATAAAAACTACTCTCTAGCACCTGGGAAACCAAGGTGGAAACTTTGGCAAATGTGTCTTGTTTTTCTTTTCCTCCACCAGATTGCAAATATATACATGTATATTTATTCATTATATATAAATATTACATTTAAATATTCACATATGCATATATATTTTATAAATATATATACATATATATATACACACACACGTACATACATACACTTGTTGATACCCGAAATACAGAGAAAATTGTATCCTTTGATTATTATTTGCCAACTTGATGGGAGCCATATTTATAACACCAACACTGCAACCTTGAATGCTCATCATAGCCGGAGGAAGATGACCCAGAAACAAATGTTAACCTATACCTTGTGTAGACGCCAATAAAGTCACATAATGTTACTTATAGTCAGTGTATCTTCAGAAATCTGGAGCTATTTTCTTCTGCCAAAGCAAACAAAATGTTCGCCTTAAAGCTTTTAGATATGACATTAAATATGTGAATTTTTTAAAAACCAGTTTCCAAATGTCAGTTAGCCTAGTCGTCATATATTTAATGTTTGGGGAGACCTTTGATAACTCTCAGGCTGACCAGTTCTCTATAAGCGTATTAAGCTCAAAAATTAACTCAAATAATGTACACTGACTTTTCCCCAAACATTCAGTCTGTTTCAAATCGACTGCCCAAAGGGCCTGTCTCCCATTCCTGTTCCATGAGAAAAATAATGGTCTAACTGGTTTATAGCCGTAACTATGATTTGTAATGTTGATTGCATTTTTTTATTCATAGAACACTTAAAGGGAAAACTAGATGACTATATTAAGCTGTGGAATGGCTTAGTGAAGGTATTTCGAAATGAGAGAAGAGAAGGTTTGATTCAAGCACGAAGTATTGGCGCCCAGAAGGCCAAACTTGGACAGGTAGGAAACATCAGATATTTACCATGTGGGCATCTTGGATTTGGTGACTAAACAATCATGTTTGTTTTTAAGTACCCTTCAGATGTTTTGTTTTGTTTTTTTTTAATCGAAAGGAAAATGCTGGCTTGATTAAACAGATAACTCGTATGCCAGAACGGCCTCGCATGCTGATTTATTATTAGCTTCTGATTCTAAATCGTGGGTGATATACGATGTGCCATCTATGAGGAGTGTTCCTTCACCCTGCCTCTTTTCTTTAAGGTTTTGATATACCTCGATGCCCACTGCGAGGTGGCCGTTAACTGGTACGCACCACTTGTAGCTCCCATTTCCAAGGACAGGTAACATTACCTTGCTTTCTTATCTTTCCTGGGGGAAAAGTAAACCTTATCGTAGAAGGACCAGTAATCTCCTCATTCTTATGATTCCGGTTCCATTCAGCGCTTCAAGCCCTGTGTTTTAAGTGTGATCCTTCAGCTCGTTGTTTCCGGGGGTTGGGGGGGGCAGGCTGATCCTTGGGGCTGATTCAGACGCAGGCAGTCAGGCCTTTGGGATGAGCCGAGGGGGTCTCACTCAAGAATGGTCTTGTGGTCGGGTTATTGACCAGAAATCCTCTAGCTCCAGAAGCTTTCTCGAAGAGGAACATTAATGGCCCCCTCTACCCTGTGGTAAGTTCTAAAGACCTGAAGGTGCACGCTCTGAAATTATACCTATTGGTTTTTTATGCCCTTTTGAATTATTACTTCAGACCAGCTGTGACCCCGTGTCAAGGTTTCAGGTTCCTATAGAAACTTGAAAGTTTAGAAATAGACAACTATTCCATAGAACTGTGTCAGTCGCCATTACATCTCCAGAAATGTCTGAACAATAGAAGGCAGCGTCAGTCTCCTAGTTCCAGAAGCCTTTCCTGCTTTTAGTCCAGAATTCTGACTATTTCGGAATCGAGGGGGAAAAACATGTCCCTGTGGTGAATAATATGAGTCCAAGGACGAACTTTGGGGGATTTAAGCGTCAGAGGATATAGTGCGAAGACCTATCATAAACATTTTTCACACACTGATTTAATCCTCATGGCAGCCCCGCAAGGTAGATATTATTAGCTCCATGGTACTGAAGAGGATATTGAAGCCTAGAGAAATTACTTGATTTGCCCTGATTCAAACAGCTAATAAACTATCAAACCGAGCTCTCTCTGGGACACTTTATTTATTTAGAAATCTGAGAATCACGAGAAGTGAAGAAAGAGAACACACCTTCCCTTCTCCAGGTGAAAACTAGCAGTCTTCAGGCACGGTGAGAAAGTGGTTTTCCGCAGGGTCCATGGCAATCCCACATGGACCCCATGGTGACCCCCACCCCCACTGTCCCCTGGGAATCCACGGTCTGTAGAGAATAAAACACCTGCCTCGAATTCATTTACCCCACTTCATAAATCTTCCCCCCCCCCCCCCACTTCAGAATTCTAAGCCCTGAAGGTTTTCCTCTTCTATTTGGCTTCTAAACTTCCAAAAAGCACCTTAGCATTGTTTTTTTTTTTTTTTTTTTAAAGATTTTATTGATTTATTTGACAGAGAGGAGAGAGATCACAAGTAGGCAGAGAGGAAGGCAGAGAGAGAGGGGGAAGCAGGCTCCCCGCTGAGCAGAGAGCCCAGTGTGGGGCTCGATCCCAGGACCCTGACATCATGACCTGAGCTGAAGGCAGAGGCTTTAACCCACTGAGCCACCCAGGCGCCCCGCACCTTAGCATTGTTACGAAAAGCTGCCATCTCTGTTTCAGGAAGTGCATTTTAAAATCCTGTCTGACCAAGATGACCTTTAAGACAAGCTGGGGGCCAAATTATCTTTGCAAAGTTGATCCTACACCTAATTGGTCATATAGGACTAGCATTTTATGAAGCCCAAATACGAGGTATTTTTTGCTTTGAGTTCTCAGGCCACTACGTAAGTTCTTCAGCAGATTTTGAGGGATTATTTGTTTCACTTTTTTAAAAGAAGCAGGAATACAATACGGTACCTTTTTTTTTTTTTTTTCTATGACAGCTGTGTATCGCAATTAAAGGAGCAAGAAAAGATCCTGATCCAGTAAAGGAACAGAAACACATTTTCATAACAGCTTTTTCCAAAGGAACACGAAGAGTTGAGAGAACCGCTAAGAATGTAGTGGGAATTATTTCCACAGACACAGGCGCTCGCTCACTCACGGTCACACTCACAACAGAAGAATAAGGAGGGAAAATAACAGGCAGGAAAATCTTGTAAATAATGCAGAAATTACCAAGAGAAAGTTGCCTATAGGACCAAAGTAAAAATGAAAAAGCGCTATCAAGTTCAAAGACGTGGCTCTTCGTCCCCGACATTTGTCTGTAAGCCAAGGGGACAGTCTCCTGCGTCTTTCCCTCGAGAAAAAGGGCTCCTTGACTTTCAAAGACATTCATTTACTTCAATTTCCCATTAGGTACTAAAGTCCCCTAATGTAAAAAAAAAAAATCAGAAAAAGAGATAATTTAGTTAGGCATGCTAAACTAGTCAGTTTTGGGTTCTTAAATGCTTTTTCATTTTCTGTAAATGTTTCAGAACTACATGTACTGTGCCTCTAATAGATTACATAGATGGGAATCATTATTCCATTGAACCGCAGCAAGGTGGGGATGAAGATGGTTTTGCCAGAGGGGCCTGGGACTGGAGTTTACTATGGAAACGTATCCCTCTAAGCCACAAGGAAAAGGCCAAAAGAAAACATAAAACTGAACCTTATCGGTAAAGATTGCTACTTTATTTTCTTATGTGGAACGTCTATCTAAGTCCTTTTTTTTTTCCTTCCCCATGTACTTGTATAAATACGTGGGTCCACACATACCCTTGCATTTCATCTTTGCTGCATCATCAACACAACACAGAACCATTTGCACTGTGCCGATTATAGATGTCATAAATGGCAACACATATGAAATTATACCCCAAGGGGGTGGTGACGAAGATGGGTATGCCCGAGGAGCATGGGATTGGAGTATGCTCTGGAAACGGGTGCCTCTGACCCCTCGAGAGAAGAGAATGAGAAAGACAAAAACTGAACCATATCGGTAATCACTAAATCACTTACGTGTTTTTCTTTTCTCCAGTTGCTGCTAACATATTAACCTCTTGCTAAGCTAAAAAAAAAATTGTTACTAGAACTGTCGCCGATTCTGTAAGAGTTTTTTTCCCTTGCATTGTTTCCGAGGCTTGAATTCACATTTGCTTCTTTGTAATTGTTTTTTCTCTAAATGCAAGCTTCATTTTGGGGGGACGGGGGGTGGGGTTATATGGCATTGGTTTCAAATACAAGTGAAAAAAAATCTTTGCTCTCCTGTCCTTAGTAGACTAGACATCGAATTTTAGTCTTTTGACCATAATTTCATTCTGTAATTATTTCCAATCCAGGTTATGTACACTTTGATCCCTTAGCTGTAGTGTTAACGATGAAAGACAAATAGCAAGAGAATTCTTGTCTTTTTCTTCTTTTCATTTTGTATGCTAACTCATAAATAACTACTTTTGTACCGGGTTAAGTCTGGTGCATAAAAATACATGACTTTGGAAAATATTACATAGAATCCTTTAGTAGTTTCTTCTCAGAAGAACATTTAATTAAAAGGAAACTTTATTCCAAAATCAGCTTTTGTCCCTTCTTTCGGGACAAATAGGACAGTTTATGCTGCTCTACTCTTTTGGTCGTTTAGCTGAAACATTCACTGCCTTTCAAGAGTGACTCCAAATGAAACTTTTTTGACTTATGTTAGTATAGCTTCTAAATGTGTCTAATTTTTTCTGATCTTATGGTTCTGCTTTTGATCTCTCTCTCCTTGTTTTACTGCTGATAATGTTAGAACCCTGTTTGGCGGAGGTGTTTCCAATGTCACGCAAATGCTGGAGGGATCTGGGTGGGTCATGATTTCAAAATACTGAGATGGCAAACATAAGGAAATTATAAAATTTTAAGCTTCAATATTTTCCAAATTTCCCTTTGAAGTTCTTTTTTGGAACGGTCCAGGAGTGTACTGCTTACCTACTTGATTTGACGAGGACTTCTGGGTGTACAAAATAAAGGATAATGATTATATTTCTGCCAATTCCATGGCTTTGGCTAGTTAAGGAATTTTTTTAAGTGGGCTAGAAAAATTTATAGGGGTTTTCCTTTAAATAGCTCACCGGTTTTCATATTAAGATGCATCTTAAAATATACACTGAGATAAACAGGAATGCATTTCAAGATCAAAAAGGCATGGTTATGAGAGAGTCATTTTAATTGAGAGTTAAATAAATGTGCCATGAAAACAACCAAGAATGTAATAGTTCTGCTTACCAAGTCTGGCAGCATACCTTAAGAAGAAGAGGCATAAGAGAATGGCTTCACTTGATGTGATTTCCTTTAATATTGAAAGTATTACTTGATTATTACTTAATTGGTATTTAATGAGCACTTATTATGTGCCAGGCATTGTTTCCTAGGGATCAGTTTTTCAAAGATATGTTCTCTCATGGCACTTAAAATATAATGGGTGAGACAGAAATTAAACAGATCACTATACGAATAACTCTGGAATAGCAACCTCCCAAAGTGGTACAAAGACAAACCATAGGGTACGTGGAGCTTAGCGGGGAGAGAACCTAATCCAGCTGGGAGGAGCCCGAACGGCCTCCCTGACCTTTAAAGTGTCCTTCAGGCTGAGACCTGAAAGACCAGGAGTGAGTCCTGTGGACAGGAAGGAAGAACTTTTAAGGAGAGCAAACAGCCTTAGGTGAAACCCTGAGAGAGAAGAGCATTTGTCATGTTGGAGGTGTGAGCAGAGCAGTGAAGATCTCGAGCGGAGGAAGCTGGCTGAGCGGGGAGAGCCGAGAGAGACACTGGCATCCCCCCGGGGCCCACGTCGAGTCTGCTCTGCCTGCCATGAGATTCGATGTGGATGGGGGCAGAATGGAAGAAGAGACAGACAGAGTGTCACCATAGCAGTGCAAGTGACGGGAGCTTGGTCTGGGATGGAAGCAGCCGTGACAAGATCCAGATACGTTTTAAAGATGGAATCAGTAGGAATTAGTGACAAAATGAATGTTAGGTGTGATGATGAAGAAGGTTCTGAGGTGGGGGAGTCCACGTAGGAACCATGACGCATTAATCATTCATTGTGGGGGAGGGGTGGGCAACAGGATGAAAATTACTTCCTCTAGAGATGTGAGTGGCTTGTCCCCAGAAAGGACCCAATTCAAGGTTCCATTCAGGAAGCCCCACAGATCACCCCTTTGCATTTCTACCTCCCGACACAGTAAATAGCTAATGTCTAATTCTCCTGTGTCGTTTCTGTGCTACATTTGCAAACTCTGAATGAACTGTGACTGTTCAGCCATGATTTACACCCTTATTTGGCATGCCCCTGAGCTATAAAATTTAAAAAATGACAGACTACTTCCCTGGTCTGTGGTTTCGCCCATCCTAGAATGACTCATAAATCATTGTAGGAGCAGTTAGCAGACCACGGCTGTATGGCTCAGTATTTTTAGGAGTGAAAGAGAAAATTCTATCTTAACTAACTCTCAAGGCTTAATTTTCAAACCAACAAAGGAACTAAGGCGCCCTCTCATGGCAAAATGGTGCAGTGCTCTACTTTATAATGAACTGCAAATTGGATTTCAGATAGAAATCAGAGTAAATTCATTAAAGAATTATAAACATTGTTTTGTGAAGACTTTGTAATTTCTTAATGTTTGGCCATCGGTTTTGTCTCTTCTGTGCATTATTTAGATTGTGTAGGCTGTTGTCTGTTGGTGAAGGGGTACTGGGGGTTTTTCTTTAATAGTTATTGCAGTGTTTCTTCACTTAGGTCCCCTGCCATGGCTGGTGGATTATTTGCCATTGAACGAGAGTTCTTCTTTGAACTGGGTCTGTATGATCCAGGCCTCCAGATCTGGGGTGGTGAAAACTTTGAGATCTCATACAAGGTAACATTTCATTTAAAAAAATGCAGTTTTCTAAGTAGTTACTGACTTTTGTGAATTTCAGATAAGGCTGGTTTCCTTGGGGGGAAAAAACTGCTTAATGCATTTCTCTAAATTATAAAGAACGACTAACAAAAATGTGTGCCTTTGGGGAAAAATAGGGCAAAATGCAAACTCCTGAATTCTTACATATTTACATGGCTGATTTCAACACTGAAGCCAGCAAACTTCAAAAATGAAAATTCCAGAGCACCTGGGTGGCTTGGACTCTTGGTTTTGGCCCAGGTCACGATCTCAGAGTCCTGGGATTGAGCCCCATGTCAGGATCTGCACGCAGTGGGGAGTCTGCTTGAGGATTCTCTCTCCCTCTCCCTCTGCTGCTCCTCTTGCTCATGCGCGCATGTGACACGCACATGCGACACGCGCACACACACACACACACACACACACACACACACACACTCCCTCTCTCATTCTCTGAAATAAATAAATCTTTAAAAAAATAAAAAGTAAAAAAAAACCAGAAAGAAAGAAAATACCTCCTCTTCCCACTCCCCACCTTATCCTTCAGGCTTTCTGCGCATTGAAGCCGTTTGTTATAAAAGCGCTTTAGGGAATCTGCATGTGTGGGGTCCCATCTGACCATCCACTGACACAGTTGCCCTTTATCACTCTAGGACATGATGATTCAGGACAGAAGCAGACCCCAGTCATGACTGTGCGTCCTCTGACATTGGAACTGCCTTCCTGCAGCAGCCAATGTGTTGTTGAGGCAGTCCTCGGACTATAATACCGTCCACGCTCCCACCCCACCCTCCCACTGCCCACAAGAAAGAGAACTATATCACAGTCGGAGTTAAACAGATATTTGTCTCTTGTCTTAAATGTCCAGAGACAAAGAATAGCTCAGTCCCTGCTCTTAAGGAAGTTAGAGTTCCTAAGAAGAGACTAGAATTAAATTCATAATACACTAAGAAGGTAGATGGCATTCAGTTGGTGTGATTAAGAAACAGCATTATCCTGGAGGGATGATTGGAGGCAGACTAGAAAGAAAGGTGGGCATGATCTGAATAGGCAGAGGCAAAGGGAGGGGAAGGAGACCTCAGAGCAGGTAGACTGGTTTAAAAGGTACAAAGATGGGAACATGAAACATGCATTCAGGAAACCGTGAGGAGCACAGTTTAGCAGAATCTGACGGCCCGAGTAAGAAAGACGTCCAAGAAGGGGAAGTGGTCACGTACGTTAGGATTGTGTAGAGGAGGCACTCTGATTCTGAGCCAAGAGATTTTTACTGAATTTGATAAGCCAGGGGCAACCTATTGAAGATACTAAGCAAGGGAATAACAGGACCCAAAGCTGCCCTTCAGCTAGACTAATCTTACTATACATAAGGATAGCATTGAGCTGAGAGAAGCAGGAGGTGAAGAAGCCAGTTTGGAGGTTATTGTAAGAATCAGCCAGGTGGGAAATCCATTAGCCGTGGGAACAGTGGGTGATACCTGGAATGATGAATCTGTGTGAATTTGCAAGGTTACACTGGGCGAAGGGTGTTTAAAGCTACAAGTACACGAGGGGCCCTGAGGAGCGGAATATTACTGCATTCCTACCTGCCTTGTTTGATATCATAGTTTGAGAAACACGTTATTTTAGGATTTGTTTCATTTATGAATTCCCCACGGACACTGTATCTAATTTAGATGTTGCATTTACATTTATAAGACAGATTTTCAAATGTAATTTATTTTGATATTTGAAACAACTTCCACATGTGTTTTTCCCCAATAGATATGGCAGTGTGGCGGCAAATTACTGTTTGTCCCCTGCTCTCGCGTTGGACACATCTACCGTCTCGAGGGCTGGCAAGGGAATCCTCCACCCATTTATGTCGGGTCCTCTCCCACTCTGAAGGTGAGTCTTTGGATAAAAGGAGAGGAGCCTGGGGAGCTCTGTACCACACAGACCCCATTGATAGACCGCAGGTTGTGGTCACTTCAATGGCCGCTCACTGAGTGCGATAAATCTTTGAAGCAGTCAACACTGGTTCTCCCTTTTAACTTAAGCTGGACTTATTCATGAAACACCTTATCATTTTTGTTTTGTTTTTATTTGAAGGAGAGTTGACATACAGTATTATAGATGCTATATTACTTACAGGTGTGCACTGGTATTCAACACATATATACGTTGTGAAATGATCACCACAGTAAATCTCGCCACCATCCGTCACCATCAAAGTTGTTACAGTATTATTAACTCCGTTCCCCATGCCGTGCATTGCCTCCCCTCACCCTGTATCACCCATCTGCCCACCCCCTCCTCTCCGGCAACACATCTGTGAACCTGTTTCTGCTTTGCTTTGTTTGCTTGTTTGTTTGTTTTGTCTTTTAGATTCCACACAGAAGTGAAATCATATGGTATTTGTCTTTCTCTGCCATACTTTTTTCACTTACTATAATACCAGCCATGTCGTCCATCTGGGTCCATCCGTGTTCTAACAAATGGCAAGATTTCACTCTTTTTTATGGCTGAGTAAAATTCAATTGTGTATATATTTGTGTGTGTGTTTGTGATTGTGTGTGAGTGTGTATATATCTATATACCCCACATCTTCTTTATCTATCAGTATTATCAATAGACCCTTCAGTTGCTTCCATAGCTTAGCTATTGTAATTGTAAATTGTATTATAAATAATGCTGCAAAGAACATAGGGGGACATGGGGACATATATCTTCTTGAATTAGTGTTTTTGTACTCTTTGGATAAATACTCAGAAGAAGGATTGCTAGGTTGTAGGGTAGTTCTGCTTATAATGTTTTGAGGAGTCTTCGTACTGTTTGCATAGTGGCCACACCAATTTGCATTTTCAAAAACAGCACGCAAGGGTCCCCTTTTCTTCATATCTTCACCAACACTTGTTATTTCTTGTCATTTTGACAATAGCCATTCTGACAGGTATTAGGTGATATCTCCTTGTGGTTTTGATTTGTGTTTCGCTGATGATCAGTGAGGTTAAGTAGCTGTTTATGTGTTCTTTGGCCACATGTCTCTCTTCTTTGGAGAAATGTCTATTCAGGTCATCTGCCCATTTTTTAATTGTTTTTTTGCTTTTTGATACTGAGTCATGTGAGTTCTTTACTATTTTGGATATTAACCCCTGTTTGGTTGGCTCATTTGCAAATACCCTCCCATTCAGGAGGATGCCTTTTCATTTTATTGATGACTTCCTTTACTATACAAAAACTTTTTAGTTTGATATAGTCTCATTTGTTTATTTTTGTTCTGTTGCACTTACCTGGGGAGATAGATCCAAAAAAATGTTGTCCAAGAGCTTACTTCCTATGTTTTCTTAGGAGTTTTATGGTTTCAGGTCTTATATTTAAACCTTTAGTCCATTTTGATTTTATTTTGTATATGGTATAAGAAAGTGGTCCAATTTCATTCTTTTGCAAGAGATTGTCCAGAGGAAACTGTCTTTTCCCCTTTGCCTCATTTTTCAAAGATTAATTGAGCATATAAGCATGGGTTTATTTCTAGACTCTCTATTCTGTTCCATTGAGGTGTAGATCTCTTTTTCTGCCAGTACCATACTGTTTTGATTACTATGTTTTCATGGTATAATTTGAAATCAGGGAGCATGTTACCTCCAGGTTTGTTCTTCTTTCTCAAGATTGTTTTGGCTATTCGGGGACCTTTGTGGTTCCACACAAATTTTAGGATTATTTGTTCTATGAAAAATACTATTGATATTTTGATAGAGGTTGTACTGAATCTGTTAATTGCTTTGGGTAGTATGGACATTTTAATAATATTGATTCTTCCTGATCCATGAGTGTGGTGTATCTTTCCATTTTTGTGTGTGTTATCTTCAATTTCTTTCATCAGTATCTCTTATAGTTTTTGGAGTATGGGTCTTTCATCTCCTTAGTTAAATTTATTTCTAGATTTTTTTTTATGCAATTGTAAATGGATTATTTTCTTAATTTCTTTTTCTGATAGCTCATTATTAGTGTATAGCAATGCAACAGACTTACGTATATTAATTTTGTATCCTACAACTTTATTGAATTCATTTGTTAGTTCTAATAGCTTTTTGGCAGAGTCTTTAGGGTTTTCCATGTAAAATGTCATGTCATCTGCAAATAGTGACCTTTTTACTTCTTTCCCAATTTGGAAGCTTTTTATTTCTCTTCTTGTCTGATTGCCATGGCTAAGACTACCAACACTAAGTTGAATTAAAGTGGCAAGAGTGGACATCCTTGTCCCAGATCTCAGATGGAAATCTTTTGGCTTTTCATCATTGAGTATGATGTTAGCTTGTGGGCTTGTCATACATAGCCTCCATATGTTGAAGTATGTTCCCTCTGTATTCACTTTGTTGAGAATTTTTATCATAAATGGATATTGACTTTTATCAAATGCTTTTTCTGCATCCATTGAGAAAGTTATGTGATTTTTGTCGTTCTTTTTATTAAAGTGGTGTATCACGTTGACTGATTTGTAGGCATTGAACCGTCCTTGCATCACTGGAATAATCCCATTTGATCATGGTGTATAATCCTTTCCATGTATTGAATTTAGCTTGCTAATATTCTGTTGAAGATTTTCGCATCTGTGTTTATCAGGGATCTTTTTACTTTTTAAGATTATTCTTTGTATCCCATTCTGATTAAGATTTCTATATTGAATGTTCTTTATGAGAAGACATCTCAGAAAAATTAAAAAAAAAAAAATACTTCCACTCTGTAGGAAAGTAGTTGAAAGGAAAGTGTCAGCCTCTACTATTTTCACATGAATAAAATACTTTTTTGTTTGTTCTAAGAAAATTAATCCTATTAGGAGTTTGTGCAGTAAACAAAACAAATTTTTGAACAATGCTTGCAAAAGATTAATATCTTTTGTCCCTCAAACCAGGAATAAAGCAAAAAAGCTTCACACAGAGGCCAAATGTCCCAGTGCTAGGAAGATGAAGTCTTCTATTCTTGACTGAGCAACTTTGAAGTTTCTCTAGTTGGGCTGCTTTCATAAATTCTAAGCACATAGGAATCTGATTCCACTCATTTTCTGGAGCCCTTAAACCAAGTCAAAAGCAGGAGGAAGTTTATTATTGGCTGCAGTTGCAACTTGGAAAAGTTCCTTTAAGGGAAGTAGATAACGGAAGTAGAGATGGAAAGGTCTTAGGAATGAACACAGCTTTCTAACTAGTCAAATTATCATAGAAACGGCCAAATGCAGCCCCAGCTACCAGAGGAGATGAGATTAAAATATCCACGCTAAAACAAAGAGCCCCAAATTAACACCAGGCCTGACTGGCATTGCAGGAAAAGAACCTGCCCTTGGAGTTGGACCCAAAATCACAAAGAATTAGCAGAAAGTCACATTGATTCATGAAGGCCTGTGCCACAAGGAAAAGGAAAAGCGATGAGAGGGAAATCTTTATCCACTCTAACAATAAACTCTACATATCAGAAAATCGACCCAATAAATGTAACATTCAGTTTACACTCCGTGAGTGCCTAGAGTGTGCCGGGCACATTTTCCCCCCCTGCGTCATCCGCTTCAGCCACAGTGTGCCAGTGGCTTACGTCTGTTTATCCAGCTCTTCTGTCATCTCTGCGCTGCTGACTTTGATAGGCAGTTGTTTCCTAGAATTATCTTCTTAGGTGACCCTCAGGCATTTCAAACTCAATGTAGTCAAAGCTGAACATTTTAACTTTTTTTGCAAAAGCAATTCCTTTTCCTGTATCCTCTGTTTGCCTGTGAATGAAACTTTGGCAGTTGGGTGGGGGGGGAATGTTAGGGTAGTCTTCCTCCCTTCCCTCCTATCTTACTGAGCCCTGAAGATTCTACCTCAAACATATCTCTGAAATCCATTCCTTTCTATGCTTTGCGCAGGTCCTCAAATCCCATGGATATTAAAT
This sequence comes from Procyon lotor, assembly GCA_028646535.1. Classification (NCBI taxonomy): domain Eukaryota; kingdom Metazoa; phylum Chordata; class Mammalia; order Carnivora; family Procyonidae; genus Procyon; species Procyon lotor. The sequence goes on along the minus strand of CM053604.1, from coordinate 129,052,887 downwards.
AGCCTCCTGCTTGGCTCTCTGCCATCAGCTGCGACCCCCTTCAGTCCATCTCCCACTCAGCACGTGTTATTCCCCTGAAAATTAAATCTGATGTCTGTACCCTCTTAAAGCTCTTTGATGGCTCTCAGCTAAAGGATAAAATTCAAAGTCCTTAAAAAAGAACAATAATAGTAGTAGGTAACACTTTTTGAATGCTCAGTGTATACTAGCCACTAAATGCTTTTTAATTTTCACAAAACACGACAAGTGTGGAAAACGACTTGCAGGACTCCAAAGGCACCGTGAAAAGTCACACTTCTTTGTGGTTTCTCTTTGCCTTGAATACCATTCCCACATAACGAACCACTCCTTTGAGGCTGAGCTGTCCCGTGCCCCTCCACACTGCCCCTCTGGCCTTCTCCTTCCCAAACAACGAAATGCCCCTTCTTTGCGCTGCTGTAACCATATGCATGTGCACTGAATTCTTATCTAGAAGACATGGGCTGTGTTCAATTTTGGGTGACTTTGCAAAAGTTAAGACAATTTAGTAATTACATTATATGTTCGATTATGATACTACTGCATACAAGTTTCTTGGAACCCAGGGGCTTTTGCAACAGCACGCCTACCTTCACCCTTTGGTAGTCATGGCCTAGGACAACCTTAATCCGAACACAAGGTGTTTTCTTTTTTTTTAATTTAAATTTAATTAGCCAACATCGAGATGTCATTAGTTTCCAATGCACAAGGTGTTTTCTACTCCTGATGTAAAATAGGGCTCAGCAATGATGGCCTTTAGACCAGATCCAGCCCTTTTCAGTAAATTAAATGAAAGCGGAGCACCAGCACACCCATCTGTCTGCATGTTGTGGAAACTACCTTCTCACGACAGCAACAGAGTTTATTAGTTGCTACAGAGACTGTGTGGCCAAAGATCCTTACTCTCTGGCCTTTATTATAGAGAAAATTTGCTGGTGAAAGATGTAGGAGACCAGGGACTAGATTGAGTATGTATTCTGTCTGCCATAATATTCATGCCCACGTGCATTCATTCCGTTAAACCTTACAAGATAGGTCTTAGTCAATTATCACTACATCAGCTTATTTTATTGTTCCTTAATTGCTTTTCCTCTAAGTTCCTCAACTGGGGAAACTATCCAGTTAACTCTGGGTGATAGCAAAATTGTTCTATTATAGTCGTACCATGACCCAAAAAAGCCATGTGCAAAAAAATGTGTCTTATTCAACACAGCTATTGTTTTTTGTGATGGTTTCTGAAATGAGCCTTTTCCCTACACATGCTAGTAGTGTGCTTCTAATAGAAAGAGATTATTCTGGGTGAAGGAGCATCTGTGTTCAGACAGCCTCTCCTAAACCCTCTCTGAGCTTCACCTTCTTCTTCTAGAAGGTGGATAGATCATACAGTCTTAGAATATATGATTTTTACAGCTTGATGATGTCAGATTCTGTGTCCATCGCTTCTTAATTGAACGTGCATGGCATTTTATCCTTAGCAACTGACATATTCGGGTCATTAGCTCACTTGCATTTGTTTAATTAAGTATCAGGTCCTATCAAAATGAGTTTGTTATATGTTGGTCATATTCCATGTATTCAAGATGGCTGTTTATGGCATTGGAGGTATTTTTCTTTTTCGTAATGGTGTGTTCTTTTTCACAGAATTATGTTAGAGTTGTAGAGGTTTGGTGGGATGAATACAAAGACTACTTCTATGCTAGTCGTCCTGAATCGAAGGCATTGCCATATGGAGATATATCTGAGCTGAAGAAATTTCGAGAAGATCACAACTGCAAAAGTTTCAAATGGTTCATGGAAGAAATAGCTTATGACATAACTTCACACTACCCTTTGCCACCCAAAAATGTTGAATGGGGAGAAGTAAGTACCGGCGGGTATTCAGATCTTGAGTTTGGGAGAAGGCATTGGGGGTTGGAAATTTGTGAGTGACAGAGAAGAATTCCTGGACCAAAGTTTCTCCCCCACCTTTCCACCAGACCATTAACACCTCCCTTGACACCCCGCCCCCCAGCCCAACCACTATGTCCCCTGCTCCCAGCTCTTGGACTTATGGCTCTCCGTCCTGGCACACCGTCCACTCCCTGCAGCTCCTCCTGCCCCTTCCCTGCCCCTCCTTCCAAGTCCTTTTCCTGATTCATCCCAACTTACCCAATTGCTCTCAATTTAGAGAGCACCAGTTCTAAAAAGCCTTATTCTTCCCCACTCCATCAGAAAGACTGAGTTCTTGATCTTTCCGTGGGTTCTTCTAACACTCAAAGTTACCTATCCCTCAGCCAGTCTCTGTGCTCAGGACCTGGTTCCCCAGGTGTCCCAATGAACTGATTAGAGACCCCCATTTACAATAGGCCACTCAAACAATGCTTGTCAAATGAATGAATTAATTAATGGTAACTGAAAATAAGTAAAGCAGGCCAAGGCATCGATTGGTGTAGTCATTTGTTTTTTCAGACTTGCCTTTATAACCTCATTTCTGATTTTATGCACCCGTGAGCCTTCATGCTGCTGCCTCATGGGTGTATTAAACGTGCCATGAACTTTCAAACCTGGGTACTGTTGTTTAGTTACGTATTCGGCAACTACTGGTCAAGGGCCTGCTACATGCCAGTCACTCTTCTGGACATGACACAGGACATGCAGGTCCTTTTCATCAGGGGAAAGGTCTCTCCCCTTGGGCTAGTGGGGGAAAGAGACAACAACAGGGAAGACAAGGAAGGTGATGCAGATGGTGGTGAGGCCTATAAAGGAAATAAACAGGTGATGTTCAGAAGAATTGAGGGAAGATTACAGAAGTCTTCGTGGAAGAGGTGACATTTAATCTGAGATCTGAACGATACACCAGAGAGTCAGGACAGAGTGTTCCAAGTAAAGAAAATGGTGAGGTTGGAGGCTCTTGAGTCGGGATGTGCTTTGCCTTTGTGATAATCAGAAGAGAGGAGGTTAACGAGGAGGGAGGCCTTCATCCTGTGGGAGTAGAAAACCATGGTAGCGGAGACCAGGAAGTCAAAAATGGAATGGAGGCAAGCAGACCAATGTGAGATACTTACTCTGTTTCATCTGGAGGCAGGTCGCCGATGGATGGGAATGGGGAGGATATGGGCCAAGATGACTAGTTTTGTTTTTTCTTTGAGTAGCTGCTGAAGTGGCAACCAAGATGGGGACACTGGTGGAGAGGATGACGGGGAAGGGTTGGGAATGGCAAGTCCTTTATTGGCGTTCTGGTCGGGTGACGTGCGTGCCTGGAGTTTAGACAGCCAGGTGCCGCCGGGGAAACTGAAGCCCAGAAAAAAAGGAATGTACATTTGGAGCCATCGACAGGTAGATTGTTTCATGACATGGAATGAACTCACCTAAGGAGAAGATAGAGATAGATAGAAGAAGACGGGATCCAGCCCTGAGGGAGTCCAACATGTGGAGTTTGGGAATAAAAGAAGCCGACACTTCCGCTGTTCACCTCTTGGTTTAATACCTTTCCCCCGCCCTCCCGTACTCTGATCTATCAGAGCAAACTGTGTTTGACTCCCAGCTGGACCATGAGCCCCTGGAGGTCCAGACCAGATTTCGGTTCTCTTTTCATCTCCAAGAACACCTGATTAATATAGTGCCTTCTACATAAAATGGATCCTCTTGGTGATCTCGTTGGGTCTCCTGACTTTGAAACCATCTACACTTTTCTTTTTTTCTTTTTCTTTTTTTTTTTTTTGAAACCATCTACGTTTCTATCCCTAGCCCAAATCTGTCTCCTGGAGCCCAGACAAGTACCTCCAACACACTACTTGATGTCTCTGCTAGATTGTCTAACCGACCCTTCAAACTCAACGTAGCCACAACTGAACTCCATCTACATCTCTGAGATGTACTACATCTCTGAGATTCATTGTGCCTGCGTGCGGCAGGCAGAGTGCTGTTTTTAAAATGTGAGTCAGGGCGTGGAGCTCCTCTGTTAGAACCCTGAGGTGCAGGGAAGGCAGTGTCCTTCCTGGTGGCCTTGAGGCCCGTCTGCAGTCTGGCCCCACTGCTCTCTGGTCTCTTCCGCTGCTGGTCCCCCACCCCGCGCCGTGCGGCCCCACTGCCATCCTTCCTGGCGCTCAATCAGGACAGGCGTGCTCCTGCCTCTGCTGTTCCCTCTGCCCGAAAGTAAAGTCCGCCTCTTCACGCAGGCCTGACGTTTATACAGTTGACCCTTGAACAACATGGGTGTTGTTCACTTACACACACATTTTTTTTAAAGTATAGGAAATGTATTTTTTTTCTTCCTTATGATTTTCTTTCTTTTTTTTTTTTTTAAGATTTTATTTGAGAGAGAAAGGGCGCGCAGGAGTAGGGGGTGGGGGGAAGAGCAGAGGGAGAGGGAGAAGCAGACTCCCCGTTGAGCCTGATGCGGGACTCGATCCCAGGACCCTGGGATCATGACCTGAACCAGAGGCAGACCCTTAACCAACTGAGCCACCCAGGCAGCCCTCTTCCTTATGATTTTCTTAACATTTTTCTTTTCTCTCGCCAGCTTTATTGTAAGAATACATAACATATAATACATATATAATAATAATAATATATAATACATATAACATACAAACGTGTTAATTGACTGTTACTGGTAAGGCTTCCGGTCAACAGTAGGCTACTAATAGTGAAGTTTTGGGGAAATCAAAAGCTATATACAGGGGTTTGACTGTGCAGGGGGTTGGCGCCCCTAATCCTTGTGTTGTTCAAGGGTCAACTGTATATCCCCTCGAGACTGCTCAGATGTTACCTTCAGTGAGACTCTGTCCTGCTGTGCCCCAAACCCTCTTAGCCCCCACTTTGAACTTGCTCTCCTTTTTCCTTTCTCCATGGCACTTACCACTTCCAAACATGTTTGTTATATTTTTTGCTTATATTCTGTCTTTCCCTCCCTAGAATATAAGCTCACTGGGGCAAGGATCTTTTATCCATTTTGTTCTCTGGTGTAACAGAGCCTTACAACATGCCCGACACAGTACTTACTCACCAAACATTTGATGAATAAGTAAAGTCATGAGTGAATGAGTAGGTGGAACTTTCTGTTCTCCCTTTATAAGCTCATCCCTAAATATATCCTCACTTTGAGCTCTATCCCCGCTCTGGCCCCTGTATGTGAAGCCTCACTTCTCAGCATTTCCCTGCACATTGCAGGGTAAACCCCTACCAGTCTGAGCCCCGTATCTCCCTTGGGAAAGTCTTCAGCCTTCCTCCAAGCAGGGCAGGAGGCTCCTTTCTCCACATGCCCGTCCTTCTATCCTGCTGGACGCTTAGCCCTCAGTCTCGCTATAGACGTGGGGGCCCCGGCCCATGACCTGATTCTCCTTATATCTTCTAAAGCACTAACCGTCATAGGTGCTCAGTCAATATTTGCTAAACCAATTGAAAGAATAAACATTTTATCTAAATACTGTAGTAATTCCTGATTGCGATACAAAAATATAGTATTTGCAGAAAACGTAAAAGTTGAGTTTTATACAAAATGGGCATTCCAAAGATGAACCCCTGTGTTTGCTTCTCACCTACATTATTCATGCTCAGAGAAAAGTCTCACTGCCTGGCCCATTTGCCGTGACTTTTGCCCCCCGGGCCTCTTGGAGACATTCACCAAAATTGTCACATGGCCATTTAGAAGAGTTATCTTATGTCTTTAATTCTGGTCCAGACATCTAGGGCCGGTGTCGGTTACCACTGGGGTTAGGTCACATGAATTCTTATGAACCTGGAATTGTATTTCATGATATCTTTTTATGTTTTTCTTCTGTGGTATTTTATCAAAATCTACAGACCAGTGCCCTCAGTTGGAGTAAGCCCATTCCAGTGTGGGCTTCAAGACTGTAAATGATTTCAGAGGTGATTGGTATTCTCTTAACTACTCTAAGACAGACAAGACCATTATCACCTAACGTTACACACCCAGATTTCCACTGTGAGCTGTGATATTTAGCACGAAACTCTCTTACCCTGATGTTAGAGCTCACCAAAACTAAACTGTTGCCTGCTTTTTCGTTCTTTGTTCATTTTTGTAGATCAGAGGTCTTGAGACCGTTTACTGCATTGATAGCATGGGGAAGACAAACGGAGGCTTTGTTGAACTAGGACCCTGCCACAGGATGGGAGGGAATCAGGTAAATAACCATACTTGCATGTCTTTATATTCAGCTGCATTTGGGGAAGCTAGTCTTATTGATCACGGGGTTTTGTTTGCTTTTTAACTTGATAATTTTGTTTGGATAAAATAAAACATTCTGTAAAAAAACTGATGGCATTAGATGAGGGGGGTGAGAGCCGTGTAGAGTTTTCACACAAGCAATCCGAATCTAGGATTTATGTCTGATATAAGAGATATATTCTAATGAATATATTCCTATATGAGTATCTAACCATGTAAGCCTAGCTCTGTAGTAATTTTATTTGCAAATTGTGTTCAGTATTCCACATTTCCCCCTAATAAATTAGCTAGGATGGTATTTCACTAATATATTTTCTTATTTCCTTATGTGGGTATTGTTCTTGCTTCTAATTTAGATTGTCAAACATCATCAGCTCTGTTTGCACTTTTTCATCTGCTCACACTGTTGGTCCATAAGAAATACGTGTCAATGACCCATTCTATATCTAAGAGGCTAAAGAACATAATCCTTTAAGTGTTAGCAGGAGTCTTTGCTAATATTAAAATGAATATAGTTTCTATCTTTGGACATGGAATTCTGAACGTACAGCAAAATTATAGAAAAATAAGAAAGTCATTGAGTTTATGATTAAGTTTCTTTTTTCTTTTTTTTAAATAATGTTTATCAGCAGAGAGGGTGCCTTGTTATTTTCTTTTTTTTTTTTTAATAGCTTTTTCGAATCAACGAAGCTAATCAACTCATGCAGTATGACCAGTGTTTGACAAAAGGGCCTGATGGATCCAAAGTTATGATTACACACTGCAATCTAAATGAATTTAAGGAATGGCAGTACTTCAAGGTATTGTGCATTTCAACATTTCCGTCGTGCATTATTGTGAAATAATATTATTTGCTATTTCATTTTAATAATACCTACCATCTGGAATTAAGATGTATAAATCTTAAAATATATGTGTGTGTGTGTGTGTGTTTATATACATACAAATATATAAAATTTCAATAATATTACATTTATAGTTCATGTTGTCCAGCAGGTGGAGATAGAGACAAACAAATAACACTTAGAAGTCTGGGTCTTCACAACTTCTTGATCACAGCGGGAGAAATACAGCTTTCAAGGTCATGTTTAGTGATTCACCCGACACCACAGGAGCGGTTTTTCTCTTTCAGCTGTGAATATTCCAGGTTCTTTGCCAAATTGAAGATCCCAACATATTAATGTATTTATGTATAATTTTCAGTGTCTAGACTCGACTACATCAATTCATTGTGAAACACAAAGTTGGGAAAGCCGCGCCAAACTGAAAGGACCTGGCGGTCCTCCCCTTTATTTATTCATCTAGTGGTTGTGATCATACCGTGTCTGTCATGCCAGCCCTTATTTGCTATGTAGTGATGTTGTTATGACCCAGCTTAATATTCCCGGTTATCGTCATTCATAAATAATTACTATCAAGTGGTCAGTATGTGTCAGTTGCTGATTTTTTTCCTATAACAAGTTAGAAGGGAGAAGGTTAACATAAACCCTGAAGAACAGAGCCTTTGTTTCCACAAAGAAAGATGAATAATAGCAATAAATGATGGGGCTCAGTGAGAACAGTATTAGTAACTAAAAATAGTTTAAGAAGGCTAAAGCAGACCGGAAACTACCATCCAGAAGTAGTTTAATGGTTGAAAAATGGAATATACATATTTTAGATATTTTAAAGGCCACAGCATTGAATATGCATTAGTGCATCAGACATTACTAAATATTCCTTGAGGCCCGATGATGTGGTGACTTCAAAAAGAAGCCAAAGCACATCACATTCTAATGGTAGAAAAGAAAAAAACTGCAGAAATGAAAGTAAGTAAAATGCCATAGGTTAACGAAGGAGAGACTATTAGGAGGAATTACTTATGATGAGTTTCATAGAGGAAGTATCATTGTGTCAGATCTTGAGATAGAAGAAGGCTTTTTGTAGAGGGTCAATAAGAAAACTGAGGAAGCAAAGGCATGGAATGAAAGTGTGTAGTAGAGTCTAGGACTCATGTTCAGTAGGGTGTCCTTAATTGTAGTCCATGCGCAAGATCATTGAACTTCATTTTGTAAGTTTTGGAGAGTGAATGACTTTATTTGAGGAACCCAGTGAGAGGAAACAGTGTACACTTTTAGGAAAATAACTCCAGGAACTTTGTGAAGTATGGACTGATCAGCAGATCAGTTCAGTCTGAAATTCTCAGACTTTCCATCTCTAGATTCTCTCTGCCCTCTTGAGAACTACTGAGACCCAGCCCACCTGCCAACAACAGATTTTGCTTATCTAGGTCATAGCTAAAAATATTTTCTGAATTGCAAATCAAACCTGAGAAATTTTGCAAGCATGTATTTGTATTGTATTATATTTATATTTATGTATTAATTCATGTAAAAGTTAATGATAACCCTACTACATGTTAATATATATAACATTTTGAAAAACAAATTACTGTTTTTCCAAAAAGGTGAGAAGAATGGCATTGTTTTCTGATTTTGCAAATCCCTTTAAATGTCTGGTTTAATAGGAGACAGCTGGATTCTCATACCGCTTCTGCATTCAACTGGGTGTGATATGTTGTTTTAGTTGAAGTATATGAGAAAAATCTAGCCTCAAACATGTGGTTAGAAAGGAGAAGATTAATTTAATAGCCTTTTCAGATAATTGTATTCTTCTTTGATGCTGCACCACAGCTAAGTGGTAGTTTCTGAAAAGTTATTTGCAGTGTAGACTCTGAGACCATATCAGTGAACATTTTGTCCTATGTTACATTAAAATCCATTGGTCTGTCTTATACTCTGAGAGTATCTTTTACTCATGTCTGCTTTTGTAACATCACGCATTGCTTGTTTGGAAAATACTGGCTCACTAAGTGATGTAGATCTTCCAAATGTTGACACGTTTCATTAAACAGTGTCAAAAAATCACAAATATAACCACTGATTTCATGGTAGAGCTGTCAGGTTCATGGTGGTGGGTACAAGTTTTCCACCACTCTAATTTTTGCTTGAAAAGTCAAATTCTATCAGTGGCAACAAATACCGTCAGATTAGCATTGCTGTTTTTTGAAGTGACAGGTTTACTTCATTTTCTAGAAAAAGTCTGCCCAGGCCCAAGTTGGAATAATCATAGTTTGTCTAGAGTTGTCCTTTCAAGTCAAAATGACATTACGTGAAAAAAACAGCTAGTTGGACTCTCAGGTCAAACAAATGTACACGTGCTTTCCTTCCGGATAACCACCATACTTCATTATATGGAAGTGCTTTATCCATACTTTCCATCTCTTCTCAGAATATTTTTAAAAGGGTAAGGGCACCTGGGAGGCTCAGTTGATTGTCTGCTCTTGGTATCAGCACAAGTCATGATCTCATAGGTTTGGAGACCAAGCCAGCATCGGGCTCTGAGCTCCGCGGGCAGTCAGCAAAGCCCCTCGCCCCCCACCCCCCACTTGCACACTGTTTCTTGCTCCCTCTCTCTCTCTCCCTCCCTCTCCATCTCTAAAATAAATAAATCTTTAGAAAAAAGTATACTCAAGGGTCGAGATTTAATAAAACTAGTAAGTTTTACTGTTTCATCACAAACATCTTTAAGTAAAAGCAGTGTTTTTTTAGCTGTGGATGTATGGCCACGAATACTGAGACTAGCATACTTACATCACTGCTTGATTTATGCTAAGGCCCCATCATTTTTACCTGCCATTGCTTTTGCACCGTCAGTATAAATGTCCGTGCAATGAAAAAGGCAAGTGGGGTCTTTATATTATTACAAAGATAGTTTGGGCCTTACAAACCCAATGTTAGATAGTCTGAGGACTCAGGATGAGAAGCCCTATGTTACATTAAAATGTTAGAAAAGAGAAGATTAGTTCAGTCTGCAATTCTCTTATTGAAGAAATCTACAACAGAGGACGAGGGCTAAACTAAGTCACGTGTGGTGGGTCTGGGAAAGGATACAGATCAGAGACATTGCACATATCAGTCCTCAGTGACTGCGACAGTTTGAAGGAACGTGTAGCATGAAATGCCTCGGTCCAGAGGCCTGGAAGGAAGATACTGCCGTTAGCCAGGATGGGAACTGAAGAAGTAGGTTTGGAGGGGAAGACAGTGAATAAAAGTTTGTTTACCACTGAATTTGATGTACCGGCAGTACGTTGTGACAGTAAAAGGACTTAGAAGACTGACAGTTGGGAAAAATCCAAAGTCTGAGGTATGGTTGGTTTAAGCCAGTCCGATTTGCTGAAATTCTCTTCTTGTGAAAGCCAGGTAATGACTTCAAATGTAAGTGATACCACTGTCCTTTGTTTTCCAGAGCCTGTACAGATTTACTCACATTCCTTCAGGAAAGTGCTTAGATCGTTCAGACGTCCTCCATCAAGTGTTCATCTCCGACTGTGACTCCAGTAAAATGACTCAAAAGTGGGAAATGAACAACATTCATAGTGTTTAGAAAGAATGAAAGAAACCAATAACCTACCTACTGACATATAAATTTATACAGGACTGAAAACCGCCTGAAACCTGCTGCAACTATTATTAACTCTGTACAGCTCCAAACCCAGAACCTCCTGATCAGTTTGAAGGACGTTGATAAACTGTGATTTTACAATAACATTATCATCTGCAGTTACTGTTTACAAAACTGCTTTTACCTTAAACTTTGTAGATGTTTACATCTTTTTTTGTTTTGTTTTAAGATGATGTTGGTAATTTGTGCGTTTAGCTCTGTTTTATTTAGAACAGAGTTAAAAGCATCATTGTCTTCTTTGGGATTACACTCAGGGGTCTGAAAGGCAGTTTGATTTTTTTTTTTTAAACACACTTGAAAACAAGGTTGGAGTAACCAGACTTTCGTATACGACTTGGTGATTATCAACCTCTTGTGTCTTTATTTAATTTTACATCTTTACGAAGCACTGCCACAGGTTCTTAGCCAAGGTGGCCTTCCTTCACAGTCATGCTGCTTTTTTGAAAGGTGAATTTCAACACATTTAGTGCCTCTTTCATTTCTCAGTATATATTTCAAGAGCTTTTGATGAAATTTATAGGATGGTAATGATGGAGTTGTCATCTGGATGAGGAATACTTTCACTACTCAAAAATGAATTTATGTGCTACCATTTGCTCTGAAATTGAATGGTGTACAGTTTGAAAAAGAAAAGACAGCATAGAACATCCAAAGCTATTTCATAGGGTTGAAGATTGTATGGCATTAACTCCCTCACTCACTGGCATGCCCAGTGCTCTCCGCTGATCCTGACTCCAAAGATAGCAAAGGAGGTCTACCAAGAAGGGAAAAATTGTCCACTGACATCTGGTATTTACTTTGCCCCCAATACCTACCACTACAGAAAATTCTCAGTTTTGAAACCTTGAAGTGTGGTGGTAACATACCCAAGGTTCATTCTGACCATGGTAAGAATTCCCAAGCCCTTGTTAGATTAAGCCTTACAAAACCCCTGTGCGTTACAACCCTAAGCTGTGGAACCTGGAAGCCAAGAGTCAATGGATATTTCATGTATGTCTTCATCCAAATGAAATCCCCTGCACATTGTTTTAAATTAAAAAAAAAAAAAAAGGCTATTTAAAAATACAGTTCATTAACAAATATGAACTTCTATTGGGTTAGGTGTTAGTTCCCTAGTGTTTCTTGATTTTTTTTTTTTAGGAAGCATATTTCTATTAGTATTTTTCCAGTGAAAAGAAGACTTGTTTGGATTTCAACATTTATTAAGATAGTACCTACTATAGGAAAACCAAATAGTGCAAATAGTCAATTAAATTTTAATTTCTAAATAAGAGTCTTTTGTTACCCAAAAGATTAAAATGCTACACTGAGTGCAAAAAACAAAAACGAAAACAAACAAACAAAAAAAAAAAGGAAAAAAAACTGATGGAAGTGGGGAATGGCAAGTAAATGATGCATTTTTGATCCTGTAATCATGATATCATTACAATGAAAGGAATTTCACAAACTACTGCCAGAGGGAACTATTTTTAATTAAAGCTTAAAAAACGAAAGGAAAAAAAAAATCTACATTTGTTTAGAAGAAAAGCCTACAAATTTGTTTCTTCCAAGCTTAGCTCTTAAATTTGGACAGTCAGAGTTAAACATCCTGAATAGAGTCTTATTTATAATTTTGAATTGTCAATTTATATTTTGCTACTGATCTGTGATCAACCATTTTAACTTTCATTCATCTCTAGGGATGTTTAAAAAGGAATACATTTATATATGCTTATACAACTGCAAAATAAATCAACTATAAAAAGGAAACTAAGAGAATTGGTACATTAATTACTTGTGTCTTTGCAAATAGGCTCCATTTTCCTTGTTGAATAGATTATAACCTTGTTAACTATGCATAGGCCTAAGAAAGGTAGCACATAAACTGTGCATGTAAATTTTAAATGGGTATTTTGTGCAATTCGTTGATACTCTATGAAAATGATTCTATATATTGAAATCAGAAACCTTACCAAACATGAAAAACATCAGAAGCTGCTGCCATATGACTATTTTCTACTGTAGGCTGCTTTGGAAATAATTCCCATATCCTTGCTTTGTAAGTTGATAATATCACTATGCATTTCTACACATTTTATAAATTTGATTTATGCAGATTTTGATACACTGTATGTTTCTGTAGAAATTGTATAAATATTCAAATTTTATTAGGGATAAATTTGAGAAGTTTATGTATATCTTAATTCTGGGTTGCTTGTTTTTTAGGTGAGAAAAAAATAAAATACTGTATTTTAATCCATGGGTTTTTTCAGTACTTGTAATCATTTCTAAATCTAAACACTGCATGCTTGAATTTTATTGTCTCTAAGATACAGTAACATAATAGCTAAAATATCATATACTACGATTATATGTTCAGTATGTACTTGAATATTGGTTATAATTCTACTTAGAATATGCTTGAAGTATTTGGAGCTTATCTGTAGGAAGGAAACATAAAGGTTTATTTTGGTCTCCAGTGGCCTAAATATAGCAATATTTTTTGAAGTCACTTATCCAATTGTAAAAAACCACTCCAGCAACATCTATCTTTCTTGGCAGTGTATTATACTATAGAATTGCCTATTGAAAGCAAAAATGTCTTTAAGTCAAAACTCTTTACAACCTGACAGATCAAGTGAGTAGAGAGAAAGGAAGCCTACCAAAAAATAGAAACAGGCCATAGGACCTTGCAGCACAACGTGCGACATCTCAAGAGAAGATATAGCTGCTAACATTCCATTATGTGGCAGTGTTGATGTGGGAAACTTTAAGTTGACTTGGTTATTGTCACATCCTCTAATTCTCAGCTGCTATATCAAGGAAATTTAAAAAGGTCACATAGGACCAGACTGAAGGAAATGGAGGCTCACTTATTTCTTAAGATACAGTCTCATAGGGATCTTGGAACATATTTCATTTCTGGACAGAATCTAACTTTTTTTCTCAATCCACTTGTAATTCAATGGTAAACATGGTAAGTACTACTGGATCTGAGCCAGATCCCTAGTAGACCAGTCATTTGGGGACATGAAAATTAATCCATATGAAAGCAGATTTAAAAAGTATCAAGCACTATGAAAATGCATATCATTCATTAGAATCAGTCCATTGCAGAAAAATGGACAGAAAATGGTTTTCATGGACCACTATTCCCTGGAATTGAGATTAAAGGAAGGATGGACTCTAAACTAAATCCAATATTGTTTAGCAATTCTCATTTTCAAGATTTTGAAATGTCCATAATTGAGTCCACATCTGAACAAAGGTGGGATGGGGAGGGCTCCTTATTTTCCTAATAGAAAGATGTCACAATCTATTCATCTGAATGAATATAGTATAGTGGACCAGTCTGTTTTGAATCTCTGTACTACTAAAAATTACTCATATAACCTTGGAAAGTTATTTAAACTCTGTGCCTCAATTTTCCCATTTGCAAATTGGGAAAAATAATACTATTTCACGGATTTTATTAGGATTGTATGAATACACATAAAGTGCTTAGGATAGTTCCTGGCATATAGTCAGGGTAATATAAATATTAGGTATTATTACCTGGTTTCAAAGCCTTAAAATTTGTTTTTAATCAGGGGGCCCCTGGGTGGCTACGTAGGTTAAGCATCTGACTTCAGCTCAGGTCATGATCCCAGGGTCATGGGATGGAGTCCAGCCTTGGGCTCTCTGCTCAGCAAGGAGCCTGCTTCTCCCTCTGCCTGCTTGTGATCTCTCTCTCTCTGTGTCAAATAAATAAAGCCTTTAAAAATTTTTGTTTTTAATCAGAAGACAGCTATACTGGAAGCCCTATATGAAGCTACGTGTGTGTACCTATGTTTCATATAAGAGATAACATTACCCACACTTTACAAATGAAGAAATGAAGCTCAGAAGTTATGGTGCTTCTTAAATTGGGGATAAAATGTTTACCCATAAGGGAATAAGTGATCTCTACCTCACATCATTTATATAGCATATGTAAAATATAGTTTTAGTGGTCTAATTAAATGCTTGGATAGAACTAAGGGCAAAGAAATGGAAAAACGTTCCATGCTCATGGATTGGAAGAACAAATATTGTGAAAATGTCTATGCTACCTAAAGCAATCTACACATTTAATGCAATTCCTATCAAAATACCATCAATTTATTTCAAAGAAACGGAATAAATAATCCTAAAATTTATATGGAACCAGAAAAGACTGCGAATAGGCAGAGGAATGTTGAAAAAGAAAACCAAAGTTGGCGGCGTCACAATTCCAGACTTCAAGCTTTATTACAAAGCTGTAATCATCAAGACAGTATGGTACTAG
>CM053604.1:128977382-129037812 GCA_028646535.1 Procyon lotor | reverse complement strand
ATTTCTGCAAAGAGGACATCCAAATGGCCAACAGACACATGAAAAAGTGCTCAACATCACTTGGCATCAGAGAAATACAAATCAAAACCACAATGAGATACCACCTCACACCAGTCAGAATGGCTAAAATTAGCAAGTCAGGAAATGGACAGATGTTGGTGAGGATGCAGAGATAGGGGAACCCTCCTACACCATTGGTGGGAATGCAAGCTTGTACAGTCAACTCTGGAAAACAGTATGTAGGTTCCTCAAAAAGTTGAAAATAGAGCTACCCTACGACCCAGCAATCGCACTACTATTTACCCTAAAGATACAAATGTAGTGATCTGAAGGGGCACATGTACCCGAATGTTTATAGCAGCAATGTCCACAATAGCCAAACTACGGAAAGACCCTAGATGTCCATCAACAGATGAATGGATAAAGAAGAGGTGGTATACACACACACACACACACACACACACACACACACACACACACACACATATACACAATGGAATATTATGCAGCCATCAAGAGAAACAAAATCTTGCCATTTGCAACGATGTGGATGGAACTAGAAGGTATGCTAAGTGAACTAAGTCAGAGAAAGACAATTATCATATGATCTCTCTGATATGAAGAATTTGAGAGGCAGGGCAGGAGGTTGTGGGGGATGGGGGAAAAAATGAAACAAGATGGGATCAAGAAGGAGACAAACCATAAGAGACTCCTAAACTCACAAAAGGGTTGCGGGGGTTGCTGGGGGGTAGGGGGGTTAGGGATAGGGTGGATAGGTTATGGACATTGGGGAGGGTATGTGCTATGGTAAGTGCTGTGAAATGTGTAAGCCTAATGATTCACAGACATGTACCCTGGGGCAAATAATACATTATATGTTAATAAAAAATATATTTTAAAAAACCCTATATTGTTGAATAAAAATATGAATGCACTTAATGCTACTGAACTATAGACTTGAAAATGGTTCAAATTGTAAATTTTACAGTATGTATATTTTAGCACAATAAAAATATGCAAAATTAAAAAAAAGAACTAAGTGCACCTTAACCAATGTTTAAGATAATGTCTTTAAGTTATCTTTAAATGAAATTTCTCAGGTTTTTAATATGGACGAATAAACTCCAACTGTATTAATGTTTAAACCTACAAAGAAAACTAAAGCTTTTAGTAGAAAATTGAACTGAATTGACTTTCATGTCTGGCTGTGACATAGTAATTGGTATTAGACTTACCTTGCTGTCCTTAAACAACTATAACCTGAATAAAATATATGGGCTCTTTTGAGGAATTGGATAATAGGCAAAGCAAACTGTGATACTTGAGAGAAAGGAAACATGCAAAGTGAACCCCAGGTTTACCATGTCTCTGGGAGAACTTTCGTGATCATGGTATAGGCAAATGGAGCTCAATGGTAATATTGGTGAGCTGGGGACACAAGAGAATAGAGTTAGAGTTCAATGCTTCTGAGACAGCAGGAATTTACAGGGAAGGTTACTGGAGGGGAGTGTACTTGAATAATACCAGGAAATTGGTACAGGAATTTTTATAGCCCTGCCATTTATAATAGCAAAACCCCCAAGAAAAACCTAAATACTCATCAATATTACACAGCAATGAGCACACAGCCATAAAAAAAAACTGAAATCTTGCCATTTGCAACAACATGGACAGAGCTGGAGAGTATAATGCTAAGCAAAATAAGTTAGAGAAAGATAAATACCATATGATCTCACTTGTATGTGGAATTTAAGAAACAAGTGAGAAAAGGGAAAAAAAAATGAGAAACAAACCAAGAAACAGACTCAACAAACTAAAAGTTGCCAGAGGGGAGATGGGTAGGGCAATGGGTGATATAGGAGATGAGGATTAAAGAGTACACTTATTATGATGGAAAAAAAAAAGATTAAAAAAATCTCAGAACTGAATCTGATACTTTTACCATAGCAACTATCTTAACCTATACATATTGGTATGTATACTTTTAGCTAACATTTATTATTTACTATCGCTTGCCACCCAGAAAAGTGTCTTAAATATATTGCCTCATTTAATACTCAAAATTTCTAATTTTATAGATGAGGAAATTGAAAGGTTATGACTTGTCTGATGTTAGCAAACCAGTAAGAAATAGAGACCTACTCAAACTCTAATCCAAGTTCCAAGTGTAAACTCCTCATCTCCTCACTCTTAATCTCCTTCATAGCCTTGCTTTTCCCTGTCTGTATTTTTTCTTAAGTGATCTCTATGCTCAACGTGGAGCTCAAACTCATGACTGCAGGATCAAGCATCTCATGCTCTACCAACTGAGCTAGCCAGGTGTCCCTGTCTGTATTTTAATTTATTCCTTGCTTAAACCATCTCATCTTTATTGGAAAAATGTGAAGAATCAAAGAATAACATAACAAGTGTTATGTTAAATGAATTAGTGTTTTATTATCTTACCTGCTGCCCTAGAATATTGTCGTAGTTGACTGCCATGTCTTCCTGAAGGAAGGAGACTGGATCGGTTGATATAAAGATCATTTCCAGTTCTAAAGTTTGATGCTCCATGTTGCTTGAAAGCTATTTTACTTTTCTTTAAATGTGACACTCAAATTGTGATCCTGAGTCCATTATTCTATAGATACAGTAACTCCTAGGATGAAACTCACTGAGGGAAAAATCAGCACTGTAAATCCTGAGAAGCCCAGGAGTCCAATGAAATTCCATTAAGACCTCAGAAACAATGTCTTTATGTAAATTTACTACAGGATAAGAAGTCAGAGGAGTTTCCAGTCAGAGTGAGAAGTTTCTTATACAACTATAAAAACAATGCTCAGCTGGAAGGCATACATAAACTTATCAACAGTCCTAACTCAAGCAAATATTATTAATGATCTTACATTTACCTGTTTTAATTTACAGAACTGGCAAACTGGTAACCCTTGGGTAGAACCTTACCTGTAGACATTTCCTTTGGACCTGACATTTGAATTCATTGCCAACATTTACAATTCAGATTTCACTTTTTAAAAATATCTAGATTTCTGGTTCCTTGAAAATTTGGGTATTTGGGAATCCTAGACCCACATTTCCAACAAGAGGCCTGAGGTAAGTAGTACCTGCCATCTTTATCCTGGGCATATTTGTCTATAGAGTACCTACTACATTTCTGGCACAGGGTATAGAGCATTATACAACATTTAAAAAAAAAATCATTACCTTCATAGAGCTTACTTTCTTATGTGCTTATCACTTTATCACATACAGCCCTTTTCCCTGTCTACACTCTATAGATCTTTGAATTTTCTGCTAATATCCTACCTTTCTCTGCAAATGCCATAGTTTCCTATAGAAATCTCATGAGAATGAGTCCAAAAATGGGTTATTTCTAGAAATGTTTTATTTTAAAAAGGATTGGATCTTATGCCGTGACCTAATAGCTCTTTTATCTTTCTTCTTTAGTACCCCAAGAAATAAAACCATTGCTTCTTTGTAAAATATTTTTAGTGGCATATGTAGTAATAGTCAGGTTTAAGATAATGCTGTATTTGTGTTAGTCTGTAAGACAAGTTTATGATTTACTCCTTACAGTAAATAATGCTGTTAAAAAACAAAATACTTACAAAAAGGCAACTGTCATCTATTGAGCAAGTTTGCAATTGATTGCTCCCAATATGTAGGAAACCTTAGCATCTTCTAACCCAGCTTTTACAAATAAAAAGACCAAAAGTAGTAGCTACCATCTAGAAAGAAATAAATTTGAACCCCTGGGTCCTTGACCAAAATAAATTCCAGAAGGATCAAAGATTTAATTAAATAATATTTTTTAAAAGTAAAAAAGCAGATAATTTTTATAATCTTTGAGTGGGAAAGACCTCCCAAAACCACTAAAGATTTAATAAAATTGCCTACATAATTCTTTACATAAAGAAAACAGCATAAAGTCAAAAGGCAATTGACAAGGAGAAAAACATTTACAGTGCAAGTCACAAAGGGTCACTTTCCTTAATCTCCACAGATTACTAATACAGAGACCCACGAGACAGAAGACCACAGGAAACAAATGGCTCTTAAACATAAAAATATGCTCAACTTTTAATAGGAGGAACCATTTTATATAAATCAAAATAGCAAAGATTAAAAAGTTTGATGACTATTATGTTGGTGAGAAGAGGAAATAGACACTCTAAAACATTCATTGCTATGGACTATGTATTAGTACTTCTACTGAGAGCAATTTTGGCAGCCTTTACTAAGTTAACAAAACACAAGAGGTTTCCAGCATATACCAAGTACAGCTGACCCTTGAACAAAGTAGGTTTGAACTGTGCAGTCAACTTACACGTGTACTTTTTCATTTTTCAGTACAGTACCATATGTATTTTCTCTTATGATTTTCTTACTAACATGTTCTTTTCTCTAGCTTACTTTAAAAATACAGTATAAAATGTAATATGCAAAGTATGTGTTGATGACCATATTACCAGTGTAGGTTCTCATCAACAGACTATTAGAAAAGTTTTTGGGAAGTCAAATGTCACATGCAGCTTTTCGACAGCATGAAGGGCAGGGTTTAGCTCCATGTTGTTCCAAGGGTCAACTGTATAGGTTTTAGCGGTTATAATCATCAAATTTTAAAATGTACAAACTTAAAATTTTTGTTAAGATTCTTTGAAATCAGGGACGCCTGGGTGGCTCAGTCGTTAAGCGTCTGCCTTCGGCTCAGGTCATGATCCCGGGGTCCTGGGATCGAGCCCCGCATCGGGCTCCTTGCTCGGCAGGAAGCCTGCTTCTCCCGCTACCATTCCCTCTGCTTGTGTTCCCTCTCTGTGTTTCTGTCAAATAAATAAAAACTTTAAAAAAAAAAAAAATTTTTTTTGAAATCACATACAAGGGTATTCATGGCAATATTGTTCATAAAAAATTAAACTACTTTTAGGGAACTGATTAAATTATGATCTGTCCAATGGGATACCATGCAGCTAGCTATTGTCAGCTCTGTTATACTGTACTGATAGAATATTCTCTAAAATGAAAACAAGGGACAGAGCAATACTATGTAGAAAGCTTCAATGTGTGTAATATATAATTTACATATAACATATATAAGTATATATGTCTAAGCATAAAGCATCATATATTTAAATATATACACTTAAAACATATATACATAGATATATATATACAAATATGCTTTGTGCTTAATTCTCAAAAGAATTATTATTGTGGTTGTCTCCTGGAAGAACCAGGTAGTTGGCAATCAAGGATATAGACTACCCACTACATAGCTCTTTTACATTTTCTAATACTAGGATATAACATATTTCTTAAAAGAAAAAAAAAAGGGAGTTTTCATAAACACCTCCATGTTACCAGCTGGTCTGGAACGGAACCTAATTCTTACCCTATTTCAGTTTCCAACAGAATCACTCCTTGAAGTAACCTAGTCTTCAAAATTTACCGATAGAATCTTTGAGATTTGAAATCTTGATCCACACTTAAAAATATCAAACATGATGACTCACCCTAAATCCTGAGCTTATTCTAGAACAGCTTTTAATTAAGAGAATGAGTTGTTCTTAGCTTAAACACGTAAAGTGTTTTATATAAAGAACAGAATTAAAGCAAAAAGATGCTTTACAAAAACTCCCAAAAAGATGACAAGAAATCTGATGTCTGCCTCATGGGTCTTAAAATTTAGATTCAGAAATCCTGAAGGAAACAAGACTTTTACCCTATTACAATTTTAGTAACTACTTAAAATCTCTTAAGCACTAGGTAATATTTTGGATAGTTTTAACTTTCTCCTTTAACATTAAAATGCTATGAAGTGGGTACTAACTCCATATTACAAATGGGGGACAGGTAAAAAATAAAGTTCATAAAGCTAGTATTTATAGAACAGGGGAACTGGGTTAGGTTAGGGAACTGGTTATAAATAGGGTTAGGATCCAGACCTAAGTTATAGCTCTAAAATACATTACCCTAATTTCTGGCACTATTAAGCCACATAACACCAGAAATTATTTTTTAAAACATAAATGTCTTCATTTTCATCAGCAAAAGCTCCATATTTAAATGTGCAACTACTAGGATAAAATTAAGAAGGCAATCAGAGGTCTGCAGATTTTGAGTCTATTTGCTCTGGTAATTACATTAATATTTCACTTCCATTTAACAAAATGTTGGTATTCTCTGTTTAATGATACAATCCTTACCAAATACTTATTCAAATATGGCATAAGACAGACAACCAAAACTCCCATGGTTGGGTATTAAGAATTTTGACTATTTTAAAACTTGATAGGTAATCAGGGTTGTTGGGTTTAACTATAAAACCATCAACAAATAGGTTTCTTCTGTCACCAACTCTACAAGTTCATACCTATTTCTAACTTGGCCAAAAGAGGCTGACTTTCACTAGAAGCCTCTGTAATTGTTCAAAATAGTAATCTTAATTGAAATAGAAGCAATTGCTCTCTCAAAGGAGCATTTCTCAAATTGCTTTCCCCAATAAATATAAATCCTAGTGAAATTTAGTCATGGCAGATCACAATAACCTTTCTTAAAGGTTTCTTAAGGTTACCCAAAATTCTTAAAGCTTTCTTAAGGTTACCCAAAATTCTAAAGCTTAAAACCACACTTAATTTTTAAAGATACAACCCAAAATTCATTCTGGCATTCTACTTTGAACTAGTTTACAATCAAAAGAAAATTTAACCTGTTACTGAGGTTTTTAAAAATTTATGTTTTTAGGGATGTACTCACTGTATTTAGCTCCTCAGCCTCATAAAGAGAGTTTCCCTAAAGATAGTGTCAAGAGACAAGTTAGTAATAAACAGCAACGTCAAGAAAAAAAAAATTACTCCTTTTGTAAAATTGCACCAATTTTATAAGTTCATTAAATTCCAGACCTATTTTTTAAATACTTTGTAAATCAGAATATGGGCATGTTTAAGTTTCTCTTTAACCAAACATTTTACTAAATCAACTGTGTCTGAGAACTATTAGGCACAAATACAAGAAAAAGCTGATGTGGTTCCAGACCTTGAGCATTTTTGAAATGAAAGTTAACCTAGAACATTAAGACAAAGACAACAGAAATAATATACATAATTTTATTACAAAAATTTTTTAAAAAAACAAAATGCAACATTCTAAAAAACCCAAAATTTACTATTGATACTAATTCCTACAAGTTTGCTGTGCTACAATACACAAGTCAAGAAATTAAGAAAACCATTAAATATTTAGAAACATTCAACATCAGAAGCTTTAAAATCTAACTGTATGTAGTAGCCCCTCAAAAAGCTACAACCTGCATTTTTTAAAAAAGTATTTTCTCTACAAAGAATCTTATCAGCTATACAAAAATCTGTACAGTTTTTATACTGAAGCTAATATTGAGCTGCACTTGAATTCACATTCTTAGCAAAAACAATTGCCTGAGCACACACACACACTCCACACATATCATTACAGGATAGCCATTTATTCTTCATCTTCCTCCTCTTCCTCATCATCTTCATCTTCTTCCTCCTCTTCCTCTTCTTCCTCATCCTCTGGTTCATTCTTCTTCTTTGAACCTGTTGGCCTACCAGGGCCCTTCTTTCCCGCTTCACTTTTGCCCTTGGCGCGATATGCAGCAATATCCTGAAATATTGTCAAAAAATAAAATCAGCATCCGGTGTCATTACTCAACTGTGAAAACCACTAAGTTGTAAACATTCTAAGCTTATTGACCAATAACCCTGATGACTGTCCAAAGAGGTACTCAAAGTCTAATAATTCAGCTTTAAGAGGCTTTAGAAAGCTAATGATGTAAAATAAGGGGGTTGTAGATGTCAGAACTTTCACTATCAATGTCCAATTACCTCAGATTGCCTACCCCCACAAATTTTAGGTATACGTACATAAAACCAAGTATTTGGCCCTCCATTTCTTAAAATTAGGAGACCCAGAACTACAAATGAGTCTCTATGCAGGAATCTACCAATGCTACAAACACTGGTTTCAGTCAAAATAGGGAAGTTTCAATTAGCTAACAGTCTTAAATGTACAGTTTTCACTAGATCTTCTCCAAATACAGCTGACAACCATAAATACAAGAGGAACTAAACTTTCTAACTCTACAGTTCATACCTATTTCTAACACCCTGACTTAGAAAATATCTTGGTTTTAAAAAAGACAATGTACCTTTTCATATTTTTCCTTTAGCTTTGCTGCTTTCTGTTCATACGGCTGTTTATCTTTGGCTGACTGTTCAGACCACATTTCACCCAATTTTTTTGCAGTATCCCCAATGGATAAACCAGGGTGTTCACTTTTGATCTTTGGGCGATGTTCAGAGCAAAACAGGAAGAAAGCAGACCTGAAAGGAAGCAAAGGAGTTAATAAAACGAGTGGAAAATTAAGGGGCAATTTGACTGATTTGAAAATGAACTTACGGAGGCCTTTTAGGAGCATTGGGATCTTTTTTCTTTCCTTTCTTGTCACCTTTGGGAGGAACATAATTTTTCATCTCCCTGTCATAGCGAGCTTTGTCACTTTTTGCCATATCTTCAAATTTCGACTTTTCCTTTGCAGACATGGTCTATGGGTATGAAAAGAGGAATAAAAGTACAGCAAAACGATTAAGCTACACGCATCCAAAAAAGACCAAGGTCATCCTTAAGGGCCACATTTTCCTTGGTTAGCAGCATTTTACCTTTAGTCTTGAAGTAAACAAACACCTAAGGAAGTCTGCCCCAAACTCAAAATAAAGGATCTGGGGCGAGTCACCACCGTAGCCAAGTTGAAGGTTACAAGTTACCTACCCGTTTAAGGTCCCAGCCAGAAAAAAAACAAACCATCACAGCACACACACACCTGAAAACCCCTTAGCTCTGTCCGAATTCCGGTCTCACCTTCCATCTCTCCGAACATTTCTTGGAGAATTCGGCGAAATTGACGGAAGAGTCCGGGTGTTTCTTCTTGTGCTCTTCCCGGCAGGTCTGCACGAAGAAGGCGTACGAGGACATCTTGCCCCGCGGCTTGTTGGGGTCTCCTTTACCCATAGTGACAGACGGCGTCTACCTAGCGGGGAGAGAAGCGGTGGGTGGACGCTGGCGGGCCCCAGCTTCCCGCCCAAATACGCGCCCGCCCCCTCTCGCGAGGAAGGCGGCCTGCGCCAGGCTCCCCCGCCAGCCCGCCCCGGGCGGCCGCCTCCGCGCACACGCCCTCCTCCCGGCGCCCAGCACAACAGCCGCGGCCGAGCCGCCTCACGCGCGATCACCACGTCGCTCCCGAAGGCCCGAGATGCCGCCACCCGCCGCCTGCCCTTCCGCCCGGGCCCGGGCTGAGGAAGGGAACGCCGGGGGCGCCGTCGAAACCCTTTTCCTGACAGAAATGTTTCCCCGGCTTCCACGTCGCGGGCCCCACTCAAGAGAGTTGTCGCCTCGCGACCGACATTCAAAAAACGACTGAAACCGGGCCCGGACGAGCTTCCCGCCCTCCTGCGGGCCCCGACCGCCCTCCCGCCCCAGCCCCCGGCCCTCACCCGCCCGCACCCCAGATTCCGCTCGCCTGGTCGAACCCCGAGAGCTATAATGCCCAGCCCGGCTAGAAAGCTGCGAGGAAAGGGGGAACGGCAGGGCCACGAACACGAAGGGGCTGGAGGGGGTTCTTGCCTGGTGGTAGCTTTCCTCAGAGCCCCGCGGAGAGGCCAGATCCAACAGAGACGCTTCCTTCCCAGGGCTCCGGCGTGAACTGGTTTCTCGCTAACGCAATCCTCAGCCTCTTGTTTTGCAGAGTTCTCCGCGCCACGGCAACTTGACGAGTCGGGCCACAGGCCACACCCCTGCCCCTCTGATTGGCTCTGGTGATTATTCAAACTCCCGTAGGCCACGCCCTATCGCCACAGAGGCCTCCGATTGGTCGGTGTCTCGCCAAGCCCGTCCCTCCAGCCTCAGCCTAGCAGGTTCGGTGGGTCGCCCAGGTCGTTAACTCCCAGACCCGTTAGAACCGGTCAGGAGAGGAATGTACTGCTCGATCCTGATTGGCGGCGGGAAAAGGGTTTGAAAAATGGCGGGCCTGACGCTGACTGGCTGGGGCGGTAAACGGGGGCGTGGTTGGCCTAAAAGGGAAAGCCCCGCCAGATTTAAAAATACCAAGTCGGAAAACAAGATTGTTAAGGGGTCGGAGGAGGCAGAGTTTCCAGGTGCTGAGGTAACGAGCGGACCGCTCTACCCTTTCCCTGACCACTGTCTGGGTCGTGCCTCTCTTCCGCCCCAACTCAGCCCCACAGCGTTGTCTCCTCCTGGAAGCTGTAGCGCTCGGCCGTGTAACCCCACAGGGTGTCCTCTGTCCCGTCCAAAGAACTATGGAGAGAGGCTAGGAGCTTGCCCTGAGGGCCGATTGCCCAGCTTGGCCCGTTGTCGCCGAGGCTAGCACAGAACCCCAGGAAGACCAGAGGTGGCGGGGAACCTGGGAAGGGGCGCGGAGGGCGGGGGGCGCGGGAGGGCGGCTGTTCCCGCCTCTCCAGTGACCAAACGATCTTGCAGTAAGGCGTTTCCCGCCGGTGGAGTTTCCCTCAGAAGGTCCCTCCCTCCCTTCCCCCTTTGTCTGGGGTGTCCAATGCCGGGAGGTAAACAAGGGCGCCCTGGGGTCCCGAAGGGGCGGGGGCGGGCGTTGTCTCCCCTGGCTCCGCCCCCTCCCTCCGGCTCGGTCTTCCGGGTCGCGACTGCCAGACTGGGCTTTGGCTCACCCTCGCACCACCTTAGCGCCAATAAGTGGCATTTCTGGCCGCCGCCCACCTTTGGCTATCTTATCTATTCACTGTTTCGTCCCCCTCACATTATAATGTAAGATCTTTTTTAAATCAAAGTCTTTCTGAGACCCCCCATTAAAACAATGAATGCTTCCTACCCCCCAGCTGCTTATATTTGCCAAGTGCGTATTACATTTACACACTCCTCCAGGCCCAGGTTAAGAACCTTCGTTTTAGTGTCTAGTAAGAGCACACAAAAGGTACCTTAACTGCTTACTAGCATCACAGGCTGCTTTTCCCAAAGTACCAGGACTTTCACTGACATCTTAGTATGCTATTTCTGTGTTGTATTTACTTTTGAGGTCTATTTTTTCCCCATGTGTTGCGCTTAAAAAAATCTGTTTAAACAGATTTTAATATTCTGTCTTATTTTCTCAGTAAATTCACTGGCATTTGTTAGACTGTGTGTGCCTGTTTGGTTTGTATTCAGTAACCCTGATCAATAATAACTTAAAAACCAGCAGCTCTTTATCTAGATTTACTAATAAAAACAAGGTTTTTAAAAATGATTTTTCCTTGGAAATGGATATTGGCTACCCAACATTATGCATATACTAATGCCACTGAATTTAACAAATTTTAAAAGTATGTTTATTGCTATTTGAGTAGTATAGTATGATTTGTCAATTTGGATTTTTATCTGCTTTTTATAGCACAGTTGTAACTGACCTTATTTGAAAATAGGGTCATTGAAGATGTAATCAGTTAGGATGAAGTCCTATGGAGTTGGGTAGGCTCCTAATACAATGATTGGTGTCTTTACAAAATTAATAGGGGAATCTGGACACAGAGAAATGCATAGAGGTTAGACAATGTGAAAAGACATACGGAGCTATCTACAGAGTAAGGAGAGAGGCCTGGAATCTTCCCTCACAACCCTCAGAAGGAACCAACACTTCCCACTCCAATTTCCATTCTTCACTGAAGCACAGTGAACAGGAAAACATTTCTGTATTTAATGTGCTTTTACCTTGGATACTAAAACTTCACTCTTGGGCTACATTCCTGGCCTAGAAGTAACATCAAAAAAGCACAGTGAAGTGATAGAGTTTAAATGAGATCTAGACAATTGTTGGTTATAGAACCACCTTTTTTCCTTTTGGGAATAAAAACCATATGCAGATTCTGGTAGCACATACAAAAAGTCTAGTACCAAGTTGGGTTCTGTAAAGATGAGTTAAACCAAACACAAGAGGTTTGGTTCACTATTATGAATTACCTGGCATACTGTAATAAGTTTATCAGAAAACTAAAATGTCCTATAAAACGTTCTCTTTAAAAAATTTTATTTATTTATTTATTTATTTATTTATTTGAGAAAGAGAAAGCCAGGGAAGGGGCAGAGGGAAAAGGAGAGAGAGAGAGAGAGAATCCTTAAGCATATTCCCCACTGAGCTCAGTATTGGGCCTGGGTGCCAATCATTGTGAGCCTACTTATTTCAAAACAATATTTGTTGAAGTAAGAGTTTATAGCTATTCAAGTGTAATAAATTATATAGACCAAACTTTAGATTACACAATATTACTCAGTCATCTTAGTCTTCTAATAAAATGATTTAACCAGGGGATCCCCGAGATGATACCAGTATACAACTTTATTTTCAAAACTTTGCCTAAGTGCAGCTTCTCACAAACTAGCAATGTAAATATTTAGCAATAAGCTAATTGTGGGTTAGGACTGAAGTTGTTTCCAAAGTAGGTCACCATCCTACACATATAAGTGGTTTTTCTGTAGATAAACTGGAATTTATCTACAATGTCAATCTGACAGGATTATTTAAAAATGATCTTAGTTGTATTAACTATTGAAATTCCTATCATTTTTTTCATTCAGTTACCCTAAAAATTTTGACTTTTCATAATTTGATCATCAAACCACATTGGAAAATTCTGATGAAAGAGTATATTATATATCTTTTTTTTTAATTACCCCCCACACAAAGCAATAAATAATAAACTCAATAATTTATTATTTCTTGATTAACTCATATAGTTAGCCAAAATTAAGATTCTCTACATAAGACTGGTTACATATAAGATGAGAGTTGCCTAGTTAATGTAAAAACCTGAAAACCACTACCCTGCACACATATTAGTTTCTCAAAGATTAGCTTATATTGAAATTTAATATTTTTAGGTTGTTTTTAAAGGCATGAGAGGAGAAGGATAAGCTTACTAGAGTATTATCAAATAGGCACATTCACTTGTGGGGAGACCACTGATTCTGAGGCCTAACAGTATACTGACTCCAGAGATTCAATGTGGTATAGTAGTGATGTAGTTAGTGATGTAATTAGTGATACAGTTCAATAAAACATTTCTTTTTTTTAAAGATTTTATTCATTTGACAGAGAGAGCACAAGCAGGGGGAGCAGCAGGCAGAGGGAGACGGAAAAGCAGGCTCCTCGAGGAGCAGGATGCCCAATGAGGAGCTCAATCCGGGGATCCTGGGATCATGACCTGAGCCAAAGGCAGATTCTTAACCCATTGAGCCACCCAGGCGCCCCTCAACAATATATTTCTGAAGAAATGAAAATGCAGGTTAAGAGACACCTGGGTGGCTCAGTGGGTTAAAACTTCTGCCTTTGGCTCAGGTCATGATCTCAGGGTCCTGGGATGGAGCCCAGCACTGGGCTCTCGGCTCAGCGGGGAGCCTGCTTCCTCTCTCTCTCTGCCTGCCTCTCTGCCTACTTGTGATCTCTCCCTCTGTCAAATAAATAAATAAATAAAATCTTAAAAAAAAAAAAAAAAGAAAATGCAGGTGAAGAAAAAACAAAACCTTTCATTCTACTGCTATCAATTTCAATGGAAAATAGTAAGAAAGTTATTCTGTTTTTGTTCAAAAAATATTATTAACTATTTTTGTGACTCAACTGAACTGAATGTCCACCAAAAAGTTACTCCACTGCCACAATCAGGAAAAAAAAAGGACAAACTGCAAAAATCATATTTTTAAATACACTGTAGATCTATTAAAGCAATCAGAAAATAATTCAAACTAAAATTCTGGACAGATGTGCTGTCTGCTCTAGGTGTGATGCTGATTTCTGAGAAGAATTTATAAATTTTAGGTGAGGAACTGAGGATCAGTTTTATCCCAGGGAGAAGGACCTTCACTAAGGGAAAGAGAATCCAGCAAGCTTTTGGTAATTGTATGGGGTTAAAACAATCAGTTGGAAACTAGAGAACCCCTAAATATACATAATGATCTATTTTCCACCTACATGGATGGAATTCTGAGTTGGTACAGAAGGACAGAAAATTGTACCAGAAGGTTCTAAAAACAAAGTGAAATCTCCCAGCATTTCATGGTGCTTACTGGACATAACTCTGGCTGGAGGGAGAGGGTCTGTCACAAACACAAGACTGATCTCTTCCTGAAGATATTTTCCATTTTTTGAAGCTGTGTAGGTGGGAATGTAGAGAGACAGGCTCAAGACCATCAAAAAGCAGAAATGAATCTTCCATAGTCTTTCTGGTATAAGGAGATAGAGACAGACAACCAAGCCCTCAATTGAAAGCTGGTCAAACAGTGTCTGAAGAACAGGAATGAGCCAGAGGTGAACTGGATCTTACTGAAATTTTATAGCCCAGTCTGGATACACACAGCTCATTCCTTCATTGGATTAAGATAAGTCCTTATCCTTCTACCTATTAGAGGGGTTGATTCTGCCTAATAGAGAAAAGATCAAATCCTCTGTAGTATATGTCATCTGGAGCACATCATATTACAAAAGGACCAGAGAAAAAAGACATAGTAAATTTTAAAAAGCAGTGAGTGGATGCTGACCCTTCAACAGAAATATGAAATCCAGAAGACCAAAGAATTACATCTTTAAATTGCTAAGGAAAAAAAAAAACAAAAACAAAACTGCCAACCTTGAGTTTTATATCCAGGGGAAAAGTTCTCAAGATAAAGGCAAAATAAAGATGTTTTGGACAAACAAAAGCTGAAAGAAGTCATTGCCGGCAGTCCTGATTAAGGAAAATGATCCTAAATCTGCAGGAGGAAAAAAGAATAGAAGCAGGGGTAATTACATACATTTTAAATGACTATTACTTGTTTAAAATTACAATAATAATAATGTCTTGTGGGTTTTTAGAATATGTGTAAGTAGAATATATAACAGCACAAATGGTAAGAGGGATAAGGGTCTTCTTTCATCATTCAGAAAGTGATAAAAGTTAACAATATGTATTAAACCGTATGCCTCGCATGCTATATTTTGGGGTGCTAATTACATAGGTATGTTTATATACATATATATGAGATATGTATATATGTATGTGTGTGCAAAAACTCACCCTTCTGCACATAGGCTATCAGGTCTTAAATTAGTCTATGCTAAAAAAGTCAATGATGAATGGCTACTAAGCATATGAAATATGTTTAACATCATTAATCATTAGGAAAATGCAAATTAAAACCACAATAAGATTACCATTTCATACCCACTGGGATGGCTATAATTTAAAAAGAAAATAGCAAGTGTTGGTGAAGATGTGGAAAAGTAGAACATTCATTCATTACCGGTGGGAATATAAAATGGTAAAGTCACTATATAAAATAGTTTGGCAGTTTCTAAAAACTGAAATATATATTTACCCAGCAATTCCACCCCTAGGTATCTACCCAAGAGAGATGAATACCTATGTCCACAAAACAAACAAACAAAACCAAAAAACTTGTATGTGAGGGTTTACAGCAGCTTTATTTCTAATAGCCAAAAACTAGAAACAATCCAAATGTCCACTGGCTGATGAGTCAATAAACAAAAATGTGGATATATCCATATATTAGAATAGTATTCGTTAATAAAAAGAAGTGTAGGAAGAAAAAGAGAAATGAACACTGATACAAGCTATAATATGGATGAACCTTAAAAGCATGCTAAGTGAGAGAAGCCAGACACAAAAGACAACATATTGTATGATTCTATCTACATGACATTTCTAGAAAAGGCAAATATATAGACTCAAAGCAGAAGAGTTTTACTCTAGGGTTAGAGGTGGGAGCAGGGACTGACTATGTAGAAGCATGATGGAAATTTTGCAGGTAATGGAAATGTTCTAAAATGGATTATGGTTGCACAACTATATAAATTAACCAAAAAATCATTAAACTAT
The DNA here is from genome assembly GCA_028646535.1 of Procyon lotor. Taxonomy (NCBI): domain Eukaryota; kingdom Metazoa; phylum Chordata; class Mammalia; order Carnivora; family Procyonidae; genus Procyon; species Procyon lotor. Next base: position 129,021,892 of record CM053604.1, on the reverse strand, counting down.
ACACATATAATGGGTGAAATGTATGTATATGTTATCTCAATAAGGCTGTTTTTTTTAAAAGGCCAGTGACTTATTTTTCCATTTGCAGAGCACTGTATCAAAATGGTCAATAAATTAGACTTTAACAATGAGAGCTGCAGAATATGATATGAAAATATAGGAATCACTTGAGAGGAAGTGAATATGACTTTTCTATTTTAGGAAATGGTAGTTAAGTGTCAGCAGCTCTTGAATTGTAATAGCTTTGTTAGTTTGGCCCATATTTGGCTGAGTATCTATTGTTTTCATGCAGTAAGAAAATAATTCTTTTGTAGATTCTTTTCAAATTTCTACTTTTTTGTAGTGTTTCCTCTTAAAGTACATTTGTGGTATATTAATACTATACTGATCTTATATATAGCCAATGATAGTTTTGAGTTTGGTAATGACTAGAAATTTCAAATTCTGATGTAAATATTAATATGAATATAAAGGTGACATAACTTTGTCCTCTAAATAATTTTACTATGCTTAGTAGTTTGTACTTAAAAAAATATTCAAGGGACACCTGGGAAGCTCTTGATTTTGGCTCGGGTCTTGATCTCAGGGTTGTGAGTTCAAGCCCCACACTGAGCTCCATGCTGGGCTATTTACCAATAGGTAGACAGATAGATAAGGAAGAAAGGAAGGAAGGGAAGGAGGGAGGGAGGAAAAGATATTCAAAAGCAATATGAGACTTTCAGATGTACTTTTATAAATATCCATCTAAATTTAAAGCCTAGAATTCTAATTAGATTAAAAAACGCACTTACGTATAGATGAAAATTGGACTAATTAATAAAGAAAAAGAAGTGCAGGTTTCTCCTATTATCCAAAAGTAAAACATTCCTTTGAGACCTCATAAGCCAAAAGGCATACTGAGAAGAGTATTCCTGACTTTCTGAAAATTCAAGTTATACCACTTCACTTTTATGAAAGGCCTATGGTACAGCAAAGGCTTTTTTTGTAAAGCAAAAATCCTCTTTGGGTTTCTTCTGGTCAGTGAAAACAGGTACTGACGTAGTTCTTTCCTAAATGCGAAGTCGTGTAACAAACTTTTGGAAAGTGAGGGATACCTGTATATATTATGTGCCTAGTAGGACAAGCTGAAAGTTTATAGGACAGTAAAAATTGAAGTGGTCTTACTTTGTGGAGAACTTCAACAATCATTCTAGAGATTTCTGTGACCAGTTCTCTGGACAATGATCCAATATTTGTATAGACACAGCAATATACTGTTTATTCAGTAACCTCTAGATCTAACTCATTCCCACATTTTTTGTTTTGTTTTTGTTTTCTGGGAGATTCTGGAGTCAAAGATCTTAGGAATGGAGTAAATGGTAACCCTAAAATCTAAATCAGCTTTCCTTGTTGAATCTGAAATAAAAAGGCTATTCTTATAAATAGTAACCAATGAAAGAACTCCATACAAATGTAAAATAGTCTTAATGTGGACAAGATTTAGCCAAAAGAATCTGTATTTGTCAAACATTTCTGGGACACGAGGTTCCTGACATCCAACTCTGAAGATTCAGGATTTATCTTCAGGTTCTCATGCTAGTCTTCCACTGCCAGTGCTGCTTCCTATCCTGCATACCCCTCACCACTGCACATCCTACAATACAATAACTTCATAAAAGCATTTAAACCTATGTCTATATTATGTCTAAAGCAAATGAGAGAAAAAGATATTGAAAAACATACATGCTGATTTAATGACAGAAGAGATGCGCAAAGAAGACAGGGCATAGAGGTCACAACCAGGGAAGTGATACCAATAAACAGTAATGACAAGAAAGGATCAGGGACAGGTGACACAAAGTGACAGATGTATGGAGAGGGACATTAGATTTTATAATCTTAATGGCTAACACCATATGTGTTTAACAACAGAATATGATACACGATATCACTTATTTAGCAAACATAGTGCTTTGTGCCAGGCACTGTTCTAAGTACTCTAAAAACATTAGTTCATTTAATCTTAATAATGCCAATGAGAGAGATTACTATTCTTATCTATCTTCATTTTATAGAGGAAGTCACTGATGCAAATAGCTCAAGGTCACATTATTCATCAGCACCCAGTCAGGAAAAGAAAACCACTTTGGGTATTTCAGAGATGATGTTATCATCTCTATTGTTGAGGGAATCCTTATAAAAAGACTGGAGGAGCAAGAAGGAGGAAGGTATAATCCAAAGGGAACTGCAAGCAGAGCCAGCATCCTAGCACTGGAGGAACAAAAGAGAAAGTAGTGTTATCCACAACCCACAAATAACTGTGCTTCGGAAGCTTTTGGAACTACCGCATTATTAGAACTATTACTGCTACCAGCTTTGCAAGAAGCCAGCAGCTTTCAGAGGCCCCCTCCCCACTATGCCTGGCGCCTGAGTAGAAAAGCACAATGTACTGAAGAAAGGAAAAATGCCTTCCATCCTCTTCTTGCTTTTTAATCTCCCATTAGCAGAATGGAACTGGTGACCACCTGGCAAGTGAATCTGGAAAATGATTTTTAGGTCTCCAGTATCCTTTGATACAGAGGAGAGGGGAGAAGGAGCTGGGAGACAATGGACATGACTAGCATAGTCGAACAGCTGGCAATTGGCAGATCTTAAATCTCAGGTAGTCTGGCTCCTAAGTCCATGCTCGCGACTGCTATATTCCATGCTGTAATGCTGTGATCTACTGTAAGAGTATTTCATATGTCTTAAAATTAAGATCTGCTCATAAATACAGTTGGCAGCAAAGAAATTATAGGAATTTTATTTATTAAATATTCAACAAATATATAGCAAGAGCCTACTTTATGCCAGGCACTATTCTGAAAATACAATAATTAAAAAAAAAAAAAATAGAGGGAAGAAAACTCCTTTCTCCCTGTTTCAGATTGAACGAAATTCCCTGGGAAGGATTCCAACTGGCTTGGCTTGAATCATGTGCCCACGCGCCGAACTAAGCATTTTAGCTGAGGCATGAGTACTGGGGAAATAACCTGGTGGAAATGCCCACTATAATCCTGAGACAAGGATTTGAGTGCAGGTAGTTTATCTGGAGGATTCAGGAAACATCAGGAAGAGGTGGGAAAGTAAGACAAAGAAGGGAAGGCAATAAATAAAGGGTACCTTATCGAGCCAGCAACCATACTGCTAATGACTGGAGCATAATCCCATGGGAAAACTGTGGGAAATGATAGGAAACACATACCCCAAAGTTATCCACCTGAGGGGCAAGAGGGCTGGGGTATCTATATAATAAATCCCATCCATCATTTGGTAAGTGCTGCTGAGATGGGAAGTTAATAATTCTCAGGCATTTGTAAATTGCCCTGAGTACACAGGGACAGGGCTGCTTCCCATGCTTGGGAGAAAAGAGGTGCAGGTATTGGCAGCTAGAAATCCGCCTGAGAACACTGCAGTGGTAAAAGCCAGAGAGGTCTAGGCGGGAGTCTACAAGGCCTACTACCCTTAATTTTTTCATCAGAGAAAAATTCCCTTTGTCCATAGTTGTTATGACATCAAAAGAAATAATGCTGGTGAAAGAGTTTTATGATGTAGAAAGTATAATACCAAAAATTATTGCTTAGACGTTTCTTGGAAGACTGGGAACGGGTATCATGTTTTATATCTCATAGAACCTAGCACGCTGCTATATATGTATGTCCTAGGCTTAAATAGTCACTGAGTGAGATTCATCAATTTAATTAGTACCTGAACATATTATTTTGTAGGTTTATGAAGGTAGAATTATTTTTAAACTGTCATTATGATCAAAAGGTCAAGTTTTCATCTGTTTGAAGAATTTTAAGTAGCACGGTCTTGTTCTGTTCTTTCTTCTATTGTTCTTAAATCCAGACCACTGTAGGTAATCTGTTAATTGCCTACCCAATAACCATTTTCTTCTTCCTTCTTCCTTTAAAAAAATATCTTGATTACAAATGGGGTATTGATATTGCTGGTTCAAACCAATGATGAGAATGCTACTCTGATTAGCATGAGGAAAAGATAAGAAAATCATAGATGCCAGCCCTGATGCTGTTGAACTACTGAAGTGATACCAATAGCAATCTTCCTTCAGCCTTTCTCATTACGTCAGAAAAATAAACTCCTATTAATACTGTTAAACAGGTAATCTGTTACACATAGCTGGTGATTCGTAACTTTTTAAATAGCATTTTTTTTCCTTTTGTATAGCAACCCCAAGACAAAGTCATTTTATTTCTGGAGTAAATTATTTAAGATAGTAACTCATCAGAAAACCCAGAAGAGCAGTAAGTATTGGGGCACACTAGTTTTAATCCTTCTGGATTCCCCTCTAAAGAAAGATCATGGTATTCTCCTCACGCTCTCTACCTGAGCTCTACCCTTCAATATTCACTTTGATATTTTAAAACTTACATCTAAAGAAGCTCAGGAGGCATATATCACTGAGAAAGTTGTAGTGAGATGATGGCCTTTCAAATATGAGGTAATGTAGTATAATGATTTATGCATGATCTCCTCCTACATAGCCACTTTGCTTGCCCAGGTATATTTAAGAAAACACATTCTCTTTTCTCCCTTCAGAATATATTCTGAATCTCTCTACTTATTTCTATCTCTACTATCATCACACAAGTTCGCAAGTTCAAGTTCAAGCACAGTAATTTCTTACCTAGAATATAGCAATAGACTCTGAATTGGTGTTCCTAATTCCAGGAACTCTTGCCCTTAACAACCTATCCTCCATGGTAAGAATGATCTTCTCAAAATATAAGTCAGATCAATCACTTCCCAGCATAAAACTTTTCAATGGCTTATTACCATTTACCTAAGACAAAATCTAATACCTTATCATTGCACACAGTGTTCTGCATGATTGTCCCTCTTCCCATCTCTTTAACTTCATCCACTACCTCTCTCTCTCTCACTCACTATGCTATAGCTGTATAGACAATCTTTTAGTTCCCCACACACATCAAAATATTTTTTTGCCTCAAGGCCCTTCCACAAGCTATTCTTTCTATCTAGAATGTCCTGACCTTTTTTCTCATCATGGCTGGTTTAAGCTTAAATATAAAGTCACTGCCCAGGCGCCTGGGTGGCTCAGTTAAGCATCTACCTTCAGTTAGGGTCGTGATCCCCAGACACTGGGAATGAGTTCTGCATCAGGCTCCCCGATCATTGGGGAGTCTGCTTCTCCCTCTGTCCTCTCCCTCTGAGCTTGTGCTCATTCTCTTTCTCTCTCTCTCTCTCTCACAAAAATAGAATCTTTAAAAAAAAGTCACTGCCCAACTTTCATAACACTTATGACAGTAATCATTATTTATAATATATATATTTGGTTTTTATTTGTATTACTTATAATAATATATATACATATATTATTGTGTGTGTGTATGTATGTGTGTATATATATTTGTATATTTGTATGTATGTGCATATATTTGCACAATATATGTATATATATATATATATTTGGTTTTTAGTTTAGTATATATGCTGTCAACTAGATCCCAAGAGGGCAGAGACATGGTTCTTTTCTTCTCCTTTAACAGAGCATTTGGTACATGAGTGCTTGTACACTTGAATTAAATGAATGAATCAATTAATTAGTAGAAGTAATTTTACTTGAAAGCAATCCCCAGATTCCAAACTGGATTACTGACATCTTCCATGTAAAAGAGGGACATATGATTGCAGCTTTCGGTATTATGATAAACTAGATAATCAGGTATTTTTACATTTTTGAGTAAATTAGTTCTTGAATAAATTATTCTTTTTAATGCATTAGGATGGCAAAAAATGAGGGAAATATCTAAGCTATTCCCTCCTGCCAGCAAAATAAGTGCCAGGGATAGACACCAACCATGAGCTAAACTCAGAATTGCTGGCTTTAAAGTGGTAAGTAAACCTGAGGACAGGTTATCCATGAGAACAAATGCCCTAAGCAGTAGTTTACAAAGCAAGTAAGAAAGTGAAATGGGGACAATATTAAGTTGGGCCCTTGAAAGAAACTATAACAGTAGCGTTTTGATAGGACACTTTGTCCCTTGGCAGAAACATGAAAATTTTCACTTCAAAAAATATCCAAATCTTAATAGAAAAATCACAGATCAAATAAATATAACTACAAAGTCAAATATGATTAAGTATGTGAAGAAGAAAACTGAACACTCAAGGAATTCAGATATTATAATCATTAGATTCAAGAATATAAAACTCTTCGTAAAATTATAAAGATGAGGAAGCAACAATTGTCTATCATGGAATGATAAGAAAGCTCTGAAAAATGACCAAATGGATCTTCCAAACATAAAAAACACAACAGTTGAAACCTTAATGAATGAGCTAAACAGATTAGAGAGAGCCGAAAACAAAATTAACAAACTGGAAGATATTATTGAAATTACCTAGAATGAAGCACAGAAGAATGAGAGGAAAATATAAATTATGAAACTGAGAAAGTTTGAAAATATAACACTGTTCATCAATATTCCAATATGTTTAGTCCTAGGGGGGAAAAAAGGGTAGAGAAAAGCAAGGAATGGTATTATTTTAATTTAGTGGCTGAATTTTTAAATATAAAATGACATGAACTCAAAATTAGGAAGCATAAAGTAACTCAAGTAGTTTAATAAAAAGATACTGCATAATATCAAAGATAAACAATTTTGAAAGAAGCAAGAGAGGAAAGACAGCTTACCTACAAAGACTGATAGCAGTTCTCAATAATAACAAGAGAAGTCAGAAGACAGTGAAATAACACCTGTCAAGTGCTGAGAGAATGACTGTCACCCTAGAACTGTACCACCAGCAACTTATTTTTCAAGATAAGGGCAAATAAAAATATTTTAAGGTTAAGGAAAATTGTGAGATCAGTAGACTAGCTCCAAAGGGACTTCTAAAGTATGTACTTTAAGAAGAAGGAAAATAATTCCAAAGATATAATATGAATACAAGAAAGTATAATGAGCATTAAAAAAAAAAAAAAGGTAAACAGAGTTGCCAGTATGAGAAAAGAAAGATAAGTAAGAAGAAAAGAACCAGTCAGAAACACAGAGAGAAACAAAGGAAAATGTAAAACAGAGAAGAGCATGAGAGATAAATGTAACAAAGTGAAAAAGTCCAACATTCATATAACTCTAGTCTTGAAAGGTGAAGACAGAAAATGGGGGACATAATTTGAAGACATAATAGTTAAGAATTTGCACAACTGATAAGACACCCCTATAGGTTTAAGAAAAAGAGAAAATGAACTTCAACCTAAGTGTCCCACCTTATACCCTTACAGAACAATTAATTCATTTTGGATAATAGAATTAAATGTAAAATGTGAAACTCTAAAATGAACCTCATCAAAACTAAAAAAATTTGCTCAGCGGAGAACATAAAGACAGGATGAAAGGCAAGTTACACACTGGGAGAAAATATCTGCAAACCATATTATCTGACAAAGGACTAATATCTGTATTACATAAAGAACTCTCAAACCCCAACATTTTTTTTTGATCCAGGTAGAAAATGAAAGAGATGAACAAGAACTCATCAAAGCAGGTATACAGATGGTGTATAAGCAAATGAAAAGATGTTCAACATGATTAGCCATTAGGGAAATGCAAACTAAAACCATAATGATAGATCACACTACACACCTATCAGAATGGCTAATATAATAATTGTGACAATTGTGACCCAATGCTGATAAGAATACAGAGAAGCTGGCTCACTCATACATTGCTGGTGACAATGTAAAACGGTAGAGCCACTCTGAAAAACAGCTGTAGTACTTAAAAACCTAAATATGAAACTACATACAGCCTATTTACACAGAAATGACTTTGGCCCAGAAAAATGACTTGTGTTTACCAAAAACCTATACATGAACATTTATAGCAGCTTTATTCATAATAGCCCCAAACTACAAACAACCCAGAGGTCTCTCATCTGGTGAAGGGTTAAACAAACTGTTTTACATCCATACTATAGTACTCAGCAAAAAAGGGGAACAAATTATTGATATATGCAGCAACCTGAATGAATTTCCAGAGTATTGTGTTGAATAAAAAAACAAAAACCAATTGCAAGTGTCACATACTGTACACTTCCATGTATTTTTTGTATATTTTGTTTTGAAAAGACAAAATTATAGAAATGGAGAAAAGCTTAGGGGTTGCCTGGGGTCAAGGAGTGTGTGGCTATAAAGGACAAGATGAGAGATCCCTGTGGTGATGGTGATGGAAACATTCTGAATCTGAATGTAACAATGTCAATTCCCAGTGGCAAGGTTGTACTACAGTTTTGCAAGAGGAAACTGGGTAAAAGGTACACAGCATCTCTCCGTGATATATCTTACAACTGTACCACAACCTAAAATTATCTCAGAATAAAACAACTCATTTTAAGAACTAATAATTAGCTGATAATAAACTAATGGAGGGGGACATGGAATTATTAAAAAATATTTAGTTGCTTAGAAAAAGGCAAGAAAGAAGAATGGTAGCATAGGACAGATGGAACAAATGTAAAACAAATGATAAGATGGTAGTTTTAAATTCAGAAGCATTTAGGAAATATACTAAATGGTTTGTTAAAACACAAAAGTTATCAGACTGATTACAAAAGCAAAACGTAATCATATGTTGCTTAAACAAGATACACCGTAAGTGTGGCACATAAAAAATGAAAGTAAACGGATGGAAAAAGATATATCATAAAAATATTAACCAAAGAAGTCTAGTATAGCTACTCAAATGTCAAAAGTCAAATTTGTGTTAATATTACTAGAAATAAAAATAACATTACATAAGAATCAACATAACAAGAGATTATAAAGATCCTACATATTAAAAGATAAGAAACAGATGGCCAGGGCACCTGTGTCTGTTAAATCTGCCTTGCACTCAGGTCATGATCCTGGGGTCCTGGGATGGAGTCCACATCAGCCTCCCTGCTCAGTAGGGAGCCTGCTTCTCCCTCTCCTCTTGCTCCCCCAGCTGACTGCTCATGCTCTCTCTCTCTCTCTCTCTCTAAAATAAATAAAATCTTAAAAACAAGAAAAAAAAACCAGCATGGCCAATTAACTTGAAAATTTATATGAAATAGACATTCTTTGAAAACACATCTTAACAAAACTGACGGGTGAAGAAATAGAATATCCGAATGTTTATCTATTAAATAACTTTAGTCTGTATTTAACCTTCCCATGAAGAAAACTCCAGGCACATATTGTTTCACCAGTAAAGTCTATCAGGCATTTGGTGATTCAATTGGATTGTGAATTCAATCCAAGAATTCACAAATTCTTCCAAAGAATACAAAAAGAAGAAACATATTTGAACTTGTGAAGTGAACAAAACCTTGATAGCTAAAGCTGCCCAGTTAATCTGAATTTCAGATAAACATTGAATGATGTTTTAGTGTAAAATATTGTACAGGATATACACAAACTAAAAAAATATATTGTTTATTTGAAATTCAAATTTAACTGAATGTCCCATATTTTACTTGCTAAATCTGGCAACTCTATTGGTAACAATACTTGATAAGGGCTTTCCAAGAAAAGTAAATTACAGGTCAGTATCTCATGAATATACAAGCAGCAATCCCAAACAAAATACTGACAAATCTAGCAACACAGAAAATGGACAATGTCATGATCAATTCGGCATTTTTCCACAAATACAAGATTAGTTTAATATTGAAAAAAAGAAGTAAAAAGTAGAAACAAATCTAACATGTAATGTATAAAGTAAAATTTTAAATATTGCTTAAAAATCCAAATTGATTTGTAGATTCAGTGCAATGTCAATATAATTCCCAGCAGGGTTTCAAGGTGAGGAGTCCTAGCACTGTTTCTTTGTCCCCTCAAATTCTAAGAGGATGGTTTCAGAGATAAGATGATCACAAAGTAGAGTTTAAGGGCTGAATAGAGCAGATACTATAAGAGAAAGGGATGGCCACTGCCAAAGAAGGATATAGTAAGTGAAAAGCATGGATGCTTTAAACAGTATGGTTTGTTCTGGGTGGCTGCCTAATACAGAAATGTAGTATCATGTGAGAAGTGGTATCAAAGAAGCTACAGAGACAAGGGCAAATTTATAAAGGGTTCAGACTTTATCCTGTAGGCCATGGAAAATAATGGGGATGGGGAAAGAAGGAAAGAGTTTGATGCATGGGAAGTAATGGAAGGCAAAGATGTGGATATAGTAAGTGTACACACGTCACTCTTTTAAGGAGCTTTAAGGAAATCAGAGCTTAGATAAGTAGAGTTAAGGGAGGGTGTTGTCTTGTATGAGGTGTTTATTTTAACAAGTGAGAAACTTGCAGCTTGCAGAAAGAGGCTGAAGATATAGGAAGGAGAGAAAGATAATTAATGGAACAAAAGACTTTGGGAGAAAAGAGGTAATAAACAAAAAACAAAAGTCTTTATGAGATTTGTTGAGAATGCAGATTGTTTTGTTGGTAAGCACAAGACAACTAGGGAATTTCTGATAGCATCAATTTTCTTTGTTAAATAGCAGGTTGGTCTTTGGGTTAAAACAAAAGGGCAGATGGTGGGATGGAAGGTCAGAAAAAGTACTGACAATTCAGTATTAACTAGGGATGGGTAGAAGGACCTGCAGTGAAGCACTCTGGAGGAAGGCCCCTGTGGTCAACTAAAATTAGATGGAAATAGGGTTGATTTTTGCCAAGCAGGTGAGAAGGGAGGTTTTCAAGGGAATTGAAGATAATGAAAGTGGCTAAAGTGACAGAACATAGAGTAAGAATAGGAATAAAACCTGAAGAATGTTACTTCCTCATTATGTCCATATCCCTAAGTCACTGTTGCTAGGTATAGGAGTAACTTTCTCTAGTTGTTCTGAATTGTGTATTTTACATACTAATGGCAAAACCAGACGTAATTGGGCACCTGGGTGGCTCAGTGGGTTGAGCCGCTGTCTCCAGCCGAGGTCATGATCCTGGAGTCTCAGGATCAAGTCCCACATCAGGCTCCCAGCTCCATGAGGAGTCTGCTTCTCCCTCTGACCTTCTCCCCTTTCATGCTCTCTCATTCTCTCTAATAAATAAATTAAATTTAAAAAAAAAACCCAGACGTAATTATTTTGTCTTTTTCCTTAACAGTATCAATTTGCCCTCATTTTTTTAAAACAGGAAGAGAGTCTTTTTTAGGGACCAAATATATAATCTAAGTAAAAGATAACATAGGATTAAAATAAATACAGCAATAAGTATTTGTATTACAAGCAGAAATTCACAGAAGCACACAAATAGTCGACACATACACCCATCGAGACTTTTTTTTTTTTTTTTTAAGATTTTATTTACTTGACAGAGAGAGAGAGAGCAAGCAAGCACAAGCAGGGGGAGCAAGAGAGGGAGAAGCAGATTCCTGCTGAGCAGGGAGGCCAATGCAGGACTTGATCCCAGGACCCTGAGCTGAAGGCAGATGCTTAACCAACCGATCCAACCAGGCACCACAATGGGGCTTTTCTGTACATACACAAAATATACCCCATCACCAGGCATGACTTACAAAATATAACCATTTGTTTTATGGCCAAACTTCAAATTTTTTCTACGAAGTTAGGGAAGCAACCCATCCATATGAGATCATCCTCACTTTGACACCAACTTCATAAAGGTTCCCAGGATCACCCTTAGATTTGAGAATTACTAAAAGGGTTCAGAGAACTCACTGAAAGCTGTTATACTCACAGTTATGGTTAGAGCAAAAGGATACAGATAAAATCAGCCAAGGGAATTGGCGCACATGGTAGAGTCCAGGAAAGTTCCATACATGGAGGTTCCAGTTGTCTTGTCCTTGTCGAGTTGTGGACAGTGCTACCTTCCCAGAAATTATGTGCAACAATACACGGGAAACACTGCCAACCAGGGAAGCTTATCTGAGCCTTGGTTTCCAGAGTTTTTATTGGGACTCACCTGTGCAGGTGTGGTTGGCTGCCCTTCTGGCAGGTTTAGTATTCAGCCCCTCTGTTGGTAGAGATGAACCCATGTGGCCCAAAGCCCCCATCATAAATCACATTGTTAGACTGTCCAGGGTGGTCAACAGCCCCCAAGTAAATAAAGCCACTCTTTTGGGAGATCATCTCCCAGAACATGAAGGCAAAGGCCAGATCTCTCTTTAGGTAAGATTAATTCTTTACTGTGCGTTCCTAAAATGTCACAATAATCAATTCTCTGATTGCATTCTGATAAAAAGTAGACATTAATAACCTGTTTTCTGGCTCCCTGCTACCTGACTCTTATATTACTACTTTTTTTGTGATTTTTACTTCACAAGATGATTGCTCCAGTAAGTTTTTCAAATTCATGTTGGGATGTAGAGTTATAAATTTCATTTATGATAATTTTCTGGTAAATTTTCATCTTCTGTAGGAAAATTATCTACTCGATTTCAGTTTTCTCACTGTATTTTTGAGGGGATGTTGTACATATGACTTTCATAATCCTCATATTTGAATGAGTTGAATTTTCCTGGACTAGAACCAGGAGTAGAAAGAAAGGCAGGGTTAGTTTTACACAATTCATCTCTCATGGGTTCTCTCCTGTTGCTATAGCAAAAGACTATTTCTTTAAAATATGGCAACTCTACGATGCCACACTTACTCTGCTTCTCGTTACCTAACCTAGTTCTGAAGAGATTCTACACAGTGTCCTGGACTTCCTGATTTATGCACAGGCCACAGGGAGACATAATTTGCCTTCAAAGATATTATTGCTTTCAGAAAGTTACTTTACTGGTGCTTTCTAAGATCTGCTATCTCTGATTAGTCACTTTCTATCCTTCTCTCTCTCCCTCGTCGGTGTTTGGACTCCATTCAATCTCAGTTCTTTCTCAAAATGTTCTCTTGATTTCCTATATGGGCTTCCTGCCCAGTGCTTCTGGTCTCAGTTGCCTATTGTGGCACCCACATGTGATTTTGGAGTTTGGAGTTAGTCAGCTGCTTGCTGAAAATTCAGTTTCTTTGAATTTATTTCCATTCTCCTTTTTGCTCTAGATCGGTCAAAGGAGAATGAATGAAAAAGTTTAGGACTAAGCAGACCCTGTGTTCTTACAGAATGCTAATATACTTAATTTTTTCCCCACGTTTTCGAAAGACATGAAGAAATTCTCTGGAGGTACCATGATTATTGCATTCAGATAACAAACAAAAATGTTATAGTTGTTAGTAGCCCAATTAGAGCTGATTATTTACATGTTCACATCTGCTATGACATTAAGATTATATACAGAAATAATTCAACAAAATAGTTTTAATGAAAAAACATTGGAGGCATACAATGTAGAAAAAAATTTTTAATGGAAGAAGGTCAGCGAGAAGCAGCACTTTATTCTGATACGTTAAAAAGAGAATTTTTAGTGAAGTATTCTCCCTGAACCCACACAACTAAAACATTGTACAGGAACATCTGAGAGGATCTTATCGGATTATGGAGGAGGGGATGTCCTAAGAATGCTTTTTTGATCCTGGGGATTTAAAGCTATGTTCAGTTTCCTTTTGATGGTTAATACTATTCCATCTTAGTAATCAGGCACAGATAGTTTTCTACCCAGAGCATGCTCCAGCATTTCCTGGGAACTACATTGACTTTTATATGCTTCACACTTTGATGAGAAGAAATCACAGTGGGAGAAGCAGAGATATGCCGACCAAAATGTTACACTCTGGACAATATCAGAATGTGAATGTTATTTTAACATAAACAGTACTAGGTATAACTAGGCAACTTAACAAAGGAGGTGAGACGAAAAACCGAGCATTTGGCAGTCACCTTGATGTAGGACTGGAGTCCAGTATATATTAACCCTAGTGAAACACTCCCAGTCTGTGACAGGACCCCAAGAAACAGCCCAGAAATGGGGATAGGGACTGGAATAATTTGGTTGGATCAGAAATCCTCCAGCATTGATTCAGGACTATTGGCACCTTTTTTATGGTGTTGAGAGAAAGAAATGAAACTCTTCTTTGGAGGGACTTAACAGTATCCAATGCTTCGAATTATTTCTATCATTCATTTTTAAAATAACATGAGGAGCAAACAATCAAGGATAATAGGATGCAAGAAGAATCGAGTATGAGCCAACACCAGTAGAAACAACAGACAAAAGACAAACATAATCTAAAAACCACTGTGCTTGCTATGGTCATGGAAGAAAAAGTCAAGCTTATAAATTTTGTCAAGGAACTAGAAGCTATGGAAAGTGACATATCTTAATTAAAGATAAATTATAAAATGAAGAGGATAACTAAAAATATAAAAATTATGGATGAATCTTAGAGTAGATTTGGCATACCTAAAGAGAATGAATAACTGGCAAGTAGACTAAAAGAAACAATAGCAATGAGGGAAGGAAAAATAAAATAAAAAATATTGAAGATAGGAATATCTTGATGAGCAAGAGACACAGAGGATACAGTGGGATGGCCTAATATATATTGGAGTTCCAGAAAGGGAATGAGAGCAGAAATGATATGTGAGGAGATAATGGCTGAGAATTTCTGAGAATTGATTAAAAATGTTAATCTATCATTTGAGAAGCCCAGTGAAGTACAACAGGATTTCTAAAAATAAAAGGCATTATTATGGAAGTAAAACCATAGAAAATCAAAAAGAAAAACTTAAAAGAAGCTGGCAGGGGGGGATGGACATGACTCTCAAAGAACCTCCCACTTTGTGGAAAGAAAGGATTAATTAATTAATTAATTAATTAAAGAAAAGTAAAGTCAAGATTAATATTGGACTTTAGGGGTACCTGGGTGGCTCAGTCATTAAGCATCTGCCTTCGGCTCAGGTCATGATCCCAGGGTCCTGGGATCGAGCCCCGCATCGGGCTTCTTGCTCGGCAGGAAGCCTGCTTCTCCCACTACCATTCCCTCTGCTTGTGTTCCCTCTCTTGCTGTGTTTCTCTCTGTCAAATAAATAAAAATCTTAAAAAAAAAAAAAAGAAAGATTAATATTGGCCTTTAAAAAGTAAGTATATATGTTGTACATTTTAAGATCAGAAGAATAGAAAAAGAGTTTATAACTTCCAAACTAATTTCAAGGAAACTGAACTATTTTAAAATACTCCCAAGGAAAGCAAAAAAAGAAAATAAAACATAGTTTAGGCACAACAAATAGAAAGCACAAAAAATGATGGGTAGTAGGTTTAAACCCAAGTATATTAGTAATTTATAACTATAAATAGACTAAATGTGCTGTTTAAGACACAAAGATTATTGTACTAGATTTTTTAAAAATGCAAAACTATATGCCCTAGCGACACTTTTTAGTTATCAGGATACAGAAAGGCTAAGAGTAAAAAGATGGAAAAATTTGGTTGATCCTTGAATAACATGGGTTTGAACTTCACAGGTCCAATTATATGGAGACTTTTTACAGTACAGTGCTGTAAATGTATTTTTTCTTCCTTGTAATTTTCTTAATAACATATTTTTCTTTAGTTTATTCTATTATAAGAATACCATATATAGCATATAAAACATACAAAATATGCATTAATCAGCTGTTTGTGTTATTGATAAGGCTTCTGGTCAATAGTAGGCTATTGGCAAAATTTTGGGGTAGTCAAAAATTATACCTTGTTTTTGACTGCATGGGGGGTATGTGCCCCTAAAGCCCACACTGTTCAAGGGCCAGCTGTATATCATGCAAACACTAAGTAAAAAGCAGGTGGTGTAACTATATTAATACCAGCCAGAAAAAACAAACTGATATGTTAAAAAGAGAATTTTTAGTGAACATGGTCTCAACATACGTAAAGCAAAAATTGACAGAATGAAAAGGAGAAATAAACAAATTTATAAGCCTGTGTAGGATATTTTAACTTACTAATTTATAGAACATGCAGACAAAAAGTCTGTGAAGATACATAAAAGTGAACAGCACAATTAATAGGACCCAATAGACATAAATAGAATACTAACCCCATAGGAGAATATGAATTGTTTTTAAACACATAATATTTTTAAAAAGTCAACCATGTTAGGGGCTCCTGGGTGGCTCAGTCGGTTAAGCACTTGACTCAGGTCAAGCTCTATGCTCAGCAGTGAGTCTGTTTGAGATTCTCTCCCCCTCTGCCCCTTTCTCAGCTCACACATGTTTTCTCTCTCTAGAATAAATCTTTAAAATAAAAATCAAACGTGTTCTTGGTTCAAAAGCAAACCTCAATAAATTTTAAAGGATTTAAATTATATATATTTCTGTAACAACAAAGCAAACGTTAGAAATCAATAAGGGTAACAGATCATCGGCATATATTTGAAAATTCAGAAATGTACACCTAAATAATTATGCATCAAAAACAATCCTGAGGGGCGCCTGGCTGGCTCAGTGGGCTAAAGCCTCTGTTTTTAGCTCAGGTCATGATCTTGGGGTCCTGGGATCGAGCCCCGCATCGGGCTCTCCGCTCAGCAGGGAGCCTGCTTCCTCCTCTCTCTCTGCCTGCCTCTCTGCCTACTTGTGATCTCTCTCTCTGTGTCAAATAAATAAATAAAATCTTTAAAAAAAAAAAAACAAAAAAAACAATCCTGAGGGAATTTACATAATATTTTGAGCTCAATGATACTAAGAATAACACTAATATTAGGACTTGTGGGGTGCAGGCAAAACAGTATCCATAGGGAAATACATAGCTTCGAATTCCCTTATTTGTAAAGAAGTTAGTAAAACAACAGCAAAATAAAAAAGAAGGGAATAATAAAGAAATGAATAGAGGGGCGCCTGGGTGGCTCAGTGGGTTAAAGCCTCTGCCTTCGGCCCAGGTCATGAGCTCAGGGTCCTGGGATAGAGCCCCACACTGGGCTCTCTGCTCAGCGGGGAGCCTGCTTCCCTCTCTCTCTGCCTGTCTCTGCCTACTTGTGATCACCCTCTCTGTCCAATAAATGAAATCTTTAAAAAAAAAATAAAGAAATAAATAGAAAAAATATAATAGAAACTATGAAAAAAACTAATATTTGTCCTTTAAAAGGTCTAATAAAATTGATAAAATACTCTGGTGAGGTGTGATCCAAAAAAGAAGGTACAAATCATTGAAATCAAGAATGAAAGGAGAAACAGCAATACAAAGCTGGCATACATTAAAAATGTAAGAGGGTATTACAAGTAAACAGTATAAGCAAATCTTGTGTACATTAAAAACAAGAGGATATTATGAGCAAGTAAACAGTGTAAGAAACAAAAATATCTGTTGTAAACACTACATATAGTTGTGAAACATAGAGTCTTTCTTTTGAGACTGGATACAGGACAGTAAGCCTGCTAATACCACTTCTTTTCCAATATTGATCTGGAGTCCTAGCCATGTAGTAGAGAATGAAAAGTAAATAAATTAGGAATAAAGGAACAAAGCTCAATATTTGGAAGTGGTGTGACGGGGTGCCTTGACAACCCAAATGAATATAGAAGTAAATTACTGTGAGTAGAAAATTCTTTGATAGGGAAGTTCGCTGAATTTAAACATTATTTTGGGAAAAAATCAGCTTAATTTCTACATATTGGCAACAAAGAAAATGAAATATTAAAAGCATGCCATTTATAATGTATCAGAAATATCAAGTACATATGAATAAGTCTAATAAAAGATATGCAAAACTTCTGCAAAATGTCAAAATTCTGTTAAGAGACATTACAGAAGATATGAATGAATTGAAAAATATATCATGTTCATGGATTAGAAGGCTCAGTATTATAAAGGTATCTATTCTCTCCTAGGTTAATGTATGGATTCAATGCAACGACAACCAAAAATCCCAAAGGTTCTACTGTGGTTGTATGCTTTTTTCTGGACTTGGGTAGCAGTTACATACAGGTTTGTTTTTCCATAACTACTGAAACTGGACATTTATGTTTTATGCCCTTTTTGATGCTTGCTTTATTTTAAACTAGGTAAAAGAAAGCACAGTGTAACAGAATTATTCATATATAGAGATGTAAAAACTAACATAAACAAATTTTTTCTAACAGGAAATCCAAGAAATTGTTAACACTAGTTGCTTTTAGGGACAAGGATTTGCGAAGATGAAAGGAAACAGGGCTTTTTTCATATTGAACCTTTTGTATTATTTGAATTTCCTAAACATGTTCATGTTAGGATTATGGGTCAGTCTGTAAATTTTTATAAATTAAATAAAATTATTTAATTACTTATTTTAAAGTAAAACCAGAGACATTAAATCATGTTAAAAGCTCCAGAGGGAAGTAAGTCAGGGAAAAACACTTTCTAAAGAATCATATTATAGGGGCACTTGGGTGGCTCAGTGGGTTAAGCCTCTGCCTTCGGCTCAGGTCATGATCTCAGGGTCCTGGGATTGAGCCCTGCTTAGGGCTCTCTGCTCAATGGGGAGACTGCTTCCCCCCTCTTCCTCTGCCTATTTGTGATCTCTTTCTCTCTGTCAAATAAATAAATAAAATCTTTTTTAAAAAAAAGAATCATATTATAACCATTTCAGAAAGCAAATATTTTAATGACATCAACAACCTCCTATAACTTAGATTTCATAAATCTGTATATCCACATTGTGTACTCTGAGGTAGGATTACCATGAAGCTAATGGATTTAAGTTTTAGAATCCCTCACTTGGACAGACCCTTTTAAATGCTTGTGCCTAATTTTATATTTATAATTTTAAATACTTTCTCTTAAAGAAGACTCCTCAAATCATGTAAGTTTGAAGCTCCCCAAAGCCTGATTCCAACATAGGTTATGAATTATCTTAAAGGAAGGAATTCTTACCTGCCCTGAATATGAAGATTTGTAGAAAATGATGAACTATGGTTTTAACGAAAATTTCTGTGATTGAACACTGAAGATATACTTTAAAATAGGCATTGAGAATTTGCAGTTCACCTACTCCAGGAATGCTTTCTACTTGCCAGGAATGCTTTCTACTTGAATCACTACCTCTTGTGCACTAAATCTGTACTTTTCCTCTAATTTTACTGAGGCATGTATTTTACTCTGTGTGGCTGCTATAACAAACGCCATAGACCGGATGGCTTATAAACAGAAATTTATTTCTCACAGTTCTAGACACTGGGAAGTTCAAGACCAAGGCACTGGCAGGTCTGTATCTGGTGAGTCAGCTTTCTAGTTCATAAACTGCTGTCTTCTC
Organism: Procyon lotor; assembly: GCA_028646535.1. Lineage (NCBI taxonomy): Eukaryota > Metazoa > Chordata > Mammalia > Carnivora > Procyonidae > Procyon > Procyon lotor. The sequence continues at coordinate 129,002,759 of CM053604.1, read as the reverse complement.
ACTTGTGTTCTCACATGGCAAAAGGAGCAGGGGGGCTCTCAAGAGCCTCTTTTATGAAGGCACTAATCCTATTCAGGAGGCCTCCCCCTCATGACCTATCACCTCCCAAAGATGCTACCTCGGAATACCATCACATTGGGGATTAGGTTTCAACATATGAATTTTGGGAGGACACAAACATTCAGTCTTTGGCATTTATAGTGTGTATAGGGTGCTTGTTAAGCTGCTCTACTACTGGACAGTGAGCTACAAAATGGCTAGGACACTGTTTCAATTATTTTTATACCCCAGGGCCTAGAAAAGATCCCAGTATGCAATAAATATTTAACTGGATCCTTTTAAAATACCATATTGTGTGTAAAGGAAATCTAGTCACAATTCATCACTTTAGTAAAATTCATAAGAAAGGGATACATTGCTAAACCATACACATATACCTGAAGTAATGTGGTCACGTTTTGCATAAAATAGATCATAAACTTTTAAGGCCAAAGACCAAACAATATTATCAATCATTTTTAAAACAAAAGTATAAAAAATATGAAAATCCAACATCTTTAACATTTGTTTCAGATTTTTTTAATAAATAAAAACGTACACACATGACAGACTACCTTTAAACCATTCCCTTATACTATCCCTTAGCCTCTCTCCGTTGAACCTCACCCTGAAGTTGGAGTGTATCCATCCTGTCCATATGTTCTCATTTTTAACCACTTAAGAAAATATATGCACAAACAATAGATACTAGTATTCTACGTTTAATAGATTAAGCCAGCATTATCTAATACAAATAGGTGAGCCACATGTTAAAACACTTAAACGTCCTTGTAGCCATATTTAAAATAGAGACAAGTAAACTTTATTTTATTTCATTTTCATCCAGTATGCTCAAAATATTATCATTTCAAAATGTAATCAATATAAAAATTACTAAAGAGCCATTCAATATACTTTTTTATACTTTTAAAAAATTTCTGGTACTAAGTCTTTGAAATCCTGTTAGTTCATACTTACAGCACATCTCAACTTGGATTCTAAATTTAGATTTCACAAAATTTAAATTGAAAAACGATATTCATATATTTAAGTTGTTCCAAAACGCACTTAAAGGTTTTCCAATAACTGAAATCCGTTTTTAAAATTTGGTTAAAATTAAATTAACAATTGTTTCCGTAGAAATAACCACATTTCAAGTGTTCAATAGGCCCTATGGCTATCAGACACCTTACTGGAGAGTGCAGCTTAAAAAAGTAAAACAAAATACTTACCATTCATCATCTTTCTTTCGCCCATTCAATTTATGTAATACTTTAATGTTTCTTTTTTTCTTTTGCCATATCCTAGAACGGAAAAGCACAGAAGCAATGGATAGCTTTGAATTTCAGGGCAGATGACGTTTACATTTTTTAAAAAATCATCTATCACTAAATCCACTCAGCAAATCTAAAAGAACTTTTAAAAGAACCTGCTCCGTATTTCTGTTTAAACAATGGGATTGCTAAACAGGATGTATCTGATAAAAACAGTGACGCACTGCAACTAGCAAAGGTGCAGCTTTCATATCAGCCGCTCCCATTCTTTTACCCCGCCCTCCACAAGCACGCGCCCAGAGGCACGCACGCGCACACACACTCGTACAAACAATTCACGCGCACTTACACGCACTCTACACGCACAAGCACACAGGCGCTGGCAGGCACCCAAGGAAATGCAGTTTCTTTCTCGCCTCTTATTCCGGAGAGAGAACGCCAGGAAGTTTCTGAGGAACACAAACATTAACTTGGTATTGGTGGGGTTCCACGTCCCTTTCTATAGGATATTGACTCCGCCCTCCTCCATGTCCTTTAGAGGAGCAATTGTAAAGGTTGGAGGTGGAAGCGGAAAGAAACCCTGTTATAACCAGTCAGCAGCTCCACCTCAAGAGGCGACCAACTTTGTGCACCCAAGAATGAAACCTGATCCTTGCTTCAACGTGCAAGGATTTAAAAAAGGCCTTAAGCTGTGGCACTTGGGAACCTGTCATGGCCGGGTTCGGGATGGGCGGTTTTGCCTAAGCGGGAGCCCCTAAACAAGCTGGTGCGTCAATGAATGGAACTGTTATGCAGCCGCCTTGTTAGCAGCAGAAACTGCAGGACCTCCAGGGCCCGAAGAGCGCCAGCTTTCCTGAGTTGGACTTGGTTTGGGCTTCCCACAAAAGCATGGCCACACCAAAAATTCTTTTTCCACATATAGGAAAACGGCCCCGAAACTTTTTTACCCCACACTTTCACTCCTTTCCCCTCCTAGCCCCCGCCCCGCGCATTTTGCGCTTCGCCTCAGGAGCTGAGTGACCCCTTCGTCTGGAATGCCAACTCTGCAAAATGCCGGTAGCCAAACACAAACCAACTTCCCGGGAGAGGTAAGAACCAAGAAACATCACAACCCCCAACCACACGCTCCTGTTTTCCCCGTGCTTTAAAAAAAAAAAAAAATAGGCAGCAGCAGCAGCAGTAGCCCGACCCGTCGCCATGCGATGCATGCTAGGATAAGTAGTTCCCCCAAACCCCAAGACGCCGAGTCAGGGAGGAACGCAGGTTGAGTTCCTCCGCAGAGAACTACAATTCCCGTGGTGCCCCGCTACAGACTGGAAGGGGCGGGACAGGAGAGAACGCATCGCGCTTGCGCAAGTCGAGGGGCAGGAGGGAGGCGGAGGCGCCCGGGTCCAACTGCTGAAGCGTCTCCATGTGACAGTGAGCGGGGTCCTAACTCCTGGCGCCGCCCCACTCTGGTTCTTGACCCAAAGCACTATCCCCTGTCCCAGCGCCAGCAGACAACAGGCTAGGACGCTTGGTTTCTGGCCGTGCCGCCGGAGGAATTGCCTCGGCGGGGTCAGGTGCCTGAGGGACCCTGCGGAGACCCCGGAGTCTCCGGAGAGAGGCGGAGAGGGGATTTCTGTCAGCGCCGGCGTCCCAGAGCGCGGAGACATGAACGGCTTCACTCCTGAAGAGATGAGCCGCGGAGGGGACGCGGCCGCCGCAGTGGCCGCCGTGGTCGCTGCCGCCGCGGCTGCCGCAGCTTCAGCCGGGAACGGGGCAGGGGCTGGCGCCGGGGCTGAGGTGCCCGGTGCCGGGGCCGTCTCTGCTGCTGGGCCCCCGGGAGCGGCCGGCCCCGGCCCCGGACAGCTGTGCTGTCTGCGGGAGGACGGTGAGCGGTGCGGCCGGGCGGCTGGGAACGCCAGCTTTAGCAAGAGGATCCAAAAGAGCATCTCCCAGAAGAAGGTGAAAATCGAGCTGGATAAGAGCGTAAGTGACGGCGGGACGGCCTTTCCCTGCCAACCCCCTTGGGGCTCCAGGAGCGGTGCAGACAGGGATTATTGGGCAGAGGGTTCAGGGGTCCCCCTAGACCTGGATGCAGTGCGAACCCGTTGTGTGGTCTCTGTAGGAAGCAAACAACAAAGTCGCTGCAACTCCAGCCGCCAACCCCCAACAGACACATACTTGCACGCCACGGTTCGCTCCTCCCCCACCCCTCCTGTCCCCCCCACCCCCACGCTCCTTGAGTCCGTTCTGCTCACTGTCTAACCCCTTCCTCCTTCACTGAGATCGGGAAACGAAACAAAGGAGACCGCCGCTCGGAGGGCCCGGAGTAGTTTTCTTGCAGCCCGGCAGCTCCTTCTGGAATGGAGGCGCCTTCTTTGTTTTGCTGCCCTAGCTGGCGTGTGGCCCCAGGGAGTAACACCCCTCGTGTAGGCAAAAGTGGAGTCCTGCAGAGACCAAGGACCTGATACGTTCGGAAAGACCCCTTTTCTCGTTCGCCAGAGTACGGAGTGAGGGAAGCCGAGCTCATCCCGTGCCTTGCTGGGAGCGGGGTTTGTGAACAATGTCAGCATCTAGCGCAGCTGCTCCAAACGTGGGGCGCACGTAGCGTCTGCGGTTTTGCCATCCCTTTGGCAGCCATCGGGATTTCTTTTTCCGTCCTTTTTCGCGTCTGTTTCTTGTTTTTGTTTTTGTTTTTGTTTTGACCATCCATGAGGTTTTTAGAAACAATCATTGCCACTTTTCCGAGCTCTGGCTGGCGGTAAATGAGTAACAAGATGCCAGAACCTAGCACATGTCCTGCATAATTTTAACTTGGATTTAGTTTAGAAGTTAATTTAAAAGCTTTAGTCTTTAATAATTTGGTTTTTTAAAGGAGCCTGTCAATATATGCAGCAATATTTCAAATGTTACCATACAGCTCTCAAGACTACATTTAATTGAAGCTTTTGCAAAGTTTGTGATACTTTATGCCTGTTAAAGGCATACTTGTGATACTTTATGACTGTTAAACAGTTCTTCAGTCATGCTCATAAGAAACTTTTCAAGTAAACTTTAATAATTTCACATTGCTTTGGTTGGAAAAACGTGATACAAATAAATACATTCATTAAATACTCGAAAGTTTATAATTCAAATTTAAATATAAGTAGTATATGAAATCAGCTCATGTGTAAAAATACACAGTTTTGTATGTTTGAATAGTTTTGTATCTGGATTATAATTTGAATATTGAGAAAGAATAGGAATCATACTTCTTGCTACCAAAATATGCTCTTTGAGGAGAGAAAATATCAAATAGCAAAGTTGTGGGCAACATCACCTTTCCCCTTGTTAAAAAACAGCATGACCTAACAAATCTAATTCACCTACACTGCAATTTAATGACAAAATCCAGAGTTGGAATTTCTCATTCTGCTTCTCTGCCTCCCTCCTCCCTTCCACCACCCCGTCCCACTCCCCTGTCCTCTTAAGGATATTGCCAGACTTGGTATGTTCTAACTGAATACAGAATTTAAGCATAGAAACATGCTTTTGTCTTAACAATGGCCTGTTTTGACTGTTTTTATTTTTAATAATTCACTGTGCCCTATGTATTTTACTAATACATGGACACATTACATAATCATAAGTAGTTTGTGAAATTTTTCTGTTTTAGGCAAGGCATCTTTACATTTGTGATTATCATAAAAACTTAATTCAGAGTGTTCGAAACAGAAGAAAGAGAAAAGGGAGTGATGATGATGGAGGAGATTCACCTGTTCAAGATATTGATACTCCAGAGGTAGATAAAGTTTCTGTATGTTAAATGGAAATCCTAAGTATTCCATTCTGAAACTTATATTGAAAAATATGAACAAATTTTTAAAATACTTAAAAGGGGGAAACCTGAAAATGAAAGCAAAATTAAATATAGCCAGTTAACAGGCAGTTGTTTGACTTATGTTTTCAGTTGACAATGCTTATGGCTCTATTGGCCTTCTAACTTCTTTTTTTGCTCCCAGTTTTCAATATTTATCTTCAAAAGATTAAAATGCACAATATATTTATAGTTTTGATTATATAAAAGGAATAATGGAATGGAATTAAATAATGTAATTTTTGTTATTTAATATTAGAATGACAGAATTACATTTTTACTGTGCCAAAATTGAAATATTATATGTATCAGAGATAACTTTTAAAAATTGCATGAACTAATTTTTACACATTTATTTTTTTCTAGGTTGATTTATATCAATTACAAGTAAATACACTTCGGAGATACAAAAGACACTTCAAACTATCAACCAGACCCGGACTTAATAAAGCACAACTTGTTGAGGTATTTATGAATTTTAAACTATGTTTTAAATGAGACTGTTTATACAAAAAAGAGTCATTAAAGGCTAATGAAATTGTTAATATAGTGTATATAACAATACATTTTAGTTAGATCAGTTAATAAAAAATCTATTATGGGAGAATTTAGTTTCCTAGAAATGTTTGTCTGCCTCTTAAATTTTTTTATGTAACAACCACTTAATGGATTGTATGTAATTTTGTAACCATTTTTTAATACTGGCTTCTGGAAATATTAGATGACAATTTTTAAATTCTCAATCTGGAAATCTGTTGTTGGTTTTGAAATTCCACTTAGTAAACATTTATTGAACACTTACTTGAGGCATAATAAAAGAAATTAATAAACTTTGTTGTCTTTATTAGAATTTTTTTAATGTTTTTGACAGGTTGGGTCTACAGATTACCCCATAAATAGTATTCCTATAACTTGTTGATTTAACTGTTTCAGAATTTGTCCTTGTTAATGTTAGTTTGTTTTATTTGAGGCATCTGTGCTTTGTTCACACCTGGAAGATGCAAAGACTTTTATCCAAGGCTTTACTTAGTTTGCTTTGATATAGAACTTCTAGTCTTTTTGTAAATTTTGAAATATGTGTCTTCTCAGGAATTAATAGAACCAAGAAATCTGTGAATCATACTAAGGTGTTTATAGACTTATATATTTGTACTTTAATCATTTTAAGTAAAAATAATTAATCTATTATAATATAAATTAAATATATAAATCAGTTTTCTCATATTTTTCAGCTTGGTTTAGTAATGCAACAAGTTCTAAAATGTGCATATTGAATAAGGTAAAAATGCAGAAAGTACAATTCTTTGGCAGAATGCTTTTTGAACATTGTTTTTTTAAATTTTTATTTATTTATTTTTAAAGATTTTATTTATTTATTTGACAGAGATCACAAGTAGGCAGAGAGGCAGGCAGAGAGAGAGGGGGAAGCAGGCTCCCCACTGAGCAGAGAGCCCAATGTGGGGCTCAATCCCAGGACGCTGAGATCATGACCCGAGCCAAAGGCAGAGGCTTTAACCCACTGAGCCACACAGGCACCCCTTTTTGAAGATTGTTAAGAGCTAATATATTGACTTTCTAGCCAGAATTTCTTCTTTCCTTCTTGCCTAAGCAACAAAAATTCAATTTTTCTTTAAATTTGATTTGAAAGATCCAGTCCTTTTTAGATTGTATAGTATATTAATATAACATAAACATAGATATTATCTACCATGATAAAACTGTATCCATATATACAGATACTCATCAAATGGAAGGTACCTTTGTTTTGGGACAAATGAGAACCAGAGAACTGATTATTATAAAGGTAATATATATAACATACAGTTGACCCTTGAACGACACAGGGGTTAGGAGCATAGTCAAAAATCTGCATATAACTTCTGATTCCCCAAAAACTTAACTACTAATAGCCTCCTGTTGACTGGAAGCCTTCCTGATACTATAATCAACATATTTTCTATGTTATATGTATTATATATATTCTTACTATATTCTCAATAAAGTAAGCTAAAGAAAAGAAAATGTTAAAATTATATGGAAGAGAAAATACATTTACAGTACTGTACTGTGTTTATTGAAAAAAAAGTGTGTAAGTGGACCCTCACAGTTAAAACCTGTATTGTACAAGGGTCAGAAGTATGTATATTTTAAGTGAACCTGAAATATTTGATAATCTGATATTTAAAAAGTTATATTATTTCTATAACTTCTTTCTTCTTTAGAAATGAGAAGAAATCCAAATGGCAATGAAAGATAGAGTTTACTGAGGAGTGATTCCAGAGTTAGGTGACTGCCCTCTTTAAATCTCTTAATTATTATATGAATAACATTTTCTTTGAGAAGTTTTATCTTTTGGGGTGTCTGGGTGGCTCAGTGGGTTAAAGCCTCTGCCTTTGGCTCAGGTCATGATCTCAGGGTCCTGGTGATCAAGCCCCACATCAGGCTCTCTGCTCGGCAGGGAGCCTGCTTCCCCCTCTCTCTCTGCCTCCCTCTCTGCCTACTTGTGATCTCTCACTCTCTCTCTCTGTCAAATAAATAAATAAAATTTTAAAAAAAAGAAGTTTTATCTTCCACATTCTAGATATGCATATCAATACCCCAGTTTAGTCTATTGTATTTCTCTTGGTTGTTGTTGTGCAGATGTTAGATTAGCAGAATGAAAAGGCCAGAAAGCAGATGAACATCTGTGAATGTCTCTCTTTCCCTTCTCATTTTCCATCCATAATCTATATTCAGAAAAACTTTTAAGGAATCTTAACAAAGAGGGTACTACCAATGAATGAATGAATATAAGTTATAGCAAATATATTTGTAAGATAGTTTATAATTTGTATAGTACCAAAATTTTTCAACTTCTATATTTATCCTTCTTCTGTGTGAATAGGGTCTACATTCTATTTTAGTTCATTGGTACTTAAAGTTTAAAACTACCTCCTAATGTAGATTCTAGTTCTAAAATTTAAATAAAAGCAAATAATATTCTAATTAATGTATATTTAATTGAGTGGATTAGAGGGTCCTGGGAAATCACACTTTCTTGTACGTAACATCTTATTCTTACATGCTTTTCATCCTGTTGGTATTTTGTTAAATAAAAGGAAATAGCTCTTATCACGTAGCACTTTTTCTTTTGATGAATGTGTATTTTACCTAGTATGACATCTGTCCAGACCTATAATTTAATTTCAGGTGTTTTTGTTTTGTTTGTTTTTTTATAGATAGTTGGTTGCCACTTTAGGTCTATTCCAGTGAATGAAAAGGATACCTTAACCTATTTCATCTACTCAGTGAAGAATGACAAGAACAAATCAGATCTCAAGGTTGATAGTAGTGTTCACTAAAAGAGATGGAATTGAAACTAAGACTTGGATGTTCCAGTGTTAAGACTGTTTACTCTTTTTTCACATGTAGAAATGTTCCTTGTGTATTTTTTTAACAGAGGATTTTCTCTGGTTTTATTTTCTTTGTTTCTGACTCTAATAAATTAGTTGGAAACTCGTGTAAAATGAGCTTTCCTAGATTGAAAACTATTTTAAATAAAGGTGATTACTATTATAGTTGCTTCAGTGTATTTATTTTGTGAAATTTGATTTTTGTATTAAACTGACAAGGTACTAGTTTTAATTGAGAGTTTAAAGATCATTTTGTTACCACCTTTTTTTTTTTTTTTTAAATTCCAAGAAATTAAGGTCAAGGAGAAGTAACAAACAGCACGTTTGCTTCCTCTGGGACAATCTGATTTGGAATTAATATCCTAATGATATAAAGTGCTTTTTGGTGCTAACGGGTTTGAAAAATAGAGTTCCTTTGGGATGCAACTTCTTTTTTACTTCCTTTTTATTATTATTACTTGATAAAGTATTAGGAAGAACAAAGTGTATATAAGTTATATGTGTACCTCCTTCCAAAGAAGACTTAATGTGCCAGCAAAGATAAACACAGTGCTAAAAGTTGAAATAACATAGAATTAGCTTTATTTGTTTCTTAAAATTTTGTCTTAGGGAAAAGGTGTTTATATGGCATGAACATAGAAGGAAGTTCTGCAGTGCCCTTTAATTTTCAGTCATGTCTTGAACTGTTTACCTGCAAATTAAACTAGTAAGTTGGAGAGATCTAGAAATCTAACAAGATCTTTAAAATTTGGTCCATACATAGCTCTGACTTGATTTATATTCTGCTTTATTTTACATTTCATTCTCTTATCAGTTTTATGTTAAGGTTCTCATAATTGCAAATCAAATTTATGACATCAAAACAAAACAACAGCTTCAATTAATATCCTTGATTATTGTGCATATTTTAGGCTGGAAATGGGTCAGAACATTAATGTAGCCTAAGGTTTCTCTCAATTTGGGCCTGATAATTCTTCCCCATGGGAGGCTGTCCTGTGTGTTGTAGTTTTAGCAGCATCATTGCAGTCCACACTAGTGCCAGTGGCACTCTGAATGTGTGACAACCAAAACTATGACTAAATGCTGCCAAACATGCCCAGGGAAGCAAAATCACCCATGGTGAAGAACCACTGATGTAGCTAAATCTAAAGTAGTGGTTCATTAGAAAGTCTATGTATTTTTAAGTGCTCTGAGTGTATTGAAAGCTAGAAAATGTGAAAAATACAGCACTTTGTTCTTGCTATACCATTTAAAGATTGACAGTTGACCCTTAAACCAAAGCAGGGGTTGGAGCACCAGCCACCACATAGTTGGAAATCCATATACAACTTCTCACTCCCCAAAACTTAATTACTAATAGCCTACTGTTGGCTCAAGCCTCTCCCGTAGCATAAACAGTCAATATACATTTTGTATGTTACATGTATTATAGACTGTATTCTGAAAGTAAGCTAGAGAAAAAATGTTTTTGAAATCATAAGGAAAATACATTTGCAGTAATGCACACTGTAAAGAATCTGCATATACATGGACTCGCACAGTTCAAACCCATGTTATTCAAGGGCCTACTGTACTTTATTGATGAGCAGAGATTGTGATAATTGGTATTAAAAAATCCTCTCATTTTTGGCATTCCAGAAATCTCTGTGAGAAATTTTTTCTTAGCTGTCTGAAAGTGAACCACAAAACTACAAGATGGTTTGTTTGAAGAAAGTATTACTTCCGAGGGCGCCTGGGTGGCTCAGTGGGAAAGCTTCTGCCTTCGGCTCAGGTCATGATCTCAGGGTCCTGGGATCGAGCCCCACATCGGGCTCTCTGCTCAGCAGGGAGCCTGCTTCCTCCTCTCTCTCTGCCTGCCTCTCTGCTTACTTGTGATCTCTCTCTCAAGTAAATAAAATCTTTAAAAAAAAAAAAAAAGTATTCCACTTATTCCACTTACTTTTATCTAAATCTGTAATCTGTAAAAAGTTAATTTTTTATTAAAACTTGATTGTAGGCTTACTTTTTCCTATAAAAACACTCTGTTCTTGTAAAGAAGCTTGAAACCATTTGCTTACATTAAATTTCTTGTTTATGGATATAACCTTTGACTAACTGTTAATTTCATAGTTAATTATTTGCATAAAATGTAATTGGATAAAAGTGAAAATAATAGTTCTAGGTGTTAGTTATCCAATGAAATTAAATCCTTGTTAGAGCAATTTAAAACATGAAAAACTGAGAGAACATCAAAGCTCAAGGACTCAAGATGCTTCAATGTAAGTTTTATGTAAAATTTTTAATTATTTGCTATTGGGTATGAAAAATTCGCTAGAAATCTTTTTCCCTGTTTATCTCTGAACCAAAAAAAGTAAATGGAAACTCTTATCTCTATCAGGGCACAGGTTACTTATAACATTAGAGCATCAGAAGAATCCAAAATTGACAGAGGTAGAAGGAAGAAAACATAGTGAGTAGCAGATACACAAGAAATAAGTCCTGATGGTTTCCTTGTCAATAAGTTAAATCTTTGACATATGCTCACTAAAAAAAAAAAAAAGAAAAGTCAGTTATTTGGTAGAAGTACCTTTAATTGAACATTTAAGAAAAGGCTAAAAATGCCTGAAATGCAGTTATTTACAAAAACAAGTTCTATATTATTTCTACATAAAGTTTTTTTTAAAAAGATTTTATTTGAGAGAGAACATGAATGGGGGAGGGACAGAGAGATAGGGAGAGGGAGATGCAGTCTCCCGCTGAGCAGAGAGCCCGATGTAGGGCTCTATCCCAGGACCCTGGGATCATGACCTGAGCCAAAGGCAGACACTTAACAAACTGAGCCACCCAGGCGTCCCTACCTAAAGTTTTTTTTTTTTAATTGAGCTACAATTTATAGGGTAGTATTAACCATTTTAAACTGTAAAATTTGGTGGTAAATATTTAGTGTATTCACAATGTTATAAAACCACCAGCTCTGATTTCCACATTTTTCATTACTCCATAAAAACACCCCTAAGTAATCACTCCCAATTTCTCCTTCTCTTCATCCCCTGATACTTGTAATCTGCTTTCTGTCTCTGTGAATTTGCCTATTATGGATATATCTTATAAAGGAAATCATATATGTCCTTTTGTATTTGTGGGGTTTTTTTTCCATATAGCATATGTGTTCAAGGTTCATCCAGTTTGCTGCATATTTACCGTTACTTTGTTCCTTTTAATGGCTGGACTATAATAATTATATATAATTATATATATATATTATATTGTATATATTGTATAACTATATACAATATAATTATATAATAACAATTTGTTTATTCATCCATAGATGGACATTTTGGTTTCCACCTTTAGCAATTAATAATGCTGCTATGAGCATTTGTGTACAAGTTTCTATGTGGACATGTTTTAGGTATATATGTATAGGAGTGGAATTGTTGAATCACATGGTATTCTATATTTAACTTTTTGAGGAACCTCCAGATTTCCATAGTGGCTGTACTATTTCCATTGCCACCAGCAGTGTACAAGAGTTTTTATTTCAACAAATTGCCAACACTTGTATTTCCTTTTTTTTTTTTTTTTGGAATTAATACCTTCCTAATGGTAGGTGAAGTGGTATCTCATTGTAGTTTTGATTTCTATTTCCTTACTGATCAATGATATTGTATGTCTTTTCATGTACTTATGAACTTGTATGTCTGATGTCAGTATGTATGCTGACTTGTATGTCTTTTTTAGAGAATATTTATTTAAATCCTTGGCTTATTTTTGCTTATTTTTCAATTGGACTGCTTCTTGTTGCAAGAGTTTTTTGTTCTTGATAGAAATCTTAAGTCCATATTTGATATATTTTTTCCCATTCTGTGAATTGCCTTTTCATATTCTTGATAATGTTCTTTGATGCACAAAAGTTTTTAGTTTTTATATAGTCCAGTTTATTTTTTTTGTTACTCATAGTTTTGGTGTCAGATCTAAGAATTCTTTGCCAGATCTGAGGTTATGAAGATTAGCCCCTATTTTTTCTATATGTGTAGATATACTGAAGTAGATAACTTCAGCACTTAATTCAGGACATTGGCCCATTTTGAGTCAATTTTTATATGTAGAATAATATAGAAGTTTAACTTCATTGTTTTGAGTGTGGTTACCCAGTTGTCTCAGCACCATTTGTTGAAGACTATTCTTTTTTCACTGAATGGTTTTGGCACCCTTGTCAAAAATCAATTTGCCATAGATGTTTGGGTTTATTTCTGTATTCTCAATTCTATTCCATTGGTTCATATTCCTATTCTTATGCCAGTATTACGCTCTTTGGACTGCTGTAGCCTTACAGTAAGTTTTGAAATCAGGAAGTGTGAGTCCTCCTACCTGCTTTCCTTTTTCAATCTCATTTAGGCTATCTGAGGTCCTTTGTAGTTCCATATGAATCTGAGGATCGATTTTTCCATTTCTGCCAAAAAGGCCATTACAATTTTTAATGAAGATTGTATTGAATCTGTAGATCACTTTAAGATTGCCATATTAACAATATTAGGTACTCCAATCTGTGACTATGAGATGTTTTTCCATTTATTTTGGTTTTTAAAAATTCCTTTCAGAAATGTCCTATCATTTCCAGTGTACACGTCTTCAACCACCTTGATAAAATTTATTTCTGATGCTTTATTCTTCTTGATGCCACTGCAAAAAGAATTGTTTTCTTGATTTCTTTTTTGGATTGTTCATTACTGCTGTACAGAAAAACAACTGTTTTTGTATGTTGATTCCTTACAACTGTGCTGAGTTTTTTTTATTACTTCTAGTGGTATTTATGTATATTCTATGAAATTTTTAATGTGCTGTTGGATTTGGTATATTAATATCTTTTGAAGATTTTTGCATCTATATTCATAAGGTATATTGGTCTGGAGTTTTCTTGTACTGTCCATGCCTGACTTTGGTATCAGGGTAATGCTGATAGAGGTTTTTATTTGTAAAATTCTTAGAATATAGGGGCTACATATATGCCACATATTTCTCTCCAGGTATACCACTCTGCAAAGATGAGCCCATTACGGTGATAAGCACTCTATAGAAGTAAAAGGGGGAAATTAAATCAGTATCAATTTACTATGATTTTCTTTTTTTCTTTAATATTTATTTTAAAGAGAGGGTGGGAGTAGAGGAACCGGGGCGGGGCAAGATATAGGGGGAAAGAATCTCAAGCAGACTCCACACTTAAGTGTGGAGTCCAATGCGGGGCTTGATCTCAAGACCCTGGGATCATGACCTGAACTGAAACCAAGAGTTGGACGCTTAACAGATTGAGCCACCCAGGCACCCCAATTTATTATAATTTTCTAATATCAATTTTTCATCAAATCTTTGAGAGAAAAGTTTAGGCTTAGGCTGTTAATGCAAAATGATTTAGAAATATATGACTTGAGTAATTTTTTCCTTTTGGAAAAATTATTTTAAAACCTGTAATGCTCTATTGATGGAATTATTTAAGTTTTAAAAGCACCTGTCATAATATTTTGCAAAAATGATTTCTTTTGGAAAGAACTCAGGTATACCTGTTGACAACTATGAGGAAGTTAAAGTTTCCAGATCTGTGAATGTTCTTATCTGTCTGTCCTTCCCTTCCTCCAGTAGTTGTTGCTCATTATTTGGGTTCTCCATATAGCTTCCAATTCTCTAATAATCTTTTATGATTAGTACTTAATCCCAGCAAACAAAAATATTCAAGACATTCCAGTGGATTTTGATGAAGAAAAGGAGTTTTTTCAAGAAGAGATGAGCTGTTAGTAAGTACTACTCTCAACTCTGTGCTCAGATTCATAATAAGGAAGAGGATATAAAACATCTAAGATAAAAATACAGAAATTGTTAATTCAGTAAACATTTAGCTTATACGATCTAGCTAAAGTGTACAATCATGTGTCCCATATCAGTAAAGGTTTGTTTTCCTAAAAAGGAAACAGATTAGATGGTGTTATTAAATAACGTAGTGGTTACGATTCTAGATGCCACAGTAAGACTGGCCCTATTTAAAACCTGGCACTACTGCTCTGATAACATAACCTTATGTTCCTTAATCGCTCTAAACCTTGGTGCTTTGGCAATAGAGTAGAGATCATGACATTACCTACTGCACTCAGTTGTAAGATGGAGTTAAGAAAACTAGTAAATTTTTAATAAAAGCTTAATTGTCTTTTCTTGTAGCTAAAAGCTATGGAAAAAAAACAAATGATTTAGTTATTAGTATAACTAAATGAAGTGTTTGCTTTTAAAAATATATTGACCTAGTCGGGAAAAGTTACATAAGGTAAGTTATGTGAACATTCATATTTTTTTTATTTAGTGATATAAAGAAGAATGTGTGCTTCTGTTATGCATTCATTTATAAAGCAATGTGATTTAATTCCATATTAGAAATGTTATTTCCAGAAAGAGTATGCAATGAAGAGTAATCATAATAATCTATAAAATTCCATTAAATATTTAACTTTTTTTCAAATACTAATCTTCGCATCAGGTTTTATTTGCAGTAATAAGGGAACACTCCTTCAAAAGGCACCATTGCCTCACAGGTGCTCTTAAACTGATGTGTCATTTACAAATAGAGATATTGAATCCTTATCACTTTTTTTCCTCCCTCAAAAACAGTCTATACCAAGTAAAAAATGAAGCAGGTTTACTAATGATTTTCTTATTTATCTGTTCTATGCACTGTTCTAGAAAGGATCTAAGACTTACATTAAAATCAGACATGATTTTTCCCTGAAGAAGAAAACCCAGTCAAATCATATTATGTTGATGAAATAATGAATTAGTTTTTTTATAAGATTTTATTTATTTATTTGACAGAGAGAGAGATCACAAGTAGGCAGAGAGGCAGAGAGAGAGGGGGAAGCACCGTGCTGAGCAGAGAGCCCGGTGCGGGGCTTGATCCCAGGAACCTGAGATCATGACCTGAGCTGAAGGCAGGGGCTTTAACCCACTGAGCCACTTAGGCACCCCTGAATTAGTTTTTTTTAAACAATTCTTCTTCCTATATTTTTGTAGGAAGTCATACTATTTAAAAAACATAACTTATTTTGTGTAGATTTTAAGAGGGACTAAACACTGACTACTTCAAAATTGTTTGGCTAGTCCATTAACACTTACTGGATACTGAATAGATAACAGGGAACTCCAAGTATGTATTTCAATTAAACAATGTCACTTTTTTTTTCCCCAAAGAGAGAGACTGTGACTGGAGAGGGACAGAGAGAGATTGAAAACCACAAGCAGGCTCCATTCCCAGCATGGGCCTATCTTGGGGCTCAATCTCACAACCCTAAGATCATGACCTGAGCTGAAATCAAGAGTTGGAATCTTAACCAACTGAGCCACCCAGGCATCCCTAAATAATGTCACTTTTATTAACAAATTATATCTCTTAGTTTACTACAAGGTATAGTACTTCTCAAACTTTTCCCCATAGTAATACTTTGTGTAGCCCTCTAAACATCCCCTTTTAAGCGGGGTTCACATTTATAAATAAATGTTTGTAATGATTACACTTTTGTTAGAATACATGTTCCAAGAGGACAAGTCCATGTTATTTACTACTGCATCCCCAAATCTAAATCATAGCTGGCACTTAGCAAGCATTTAATACATTTTTATAGCCATGAAGGACTTTCTGAAATTACCTCTGATGGCTACTAGTCAATGCATACCTCCTAAGATATGGGGCATAGTCCAAAGCTGCCTCTATCAGAAAATATCTTTCAAGGGGTGCCTGGGTGGCTCAGTCGGTTAAGCGTCTACCTTCAGCTCAAGTCATGATCCTAGAGCCCTGGGATGAAGCCCTGTTTCGGGCTTGTTGCTCAGTGGGAAGCCTGCTTCTCCTACCACTCTCCCTGCTTGTGTTCCCTTTCTTGCTGTCTCTCTCTGTCAAATAAATAAATTAAAAGTCTTTAAAAAAGAAAAAGAAAATATCTTTCAAGACATCTGTTTTATTTACCTTTAACATTCGTGTGGCTTTAATTCTAACCCATTACATGTTTCTTTTAATATATGTTATTCTAAAGAAGAATTTTTACATCATGGATAAACATCATAATTTTAAGGATACAGCTGTGTATGAATGTTTGTAGTGTGGGGGCTACATTTGATTTTTAGAAAATAAGCTTAAGTTAGTATCTAGAAAATGGGTTTAAGAATACTCACCATGAAGATTTCTGTTGTTTTTTGAGAGAGTAAAGTGAAGTGAAAATGCACTTAAAATACTTAGCCTACATAATAAGTACTTAAATATGGGATCCCTTTATCTTTTTTTTTTTTTTTTTTAAGTGAACTCTATGCCCAACATGGGGCTGGAACTAAGGACCTGAGATTAAGAGTTTCATGCCCTACGAACTGAGCCAGCCAAATGCCCCAGCCCAGCCCTTTTACCCTCTTACTAGAAATCTTCTAGATTCCCTTATAAGAACCTCAATTTATATCTGATTCTTCCCATTAAGGATATATGGTCAGTAACTATTAACTAAGAACTAAACGTTCTTAATCTTTGAGCAAGGATTATGGCTAATCAACTATTAAAAAATCCTGAGCCTACTGAACACCTCATCGATGAAAATTTTCTACCCAAAATTTGTAACCAGTGCCAACAATGTCCACAGAAAATTTAAATTGAATTAATTTTTATTACTACTTATTTAACACAAGTTTACTGTTTTAGACAGGTAGGAATTTATGGGCTCTGTGCTTTATTGCACTGGATAGAAACTTGAGATGTACTTATGTTGACATATTGCTATTTGTGGGAAATGAGAGATGATGTTCTCTGGAATACATGAAGATTCTCAATGACTGTTGCAAGGAATCACAAAAGAGATCTTTGGTCCAAAGAAGATATCTCTGAAAGAAAATAGAACATCAGTTAAATTCAGCTGAAAACTAAGATATCTATTAGTCTTTACTGGGTACAAAATGGATAATGATTTCCAGGATTTCAGACATAACTATTCTTTTTTAGGGAATAAAGTACAAAGAGAATGCGTGGGAGGATTTGCCACAAGAGCAACAAAGACCAAGAAGGTAATCAAGTCTCCTACTTTCCTCCCCTTTGCCACTGTTCTGTTATCATGCTATCATTTATCTATAAGGAAAAGGAAGATTTAAATGATTTCAAAACCTTATGATCATACTAAAAGTATTATTTCTCTGGTATAAGTGGGGATGGGCCGTGAAGTTTAAATCCAGAGATAAGAAACAGAAGGTTAAAAAAATTCTTAGAAAGTCAATAAATACATTTCTAGGTTTTATAGGAAAAGGACAAATGTTAAGCTATTCAACTCTACTGTTATTGAAAATATCACATCAGGTAAACTATAAAAATGCATGAAAATAATATAAAATTGTATCATGGTTATGACTCATTAGAAATATACTTAGTACATAAACTATACTGTAAGTATAGTTTACACTGCCATGTCATATATTTGAAAGTTGCTAAGAGAGTAAATTCTAAAAGTTCTCATCACAAGGAGAAAGAATTTTGGGTAACTATATGAAGTCATAGATGTTAACTAAGTTTATTGTGTTAATCATTTTGTAATATATGTCTGTCAAGTTATTATGCTGTATATCTTAAACATAGACAGTGTTTTATGTCAATTATATCTCAATACAAACAAGAAGAATATAGGATGGCAAATTAGAATTTTTGTTTACAGAGGTAAAAAAGGAAATATAAGGTAAATCTGTTGGTACTGGGAAAAGGGTAATCAAACTCAGATAGAAATTACTTTTCTGTATCTAGACTTCTATTATCCATTAATATAAGTGGTCACAAAATTATATAAATTAAATATAAGTACTTCTCAATAAATTGGCTTCAGGTCTTACAAAAGAGCAAACATGGTATTTTAATATTAAATAGCATTTCATCTATGTAGTCTTGGAAAAAATTAAGTCATTTTAATGGAGTCATTTCATTCATGTTCTTGATATTATTTAGTATAAGCGATTCTCAAACTTTATCATGCATTGGAATCACCTTCAGGATTTGTTAAACCATAGTTGCTATGCCTCACCTCCAGTCTTCCTAATCCTGATCTGGTCTAGGGCTCAAGGGTGGATATTCAATTGAAGCTGCTGATCTGGAAACCACACATTAAGAACCAACTGCCTTGTTAGAAAAAATATCTCGTCCAAATCAAGACCTGGATTTTAGTCTGAGTACTGATATTAGCGAGTTGTGTGGCATGATGCTGCTGGTCACTTTACCTCTCTGCACCTTTCCTTGATAAGATGATTATATCTGTCTTTTCTATCTCATGTATTTCTTAGAAAAATGAAAATATGATGACATATGTTAAAAGTAATTTGAAAGAGCTAATTTCAGTAGAAATAGCCAAGATCATAGTATTTGAGGCTCTTCAGTAACCAGAAGATGATTTTCAAAACAGGAATCAAAAAAAAAATTGTTGATTTATCTGTCATTGTATTATACTTAAAATGCACCTATTTTCCAAGTTAGTAGGTTATTTTTAGTTCCCTTCTAGTTAACTCATACATAGAGCTAGAAATTTTTTCTTTGACCATGACCACTTCTCTATCCAGTTAATTACTTGGCCCTGTTTACTAGGATCTTTTATCTAAAGCCTTTTATTGGTTTTCAAATTGATTTAAGATATCAACCTTGAAGTTGACCTCTCCAACCGGTAGATATTTTTTTTTGTGGAAGAAGTCAGGGAATTTAAAATTTAGTATATTGGAGTGTTATTAATTTTCTGGATTATATTTAGTTTTATTAAAATCTGCCAAACTCTGTTTCTTAAATGAAAACATTCAGTTTCATACACAATGGTGATGATCCTATAAAATAGCTGAGACTTAAGTAGAATTCTACTAAAAAAGTGTGATTAATTGCAGCAAACACATAAAGTTGTCCTAAAAAGACTTGTTATGCATACATTTCATAGCCATATACACTGTGATTACATTTCCTTACTTTGGGCAGCAGAGCAATTCACTGAAGTTGCAGTAACAGATCATCTCACATCCCTTCCCATCCCAGAAGTGATCCGGGACGTTTACATCAACCTTTGTCAGGTCAGTTACTCCCTCCGGAAGGTTGTGACAGTTGCGATCTTTTAGTGTCTTTCTGTAGCAAGAGAGGCGATTGGCAGGCATGGCTTGGCCTCCTAGCAGCAAAGTTAGCCCAATGGTGACAGCAAGTACTATAAATTTCATTTTGGCCTTTTGCCCTGAGATAGAAGAGAAAGTAAAATATGTTAGTGTTTGTTTTTTTTTAAAAAGTGGAATTCATCTGAACATAAAGTTCTGTAGCATTCTCATAAATATTTGGATAGAAAGATTGGGAGTTGATCTTTTCTACTCTCTTCTTTATGTTTCCCCAAGAATAATTTTATGAGTATTGACAATAAAAATCCCTTAGAATAATTGTTAAAAATCAAATGCCTGGGTTCCACAACAAAATATTAAATAAGAAATGCTGGGGATCAGGGGGAGGTGATAGTAAGAGCCAGAATCTGCATTTTTAAGTATCCAAAGTAATTTTTTATTTTTATTATATTCAGTAGAGAAAAACTGCTTTTTAAGGTGGTAAAACTCAAGTGAATTTCTAGAACAAATACCATCATCAATTTCAGTGGTTCTTTTTTTTTTTTTTTTTTTAAGATTTCATTTATTTGTCAGAGAGAGAGAGAATGCAAAAGCACGTACGTACAAGCATGGGGAGTGGCAGGCAGAGGGAGAAGGAGAATCAGGTTCCCTGCTGAGCAGGGAGCCTGATTTGGGACTCAATCCCAGGACCCTGGGATCATGACCTGAGCCAAAGGCAGACACTGAACCAACTGAGCCACTCAGGCATCCTAAGGTCAGCGGTTCTTGACTTTCATATCCTAACAACAACAGTGTCAAAGAACTTGGGTTCTACTCTAACAGGAACAAAAAGCCTATCCTGACATTGAGAAATAATATTCTATACATATATTTATAGTTCAATTAAATTTTCAAAACCTACCAGAAATATTTTGGGACTCATTTTTGTTGTAAATTTTTAGTAATATTGTGAATTTTTATCCCATGTAGATTACTTCATTGAAAACAGAGGCTTGAATTTCCCGTAATAAACATTTAGCCTGTTCTCGAACACCTACCATGCGAGGAAGCTCATTATTGACTAAATCAATATATTTTACTGATGCAGTTCTAACATTTCCCTTACTGTAAAATATTTTTCTGTAGCTTCTACCAACCCGTCCCAGTCTGAGCTCTTGGGGTCATACCGAACAAATGTTTTTCTCTTCCAGGAAAGAATTCTTTAAATACAGTATTTGCATCAACTGTGGAATGTTCGTCATCCAGTTTTTTCCCCGTTTTTTCATCATCTGTTTAATCATGCTTCTCTGGCTTCCAGGTTAGACTTGAAAAGAATAGAGGCTATTGTAGCAAAGGAAAACTAGCAAAATAGTGGAGGAATTGGAATCAGAATCCACAGCCATTCAGATTTCATCTTGTTGATGGATGCCAAAAGATCTCTCCTACCGTGGAATATTAAAAAGAGAAGACACATACATATACTGTACTTTGAAAAAAAACAGTGTTGTTGAAAGGAAATTTTTGTATGAAGTTTTCAGTGACTAGATACACCTCAAATGTGAATTTAGGTAAGATTATGGATTTTTTTAAAAAGACAATTATTTTTAGAGTAGTGTTTGGTTTACAATAAAATTGAAAGGAAGGTACAGATTTCCCACATACACTTTGCCCTCACACATGGATAGTCTCCTAGATATCAACATCACTCATCAGTATGGTCTTTTTTTTTTTTTTTTCAAAGATGAACCTACATGGCACATCATAATCTCCCAAAGGCCATAATTTCATGCATGGTGTTGTACATTCTATGGGTTGGACAAATGTATAATGACCTTTATCCATCATTACAATATCATACAGAATATTTTCAGCTGTGAAAATCCTCCGTAATCTGCCTATACTTCTCTACCTCCTTAACGTCTGGTAATTACTGATTTTTTTTATTGTTTCTATAGTTTTACCTTTTTCAGAATGTCATATAGCTGTAATCATACAATATGTAGTCATTTCAGACTGGCTTCTTTCACTTAGTAAAATGCATTTAAGTTTCCTCCAAGTCTTTTCATGTCTTGACAGCTCATTTCTTTTAGTACTAAATAATATTCCATTGTCTGGATATACCACAATTTATTTATCTATTTACCTACTCAAGAAATCTTGGTTGCTTCCAGTTTTTGGCAATTATGAATAAAACTGCTGTAAATATCCATGGACCAGTTTTGTATGGTCATAAGTGTTCAACTCCTATGGATAAATACCAATGAGCACAACTGTTGATTATATGGTAAAAGTATATTTAGTTTCATAAGAAACTTCTAACCTGTATTTCAAAGTGACTGTACAATTTCACATATCCACCAGCAACATATGAGAGTTCTTGTTTCATATCCTCATCAGTATTTGGTGTTGTCAGTATTCTGGATATTGGCCATTCTAATAGGTGTGTAGTGATCTCATTGTTGTTTTAATTTGCATTTCCTTCATGACATATGATGTGGAGTGTCTTTTCATATACGTATTTGCCATCTGTATATATTCTTTGGTGAAGAATCTGTTAAGATCTTTGGCGTATTTGTTAAATCAGGTTGGTTGTTTTCTTACTGCTGAGTTTTAAGAGTTTTTTTTGGAATATTTTGGATAACATTCGTGTATCAGCTGTGTCTTTTGCAAGTATTTTCTCCCAGTCTATGGCTTATCTTCTAATTCTCTTGACACTTTCTTTCACAGAGAAATTTTAACTATAATAAAGTTTAACTTATCCATTATTTCTTTCATGGATTATATCTTTGGTGTTGTATCTCAACAGGCATCACCATATCCAAATGTTGATTTTATTCAACAGAGTTTTATAGTTTTTCTTATATAGATCTTGTAAATATTTTGTCAGATTTATACCTAAATAATTTATTCTGGGGGTGCTAATGTAAATGCTTTTGTGTTTTTAATTTCAAATTCCACTTATTCGTTGCTTATATGTTGGAAAGCAACTGATGCTTATATATTAACTTTGCATCCTGCAGCTTCGCTATAATCACTTACTAGTTCCAGAAGGTTTTTTGTTGATTCTTTTAGATTTTCTGCATAGACAATCATGTCATCTGCAAAGACAGTATAATGTCTCCTTTCCTACTTTATGTACCTTTTATTTCCTTATTATATTAGCAAGGACTTTCAGTATGATATTGAAAAAGAGTGGTTAGATGGCACATTCTTGCCTTGTTCCTGATCTTAGTAGGAAAGATTTGAATCTGTCGCCATTAAGGATGTTAGCTGTAAGGTTTTTTGTAGATAGTCTTTATCAAATTGAGAACGTTCCCCTCTATTTCTCGTTTACTGAGAATTTTTATCATGCATGTGTGTTAGGTTTTCTCAAATGATATTTCTGCATCTATTAATACAATCATGTGATTTTTTTTTTTTTTAGTCTGTTGATGTGATGGATTACATTAATTAATTTTCAAACATTGAACCATCCTTGCATACCTAAATCACACTTGACTGTGGTCTATCATTCTTTTTATACTTGTTTAGATTCAATTTGCTAATATTTTGTTGGGGATTTTTATATCTATGTTCATGAGACATATTGGTCTATAGCTTTCCTTTCCTGTAATGTCATTGCCTGGTTTTGGTATTACAGTAATGCTGGTCTCATAGAAAGAGTTAGGAAGTATTCCCTCTGCTTCTACCCTCTGAAAGAGATTGTAGAGAACCAGTATAATTTCTTCCTCAAATATTTCATTAAATTTACTGGGGAACATATTTGAACTTGATGCTTTCTGTTTGGGGAGGTTATTAATTATTAACTCAATTTCTTTAATAGATATAGGTCTATTCAGATTGTGTGACTTTTGGGAAAGTGTGTCTTGCAAGGAGTTGATTCATTCATGTAGTTTAACAGATTTATGGGCAAGAGTTGTTCATAATATTGCTTTATTATCCTTTCAATTTCCATGGGATCTATAGTAATGTTCCTTCTTTCATTTCTGATATTAGTAATTTGTGTCCTCTTTTTTCTTAGTTTACTTGGCTAGAAACTTATTGATTTTTTAAATCCTTTTAAAGAACCAGCTTTTGGGTTCATTGATTTTCTCTATTGAGTTCCTGTTTTTAACTTCATTGATTTCTGCTCTAATCATTTTTTATTAAGGTATTGATTTTTATTTTCTTTTTGTTGTAAAAAACTTAAAATATATACAAAATAGATATAATGGTTTAATGAACCTCAATATATTCATCTGTTAGCTTCAATTTTTATCATTCCATAGCTTCCCTTATTTTACCTATACCTCCACTTTTTTTCTCCCTCAATTTTTGTTACTTTGAAGATAATTCTAGTCATCTCATCTTATCCACAAATATTTCAGTATATTTCACTAAAGGTAAGAACTTTTAAAAATCATAACACAGTATCCTTTAGCATAACTAAAAAAATTTAATAATAACTTCATATCATCAAAAAGCCAGTCATTGTTTGTTTTTCTGCTTGAATTCCTAATTTTCTCCTTTTATTTTTTGATTGAAGTATAGTTGACATATATTAGTTTCGAGTGTACAATATAATGGTTCAGCAGCTATGTACATTTTGAAATGCTCACCATGATAAATGTAGTTACCATCTGTCATTATACAAAATTATTATAATATTATTGACTATATTCCCTATACTGTACTTTTTTATCCTTGTAGTTTATTTATTTGATAACCAGAAATGTATAGCTCCTAATTCCTTCCACCTGTTTTGCCTATTCCCCAACCCCCTTTCCTCTGGCAACCACTAGTTCTCTATATTTATGAATATTATTTCTCATTTTTGTTTGTTAGATTCCACATATAAATTAAATCATATGACATTTGTCTTTCTCTGACTTGTTTTATTTGTCTGTTCTAATTCTTATTATTCCTTTTTACCTGCTTACTTTGGAGCAAATGAATTTGGTCGAGTTTCCCGAGGTGGAAACTGAGATAATTGATTTTTGATATTTCTTCTTTTCTAATATTTGCATTTAATGCATTCACAAATTTCCCTCTAAGCACTGCTTTTGCTGCATCCCATACATTTTGATAAGTTGTTCTCCTTTTCATTTAGTTCAAAATATTCTAAAAGTTTTCTTGAGATTTCTTTTTAGCCCCAACATGCTATTTAGAATTGTGTTAATCTCCACCTATTTGGGGATTTTCCAGTTCTCTTTCTGTTATTGATTTTTAGTTTAATTCCATTATGGTTTGAGGGAAGAAATTGTATGATTTCTCTTCTTTCCACTTTGTTAAATTGTGTTTTATGACCCAGAATGTGATCTGTCTTGATGTATGTTCTGGGTAAGTTTGAGAAGAATGTATATTCTGCTATTATTGGGTGAAGTCGTCAATAGATGTCAATTATAACCGGTTCATTGGCGGTGCTGTTGAATTCTACTATGTCTTTAATAATTTTCTGCCTGCTGGATTTGTTCCATTTCTGCAGAATGTAGAAATCTATGATATATGGATAGCGAATTCATCTATTTCTTTCTCACAGTCCTATCAATTTTTACCTAATGCAGTTTGATGTTCTTTTGTTAGGCACATACTTGTTAAGAATTGTTATGCCTATGTCCACAATAGCTAAACTATGGAAAGACCCTAGATGTCCATCAACAGATGAATGGATAAAGAAGATGTGGTATATATATATAATGGAATACTATGAGGCATCAAGAGAAACGAAATCTGGCCATTTGCAATGACATGGATGGAACTGGAG
>CM053604.1:128915300-128968989 GCA_028646535.1 Procyon lotor | reverse complement strand
AGGGGCACCTGGTTGGCTCAGTTGGTTAAGCATCGTTTTGATTTCATCTCAGGTCATGATCTCAGGGTCATGAGATTGAGCCCTGGGTTGGGCTCCACACTCACTGGGGAGTCTGCTTGAGATTCTCTCTCTTGCTCTTTCTCTCTCTCTCTAAAATAAATAAATCTTAAAGTGTGTGTGTGTGTGTGTGTGTGTGTGTGTGTGTGTGTGTACTTTTATTAGAAGATTCAACAATAACAGAGACCCTTCCCCTTTTCTCTAACATCCCTTATCAGATTACACTCTATAAAAAAATTGGGTATACGAAGAGGGGTGGGGAGAGAGTTGTAAATTCTTTGTAACATTTTTACCAATTGTGTTTGAAGAATTTTTGTATTATATTAGTCATTAGCATTTTTCATTACAGTTTGGGTCTCCCTAGGTTTTTGTTTTGTTTTATTTTGCTTTTTTTTTTTTTTTACTATACAATCGTGTTGTTCTTATTTTTAGTAATTAGCTTAATTTTGTCTTAATTCTTGTGGCTTTTGGAAAAAGTCATGCATTTACTAAGCGTGGACTCTTATTACCCTTTATATGTTTCCTGCATATAAGTGTAGTTTTGAGCTCATTTCATGACTGCTTAAGCTTTCTTTCCATTAGATGGTTCTATTTTTTTTTTTTTTAAGATTTTATTTATTTGACAGAGAGAAACACAGAGAGAGAGGGAACACAAGCAGAGGGAATGGTAGCGGGAGAAGCAGGCTTCCTGCAGAGCAGAGAACCCGATGCGGGGCTCGATCCCAGGCCCCTGGGATCTGACCTGGGCCGAAGGCAGACGCTTAACGACTGAGCCACCCAGGTGCCCCTCATTAGATGGTTCTAATTATAGCCTGAAACCTGATTGGATTTTTAAAAAATATTTTTAAAAAAAGTAGTAATAGTCTAAAACCTGGAAAATACAGAAAAGAATAGATAAATAAAATAGAAGTAGAGTTTCCATGAAGGGATAAGGGTTGTTAGCATTTTGGTATATCTCTTTTTGGTGTGCATAGGTGAGGGTATTAAGGAGAAATTGAGATGGCCAGGGACAGAACACTGGGAAACTAACATTGGTAGACTGGGCAGAGGAAAAGTCAGAGAAAGATATTGTACCAGTGAAGGGTATTGAAAAGGCAGTACAGGGTCATAAGATAATGAGAAAAGGGGGAAAGGATAAATGGGTGGAAAGCTGAGGACAAACTCATCACAAAGATTCATATTAACTGAGGCATATTCCTCAAGTGTCTCCACTACACCCTGCTACATAAAGGCACATAAATTCAAAATCCATATATCACCACTCCCTGACCTCTTTTACAGTCCTGTGTCCCTGATTATATACATGATATTGACACTCAGATGATATTTAATATTGTTAAAATATAATCATCTGATAAAATACAAGATACTCAGTTAAATTTGAATTTCAGATAAATAATAAACAATTTATAATATAAATGTCCTAAATATTACATGGTTTCTTGAGTTAATTTTGATAATTTATATTTTGTTAAAAGATAGCTCATCTGACCCATTTAAAAAATATATTACAATAAAGATAGATAGAGTATTTCCTTATAATTAAATAGAAATCTTTCTTCCTCCATTAGGATTTTTATATATGCTGCTTCTCCAGAAGGAATGCTCTTTACTTACCTGGCTTATCCTTGGCTTTCAGTTCTCAATTTAAATGTCATTCTTTCAAACATTTTCTCTGACCATCCATTCTAAAGTAGTTTCAACTTGATTCTTTTATAGTGCCTTCTTTTTTCCAATGATATTTATCACACGTTAAATTAGATATTTATGAGTTTACTCATTTCATGTCTATCATTCCCTTAAGACAGAAAGCTTCATGAAGGCAGTCTATTTTGTTCACCATCACATACCCAGAAGCTGATACAATGAATGGCCCCTATATGTAGTATTACATGAATGATTCTCTAAAAACACTTTTTTTTTTTATCCTGAGGAAGTGCCTGCAGTGGTTTCATGGTATCTAAAAGATGGTGAACTTCCTAAGTCTAATCCTAAGGCCTTCCTTCCTCCCCTCCACATCTATCATTCACTATTGCTCAGCTAGTAGATAGACCAGCCATCTCTTCAACCCTACACATAAGGTCTTTGCCTTACTGTTCCCTCTCACCTCTTCCCTTTAGGTCAATTTCTGACCAAACCATCTACTGAGGACAGTCCTCAAGCTGATCTCTTCTAAGAAGCCAGATCCAGCCTATACTCCTCTAATAGCTCCCTTGTTCTATGTGCCTATAGCACTCATGTATAATCCATTTTTAAAAAAGATTTTATTTATTTATTTGACAGAGAAAGACACAGTGAGAGAGGGAACACAAGCAGGAGGAGTGGGAGAGGGAGAAGCAGGTTTCCCACTGAGCAGGGAGCCTGATGCAGGGCTCCATTCCAGAAGCTCAGAATCATGACCTGAGCGGAAGGCAGACGCTTAATGACTGAGCCATCCAGGCATTCCATGTAATCCATTCTTTAAGAACTATGAATTTGACTAAATAAAGCCTTGTCATTGTCAACATTTTTCATAAACCAGTTAATGATAGAGACTATGGCTACAGTTGGGAGTAGGAAATTCACCAAAAGGCATTTGGCCATTGAGTAAATTTGTCATTCTATGTATTTACCTAGAACCAGGAAGAAAGATATGGAGACGTCATAAAGGGTCTTATAGAACATGATTAAGAGGTTGAATTTTATTTAATATAATAGGAAACCATTAGAAGATTTTGATAGAATAATAACGTGATCTGATTTATGACTTAAAAAATGATCTCTGACTGCTTTGCAAAGATGTGTTGTGGTGGGACAAAATTGGAAGAAGAAAAAGACAATTGATGAAAGTTGATGGAAGATAAGAAGCAAGAGGGAGAGAATTAAGGATGACTCTTGGGTTTTTGACGTAAGTGATTGATATTTTTGGAGCTGAGGAAGAATTAGATGGGGTCAATTTGGGAAAAATTTAAGAGTAAAATTTCAGACAAGTTAAGTTTGAGATGCCTACTAGACATCCAAGTAAAGATGTTAAGTAGGCAGTATGTGTCTGAAGGTTAGAGCTAGAAATAAAAGTTTAAGAGGCATGAGGATGTTTGTTGATCATATTTATTAACTATGGGACTAGCAGGGTAGTGAGTAGAGATTAAGAAAGAAGCAACAAAAGACTGAGACCTGAGGCAAGCCAATATTCGGAGGATTGGAAAGGGAGATGCCAGCATCATTAAGGCAAGGACTATAACTTCTACTTCTTTTGCATCTCTCAGAGGGCCTGCTTCAACACTGGTCTCATAGTAAATGTTCCAAAAACATTCACTGAAGGAATGAACAAATAAATTGCTGGAAAAGTAATGGGTATGTTGCCATACCATGCACCTCTTCTGAATACGTCCAGGCCAGAGCACAAAATAGTGTTTCTGTCACAGTCTCACTCACTAGGATGGAAAGTTCCACACCTGGCAAGCACTTACTGGTAGTATTTTTTTTTAACACTTAATAAATTACATGTTTGAACCAAAGTTTTCTCTTCTTATTTTACTTGAGTGCAGCAAGTGGAAAAACATCTCAACCAGTATATTCCAATCTAATACATTGATTATTTTTTTATTAGAAGACACCAAAGTTAATCCTTGGCAATCCATCAAGACCACGTATTTTCAAGTGCCAACAAGAGTGAGGTGACTTTGGCAAATCTGAAGCAAACTGCTCTATTTTCTTTTCTATTTCAGTTGAAGTATATGCACTTAAAATTCCTCCTGGAGTACATCCAAATTACAAAAGAAAACAAAGCTAAGAACTGAATATCTAAAGGAATAAGCAAGAGATCCTTAGATAGTTATTTATAGGTTTTTGGATTCAGATTTATGTAATTAATATTGTTCCTAAAACTGTATGATACTATTCATATCCAAATACTGGCATAATTTTTAAATGATCAATGCAGAGGATATAGAATCATGGACAAAGTATTTCCAATTAAGCAACAAATCATGGCCACCATCATAAAATAGGGATTTGCAAATTTTGATTATGTGAGAGTATTTGCCATCAGAAGGCTTTTGAATGGTTGAGTTAAATGAAGACTTAAAAAGAAAAATTATCCCACTAAATCGCCAAAAGTAACGGGTATGCAGTTTAAGTGTTCAGAGATTTATGGTGGAATGCTCGTACAAGTAACTGATATCATTTCTGGGAACTGGTATTAAGAGCAGTGGAATGAAACAGAGTTGATGAATTAGACAGAAAGGGCAGTTCATTTTCACATTTCTTTCAAAACACAGCAGAGAGAAGCAAAGGCTGCAAAAACAAATGAAAATTCCAGCCCAAAACTTGACATTTAAAATATCAAAAATTATAGTTGGAAGAGATTAAAATTGCCATATAACCCATGATGTTTCCCATTCATCTTTCTTGGGTGATGAAAAAAACTGTCATTTCAAAAAATCTTTCTTTCTTATTAACTGTGTTAGAAGAGGTTTGTGATAGAATGCCCCCTGAAGTAGAACTTCTTAAAGTGTATGTTACAGAAGAGGTGGTGCAAGAAAGTGGATAAGCCTTTCAAATATCATTAAACCAGGCATGATCTGCCCAGGTACCCAAGAGACCTACATCAGTGGAAACATGAAGTTCACCTCTTTCCTGAAAGTAATCTTCCTTCAAAGAATGCATTCAGAGAATGCTTTAGGATGATATGAATATTCAGTCTTGCATCATTCTACTTGTTTTCCTGGCTATAATAGATCATCAGCAATGGAAAAAAGGACCAGCATTTGGGAGAGCTTTTCATAGCTTGCATAATTAAGTTAAGGAATTTTAAAGAGGAATTTTTATAAGCCTGAAAAGGAAAAAGTGTTCCCTTTATCTTAGCAGTACAGACACTGTAGTGTGTTCTATGGTAGGGACATCAAGGATGAATTCAGTGAATTCCCTCTTTGTATCACACATTTATACCAGTTCCTTTTTAGGAATAAGGATTTTAAAAGCAAAAAAAAATTTCCTTTCTTAGACACTTCCTTTCTTAGACATAGAGTAGGTAATATAGAGATGTATCTACTCCATTAAAAGACTAACATTATATGCTTCATTACTCTTGTATGATTCTGAGAGTTGGAATAATAAGGTCCTGTTACATGGGATCAGATTCAGAGTGGACATAGGCATTAATCATAAATCACAGTGAAGGAGCTGTCTCTTTTTAAACCTATGATTAAGTGACTCTCCCAGTTAAGGAATGTACATTTTCTGGTCCCTTTTCATCTGATTGCTTTCTTTTATCTGAGGAAGCATTATCTTTTTCAAAGTATATCCATCTCCTTAGAGAATCCCTTTCTCTCTTTCTCTTCTGATTCAACACATAAATACATTTCTGCTCTAGTTTATGGCAATAATTTGCAGTAGAATAAGTGATACAAAGTGATATTTAAGAAAAAATACATACCCTTTCTTCTCCGTTCCTTTTGGTCTTCTTGGCAGAGGAATCCTCTTAAATGCTCCAATTCACTGAGTGAGTTTGGGCAAAAGGAGAAAAAAGGAGGTGCTACAAGGAGGTTCTTTACAAATAAACCTTTGTCTGCCTCGTCTCTTTCCTGGGATTGACAGACTCACCGATCCAGCCAGGACTGGGGAGGAGGGCAGTGGAAGAGAGACAGGGCTGAAAGAACTGCCTCCCTTGGATTCTTCCAAGCCAGGCAAGGAAGAACTGAACAGCTCCTTTACAGAGGAAAATAACTAGTCTATGCAAGAACCTCAGGGAGGCAGACACTTGGAGCAATAAATCTCCCAGTAAAACCTGAGAGATTTAAAAAGAGCACAGAGTAATTTTAACCTTAGAAGAAGTGTGTGTGCGTGCGTGTGTGAGAAAGAGAGAGAGAGACAGACAGACAGAGACACAGAGACAGATGGGGACAGAGAGAGGAGGGAGAGAAGAAGAAGAGAAGGAGAGAAGGAGGAGAAGTGGCTAACATGATTTAGGCAAATAGCCGAGCACCTCTTCCTTTTTCACAGTTTCTTTGTGTTTTTTCACTAAGTTTTCCTCACTGTCTAGATCTCTTATTATAATATTTTGGCTGAATGTATGTTCAAACTCTCCAAGTCCTCACCCAACGAGTAATTACCAGTCAATGGAAAGTAAAAAGTAAAATGAATAAAAAAGAAATCTGTGTCTCAAATACAAAAGGAATTTCACTCTGTTTTGAGCAAACTGCACTAGAATTGTAGCATCTGTTAACTATCCTTTAATTATTGGTTATTAATTTTTTAAAAATTCGATTTGGAGTAACGTTGCAGGAGTTGGAAAAATTAGAATATGGATTATCTAGACAGACAATGGAGGGAAAGCCTTCTAGATAGTATAAAGAAAGTCAGGAGGGGTGAAGGAGAGGGTAACAACTCTGGGGATCACAAGTAGTTTAGTGTAGCTGGATCTGGGGATGGCAGAGTATAAAATTAGAGGACCAGAAAGAAGCAAGTTCATGAAGTACGCTATATGCTACATTGAAAATTTTGGATTTTACCCTGAAAGTGAATGGAAAGATGATGAAAAGTATTAAAAAGGATGAAGCCCCTGACTGCAGTGTGCAAGAAAGATGATATAGGAGGAAGGAAGCTAGGGACAGATGAGGGGCCTTCGTAGTAATCCAGAAGAGAAGATAAGAAGCAAAGCTGAAAATATTTGGTGATCAATTAGGATTTTATGTTTAGGGTAGAGGTAGTTGAAAGAAGGAGAGGAGACTTTATTAACTTACAGGAGTCTTGAATGGATAATGCATTATTCATCTAAGGAAAAGAATACAAAAGGAAGAACAATTTTGGTGGAACAGGAGGGGAAGATAGAAATGAGTAAGTTTATTTTTTATTGTTTCAACTGTTTTTATTTTTTTATTTTAATTCCAGTATAGTTAGCATACAACGTTATAGTTATTTCAGTTGTACAATATAATGGTTCAACAATTCCATACATCTCCCTGTGCTCATCATGACAAGTGTTCTCCGTAATCCCCATCTCCTATTTCTCCCATTCCCCCACCCACCTCCTCTCTGTGAGCCATCATCTTGTTCTCTATAGTTAAGAGTTTGTTTCTTGGTTTCTCTCTCTTTCTTTTTTCCTTTGGTTATTTGTTTTGTTTCTTAAATTCCATATATGAGTGAAACCATACGGTGTTTGTTTTTCTCTGCAGAACCAACTTATTTCACTTAGCATTATACTCTCTAGCTCCATCCATGTTGTTGCAAATGGCAAGATTTCATTCTTTTTGGGGCTGAATAATATTCCATTGTGTATATATATGCCACATCTTCTTTTTTTTTTTTTAAGATTTTATTTATTTAACAGAGAGAAACACAGCGAGAGAGGGAACACAACCAGAGGGAATGGCAGTGGGAGAAGCAGGCTTCCTGCCGAGCAGGGAGCCCGATGCGGGGCTTGATCCTAGGACCCTGGGATCATGACCTGAGCAGAAGGCAGACGCTTAACGACTGAGCCACCCAGGCGCCCCTATGCCACATCTTCTTATCCATTCATCAATTGATGGACACTTGGGCCGCTTCCATATCTTGGCTATTGTAAATAATGCTGCTGTAAAGATAGGGGTGCCTTATATCTCTTTGAAATAGCATTTTTGTATTTTGGGAGTAAATACCCAGTAGTGCAACTCCTGGATTATAGGGTAGTTCTATCTTTAACTTAATTTTTTTAAGATTTTATTTATTTATTAGAGAGAGAGAAAGATCACAAGTAGGCAGTGAGGCAGGTGGGGGCGGGGGAAGCAGGCTCCCTGCTGAGCAGAGAGCCTGTTGCAGGGCTCCATCCCAGGACCTGGGGATCATTACCTGAGCTTAAGGCAGATGCTTAACCAACTTAGCCACCCAGGCACAACTATTTTTAACTTTATGAGGAAACTCCTTACAGTTTTCCTCAGGGACTGCACCAGTTTGCATTTCTACCAATGGTGCAAGAGGGTTCATTTTCTCCACATCCTTGCCAGCACTCGTTGTTTCCTCTGTTTTGGATTTTAGCCATTCTGACAGGTGTAAGAAGATATCTCATTGTTGTTTTGATTTGCATTTTCCTGATGATGAGTGATATTGAACATCTTTTTAAAATATATTTTATTTATTTGAGAGAGAAAGATAGCACAAGCAGGGGCAGCAGCAGGCAGAGGGAGAAGCAGACTCCCTGCTGAGCAGGTAGCCTGAAGCAGGACTTGATCTCAGTACCTTGGGATCATGACCTGAGCCGAAGGCAGACGCCCAACCAACTGAGCTACCCAGGGTTCCCTATCGAGCATCTTTTCATGTTTGTTGGCCAGCTAAATATCTTCTTGGAGAAATGTCTGTTCATGTCTTCTGTCCATTTTTAAATTGGATTATTTGGGTTTTGGGTGTTGAGTTCTGTAAGTGTAAGAGCAAAATAGAAACTAATAGAAACTATTCAGCCTTCACTCCATCTTAAGAGCTATCTATCTTATTTACCTTATGTCAGTCAATCTAGACCAGAAGTATGGTGCCAACCCAAATTGCTTTTCCTATAAACAGTTTCTCTCTTTTTCTCTGTTTTACTGTTATTTCCCTGTGTGTCTAATTCTTTTTTATTTTCCTTATTGCACTGCTCATTTTGTTGCCTTGCATTTATTCCACAACTGGTGAGGATTGTTGACTCATTTTTATATTCAACAATATTCGAATCCTAATATGCCTGCCACCATATTTCTTGCATGCCTGCTTCAAGTGGTGCCAGTAACTCTAGACAATGAAGTGACTACTAATGCCTCTGGATCATTTTCCTAGACACTTAGGAAAGATTTCCCCTAAACAACTCATTTTGATCCTGGCTTCCTAGTGCCTTCTTGTGTCTCAAACATTTACTTATTACTCTCTAGGCATCCCACCATTTCTAGAGAGAATTATTGAATGTTGTTAAATTTAAGAACGTTTGCTATTATTTCTCCTGACATCCTTCACACAGATTTGCCCATTTGAAAAGCAATGGAATTGCAAACCAAGGCCTGCAATTGGAGAGGTTGCCCTTGTGACTTTTAATTGGGGGCTCAAATCTGAAACCATTATCTATCTTCTTATAAGTGGCATTTTGTTTGTTTTTGTTTTCTCTCTTCACGGCCAGTTACTCAGACCTCATCCAGCCCTGGTTTGTATTGCTCTGGAGACCATCTCTCTCTTTGAGACGGTGTCTGGGACCTCCCAAAGTAAAGCTATTATGTGGGGTAGGTTAGGACTTTTAAATATATTCTCCAGATTTCTAGAAAATATGTTTTGCTAGATTTTCATGTGATATTTACTATACGTGTGTGTAATTTATATAGGTATATGTTATCACCCTATGTCCAATCAGGTTTGTTACAAATAGAAAATCCCCGCAAATTAGTGAGAGTCAATTCATGAGTAGAGAAAGATTTGATAGAGAACTTAAGCAATTATGTTAAAAGTATTGTTATTAAATTTGAAAAGCAAGCTGATTAGTATTTTGTAAACAAACCAACAATAACAACAACAAAGTCCTTCCGATCAGTTGAAGTCTCAGGAGATGTCTTACATACAAATAATTATAGACATTGTACATCCTAAGCTTATGAAGAAAATGGGAACACACATAAGCTCTTCCTCTGATTTCTAGCTGGGAGCTCATGCATATGCCCTGATTTAGAATCTGCTGCTCCTCTGTTCCGTAATTGACCCCTTTCTCTCATCTCCCTCGGGCCCAAATCCTTCTGGAGTCACTAAGATTGGCAGTGTGGGGAGAAGCAGCAGCTGGTTTCGACCTTCACACGCTCCTCCTAAGAGAGAAGTAGGACCTGTTTTTCGTGACTATTCTTGACAAACGGAGTTTCAAGATAATTATACTAGTGGAAAACGAATCCTCAGTCTATTTGTTGCAATAATAATGAGCCACAGATAAAACTCTCCTTGAAAATTTCTTTAAAATCAGTTAAAAAGAAACAACCTGTTTTGTTAACTTATTTTTGAACCCTGTAAAAGAGTATTCTTTTTGATTAAAACTAAAGTTTCCCTTCAGATTTCCTCTGAAGTTGGAACATTTGGGGCTTAGAATGGTTTTTGCAACTGGGTTGAACAAGATAACCTCTATTACTCAAACTTAGCTTTCTGCCTGAAGTAGAACTTATGAAAACAGACTCCACTGAGTGGTCTCAAGGGAGGCCCTGGAGGAGGCCCCAGAAGTACCAAGGAGCTATTGTGGAAGGTGCCGAGCTGGTGCCACCACGACAGGGACAGGCACAGAGCACCGCTTCCAAAAGCATTCCTGGGGCACCTGGGTGGCTCAGTGGGTTAGACAGAGCCTCTGCCTTCTGCTCAGGTCATGATCTCAGGGTCCTGGGATCAAGCCCCGAATCCGACTCTCTGCTCAGCAGGGAGCCTGCTTCCCCCTCTCCCTCTACCTGCCTCTCTGCCTACTTGTGATCTCTCTCTCTGTCAAAACTGTCAAATAAATAAGTAAAAAATCTTAAAAAAAAAAAAAAAAGAGGCATTCCTATGCGCGTGCATTCTCAAAGGGCTGATGTCCTTAGGAAATGTTGGGATTCCCACACAGGCAGTGGGGGCTTTAATGGGGATTGGAGAGGGAGACTTCTTGCTCAGACACTTGTAATCGGAATAGCAAACACAAGACCTCTTTTACCTGGGCACGGAGAGGGAGGCAGCCTCTGAGAGGGCTGGACTTTTTCTCAGCATTTATGCATCCTGAGTAATGTGATCTTTAAATATGATAGAAATAAAGTCAAAAAGATGAGCAGCAGGAGAGAAGCGTATCAAGAAAAACTTACCCACTTTTAGGGAGCCCATGGACTATTTAGAAAGAGTGATAATGTTAACATGAAAACAAACTTGGGCAGGAAAAGAGGCCAAGAAGGTAAGGAACTTGAATATAACCCCTTTAGTTTCCTAGCAGTCTAAAAGAGGCACTGGACTGATAGTAAATAGTCATAGCCCAGATCCCAACAATAATTCCGTGGTTTGTTGGAAACAACCCGCTTATTAAACCTAAGAAAATCAAAAGATTAAGTGTGCCAACGTGTGTTCTTTGTAGATCCTGAGTTATTTCAGACGTACAAGCATCTGGCTGGTTGGTAATGATAACAATAACAGTAATGATACTAGTAGTAATAATGTCATTGCCAAGTGTGCTAAACATTTAGAAATGTTGGTTTATTGAGTCTAAGCAACATTCTTTTATGAGGTAATTTTTCAGATGGGGGAACTGAGCCTCAAAAAGATTAGGTAACTTGGCCAAGATCGCACAGCTGAAACTGGAAAGCAAGACGAAACTATACTCTTAGCTTATTGCCTCAATAAGTAGTAAAAGGAGTAGAATGAGAGATTGGAGATCCTAATACTATTCAAAAATGTTGTAGCCCATAATTTGAGTGTGAGTGAACCACACATAATCTCCGTGACTCCTAAGGGCCACCTTTCTCTTTTCATGCCTCCTTGCCTTGAAATAATTCTTCCTTGGACACTTATAAACTTGAATCAGCTAACTAGGGTTTCCTACAAAGTCAGATATGGAAAATTGTCAAAATGACATTCCTTTGGTAGAATTTCTAAGTAATTATAGTTTCAGGAGTAAAATTATGAGTGTACCAGACACTCAGCAAATTTGTTGAATGAATGAATTAATAAAATAAATTAAATGGACAAAATACTTGGGTAGAGGGTAGGTTTTTGGAAATTATTCACCATTCAGTAATTATTTATTGAGTGTCTATTATGTATTATGACTAATATTACAGTGTCACTGAGGGAAAAGTTCAGCAGCTAGTCACCAGTGTTTATTTAAGGCCTTTTCCAAAGTGTAGGCTATTAAGTTCTACTATGTATCTTGTTTTCTTCCTTATAAAACAGAGGGTTTAACTGGTGATTTTTATGGTCCCTTCCATTTCTCACTTTCTATGATTGTATGACCCTCAATGTTATTTTAATAAACTTCTAAATTTTAGAATAGTTTTATACGTACAGAAACTAATGCTAATAGTACAGAAATTTCCCATATGTGCTACACCCCGCAATCTCTATTATTTAACATTTTGCATTAGTGTGGTGTGTTTGTTACAATTAGTCAGTATTGATACATCATTATTAACTAAAATCCATACTTTATTCATTTTTTTCTTAGTTTTTACCTAATATCCTGTTCTAGGATCCCCTCCAGGACACCATATAATATTTACTTATCATGTCTCCTTAGCTTTCTCCTGGCTGTGATGGTTTCTTAATCTTTTCTTGTTTTTTGATGATCTTGACAAGTTGTTTTGTTTTCAAGTAATCTCTATACCCTATGTAGGGCTTGAATTCACAACCCAGAGATTAAGAGTTACATGCTCTATTGACAGCCAGCCAGGTGCCCCTGATCTTGACAAGTTTTGAGGACTACTGGTTAGTTGTTTTACAGAATGTCCCTCAACTAAGATTTGTCTAGTATTTATTGTATGATTAAGTTTGGGTTATATGTTTTTGAGAAGAAGACCACACAGTTAAAGTGCCATTTTCATCACATCATATGAAGGGTACATACTGTGAATGTGACTTATCGTCACTGATAGTAACTTTGGTCACCCAGCTGAGGTAGCGTTTGCCAGGTTTCTCCACTGTAAAGTTAGTCTTGTCCTCCCCCTCTCCATACTGCACTCTTTGGAAGGAAGTCATTACGTGTAGCCTACACTTAAGGAGTTGGAAGTTATGTTCCATCTCCCTGAGGACAGAGTATCTACATAAATTTTTTGGAATTCTTCGGCACATGAGATTTATCTATTCTCCCTCATTTATTTATTTATTCATTTATTTGTTTATGTCAGTATGAACCCATGGATATTTACTTTATACTTTGGATTATAATCCAATATTGCTTTTAGAAAGTTTTTTATAGCTCTAATGGTCCTAGCTTTGGCCACTGGGGGCTCTTTCAGCTATATCTTGTGTCCTCTCTATATATACCCTCGTCAGATGTTTGGGTTTTATTGTTTTTCTTTTGTTTCCCCCAACATTTCTGTTCCACTACTCTAAGGTGTTCCAGGCTCATCTTGTATATTTCCTGTCCTAGTCTCAGAATCAACTATTTCTCCAAAAAGCCCTGGTTTCTTTTATTGGGCAGTGGATTAAAAACCAAGTGTAGTTACTAGGTAGGCTCAATGCTACTGTTTTGTCATGACTTTTAGGCCCTCCCAGCTCACAGAGCAAGGAAATATATATATTTTTTCCTTGTGTATACTCATCTATATATGTACATATATCTATACAAATTTCTCTATATAACCATTTTATCTGCATCAAGCTAAACATGAATTTACACTGATGTCTCTAACTTGAATCCATTACTACATGAAATGTTCTAGCCTCCTCCCTTTGCTTATCTGTAGCCTCCTGCCACTCAGACAGTGAGAAGCCTGTCCTTTACCATCTGCCATTTATTCAGTTGTTAAATTACAGTATGCATCTATAGAAGTATCAGAATTATCATCTGTATCCTGTCATAAATAATTTTATCAACTAGAGTACAGTACTTATGTATAGTATCTTTCTTTTTAAAGAAAGATTTGTCAGAGAGAGAGAGAGAAAGCAAGCAGGTGGGGAGCAGCAGGCAGAGGGAGAAGCAAGCTCCCTGCTGAGCAAGGAGCCCAACTTGGGACTCGATCCTAGGACCCTGGGATCATGACCTGAGCTGAAGGTAGACACTTAACCGACAGGCACTCAGGCATCCCTATAAAGTGTCTTTTTGCTTTCAATGTTATAGACTCTACTTCCAAAGTTACTTAGGTCCACACCTTTCCCCCAACACACCCTTCAGTGAGGATTTTTTTTTTACATTTTAAATATAGTTAGATTGTTTTCTCACATTCTGCTTTCCATACTGGGATACTCCAACCTCTTAAATTTTTTAAATTTACATGTATTAGGATTCAGTCTTTGTGCTATAAAGGTCTATGATGCTATATACATAGCATCATAGCATCATGTATCCATCATTACTACATTATGATACAGAATAGTCTCACTGCCCCCAAATATCTCCTGTACCTAATCTACTCAGCCTTCCCCCTGCCCAGAACTCCTGGCAACCATTGATCTTTTTACCATTTCTAGTTTTACCTTTTCCAGACTCTTATATAATTGGAATCATATAGTATGTAGACTGTAGAGTCTGGTTTCACTTAGCAATATATATTGAAGAGTCATTATATTTTTATGGTTTGATAGTTGATTTCTTTTTAGCACTGAATCATATTCCATTATATAGATCTGCTACAGTTTGTTTATCCTTTTACCTGATAAAGAACATCTTAATTACTTACAGTTTTTGCAATTATGAATAAAGGTGCTACATATATTTATGTGCAGGTTTTGTTTGGACATGAATTTTGAAAAAAGTTGATCAATATCTTTTGATATTATTTTTTCAGTTTGCAATTGTTGGTTTATAATCATCTAGCTTTTATATGGCTTCTCAAGAATGGTTATTTTGTTTATTTACTTAATAATATTTTATTATTTATTTATTTGGCAGAGGGAGAGAGAGAGAGCTCAAGGACAGGGAGTGGAAGAGGGAGAAGGAGGCTCCCCACTGAGTAGGGAGCCTAATGCGGGGCTTGATCTCAGGACCCCAGGATCATGACCTGAGCCAAAAGCAGTCACTTAACCAACTGAGCCACCTAGATGCCTCTCAAATATAGTTATTTTAAAAATAATGAACAGTTGCACATAAAAAGTCTGTTCAGAATCAGGTACTATCTTTTATAAAAGCATAAACAATAAACCCATAAATATTTTATGGAATAGGAGAGCTTTAAATACAGGGAAATTTAGAAATATTTACATATGATGTTTTTTGGAATATGAGCAGACCTGTGGTCTACCAAGGCCATTTCTTTCATAATACAAATAGGGAATTTATAGGCACTGAATTAGCTGCAAAATGTTCCCTTTTTTGCTCTTTCACTAACAAAACATGTTAAAAATTACATGTTTGGAAATCCAAATACAAGCCTTTGCAACTTGAAGTAATAAATACACCACCATATTAGGTAAGTAAACCCAGCTTCCTTTATGTGTATGCATGTCAGATAGGACACATGAAATACCAAGAAATAATAAGCAATAGAAATATTTTCCCTACATTTCATTTTTAACACATGATATGTTTTACATACAGCATATTCCTATTAAAACATAGCTTGTGATTCCATAGGATATGGGTATACATTAGAGTGGGAGACAAGTATGTTCACTAGAAGTCTAAAACATGATAGCAATTCTACCAAAGAAAAAGAAAAAAGTCTTTTTATAACACTGTCTTCTATCAAATTGCAAGTTAGTCTTTGCCTTTAATACAAAGATGGTTCCTTCTTTGGGGATGAATTAACAGAAATTGCCCCCACATTGTTACACCTTGCAGAATTTTCACTGAATTTTCTCACAGTATCCAAGTGGCTTATGCTGATTGGTCCAGCAAAGCTTGAGTATAAAATATCCTGGCATCAGGGCGCCTGGGTGGCTCAGCTGGTCAAAGCCTCTGCCTTCAGCTTAGGTAGTGATCTCAGGGTCCTGGGATCGAGCCCCACATCGGGCTCTTTGCTCAGCAGGGAGCCTTCTTCCTCCTCTCTCTCTGCCTACCTCTCTACCTACTTGTGATCTCTCTCTCTCTCTGTCTGTCAAATAAATGAATAATATCTTAAAAAAAAATATCCTGGCATCAAGAAACCTTTAACATTGAATGGTACATTTTATTTTGTGTATTTAGTTACCTGACATAAAATATTTGAAAAACTGGAGAAGGCCGAGTACCAGTGAGAATGAGGGGCTTAAGAATATACTAGTTCAATACATGACTTTGTTAGTATTAGAAAATTAATGACTCTAAAGCCATGTTGGCAAATGCTGGCATTCCCCGACCTAAAAGGTTCTGGGATTTCTCTCATAGGAGCTTGACTCACTGAGAAATGAGGACTGATTTACCAAGAAGCCTGGAGGATTTGAGGGCTTTAATTCAGTGGGAGGAATTTAAGAGAGAATTCCTGGGAATCTGATTCTCTCTGAAGCAGAACATACCTTATGATGTATTACATGGGAGCTTCTGTAGATTGACCATGCCCCCTTTAAAGTACAAAAATAAAACAGGGAAAAATCTCTTTCTTTCATTTTTCTCTTCCCCATATAACAGGGGGCCCTTCAAATGCTTACTTACCCCCAATGTCCTAGAATCTCTTTCTACCCTTTGTTCCATTAAAAATTTATAAGTGATAGGCTCCATATACTCCCCTGTTTTAGCTACCTCTCAAATAGGGCCAAACTATTTACAACTAATAATTTTTAAGTGTTCCAACTTCCCAGAAACATTCACAGTGATTTGAAACTTTGTTCCTTTGTTTGTTTAGGCAGAGAAGCAGCAAGACAGACTAAGACATTTATTCCCTGGATCTTCTTTAATAGTTCCCTGAATACTCTTAATTATGCCGTTATGACGTAAGTTGATATACATGTCTCTGAGGAAAGGAAATTTACATAAATTGTCCTTCCCAGTATCCCCCTGATAGGCCAAATTAAATTTAACTAAGGCCAAAGATCCTCCAGAAAGAAACAGATTAGGACCCTATCCCCTCTCTTTTGAAGATTAGAGCTTTCTGAAGAACAGAAAAATCCCTGACAGAGATCCCCTGGTAGCAAGACCTATTCAAGTTCCCCCAAGAAGAAAGGAGGAATCTGGCATAATGACTTGGGCTCAACACCAGGGCCCAGAGGTTTGTGGGGACAGCGTGTTCTAGATACAGAGTGTAGCTGTGGTTAGAAACCCAATTATAACTGGCCACTTTGGCAAAGCTGTCATGTTTGGGGAACAGAGGCTGATTCTGTGCGTGTAAAACCAGTAAGCTGTCATTTTGGGAGCCCATGTCCTCAGTGCCTCTCTGCTGCCTGCGCAGGGTTCTACAGTTGAAAAGACATCCTTATAAGTAAGTCAAGGACGTATTAAAGGCTTAGGAGCCAGTTTTCAACAATGACACAGTGTCGAAGTGATGAAAATCAGAACTTTAAATGGACTGATTAGTTCTCCCCACGTGAAACTTTGAAACAATACTACTCCTTTTGGACTAAGTAACTTCCCAGGGTTCCTGGACAATTTAAGGAATGGTGAGTCCTTGAGAGAGGGAGATATTGAATTACCTACAATAAGGAGGAATGGAGGCTTAAGCAAGTAATTAGAAAAATAAAGAAGTTGCCCGGTTTTGCAATCCAAACTGATGGAGGTCATGCCGATTACATGTAATGTTAGTTTATTGTAAATTTCCAAGAGATGAAGTGTTTGTTAAATTTATTTAAGTGCCAAACATTTTTTCCTCTAAAGTAAGCATCTTGAGGGACTAGAATCCAAGGAACACTTGGAAAATGCGTCTCCAATGGTAGAATTTTAGATACTAAAAGTAGCAACATACCTGGGACATGGACCTTTTTCTGGCACCCACTCAAATGACTGTTAACTGTGACAGACTGAGTTCCACAGTTCTGTGATGCTAATGACAATATTCTGATAACACTAATTCAAGGAGGGCAGAGTGCACAGGGAGAGGGTACTGAAAAGATATCACAGCTTTCTCCTTGACTCCATCTATCCTTTGCCTCTGACTAATGACTACCTCTGACTAATGACTACCTCTTGCTGGCTGCTGAGTAAGGATTTTTGTTTTACTGTGTTAAGTACCCTCAGTGCCTAGAGCTCTGCTTGGCACCATGTAGGTGTTTAATAGCTATCTGTTGAATGAATGAACTTCTGGCCTTCACTGCTCTGGCAAAGTTATTAAAAAACTTAACATGGCCGGGACGCCTAGGTAGCTCAGTCAGTTAAGCGTCTACCTTCAGCTCAGGTCATGATCCCAAGGTCTGGGATCAAGTCTCGCATCAGGCTCCCTGCTCAGCGGGGAGCTTGCTTCTGCCTGTTGCTCCCCCTGCTTGTGTGCTCTCTCTGACAGATATAAAATCTTTTTTTTTTTTTTTTTTACATTTTTTTTTAATTAATTTTTATTAACATATAATGTATTATTTGCCCCAGGGTACATGTCTGTGAATGACAGATATAAAATCTTAAAAAACAAAAAACAAAACAAAACAAAACCCCACAAAAACTTAGCATGGCCTTTTTTCTTTTTCTTTTCTTTCTTTCTTTTCTTTTTTTTTTTTTTCATAGTTTATACCTTGCAGCTGCAGAGCAGATCTTTCTGAAAATTCAGCAAGTCTGAGAAGAGTAATAACTGGGAAATCTTGACTAGGTTTGGTAGGCCCAATTCTCTGAAACAAAGGGAAAATAACATTTCATTTAAAAATCAGTTGAAACCCACATTTGCCCAAGTTGAACCAACCTGGGATTGGGGGCAGGGTTATAATGAAGCCATTTCAAACTCCACCAGCTGAATCACTATTCCACAGCTCCACTCTGTGCCCA
This sequence comes from Procyon lotor, assembly GCA_028646535.1. NCBI lineage: Eukaryota > Metazoa > Chordata > Mammalia > Carnivora > Procyonidae > Procyon > Procyon lotor. Next base: position 128,950,502 of record CM053604.1, on the reverse strand, counting down.
ATCTAAGGATGATGTGTAACATATTTAACAACTGTAAGTTGTATGAATAAAGTGAATTCAAAAATTGGTATACAAGTAAAATATTAAAAATATTTCCTTTCTGGGGCGCCTGGGTGGCTCAGTAGGTTAAAGCCTCTGCCTTCAGCTCAGGTCATGATCTCAGGGTCCTAGGATCGAGCCCCATATCGGCGCTCTGCTCAGCGGGGAGCCTGCTTCCCCCACCCCCACTCTCTGCCTACTTATGATCTCTCTCTCTGTTAAATAAATAAATAAAATCTTTAAAAAAAAACTTCCTTTCTATTCTCTAAATTATCATGAAACTACTTATCATGTGATATAAGGCAAAATGGTCATCAAATCATTCTAATGATTTCTGAAGTCATTATTGTTTTTTAGAAATTACTTGCGTGGTCTTATTTTTGATAAGCTTTCGCAAAACTAAACATTGCTTGTCTCTAAGCTATGGTTTTACAGAGGAAACAGCACCCAACTCTTTCATTGACTTCCTCATGAAATTCATGGTGGTTGACTCTGGCACCAGGCACTTGCTGCAGTGTGGGGGTGACTGGGTGGGCTGTCCATCATGTTCTAGAGCCTATACCTGGGGGGCCTTTGCTTCTGCTCCCACCTACAAAATTATTCCCAGCAGGCCTGTCCCACACTTCTGCCAACCCTTGGCCTTTCCTGAGCAGCAGGCAGGGTTTAGATCCCCCCAGCTACCACCTTAGTCTGCTCAACTCATGCCCCATTGTCTAGATGCACTAATCCCATTACCCCCTACTTAGCGGCCATTGGATGATGTCATTCAGTAACATGTGGTCTAATTTAAGCTATTTACCAATTATTAGGACAGTATTTCTATATTTTAACCAGTAAGAATGCCATGCCAGTGTGTATTAGCTGAGCATCAGCCATGGCCCAGTTCCTTCCTAGTTGTTCAGAAAATCTCAGTCTTCTCCCAAATATGTTAGAACAGGGCTGTGAATGTCTTTCTTCTCTCTCAAGATATCTGCCATTTCTTCTGTCTCTCATTGCCATAAAATGACTTCCATATTTGTATACTGATTCCTGGAAGCAGCTACTGATTTTGCTTCATCTCTTGAAGTCACTCAAGTGGTGTTGCTCTTGCCAATACTCTATCTCTGAGATAATGCTGAAGAAAATCTTCATTGGCTTGAGTTGCCCAAGGTTACCAAACTAAGGCTGCCTTACTCTCTTTCTGACTTACTCCTATTACAACCCCGAGTCTCTAGATAACTATATCAGAAAACAACCTGAGCCTCATACCGCCCAGTTTGCTGTTGCCTCCCATAGCTCTCCATCTTTTGGACTAATCTTATACATTTCTTTTCTGTTTTATTGAGATATAATTGACATATATCACTGTATAAGTTTAAGATGTATAGTATAACGACTTGACTTACACTTATTGTGAAGTGTTTACTACAATAAGGTTAGTTAATATGCATTATCTCATATAGATTAAAAAAAACCATTTTCATTGTGATGAGAACTCTTAGGGTCTACTCTCTTAACAACCTTCAAATATATCATGCAGCAGCATATAGTTATCATGTACCTTACACTCTCAGTACTTATTTATCTTGTAACTGAGAGTTTGTACCTTTTGACCACCTTTATCCTGTTCTTCCACTCCACAACCCCCACCCCTGGTAGCCACAAGTCTGATCTCTTTTTCTTTTTTTTATTAAAGTTTTATTTATTTATTTGACAGAGAGAGAGATCACAAGTAGGCAGAGGCAGGCAGAGAAAGGGGGAAGGAGGCTCCCCACTGAACAGAGAGCCCAACGTGGGGCTTGATCCCAGGACCCTGAGATCATGACCTGAGCCGAAGGCAGAAGCTTTAATCCACTGAGCCACTCAGGCGCCCCTAATCTCTTTTTCTGTGAGTTTGGTGTTTTATTTCATTTTTAAGAATCCACATGTAAGTGAAATCATACAATATTTGCCTTTTTCTGTCCAACTCATTTCACCTAGCATAATGCCTTCAAGTTCCATCTATGTAGTCACATGTGGCAAGATTTCTTTCCTTTTCTTTGTGGATGAATATTCAAATGTGTGTATATATATGTGTGTGTATATATATATACACACCACAGATTGTTTATCCCTTCATCTGCCTATAGACATGTTGTTTCTATGTCTTGGCTGTTGTAAATACTGCTGGTATGAATATGGGGGTGCAGATATCTCTTTCCCATATATTCCCAGAATTGCTGGATCATATGGTAGTCCTATTTTTATGGAATGAAAAGTAGAACCTTGCCCTTTTTTTTAAAAGATTGATTTTATTTATTTATTTATTTATTTATTTATTTATTTATTTATTTGACAGAGAGAGAGATCACAAGTAGGCAGAGAGGCAGGCATAAAGAGAGAGGGAAGCAGGCTCCCTGCTGAGCAGAGAGCCCGATGCGGGGCTCCGTCCCAGGACCCTGAGATCATGACCTGAGCCGAAGGCAAAGGCTTTAACGCACTGAGCCACCCAGGTGCCCCGAACCTTGCCCATTTTTAATTGGATTATTTGTTTTTGTTATTGTCTTTTGCTGTTGAGTTGCATGAGTTCTTTATATATTTTAGATATTAACCCCTTATCAACTATATGATTTATAAATTTTTTCCCATTCTGTAGGTTATTAATTATTTCTTTTGCTGTGCAGCCTGTAGATGTTGACACTCATTTTGTCCAAGATAATTTCCCCTCAATAACTCAAGAGCATAGGAAGAGATCTTTGGTCCCCATTGGTTTAGGAGAACTGTTCTCGACATGGCAGGGCCTCAAAAGCAATCAGTTAGTTGTGTGGGACCAAGGTGTGAAGACTGAAAATTCCAGTTGACTCTGTATCCAGGGTTGGGAACCCTTAGCTTAAGGGGTCTGTTTTGGCTCCAAAGCAAGTACTCACTTTTCCCCTCCATTTATTAGGCCCACTGCCAGATGTACCCTCATGCCTCAACAGGATTAATTCTTAGGAAATTCATAAACAGTTTGGTTGTTACTTTGGGATTCCTGCCACTCTGTGAGCCACTCCTATGAACTCCTATGAATTGTGATGCACAATTTCCTTTAGGTTAATTCCATAAGTTACATTTGGGGAGGAAAAAAAAAACCCTGACATCACAAGGAAACCACTTTTAGTTGCTCCATTTCCTGGAGCCTACAGCTGGCAAAGTGCCTGAGACAAGATGTATTCAATTCAACTCAAAGCAGAGCTGTGTTAGGAGAAACAGATGGCCCACCTAAGGTGAAAAAATTACTTTCTTGGGGGGAAAGGCGGGGTGGTTTATTCATCTCTTCCTCTAGCAAGGCAGGAATGTGTGGAGGCAAAATAAACAAAACACATTACAAACACATTCCACAGATGAACAGAATAAATGGTGCTGAACAAGCCTATGGGAGGCATCTTCCTGCCCCCAGACAGGCTATAGGAGCTTGTCACGTGATTGTTAAAGTGCCCCCAGCTCTTGAAAATCATTCTGTCAGAGGAAGTAATAAGAACCAACACATAATTGAAGAGACTACCCATCATTAACCCTCTCTGAGAGCTGGTAATGAGGGACTGAGAAGACTGGGGATAGTCAAGATGAACCAAATACTGGTTCAGGAAAATGACTAGATAGAAAACAAAGCAGTGAGAATTGGATTGAGCTCCGTTTGAAGAAAACCAGGATTAATGTGGCTAGAGGGGTGGTAGATAGGTCATCTGCATTTGTTTACAACAGGGGAGACCAGGCAGTGAGAATTTGTGGATCATCTCACATTCTCCAGAGGAGAGAGACCCCTTTCCTGGAGGTTACCAGTGTTCTGATCAATTGGAAAGCACAGTCCTCTCAGAAGACTTTTCTACTACGGAGATGAAATACTCCTTAAGTTTATCCAACTCTTGTTCTAACTGTTCATTCAACAAGGAACATTCTGATTATGAATTTGGTTTCTCAGTTACCCTAATAATGGGCAGGATTGAGGGAACAAGTTTGGAGGTCACTGGAGAGATTTATTATATACTTGTTACAAATAAATACATTTGTGTCAATCTTTTGAGGGTTTGGTTAGCATAAGTTAGTTCTGCAACCTAATTTCCTAGCAATATGAACAAAATCCATTCTTTGGCCCTACACAGCTGATTATCAAACCCCACAACACTGAGACCACTGCCCCCATACTGCCATCCTGTAAGCTCCACCCAAGCAGCCCTGGGCCATCTTCTGTAACATCTGTGCCTCTCTTTAAATTAACACAAATTATCCCCAAAAGTCATCTCTTTACTTGCTTCTCTAAAATCAGCAGAAGATAATTCTGAATTATGTTCTCTGCAATGCGTTCTAGAGTCTCATAGCCCTGAACCTCAGGAAACAAGTCACTTTATCTGTGGCCATGTAGTGTCACTGAGTACACTGTAACCATAGAGTTTTACCAAGTAACAAACTTCCAGCTTCTTGTGGTCCTTGCTGTTCTCTTCATCTTGAGAGGATGGGCCAGAGTGAGGCCACATGATGTACCCAAGGTCTTTCAACATGTGTGTGTGTGTGTGTGTGTGTGTGTGTGTGTGTGTGTAGGAAGGGTTACACTACCAAACACCAGTCCTACCCAGACCCCCTCCTGTGATCAAATAAAAGGGACAAGTAATTTGAAAGCGAATGTAATTGGGCTAAATGAAGAAAAGATGGAGTGTTCTCATACAAAAGAGCAAAACTCAAAGTGTATTTCTTTGTGCCAGCGGTGCTCATTCGAGCTGTGGGAGAGTAGCACTTTGCTCATTTCTCTCCATCAGAGAGAATGTATGCGTCTATGACTTGCTCTGGCATTCTCATCCCTGACTCTTATAAAAGTGAACACCAACCCTTCAAGTACTCTTGCTTATTTGTCTCCCTCCTAGGGAATAAACAGTTGGCACTGTGCACCCCTGGGTGGATACTGCATACTTGTTTGCTGTCGGGCACTTGTCCATTGTCTTTTGGTGATAAATAATTTTTGCCCATCTCCAAAATGAGATGGAAGCAGCAATGACCCAACTCTGGGAATTATCTATTAGTGTTACATCCCAGAAATTGCCCTGTGTTCCTTGGAAAGAGCAAACTATCTTCCCTTTAAATGCAAAATAGAACTAATAATGTTGCACATTAATTTCTCCTCTAGCCAATACTGGAGAGTTGGCTGAAGGACTAATGATGATGACTATTGTGAAACTTCTCTCAAAATATTCATTTCATAAATAATATAAGAGATACAGTCACTGCAACTGAGATTTATAAGGGTTCTGTGAGGTGACAAAATGAGGTTTGCAATTCAGGATGTTTATTGCTCTCAGGGGCTGTGGCTAATATCTTATGAAGCAAAGTTTCAGTTGGGTAGAGATTGAGCAATTAGAACACAGATGCATTGTGTAACTCCTTCTTCCTCTTTACTTACTGTGGAACAGTGAATATATTAAGTCTCAAGCTACAGGCCAGCTTACTGGATTTAATTTTTGAGTATCTTCTATCCTGAGAAGTCAGCATTTCTTATAAAAAGTGGCTACAGATAATTAAGGTATGTGTCTCTGTGCTGATATTGAATTTACCTGACAGAGTTCACATAAGAACATCCTAATCATTTTTTTCTTTAAAGGGAAAAAGAATTGGTATCTACTGATTACTTGCTCTGTAGCCACACTGCCTTTATTGACAAATCTCTGAGATTAATGCTATTTCTCTTATGTTACGAATGAGATTGAGACTCAGAGAGATTCAGCAATTTATTGAAGACAATAGAGTACCTTGGAAGCCTAAATGACCATGTTCTCTTCTGGCCAATTTTATACAGAAGTAAAGTGATAATACTGTAGAGCTGGACTTTAGGATTTAAACCCAGTCTCTCTCACCCCCAAACCACTGCTCTTTTCATGGTACCATGTTGCCACATTAACATACAAGAAGCTAGAGAATTGCCACAGAGTTTGTTCTTTCTTTCTTGAATTTTACCGCTTTTTTTTTCAATTTTTGTTGTTGTTGTAGAATACACATAATATACAATTTACCACCTTAACCATTTTTAAGAGTGAAGTTCAATGGTATTAAATATAGTCATAACGTGCAACCATCCCCACCATCCATCTTAATAACTTTTTCATCTTTTGTAAAACTGAAACTTTATTTCCAATGAAAAATAACAGCCCATTCCTGCCCTCCTCTCCCACTCCTTGGCAACCATGATTGTACTTTCTGTTTCTATGAATTTGACTAATCTAAGAACCACACATAAGTGGAATCATCCAGTATTTGTCTTTTTGTGACTGCCTTATTTTGGTATAATGTCTTCAAAGTTCACGCATGTTGTAGTATATTGTAGAATTTCCCTCACTTTTAAAGCTGATTAATATTCCACATATATACACACCACATTTTGCTTATCCATTCACTTGTTGATGGACCCTGGATTTCACCTATTGTGAATAATGCCGTAGGGAACATAGGTATACAAATATTTCTTTGAGACCCTGCTTTCAATTCTCTTAAGTATATATCTGGAAGTAGAAGTGTTGAATCATATGATAAATCTATTTTTAATTTTTTGAAGAACCTCCATACTGTTTTTCATAGTAGTTGTCCCATCTCATATTCCCACCACAGAGCACAAAGCTTCTAATTTCTCTACATCCTTGCCAATAGTTGTTTGTTTGTTTTTTCATAGTAGCCACCTTACTGGGTATGAGATGGTATCTTATTATAGTTTTGATTTGCATTTCCCTAATGATTAGTGATGTGGAACATCTTTTCGTGTACTTATTGGCCATTCGTGCATCTTTGGAGAAATGTCTATTCAAGTCCTTTGCCAATTTTTTTTTCCTTTACCAATTTTTTGATGGGATTGTTTTTGTGTTGTTGAGTTTTAGGAGTTAAGTTCTGGATATTAATCAAGTTATTAATCAGATAAATTATTTGCAAATATTTCCTTCCATTCTGTAGTTTGCCTTTTTACTCTGTTGATGGTATCTTTTGATATACAAAGTTGTTTAGTTTTCATGAAATCCAATATGGTATCACATTTAAGAAATCACTGACAAATCCAATGTTGTGAAGCTTTTGATTATTTTCTTCAGAGTTTTATTGTTTTAGGTCTTACATTTAGGTCTTTAATCCATTTTGAGTGAATTTTTATATATAATATTAGGTAAGAATCCAACTCCATTTTTTTCAGGTGGATATTCAGTTTTCCCAACACTATTTGAAAAGTCTGTCCTTTCTCCATTGAAATGGTCTTGGCACCCTTATCAAAAATCAGTTGACTATATATACAAGGGTTTGTTTCTGGGCTCTATTCTACTCTGTTGGCATATATGTCTGTCTTTCTGATAGTACCACAGTGTTTTGATTTAGCTTTGTAGTAAGTTTTAAAATCAGGAAGCATGAGTCTTTCAGTTTGTTCTTCTTTTTCAAGATTGTTTTGGCTATTCAAGGTCTCTTGAGATTCCGTATGAATTTTAGAATGGGTTTTTCTATTTCTGCAAAAAAAATGTCATTGGGATCTTGAGAGGAATCACATTTAATTTGCAGAGTGCTTTGAGTAATATCGACATTTTAACAACATTAGGTCTTCCATTCCATGAATATGGAATGTGTTTCCATTTATTTGTTTTCTTTAATTTCAATGGTATTTTATATTTTTCATTGTACAAGTCTTTTCCTTCCTTGGTTAGCTTAATTCCAAAGTATTTTATTCCTTTTCATGTTATATATAAATGGAATTGTTTTTGTAATATTCTGTTCAGGTTGTTCATTGCTAGTATATAGAAATGCAACTAACTTTTTAAAAAATATTTTATTTATTTATTTATTTGTCAGAGAGAGAGAGACAGAGAGAGCACAAGCAGGCAGAGTGGCAGGCAGAGGCAGAGAGAGAGAGAGAAGCAGGCTCCCGTTGAGCAAGGAGCCCCATGCGGGACTCAGTCCCAGGACCCTGGGATCATAACCTGAGCTGAAGGCAGTGGCTTAACCAACTGAGCCACCCTGGCATCCCTAGAAATGCAACTAATTTTTTTTAAAGATTTTATTTATTTGTTTGACAGAGAAAGAGACAGCAAGAGAGGGAACACCAGCAGGGGAGTGGGAGAGGGAGAAGCAGGCTTCCCGTGGAGCAGGGAGCCCTGATCATGACCTGAATTGAAGGTAGGTCAGCTTAGCCACCCAGGTACCCCCAAATACAACTAATTTTTGTGTGTCAACTTTGTATCCTGCTATTTTGATGAGTTTATTCATTCTAATAGCTTTTTTCCTTAGATGTGTATATGATCTTTAGGGTTTTCTACATATCAGATCATGTCATCTGCAGAGATATTTTTCTCCTTTTCCAACTTAGATGCCATTTTCTTATTTTTCTTGCCTAATTGTTCTGAGTAGAACTTTCAGTACTATGTAGAGTAGAGGTAGTGAAAGCAGGTATTCTTGCCTTTCTTGTGATTGTAGAACAGCTTTTAATCTTTCACCATTGAGTATGATGTTTATTGTGTGTTTTTCATATATGGTTTTTATTGTGTTGAGGTAGTTTCTTTCTGTTTCTAGGTCTTTGGAGGGGGTTAGGGTTTTGTTTTGTTTTGTTTTTGGTGTGTGTGTGTGCGTGATTTTTTTTTTCTTTTTTACCATGAAATGGTGTTAAATTTTTGTTAGGTACTTTTTTTTGGCACCAATTGAGATGATCGTATTCCCCCCCACACACACACTTTATTCTGTTAATGTAATGTATTACACTGACTGTTTTTTTAATATGTTGAACCATCCTTGCATTCCAAGAATAAATCCCTTTCGGTCATGGTGCATAATCCTGTTAATATACTGTTGAATTTGATTTGCTACTGTTTTGCTGAGAATTTTTGCATCAATGTTCACAAGATATTAAACTATAGTTTTCTTTTAGTGTCTTTGTCTGATTTTGGTATGTGGATAGTTCTGGCTTCAGAGAATGAATTAAGAAGTGTTTCCTTCTCTTCAGTTCTTTGAAAAAGTTGAAAAAAGATTGGTATTAGTTCTTTAAATGTTTGGTAGAATTCACCAGTAAAGCAATTGAGTCCAGGGCTTCTCTTTGTCAAGAGGTGTTTTATTGTTATTTCAATCTCTTTACTAGTTATAGATTTATTCCAATTTTCTGTTTCTTTATGACTTGGTCTTGGTTGCTTTTGCATTTCCAGGAATTTGTTCATTTCATCTAAGTTATCCAATATGTTGGCATACAATTGTTCATAGTACTTTGTCATATCCTTTTTATTGATGTGGAATCAGTAGTAATGTCTCCATTTTCACTTCTGATTTCAGTCATTTGATTCTTCTCTCTCTTTTTTCTTAGTCCCACCCTGCCTTTTTTTGTTGTTGTTGTTGTTCATCAATTTTGTTGATCTTTTTGAAGAAACAGCTTTTGGTTTTATTGATTTTCTCTATTGTTTTACTATCATCTATTTCATTTATCCCTGCTCTAATATTTATTATTTCCTTCCTTCTGCTAGCTTTTGATTTAGTTTGTTCTTTTTCTAGTTCCTTAAGTTATAAAGTTGTGTTGTTGATCAAGGTCCTTTTTGTTTTTAAAGTAAGTACTTACAGCTACAAATTTCCCCATTAGCACCACTTTGTCTGCATCTCATAACTTTTGGTATGTTGTGTTTTTGTTTTCATTAGTCTCTAAGGATCTTCAAATTTTCCTTGTAATTTCTTATCTGACTCATTGATTGTTTAAAAGTGTATTGTTTAATTTTCACAATTTTGTGAATTTTCCAGTTTTCCTTTTGTTACTGATTTCTAACTTTTACCCATTGTGGTTAGAGAGGATACTTTGTATGATACCTACCATGAACCAAGAGAGACTCTGGACTCTGAGCAACAAACTGAGGGTTTTAGAGGGGAGGGGGTGGGGGGTTGGCTGAGCCTGGTGGTGGGAATATGTATCGCGTGGTGGGGAGGGCATGTATTGCATGGAGCACTGGGTGTGGTACATGAACAATGAATCTTGGAACACTGAAAAAATAAAATTAATTAATTTAAAAAAATAAAATAAAGTAAAAAAAAATCCATTGAGACTTAATTTGTGGCCTAGTGTGATCAATCCTGTGAAATATCCCCTGCACGCTTGAAAAGAGTGTGGTTTGCTGTTGTTGGGTATAAGTGTTCTGTATGTCTGTTAGATCCAGTTGGTCTGTTGTGTTAAGTGTTTATTTCCTTACTTATGTTCTGTCTAGTTGTTCTGTTGTAATGATAATGGATATTAAATCTCCAACTATTATTATAGAACTGTCATATTTTCCCACTCAAATAGTTTTTACTTTATATATTTTGATGGTTTGTCATTAGTTACACAAAGGTTTATAATTGTTATGTCTTCTTGCTATACTGAAGCTTTTATTAATATATAATGTACTTCTTTGACTTCTTGTAAACTTTTTCAATTTAAATTCTCTGTTGTCTAATAGTATATCCACTGTGCTCACTAGCTGCTATTTGCATGGAATATCTTTCTCTATTCTTTCACTTTTAATCTATTTGTGTCTTTAGATCTAAAGTGAGTCTTTTGTAGACAACATATAGTTGGATCGTTAGATTGGATTCTGCCAATCTCTGTCTTTTCATTGGAGAGTTTAATCCATTTACATTTAAGGGAATTACTAATTAGGATGTTTATTTCTGTTATTTTGCTATTTGGTTCCCAAATGCATTATAGATTTTTTTATCCCTCATTTCCAACATTACTGTCCTCTTCTGTGTTTAGTTGAATTTTTGTAGTAAAATATTTACATTCTTTTCTCATTTCCTTTTCTTAATATACTCTAGCTATTTTCTTTGTGGTAACAAATGATGTGGTTAATGTCCTAAACTTACAACACTATGATTTGAATTTATTTTAAAAGAATTTTATTTATTTATTTTAGAGAAACAGAGAAAACATGGGCATGCATTCATGAGTGGGGGGAGTGGCCAAGGGAGAGAGAGAATCTTAAGCAGGCTCCATGCCCAGTACAGAGCCCTTTGTGGGGCTCAGTCCCACAGCCCTGAGATCATGACCTGAGCTGAAACCAAGAGTTGGATACTCAACTGATTGAGCCACCCACACATCCCTATACCAGCCTAACTTTAATAATACACAAAACCTCTGCCCCTCTATAGCTCTATCCCACCTCTTTCAGCTATTGATGTCTTAAAAATTATATCTTTATACAATGTGTGCCCCAAAACATAAGCTAATAATTTTTTAAATGCATTTGTTTCTTAAAAAATATAAAAAGCGAGATTTGGAGTTACAAACCAAAGTTACAATAATACCAGCTTTTAGCCTTAGAATTTTTCTTCTTTAATTATATAAGCTTCTTAAATCATGTAGAAAACAAAAAGTACAATTATAAGCCATTATTATAATAATATTAGCTTTTATAATTATTCATGTAATTACCTTTATTTCTCAGTACAGCTTTGAGTTATTATTATGGCTTCAAGTGTCTTTCCATTTTACCTTGTAGGACTCCCTTAAACATTTCTTCCAGGGCAGGTCCAGTAGTAACAAATTCCTTCAGCTTTTGTTTATCTCAGAATGTCTTAATTTCTCCCTTACTTTTGAAGGATATAGAATTTTTTGGGTATAGGATTCTTGGTTGACAGATTTTTTCATTTATTACTTCAACTCTATCAGCCCAATGCCTTTTGGCCTCCAAAGTTTCTGATAAGAAATATGCTCATAATCTTATTGAAGATCCCTTTTATGTGATTATTTACTTCTCTCTTGCTGTTTTCTAGCTTATCTTTTTGGTTTTGGCATTTGAAAGTTTGAATATAATGTGTCTTGGTGTGAGTCTCTTTGAGTTCCTCTTACTTGGAGTTCATTGAGACTCTTTGATGTTTATATTGACGTCTTTCATCAAGTTTGGGAAATTTTCAGCCATTATTTTCTTTAAATATTCTTTCTGCCCCTTTCTCTTTCTTCTCCTTCTTGGGTTCCCATAATGTGTATGTTGATCTACTTGATAGTGTCCTAGGCCCCTTAAGTTCTGTTCATTTTTCTTCAATCTTTTTTCTTTCTGTTCCTCAGATTCAATCATTTCCATTGTACTTTCTTCCAATTCACTGGTTCTTTCTTCTTCCTGTTCAAATCTACCTTTGAATTCCTCTAGAGAATTTTTTATTTCATTTGTTGAAATTTTCAGCTCTAGAATTTCTTTTTGTTTCTTTTTGAGGGGGTTTTGTATTTCTTTGTTGCTATTTCCAATTTGTTCATACATTGTCTTCTCAACTTTCTGACATCTTTAATTCTTTGAGCATCTTTAAGATAGCTATTTTAAAGTTTTTGTCTAGTATTTCTGCTGTCTGGTCTTTTTTAGGGTGTTTCTAAAGATCTATTTTTTTCTTTTGGTCTTGCTTGTTTCTTTGTATGCCTTGTGATTTTTTTTTGTTGTTGAAAATTGAACATTTGACTCTAATCATGTGGTAACTCTGAAAGTCAGATTCTCCTCCTTTCCCAGGGCTTACTGTTTTTGTTGTTGCTATTGTTTTTACTGTATTTGTTTATTTTTTTTTAAAGATTTTATTTATTTCACAGAGAGAAAGAGACCACAAGTTGTCAGAGAGGCAGGTGGGGGGGGGTGGGGGAAGCAGGCTCCCTGCCGAGCAGAGAGCCCGATGTGGGGCTCAATCCCAGGACCCAGATCATGATCCCAGATCATGAGCTGAGCCAAAGGCAGAGGCCTTAACCCACTGAGCCACCCAGGAGCCCCTATTGTTTTTGGTTTTGATTGTGTAGGCAGTCTCTGGGTCAAGGCATAAATTTAAAGTCTTCTTAGATATTTTCTAAGCCTTTCTCTGGGTGCCTGGTTACTTTCTGATTTTCCCTATATATACAGTTGCTTTTTAATGTTCTGGTCTTTATTGTCTAACTACTAAGAAGGGGAAAAGGAAAATGAAAGGGGGTATATAAAGAGTGCTAACCTTTTAAGTTTCCTGGATGTCATTTCACCTAGATAGGGAGAGATTTGCTTAGTGGGGGGAGGTGCAACAATAATGGCTGCTTGCCTCTTTGCACCTCTGTGATCAGAAGCATCCATCAGTGATTAGAGTACAGATCCCTGATATTTGGAGGTTAGGTCCCTTTTCGCCTATCCTAGCTCCTGCAAGCTGTATGCAAGCTGCTTAAGTAGCATGTAAACAAATGCATGCCTCATGGCTGGGGGTGGGGAATGGGTAGCTGGTACTGTGCTACAGCCAACTGAGACCAAAATTAACTGTCCAAGTCTTCCCCCAGACATTAAAAACTTTCAATAAACTGTCAGGAGTTCCAAAATAGTTACATAAGACGAATTTCACCAGTGTAATTGTTGCCTAGTAGAGGAGACAGATGCTTAGTACTTCCTACTCCACTATCTTTCCAGAATCCTCTAGGATTTTAAAAAATAGATTTCATTTTTTAGAGCATTTTTAAGTTCACAGCAAAATTGAGCAAAAGACGGAGATTTTCCATATACCCCCTGCCTTACCTGCCTAGCTTTCTCCATTATCAATAGAGAAATGCCTCAAGATTTTAAATAGCCACCAGTAAAATGTGTAAAAAAACATCTTTTAAGAAAAAGCCAACTGTCATGTTGGAGCATTTCAAGGCTCTTCACAGCAGGCAATCTGGCCCTTTAGGACCAGTGGTTGTGTACCAGGGGGTGGCCTCAGTACCTAAGAGACAGAAACACTCATATTTTCTTCTCTGTTTATGAGAATCACAAGAATAACAGCAATACTGACAACTCAAAGTCATTCTGCCACTCTCTGTTGGTGACCCTAACATTTACCTAGTTTTCTAATAGCCATCTTTCAAAATGACTTATCCTACTTGTATCTTTTTTCTTTCTTTATTTTTTTTAAAGATTTTATTTATTTATTTGAGAGAAAGAGAGAGATGGAGCATGAGCTAGGGCCAGGGAGAGGGAGAAGCAGGCTCCCCACTGAGCGGGGAGCCTGATGAGATGTGGGGCTCCATCCCAGGACCCTGGGATCATGACCTGAGCAGAAGGCAGATGCTAAACTGACTGAGCCACCCAAGCACCCCAAGGATTCTTTATTTAAATAGTTACCAAGTTCTAAAGATTCTTTCATTGCAGCATCTTACCATGTCTATACTCACTCCTGCTACTCTATTTCAGATCCCTGTACGTGGGTTCTGGCCTAAGAGTCTCCTAAATAATTCTCCCCCTTGACAGACTCTCCTTGCTCCCGTAACATGGCTACTAGATGTATCATCCTAAATCACAGCTCAGAGTATCCCATCCTTCTGCTAAGAAAGAAAGAAAAAAACGAGGACAAATTCCCAAGTTGAATCCTAGAAATTGCCTGGGTCAGTCACTAGGCTCAGGGGTCCTCTCACAAAGTACAGTGTCCTAGGACTAGAGTGTTTATTTTTTTTGGGGGGGAGGCCATTTCCTCAAAACGATGCTTTCTGAGGCTGTTATATAACAAGAGTTCTGTTTTATAACAATCTATAAGAAGAAAATAATAATAGTCTAGAACTCTTCCAGTCTTCACCAAAGCCTTTGTCTTTTCATTAAGTTGTTTTGTAGCGCCACCTTGTGTTGGAACTAAAGAGGGGCTCTAGAAAAAAACCACCTGCTGTACATATTTCATATTGCAGATCTTTAGCAGAAAGGAAACTTCGAGATCATTTAGACAGCTGCCTCATTTTATAGGTTAGTAATTCATTCAGGATTTAGAGGAATAACTGAATCCAGATTTTTTTTTCTTTAAATAGATATGGCCTGGTCATCGTCTCCGTGATTGGGCCTACCGCTGGGGTTCAGCGGCCCAACGTTTCTGCCTCCCCATGTCTCACCACTGCCAGGGGCCGGCCAGCTGCCCAGCCTTTGCAAGCCCTCGTTTTTTTTTGCACTTCTCTGTGGTTGAGTATCTTTTGATATCTGATGACCATTTGTAGGTTATTTTTGTTGTTGTTTTTAAATATTTTATTCATGAGAGATGGAGAGAGAGAGAAAGAGAGAGGCAGAGGGAGAAAGAGAGAGGCAGAGGGAGAAGCAGACTCTCCAGTGAGCAAAGAGCCCAATGCAGGGCTTGATCCCAGGACCCCCCGGATCATGATCTGAGCCCAAGGCAGACGCTTAACCAACTGAGCCAACCAGGTGCCCTGGAATCCAGATTTCTTGAATTCCATGCTCCTCAGTTTTCTCACACAGCCTCATAGCCTCTTCAGCTTCCAGTGAAATTGGGCCAAAGTTATGATGCCACCTTTAGAAGAAGACAAAAACATAATAATGGATCCCTTATCATAACCTGGTTATTATAATAAATACAAATATATCATTTATTCTTTATAGGTAGTCTGTTCTTATTTCTGTTTCACAGATGGACGATCTACGATTCAAAGATGTTGAGGAACTCATTAAAGTTATATTGTATTATTTGTTACCAATTATTCATTCCCTCTTTGCCCTTGCCATACTTCTATGGACAAGCCAGAGAGATACTCTCCCGTCCGTATTGATGTGGGGCTTGGCCAATTCAACTTTCCTAAGTCAATAGAATGTGAGTGGACTTGATACCTGCCACATGCGAGCAGAAAATTTAAATTTTGTGGTCTGATTAGGTTACTTCAGCCTGGCCTAATCCGTGAGAATAGCATGGCTTAGAGAGTGTCTGTTGCTTCAACCGTGGCTTCTGGAATGAGATGACACACGGAGCTGAGCTGACTTGTCAGAGTCAAGGCTGACCCACAGCCTGCAGCCCTCACAGAACGTGAGCAAAAAAGAAATATTTGTTTTGTAAGTGCACTGAGAATTTGGTTACTGCAGCAAAAGCTGACCAATGCTGGGTTTGAACACAAGTCTGGCTGACTTGAAAATCCCTCTGGAAACTCTGTAAAAAAAGAACCCTGCTCCTGAGGTGATGTTTAAGTTAACTAATTTGACTATGTGTTAGGTCTTAAGTTGCTGAGGTTCTCACCTCCTCCAAGTCGGCTTCATTCTTCTCTCTAATTGATGCTTAGTCTTAGCATCTGATTTAATTTTGCAAATTGTTTCTCTGGCTCTGCCTTTGCAATACTTTTGATTCCCTTTACCTTGATTTATCTTTTCTCCTTTTAAAAGCACTCATAACAGTGCTTTTATTTACCTTCCAGAATACTCTACAATTAATTTATTTATGAGTGTAGTTTAGATGTCCCCCCAGTTGAATTTAAGAGGGAAAGTTTTGGGTTTTTTTTTAATCTCTTTTGTTTACTGTCATTCCTTAGTGCCTGGTACGTAATAGGTGCTAAAAAGTATTTGTTAAATGAGTGAATGAAAATGTGAAAGTGCTTCTGAAAGAATAGTAGATGTTGTATTTTAATAAGACGACCAGTAGAGGTCAGAGATGAGTTCTTTAAATATCTTGTTAGGCCAGCAACAGCTTTTACATCTGTGTTTGTACAAGGATGTGTTCACTCTGGATGTCTCAGGAATTATGTGTGTGTATTTCTACATAATCAATATAGTGGTGGCAATGGCATATATCATGAAAACCACTGAAAGGTAAAAACTGATGATGCTTCAGGTTGGTTTCTCCTCCATATATGACCTAGTCTGTGGAACCAAGTGTGGGGGATGGAGTGAGGGGGGAACGAACAGAAATAGAAAATAGGATGCAAGGGGCTCCTGGGTGACTTAGTCGGTTAGGTGCTGGATCCTTGGTTTGGGCTTAGGTCATGATCTCATGGGTCTGTGGGATCAAGCCCCAAGATGGGCTCCCCAGTTGGCAGCGGGGAGTCTGCTGGAAGATTCACTCCCTCTGACCCTCCCCCAACACATGTGCACTCTCTCATTCTCTCTCTCTCTAAATAAATCTTAAAAAAAGAGGAAAAAAAGGATGCAAGGTGGGGCAGAAAGTGTTGGTTTCAAGGTTATGTTTATGTATATGAATTGCTTGTAAATAAAAGTTATGTTCAGTCAGCCAGAGAAGATAGTAAATACTTATTTTCAGTTACAAACTATTGCCTACATTAAGAACACAGCTTCCCAAAAGTGTGTATGTGTGTGTGTGTGTGTGTGTGTGTGTGTGTGTGTTTACAGATACAGCCCATTAATACCGGGACACTTGACTGACTTTTCTTCTCTTCTTTTACAACACAAAATGGCAAGCCAAGAATCGTAAGTCATGATGCTGCCTGAGTGTGTTTTAGTCTCCCTGGCTTAATAGCTCAGGCCTAAATGTCACAGTATATAACTGCATAGAGGGAGGGTTTAAAGAAATGACACTAGATTGGAAGCAGATTGTTTTCTATGGTTTGCATATTGGTTTTGATTGATTTATTCAAGGATAAGAATTTGAGAAGGAAGGAAATTTACTGTTATTGATTACCTCCCACACACCAGGCCTTGTGATAAGTAGTTCTACATGTTATCTCACTCTCTGAAGTAAACAGTGTCAAAGATAGCACCTAGAATTTAGTAGAAGCTCAGTACTGAATATATGAATGAGTAAATGACTTTTAGGCAAAGGAGCTCTTTCTTTATTTTGCTTTGGTTTGTCTGAGAGGGTTGATTTGTTGTGTTTCCTTGAAAGAACTAAATCCAATTTAAACCCAGGATGTGGGTACATTTATCTTCAGTGTTCTCCTCACGTTACATGTGTCGATTTACTGGGCACTGGAAAATATGCATACGATATGGCTCCCTGAGATACTGAAAGTTAGGCATGAATAGAAAGCTAAATTAAGTGGATGTTAATCCTGGTCCTGCCGTGAAACGTTTCCTTTCCCATAGATTCTGTACAATGAAAATAATAATGACATAATCCCCACTTTTCCTACTTTACAGCATGTCCTGAGATAAATACAAGATGCCATATTTGAAAGGTCTTGAGGTGATAAAAATTTTGGTAATGTGAATAGATGGGGGTCTGATGAAAATTTTTCTATGATGTCCTTTGGGGAGGGAATATGATGTTGCTCTGGCTGTCTTTTCCTAAATGAGTGGATGACCAAAACAGAACAATAATCTCAAGATCATATACCACTTACACCTCTTCTGCCTTTAGGGGGTGGTGTGGATTTCCAGACTGAAGAACTCCACTGCATTGGAGTATTAGAGATGAAGATTTTCTCGAGTTTTGTGTTGGTCGGTAACATAGTTTTATTCTGAGGCTTGTTGGCCAGATACATGCAAATGTGGATTCTCTTAGATGATCCTATGAAAGAGAATACATAAACCACTCAAACATATTTTTAGTGTGGGGCAGGTGGGGTGGGAGGGTGGGCAAGAGTGGCCAATGGAAGAGTTTTCTCTAAGAGTTTATGGCTCTTCATTCTCACTCCAACAGAAGGGAAATAGAACTTTCTTCCTCTTCTCTCTCCCTTCCTCCTCCACTGCACTTAGAGCTTTAGTTGACAGTTAAGCATGTAATATATTCATTGCAAGCATAATCACCACAAAGAATGTAAAGATGCCAAGTACACATGAACAAATTAGAGGTTCTTAGTCAAATCCAAACAAATATATACCTGATAATGGCTTTGGCTGAAATATATTTTTATGTTTTATAGCATGTTCACATTTGCCAGTGGTTAGCAAAGATTAAGCTTGCCAAACTTTAATGTGGTACAAATGCCATGTTCAAGGCAAAGTAAGTGGACTGTTACAGGATCTGGCAAATCAAAAGCATTATCAACAGCTGTGGTTTTCATATGCTTTGTGAGACTGGAATAATAAAGCACATGTGCATTTAGAGTGGGTATTAATTCTCATATTAATATTTTAAGTATGATTTATGCTCACTGGTAGTTTCATATGGTATTAGAGTTATGATCAACGTTTGGTTAGATATGATAGTAGCCAGAAGGCAGAATTGATTGAGTCTTAATTAATCGATTATGGACTTATTGAGAGACTACTATGTTCAGGGTCAATCCAAGAACTTTACATGTGGAACATGAATTCTTCCTTTGGGGGTCCCTGGGTGGCTCAGTCAGTTAAGCGTCTGTCTTTTGCTCAGGTCATGATCTCTGGATCCCGGGACCAAGCCCCATGGCAGGGTCTCTCCTCAGTAGGAGTCTGCTTCTCCCTCTCAATACCCCCCACTTGTGCTCTTTCTCTTGCTTTCCCTCGCACTCTCTCTCAAATAAATATTATTATCATTATTATTCTTAAGAATATGTCCTTAGGTCTAGCTGTCAACACTCCTGCTGCCACTTCTGTGCCATCGCTTCCATGCCACTGGGAGCTGGGAACCCCAAGCTAAAAGTTCTCTCCAGGTGGGGTTGCCAGAGTTCGCAAATAAAAATACAGAAAGCCTAGCTAAATTTGAATTTCAGATAAACAGCGAGGGGAAAAGCCAAAACAGTGGAAATATGTTCCAAATATTGCTGGGGGGGTACTTACATGAAAGATTATTTGTTGTTTAATAGAAATTCCAATTTAATTGGACTTTCTGTAGTTTATCTGGCAATCCTATCTGGGAGCCTTCCTGTGAAGCATCTGTGGGAGTGAGCCACAGACCCGGATGTCCTCCAGCTTCTCCACACCCATGCAGGTGTTTGAGGTTCTGCCCAAGGAAATGAGGGCAGAGAACAAAAACACTGCTGTCTGACTTCCTCTTCTCCTCCCCTTTCTTCCCTGGACTTGCAACTTCCTCCACCTCATAGCCTCCTTCTCATTACTCCAGGTATACTTAAAACTATAATCTTGTCAGTCTTCTTGATTGAGTTTGCTCAAAAAAAACCTGGGTTTCACAGATTACTATCCAGCTGCAGATTTAGAGATCCTATTTGGATGTCAGCAACTAAATACTCTTTAAATCATTTTGCATTCCGACTACATTACCTATTCCCTCCCCACCTCCTTGGTAGATAAATGGCTCTGCCTGAAAGGATACCAAGAAATGCAAAAGAGAAATGCATATTGATGTATTTGTGAGGGGAGAAATTTTGTCTGTTAAATTATACCTATGTTTCAGTTTCTTGTCTGTCTTTTCCCTTTCCTCCCACCCCAATCTAGAATTTAATCTCAATGAGAATATGGACATTGCCCTGGGAATATTTAAACAATACCAGGCACATAGTAGCCACCTAGAAAGTATATGTTGGATGAATGAACAAACTTGCATTTTCCAGTGAGGAAAATGAGACTTAGGAAGTTAGTTGGCCCAATTCGCACAGCAGAGCTGGGCCCCATATGTAGATCTAACCAACTGGTGAGCCCTAGCTCTTCAAACTTTAATTTGAAAAAAGCAAAAGTAAGAATTGTATTTCTTTACTTCTGTAGCTGAAAAATGGAAACTTTCCAATAATGGCAACAATAACAACACCAAAAACTTCAAAAGAAATAGAGAAAATCTCAAAACCATAAAACTTTTATGTTTATATAGTACTACTTTCTGATTCTATAATAACCAACAAGCTCTGTTCTATTCCTCAGAACAGAGGAGTGATCTGAGGGTCTGATACGAATGCCCTGATCTTGAGGTAATGATTCCTTGGGCCACACGTAACCTTTACAATCTCTTTGTGGGAATTAGGAAAGGATGTTCCTTTTGCTAACAAGGCACAGAACAACTCCATGGCACGCAGCTTGGTAGGGGGAATGCAACCTGAAATTCAGTCCCCATTTGCCACCGTGGCCAGACACCTTCAGGGAGTGAACAATCCACTCCTCTGTAGGCAATAACTCCTTTCTTGGTGTAGCTGGCCCTTGGTCCAGAGTTTTGCTGGAGGAGCTGTTAAAAGTTGGGAAATTCTTCTATCCTCTCAGATCTTTGTTTTTTAACTACCTGCTCTCTGGGTATCTTATTGCCTCCCTCCCAACTTGAACTGAGATTCTCTCCCAGGAAAATTAATCAAAGATTTCCTTCCATTCCCCATATCCAACTTCAATTAGTCAGGAAAGGACAAAGTCTCCCACCATCCTAATGCCCTCCCACTCATGACTTTTCAATTTTAGTATATGTGCTGCCGAAGCAAGCACCCACTCATGATTTTTCAGTTGCCTATTGATGTCCAGAGCAAGGTGCCGGATACCCTTGGCACCAGTGAGTAAACCTGGCCTTTCCCAGACCAAGTCAATGGTCCTACCACGACTTGAGCTTTTTCTGGTAACTCCCGAAACGTGGTGAAGTGGTCTTCCACAAGTTCTCCTCAGGAAAAACAATATAGAAATACCTTGACTATACCATTTTAGGTATAGTCTGTAAGTCCATGTACAATGTGTGTGTTTGTGGGTGCTTTCTTAGACGCACAGATGAAAAAAAGTTGCTAACAACTTAAGTTTAGAGACAGTATGATATAGAGGAAAACACCCAGGCTTTCGAGCAAAGCAGATCTGTGTTAAATGACAGCCCAGCTCTTACCGCCAGTGTGACTCTGGGGAAGGTCTTTAATCTTCCTAGTCCTCAGTCTCCTTGTTTACAAAAAGAGACTAAGACTTAAATTGTAGGGTTGTGCTTCAGTTTTCTAGGGCTGCTGTAAAACAGTACCACAAACTGTGTCCTTAAATGGCAAAAATTTATTCTCTCACAGTTCTGGAGTTTAGAAGTTTGAAATTGAGGTGTTGGCAAGGTTGGATCTTTCTGAGGGCTCGGAAGGAAGGATCTGCCCCAGGACTCGCTCCTCAGACTGTAGATGTCTGTCTTTATATTTACATGGTATTCTCCCCATGTGTGTGTCTCTGTGTCCAAATTTCCCCCTTTCACAATCATACTAGTCCTAATGGATTAGGACCCATCCTAATGACCTCACTTTAACCCAGTTACCCTTGTAAAGATCCTGTGTTCAAATAAGATCACACTTTGAGGTCCTAGGAGTTAGGATTCCACTGTATCTCTCTGGAAGGAACACAGTTCAACTCATAACAGGTTCCTAAAGGAATGAAATACAGTAACTTAATTAAAGTACCTCATGGAAATCTTCAGTTGTGAGAAGTACTTAAATAGCAATTCTATACTTACTATTGATGGTTTTACCTTCTGTTCTTTGTAATGATCTTATAAATACACGATTACTCTTTAGGATTAATAGACCTGTAAGGAGAGGATCTATATGGGGAAAATGTATAAATATACAGTGTATGTCATACATAAGAATCAATTATTGAGAATAAAAGGCTTTATATTTATGTATGTGTTTGGGGTGGAGCTGGGAAAGAGCACGGGTATAGGTAGATGGTTAATGAAGGGCATAGAATTTAATTATCCAGTTTGATTGATTTTGAATTGATTAACACTGGGTTCTACCTCCCTTTGAAAACAGAGTTAAAGAGAGATACAGAATGAAAGTTTACCCTTGAACAATATAATTTGTGCCAGAAACAGCCTGAATTACTGTGTTTGTAGAGCAGTCATTAGAGAATCAGCCACATTCTGATGACAGAAAAACTCAGACTATAATTTTTCTACAAACAGCATTACTTGGAAAATGTTTACTATTGTAACATTTTCAAGCCTCTATGAGATTTAAAAGTGATATACTTTCTGTGGCACGTTTGGTTTTAGAATGTTATTTGAAGAGTAATTTTCACTGTTAATAAAACTAGAAAGGAGAAAAATTGTATTTGCTATTTCATGAAGAGAGACATCTCGTTTGATCTTGAACTTTTCCCTTCAGGATATCCTCCATGGCGGCTGGGTAACTAAGACAATGCAGTGGAATGCATGGCTGAGAGGGTGAGTCTTCAAGAAGATGAAGGGTTATTATGTAAGAATCTGGTCTCCATTAAGAATAGAACAAGAGGAAATATGTTTGATTTGCAGGAGGAAGAATTTAGGCTAGATCCAAATACTCTCTGTATTGGTAATCAGTAAAATAGATGCCCAAGAAAGGCTAAGTAATACCATTCCTAAGAAGATCTGTAAAATTATGGCAGAAATTGCATTGTTAATAGGTTTCAAAAATCATAAGGACTTATGAATATTCTACCCAGCATATAAGATTTGCATTACCCTAGGCAATTTTTCAAAATAATTCTTTTCTAAATAATCTTTCTGATTATTATTACTCAGCATATATATATATATATATATATATATATATATATATATATATATATTTGAGTTTGATTAAATTGATAAATTTGAAAGTTAATTTTTAGTGTTATAGGCATGGTCTTATAATCTTCCCACTCAAAGGTTTCCATTTAAGCCAAGCCAAAGAAAAATTGAAAATGGAGAGAGTTTTAAATCTTAGATTTAAATCTAAGGGTCTAAATCCTGATTTTCCCTGGAAGAGTGTAGACTTCTTTGAGGATAGGAATCTACTTCCCTCCCTCTTTCTTTTTTCTTTTCTTTTCTTTTCTTCTCCTCTCTTCTCCTCTCTTCTCTTCTCTTCTCTTCTCTTCTCTTCTCTTCTCTTCTCTTCTCTTCTCTTCTCTTCTCTTCTCTTCTCTTCTCTTCTTTTCCCCTTCCTTCCTTCCTTCTCTTTCTTTCTCTCTTTCTTTCTCTCTTTCTTTCTTTCTCTCTTTCTCTCTTCTTTCTCAAAGCTGATTCCAAAGAACCTTTCTCAAAAGGAAACATTCATTATGTCTGTTTTGTTTTAGAGAGTACCAGAAAACTTAAGAACAATATTTGTGAGAGGTGTACAGAAAGGGGTGCTGCACTCTCCATATTGATTGTTTCTGTTGATAGAGACCAGCAGATAATTGCACAAATCTTTTCACTTTGCCTAAGAAGATGTAAGTCTATAAGGAATCAAAAGTGGTTACCAAGCAAATCCATTTTCAGAAGTTACTTCTTTTTGACTGTTCTGGATTCATTTTTTTTTTACCAGTCTTGTTAATAATGGCTTTGAGTTTTAATGGCTATGAAAGTACAGGAGACACATTTTTGGGTCCATGAAGAGCAGAAATTTGGATCAAAGACTCTAAAATAAAGAACCCTTGAATGACTGTACATATCTATGAAAGAGAACTGAAAACGTTTACCCTCTCCCAAAGGGAGGTTTAAAGGAAATTCTTTTGTTTAGCCTGATCTAATGGGGAAGGGGGAGGGGAAGGAAAATCCTGAGAGTCTGAAGAAAAACCTGAAAACCTCAGGCTCCCCTCACTCAAATTTAAGGTTTGAATTTACACCCTCTGAAAGGCCTACATTGTCCAACAAAATAGTATAAAAAAGCAATCTCAGGCTAATAACAATACTGATGCCCTTAATAAAAGTAATTAAAAGTCTTTTCTAGAAAGACATATTTTCAACACTGCATGGGATTCCTCTAGATAAGGTGTCACCAAGCATAAATTCACAGTTCTAAATTACAAGGAACATGAAGAAACAATTCAAAATCATTAGCAATAATAAATTTCTTGACCCTAAGAACTTCAGAAATAGATGACAGAAATTTTAAACTATTAAAGAGAAGAAACAAACACTACTAAAATATTTACTAAAAGTAATTTTTCTGACCTATAAAGGGGTTAATTTGTGTGTTCTTACACAGGATATTTTACTCATGAAATAACCCAGGACCAGAGTTCTGCTTATGGGCAAGAGGGTACTCCATATCATTTTCAGAATATTCCTTCTTGCATATGCTGGGTCTCCATGAGCAAACCTAACTGGGAATGGGCACAGCAGCTAGCCTTCAACTGTAGGCCAGTGAGCAAAGGGAAGTTCAAATTTGTATTCTAGCTGAAGTCAGGTTTGGAAGGCAGATGAATTCCAAAAGGTTGGAAAGAGTGAGAACCAAATAAAAGAGAAGCAAGACAAAACCAGTGAATTTAGGAGGTGGAGTATGTGGTGTTCTTTAAGGCAAAAGAATACAAGTGGGAGATGGAAACGACCCTTTGTACATCACCTTCAAAGGGGACTGTGGTTTGGGCAATATTCAGAAATATTATTTTGGCTATGAAATGAAGCCAGATCCAATGAAAGAAACCTAATTTCAGAAGGAGATTGTGTCTGATAAGATGTGAATAAGAGATTTTATTTTACTTTATTAAAAAAAAGTTTTATATTTATGTAATCTCTATACCCAACATGGGACCCAGACTTACAGCTCTGAGGTCAAGAGTCACACACTCTATCAACTGAGCCAGCCAGGTGCCCTTGTAGATTTTAAACCCTAGAATTATACATTTTTGACTAGGCTTGGTTTCTCCTGTCTCTGGCTCAGGAATGTCTGTCCTTTGTCATGTTGTTGTTGGAGACAAAACTATCAGAGTCTTCTGTCTCAACTGATCAGCTTTGAAATGAATGGAACAGAAAAAACTTCCTCAGAACCAGAATTGGGTCTTAGTATCTTATCTTAATATGATTTAAAATCTTGTCAGGTCTGTAGGTAGCATGTTGTGATGAAAGGAAGTGTGCTCAAGTCATGTGGTGGCTACTGACATTCACAATCAGTTGCTTGGAACATTTTGGGACCTGTTTTTAGGATAACAGGTTTTTAGGAATGGAATAGGTAGAATTACTTCAAACTCCTTTTGCTTAAGAAATTTCCACATTTCCAGACAAGAATCAGCTGTTTTCATGAACAAAATCCAACTCAAAGGTAAAAGCCAGAGTAGCATAACTTGATGGAGACACTCATTATTAGTTGGACATTGTGGTGTTATAAAATGAAACATTCTAGTTAAATAGGGGTAATTTAGAGCCAATCCCCAAGGAAACTGGAAAATCATCAGGCAGTTATTTTCTCCCACCCTCTCTCAGTCCCCCACTCCCTTCCTTTCTGCTTCCCCTCCTCCTCTTCACCTCCTCCCTCTCTTCCCTCTCTCTCTTTCTCGTCCCTCTTCCCCCTGCCTCCATCCTGGCTGTTCCTTTTCTCTCAGCACCCACCTTTGCAGACAAACTTTTCTCCCCACTCATCTGCATCTGCCACATTGTGGCCTCAGACCCACTTCCAAAGTTTATTGTGCTGTATTCTGTGTTTCACGCTCAGTCTGTGTCAGGGGTTACACTCAGCTGCCTCTTCCAGCCCAAGGCAGGCCTGGGAGGGGTGGAAATAACCATAATCCTTAAAGGAATAGAATTTCTTTTTATCACTTTAAATATAGAGTCATTCTTTACCCCCCAGGGTAATTTGCAAGCTATCCTGGGTATTTAAGAGCAGTTGGTATCCCAGGGCTCTTGAGATGATTCATACAGTTTCATCCAACAATCCCTGTCTCCTTCAGATTTTGGTGAAGCTGGTGGTTTTTGTTACAAGTCATAGTTGGTGAGTCTTCTGGGGGTTGAGTGAGGAATTCTTTTCCTAACAGTTTGCTTAAAGGCAGAGGAGGATGTTCCTTTTACAGATATCAGGAAACATGAAAGAGAAATAGACCTAATCCTTTACATATAGAATTCTATTTTGCTTCCTATTTCACTGGGATATGTTCTTTTTCCCCAGCTTTAGAAACTAACAGATAGAGAAGCAGTTTAGACTTAAGTAGTGCCTTTCTTTTTTTTTTAGAATAGCATTTACAATCCAGTTTGTATGTTCTGAAGAATATTATATCTGGAAAAATAAGGAATTCACACTAAATATGCTTTAGAAATAGCTAATTGAATAAAATAAAGCCAGTTTCTTTACTGCTCAACTTTTCAGTTCCTTTAATATGCTAATGGACATTGTGACTCTTCAAGAGTGGGTTATACTTTTCTGAAACTCATATGACCACCAAAAAAACATAGTCCTTGAAACAAAAACTTTTTTTTTAAGATTTTATTTATTTATTTGACAGAGAGAGAGATCACAAGTAGGCAGAGAGGCAGGCAGAGAGAGAGGGGGAAGCAGGCTCCCCACTGAGCAGAGAGCCCAGTGTCCCAGGACCCTGAGATCATGACCTGAGCCGAAGGCAGAGGCTTTAACCCACTGAGCCACCCAGGCGCCCCAAAACAAAAACTTTTTTTTTTTAATTTTTTTTTTTTTTATTTTATTTATTTGACAGAGAGAAACACAGCAAGAGAGGGAACACAAGCAGAGGGAATGGTAGCGGGAGAAGCAGGCTTCCTGCCGAGCAGAGAGCCCGATGCGGGGCTCGATCCCAGGATCCTGGGATCTGACCTGGGCCGAAGGCAGACGCTTAACGACTGAGCCACCCAGGCGCCCCCAAAACAAAAACTTTTAAACTTGTTCCTATTAATGCAAGTTTCACTGCTCTCTTGACTCAAAAGATTGTTTGATGCTGTGCTTCATTATGATACTATCCCCCAGCTCCAAACCTTCCCTACTCTACTCCACTTTGTGATGCAGGGCCAAGACCCTGGAAGTCACATTTTTCTTTAGTTCATCTGGCTTCTTTTTGGGATACCCTTGAGAGAGATTGGGCAGCAGGAGGAAGGGAGAGAGAGGCTTTTCCTTCTTCCTCTCTGTTTACTGTTTCTAGATATCACCCTACCAGTGGCCTTTCACTTGGCAGCAGTAATTAGTTGCTGTCTTCACCTTCTCTCCACACTCCCAGAGCCTCATTGCGGTCTGAGGTGAGGTAGCAGCAGCTCCAGGTAGGGGCTCCCTTCAGAGCCAGAGCTCCAAATCCAAGAGGCCTCTCCTCACAGCACCTGAGTCCCAGCAATGTCTTGTCAGGGCTCCACCCTAAGCCCTGCGTCCCACCTCTAAGGGGCCCTCCCCCAACTTCCAGTTCTGGCAATTTCTTTTTTTTAATTTTTTTTTAAAGATTTTATTTATTTATTTGACAGAGAGAAAGAGATCACAAGTAGGCAGAGAGGCAGGCAGAAAGAGGGAGGGGGGAAGCAGGCTCCCTGCTGAGCAGAGAGCCTCATTCAGGGCTTGATCCCAGGACCCCGAGATCATGACCTGAGCAGAAGGCGGAGGCTTAACCCACTGAGCCACCCAGGTGCCCCCAGTTCTGGCAATTTCAATTTCTTCCCTAGGAGTAGAAAGCCGCTTGCTACCTAACTCTGTTATCTTGGTGTTCCTTTGTGCTGTTTCTGAGCCTTCCAACATCTGCAACAAATTTCCCATATCGAATTTTCTCTGTTAAAACACCTAGTGTGGTATCTATTTTCCTGACCAGACCTCAATGGAAAAAGAATGCCCATGAGAGCTTCTCCTCCACAGGAGTGCCTTTGGACATGGAGGGAGGTTGGAGGGTGGGTAGAAGAGGCAGTGGAGGAAAGGCCTTGAATTCTTGTCTTGAATCTAAAGCAGTGGTTTTCAGACTGTAGAAATTCAAGTGAACTCAAAGAAGTTTCATTTTTAAAATTTCATAGCACCCCTTGAAATAATAGGGTACCTTCTGGGGTGTTATTAAAATAGAACTATGAATTCCTTTTTCATCTATTAAGTTACTCAGCGATTTTAGTAAAAATGTAATGAAATGTAACGTTTCTGCAGGGCTATATTTGCCATGATTTTAAACACAGAGTAACCACTCCAAGACAGTGGAAGGAGATAGTGTGACTTGGTAGGGTACTGGAATTAGAACATTGAAAATGCAAGTATATGTTCTTATGGAATCTCTGGGGATACATTTAATAATATTTGGTTTCAAAAAATAACTAAATCTCGGGGTCTCCAATTTGGCCAGTCATTAGAATCATCTGGGAGATCATTAAAATTTCAAATTGCCAAATTTGACCCCAGGACCAGGGAGTCACTCTACTGGGTCGGTCTCCTGGAACTGTTATTTTTGGAAAACCCCATATGATCAAGGGATTCTGATAATGGACAGGTTTAGGATCCACTGTGATGTAGAATAAAAATGTTCTAATTTGTTTTTAGAACTTAGATTCAAAATCCAGTGTTTGGGTTTTTTATCCCCCCTCTATAAAAGTCTGAACTAGGAGCCGAGGTGCTGACAGTCTCTCTATCCTAGCAGGGGGCAGCAGGGAAACCCTGAGTTGGAAGAGACAAAAGGCAATGGAGCTTCCCTCCAAGGCTGATTTTTGAAGGGCTTTTGATCATCTCCACCCAGTGTCAAAACCAATCATGGAACCTCAGAACCACGGCAGTTCTGACAGGTTGCTTCCACACCATGACACCATTTCTGTCTGCTTGTTGGAGCTCCAGGGGGGTGCCTGCTGTCAGGATGCCGCGATTCTAAGTTGTAAGTGGGCCTTTCACAGTCGGTGCAGAGATTTTTTCCAAGTCGTTACCTTCCTGGGATTCTAAGATATAGTGGCCAGGTATCTGACTTCGGAAATCAACAGCCATCTGTGTCCATAAGTCCTGCCAGGAGCTTCTCAAGTAAATGGACAATGAAATAAATGAAAGAACCTAGCCAAGGTGAGCAGAAAGAAAGAGTCTCATTTAACCTGAGCTAGGGTCAGTTTTCTTGCTTAGAGAGTGTCAGTATTTTTTCTTGTTAAAGATCTTATTTATTGATTTGATCAAGATTGCACAAGCAAAAGGAGAAGCAGGCAGAGGGAGAGAGAGAAGCCGACTCCCCACTGAGCAGGGAGCCCAATGTAAGTCTCCATCCCAGGACCCTGGGATAATGATCTGAGCCAAAGGCAGATGCTTAACCGACTGAGCCATCCAGGTATCCCTGGAGAGTGTCAGTATTTTTATTTTTTTCATTTTTTCAAAAGTGAGCGTCAGTATTTTAAAAAACTTTTTGCAGAAAAGGTGAAAAAGGGCATCTATCTGGCAGTGCAAGTCCTTTCTCCCTCCTTGTGAGCCTCCTAGTCACAACTAGCAAAGTTGAGGAAATCAAGAATTTCCTGCTCAAGGCCAGGGCAAAGGATGCGAAATCTGTTAAGATCGAGAAAACCAAGGATAATGTCAAGTTTGCAGTTTAGTACATCCAATACCTTTACACCTTGGACAAAGGGAAGGCAGAGAAGCTGACGCCTTCCCTGCCCCTAGGTTGCACACTGAAGGAGTAGGAATGAACCAGACATGCTGATTTAACTGTATTACAATTTTTTTTAATTCAAACAAATGAATAAGTAATTATTTTAAGGGGTGGAAGGGATGAATTTTTTCCAGTTGCTCCAGCTGGCCAATTGCAGCAGCATCCAGTTTGGAAGAATATTGTTGGGTTACTTGGGATCGTGGGTCCTGGATTTGATCAGGGAACTCACCAGGCTTGTGGCTTTTCAATCGTGGAATCTGTTGACACAAAAAATCCTCAGCACTTTGGGTGATTCAAGTGCACTTTCCTAATTTGCTCTCCTTTTCCCCTCTTTGTTATTTCCACATTCCACAAGAATCCATCACTCCCCTCTGAATTATGTGCTGCTTAGGACTGATGCTCATACCACCCACTCAGGGAGGGCAACCTCAGCTTCTTGAACTCACAGAACCTATTGTTCCGTCCCTTTCTTACCCAGGGCTGTCACTGCAGCTCTCTACTCCAGCTGGGAGGGCATGGAAATGACTCCCCGGGGAGCCATTCATCACAGTAATAAATGTTCTGTGTTTTACTAAGTTCCATCAAAGTTCACCTCCACACCGAGGCAAAACAATTGTCCTCTGTACGTTCTTTTCTGTGTCAAAACATACCGTTCCCAAAAGTGCATAAGCTATTTGTGTATGTGTGGTGGGTCAACTTAAAGCCGGGTACACAGCTGTACACGGAGGATGTGTGGATGTGTTGTTAGTTTTTCAGTATATTTGAGTCCTGGTGAGAGACTAGCACTTATAAGACACCTCAATGCCTGGCCGAGCCACCACCTTCACAGGCTTCCTGTAGATATGACAACGGCTTCGATGTGTGCATTTTTGGTATTATTCTCCAGTTATCTGCCTAGCCTCCCAGGTGTGTTGATTTTAATTGCTTCATTTATTTAAACATCTCTAAAGACTGTGCTAGGTTAATTAGAGCTACAAGCCTGTTGCTGGCTTTCTCCTCTCCCCCCCCTTTTTTTGCCCACACGTCCAAATTAACGAGAAACATTCATTGCTCAGTAATGAGGTTGGGATTCTTCTCTGTACAGTCCGGGAGGACATAAAAGGCAGCCTGTCTTTATGTTAACATGGACTGTTTTCATCGTCTTCTTCCTACCAAATGCTCTCTGCCGACTTAGTTTAGAAAGAAGAAAACACTTCCCTCACTTCTCAGAATATGCAGTCCTGTTATTGAGCAATCTTAGAACAATTTACTATGTAAGCCATCCAAAACAAATAAAATAACACACACACACACACACACACCCCATGTCAAAACAAAGCAGCTTGGACATCCTTACCTTGTTTTTTAACTTCATTTCCTCAATGGCATCTCTAATAAGATACATCCCAACTTATTTTGTCCAGCACTATTAAATGCAATAACTTCCACACACAAAAAGGCCTAAACATTTAGCCACACATGTCATCAAATAAGAGATTTGGTAATAATGTTCTGTAATTTAACATTTAGATTTTAAGATATGCCTTGTTAAGAAAAACAAAAGGGCTTATTAACTCATTTGCTTTTCTTGTTAACTCTGTTTTTTAACTGCCTGAGCAAACATCCAATTAGAGGGGTAACTTGTTAGGGTCATACATTAGCTAAAAAGAAAAGAGGAAAAAAAAACAACAACAACCATAGCAGAAGCTAGGAATTTCCAAAGGCTTATTTTATTTGAGTTAGGATATGATATCTTAAATTATTTTTATTTATTTATTTTTTTAAAGATTTTATTTACTTATTTGAGAGAGAGAGTATAAGTTGGGGGCATGGGCAGAGAGATAGGAAAAAGCAGGCTCCCCACTGAGCAGGGAGCCCAATGTGGGATCCATCCCAGGACCCCAGGATCATGACCTGAGCCGAAGAAAGCCATTTACCCAACTGAGCCACCCAGGGGCCCCACAAATATGATATCTTTGAAATAGGCTGATGGCAATCTGTCCCTTTACATATTAAAGATAAATGACTTAGACATCCCTGTCTGGCTACCTTAATCTTGATTTCAGGAAAAGACAAAGTGGAACACAGATTAAACATAGAAACAAAAACCAGACTGTGCCAACGAGCATAAGGAAAGAACAGTTCCAAATTTTGTGTTGAATTTAGCTTTTCTTCAGTTGATCCATACAGCCTGCTATACCACATCATTCCAAGAAACACTAAAACTTCGGGTTTGGTATGGATGCCATCAGAAGTTCAGTTGGTTTGATCAAAATCTTGGTTGTGTAGACCCACTCATTCTTAGAGCAAAAGTAGGTAGCCTATATTAACCTACCTTTATAACCTAGAGCAAAGTAGGTTACAGGTTATATGCTGACAAACTTTTTCTAAGGGACTTAGCAGTTTATAAGCAAATCCCACATTAAATCTGTCTGGTGTTATATTGGCATTCCTTTAAATTCTAAGCTTTTTTCCCCTAGTTTCATTGAGAAATAATTGACATACAGTATTTCACTGTATAAGTGTAAGGCATACCACATGATGGTTCGATTTATATATATTGTGATTACTACAACAGATCCATCTTTTACATAGACATAATAAAAAGAAAAGAAAAAAATTCTCCTTGTGATGAGAACTCGTAAGATTTATTCTTTTAACAACTCTCAACTATGTATCATACAGCAGTATTAGCTCTAGTCATCAAGTTATACATTACATCCCTAGTAGTCATTTGCTTTACAACTGGAACTCTGTCCCTTTTGCCCGCCTTTCTCCAATTCCCCTTCCCTCCACCTTCTACCTCTGGTAACCACAAATCTGACCTCTTTTTCTGTGAGTTTGGTGTTTTCATTCTTTTCTTTTTTTTGTTTTTTAGATTCCATATAAGTGAGATCATACAGTATTTGTTTCCTTCTATCTGACCTATTTCACTTAGCATAATGCCCTCAAGGTCCATCTATGGTAGGATTTCCTTTTTTTTTTTTTTATGGCTGAATAATATGGGGGTGCAGATGTACTTTTGAGTTACTGATTTCATTTTCTTCAGATGCATTCCCAGAAGTGAAACTACTAGATCATATGATATTTCCATTTTTAATTTTTTGAGGGTGCTCCATACTGTCTTCCATGGTGGCTGCACCAGTCTGTGATCCCACCAACAGTGCACCAGGGTTCCCTTTTCTCAATATCCTCACCAGGATTTGTTCTCTCTTGTTTTTTTTCATAATGGCCATTCTAACAGGCCTGAGGTGATATCCCACTGTGGTTTTAATTTGCATTTCCCTAATGACCAGTGATATTGAACATCTTTTCGTGTACCTGTTGGTCTTTCATATATCTTCTTTGGAGAAATGTCTATTCAGGTCCTCTGACTATTTTTTAACTGGATTATTTGGGATTTTTTTTTTTTTTTTTGCTATTGTATGAGCTCTTTACCTATTTTGGGTATTAACCCTTTATCAGATGTTTGCAAATATTTTTCCTATTCCATAGGTTGTATTTGTACTTTCTTGATGATTTCTTTCGCTGTTCAGAGCTTTTTAGTTTGATATAGTCCTACTTGGTTTTGGCTTTGCTGTTTGTGCTGTAGATGTCATATCCAAAAGATCATTACCATCACCTATGTCAAGGAGCTATATCCCTATGTTTTCTTGTAGAAATTTTATGGCTTCACATCTAACAATTAAGTCTATAATCCACTTTGAATTAATATTTTGTTGGTTGTATAAGGTATGGGTCCAGTTTTGTTATTTTACATGTGAATATCCAATTATCCCAACACCATTTATTGCAGAGACCATTGAGTATTCTTGACTCCCTTGTCAAATATTGGTTGACCATATATGATTGAGTTTATTCGGGGCTCTCAATTCTGTTCCATTGATCTATTTGTCTGCTTTTATGCCAGTGCCATACTGTTTCAATGACTATAGCTTTATAGTGTAGCTTGAAACCAGGAAGTGTGGTCCCCCTACTGTGTTCTTTCTCAGGATTTCCTTGGCTCTTCATAGTTTTTTGTGGCTCCATATAATTTTAAGAGTTAAATTTTAATTTCCATTAAATTTTAAGAGTTTTTTAAACTCTTAATTTTTTAGAGTTTTTAAAAAACTCTTTTAAAAAAAGAGTTTTTTAAACTCCATTAATTTCCATTAAATTTTAAGAGTTTTTTTCTATTTCTGTAAAAAAGGCCATTAGAATCTTGATAGGGATTGAATTGAATCTTTGGCTGGCTTTTAGTAGTATTGGCATTTTAACAATATTAATTCTTCAAATCTATGAACATGAGATATATTTCCATTTTGTGTCTTTTATTTCTTTCATCAATGCCTTAGAGTTTTTGGAGTACAACTCTTTGACTTTCTTAATTAATTGAGTTTATCCATAAGTATTTTATTGTTTTTTTGAATGGGGACAATGTCTTTTTTTCTTTTTTGGAAAATTTATTGTTAGTGTATAGAAATGCTACTGGTTTTTGTATGTTAATTTCATATCCTGCCATTTTACTGAATTTATTGAATAGATCTACAATCTATAGCGTTGTTCAAATTCACTGTTTCCTTATTGATTCTTTATCTGGATGATTTAT
This sequence comes from Procyon lotor, assembly GCA_028646535.1. Taxonomy (NCBI): domain Eukaryota; kingdom Metazoa; phylum Chordata; class Mammalia; order Carnivora; family Procyonidae; genus Procyon; species Procyon lotor. The sequence goes on along the minus strand of CM053604.1, from coordinate 128,916,233 downwards.
CTATTGTTGAGAGTAGGATATTAAAGTCTCCAACTATTATCATATTATTGTTATTTCTACTTTTAGCTCAGTTTTTGCTCTATATATCTAGGTGCTCCAATGTTGAATGCATATATATTTATAATTATTATGCCTACTTGATGTATTGAACCATTTATCAATATATAATGAATTTGTTTGTCTCTTGTTACCACTTTGGTTTAAAGTCTATTTTGTTTGCTATACATATAGCAACCCCTGGTTTTGCTGTTGCTGTTGTTACTGTTACCATTTGCTTGAAATATTTTTTTTTCATTCCTTCACACTGGGTCTCTGTGTATCTTTAAAGCAAAAGTGCATCTCCTGTATGCAGCATATTTTTGGATCTTGTTTTTTTATTCATTCAGCCACTCTCTATATCTTTTAATTGGAGAAGTTAATCCATTTACATTTAAATTAATTACTCATAGATTAGGACTTAATGATTGCCATTTTGCTCACTGTTTTCTGGTTGTTTTGTAGATAGATTGTGCTTTGTTGATGGGCATCTAGGGTCTTTCCATAGTTTGGCTATTGTGGACATTGCTGCTATAAACATTCGGGTGCACGTGCCTCTTCGGATCACATTTGTATCTTTAGGGTGAATACCCAGTAGTGCGATTGCTGGGTCTTAGGGTAGCTCTATTTTCAACTTTTTGAGGAACCTCCATACTGTTTTCCAGAGTGGCTGTACCAGCTTGCATTCCCACCAACAATGTAGGAGGGTTCCCCTTTCTCCGCATCCTCGCCAACATCTGCCTATCAACAGATGAATGGATAAAGAAGATGTGGTACATATATACAATGTAATACTATGCAGCCATCAAGAGAAACGAAATCTGGCCATTTGCAATGATGTGGATGGAACTGGAGTGTATTATGCTAAGTGAAATAAGTCAGTCAGAGAAAGACAAT
>CM053604.1:128884314-128914800 GCA_028646535.1 Procyon lotor | reverse complement strand
TGTAGGAGGGTTCCCCTTTCTCCGCATCCTCGCCAACATCTGCCTATCAACAGATGAATGGATAAAGAAGATGTGGTACATATATACAATGTAATACTATGCAGCCATCAAGAGAAACGAAATCTGGCCATTTGCAATGATGTGGATGGAACTGGAGTGTATTATGCTAAGTGAAATAAGTCAGTCAGAGAAAGACAATTATCACATGATCCCTCTGATATGAAGAATTTGAGAGGCAAGGCGGGAGTTTGGGGGGGGGTGGGGGAGAGAAATGAAACAGGAAGGGATGGGGAGGGAGACAAACCATGAGACTCCTAGACTCATGAAATGAACTAAGGGTGGCTGGGAGGTGGGGCGGGGGAGTGGGTAGGGATAGGGTGGCTGGGTTGTGGACATTGGGGAGGGTATGTGCTGTTAAGTGCTGTGAAATGTGTAAGCCTGACGATTCACAGACATGTACCCTGGGGCAAATAATACATTATATGTTAATAAAAATTAAAAAAAAAAAAGATTGTGCTTTGTTTCTTATCTTGCTCTCTTTTTGTTTTGTTTTGTTTTGATGTTTCTTGGTATCAGCATGCTTTGACTTCTTTATTGTGTTCATTTGCATAATTATTATAGGATTTTCCATTGTAGTTACCATGAGACTTACATAAAATATCTTAAATTTATAATACTCTATTTTAAATTGATCCCAATTTAACTTCAATAGAACTTGTAAACTTTATACTTTTATTTCCCCTCTCCCTCACATTTTAAGTTATTACTGATATAATTTACATTTTTTATCATGTGAAACTAATAACAGATTATGGTAGTTATGGTTATTTTTTATTACTTTTTTAACTTTTAAACTATGGTTGTAAATGAATTATGCACCACTATTACCATATTGCAGAATTTAACTATGACTGTATATTTGCCATTATTGGTGAGATTTACAGTACCTTTTTATATTTTTATCATGTTAATTAGCATTGTTTTACTCCTACTTTCTGTCCCTTTCTTTTACTCTCCTCCTTCAGGAAGTCCCATAATGCAAGTATTGTTTCTTTTCTTTGTGTCCTGTAATTTTCAGAGGCTTTCTTAACTCTTAAAAAGTTTTATTTAGTTTTTCATCTTATAGGTAATTTCCAATGTCCTATCCTCCAGGTTATTGGTTCTAGGATTTCTGTTTATTTGTTTGTATGCTGAATACAACCTTCAGCCTGTTCTACCAAGAAATGTAACCAGAGCGTATAGAAGCTGCATAACCCATTCAACAGCCCTACATACAGGGACACTTAAACAGAAAGCACAGCCAATGGTGTCCCCCATATGCAGAGCAAAACTGGTGGCCTCACCAGACCGGGGAATTCAATGCACACTGTGGCCTGATTTGGGCCCCCAGACAATGAGCTGTATAACCCCTGGGTACTATCCTACCGCTCTGCCAGGGAAGGGAAGCTAATTCATAGTCCCACCTATTACTGAATATAGTACCCAGTTCTAGCTAGTAAACCTGACTGGGATCCAGGCAATTGTGAAGCCCATCCTACATTCTCATTTAGAAAGGGAACCAAGTTTCCTGGTCAGAATGTGCCCATGGCACAGTACTGCAGATGAGCAAAACTACTGGTTGGGATTACTACTGGCACTGCAGGTATGAACTTGGCCTGCCAAGACCCATGTGCTGGTTGTTACAAGCCCCTTCTCTCTCTGTCAGAGTTAGATTTCCAGAGGTTGAGCCCTGCAGTTTCCCCTGCAATTCCCATGGTGTGAGATCAGAGGAAGAGCCTCCTGCAAAATCACCCATAATGCTGGGGGGGCTGATTGTTCCCCCTGGGTTCTCTTTTCCCACTGAAGGAACTGAAGCCTTCCCTGAAGGCTCAGGAAAGACCTCTCCATGTGGTGCTGCACTGGTCTAGGGGACAGGCAGTTTGGTCAATATATAGCCACTTCTCTTACCCTTTTAATGCAGTGTGTTTTGGTTTCTTTGATTCAGGGAGGTGCTTCAGCCTTACCCCCATATTCTAGGGTTCTCTCAGTGGTGGGTTTTTTTTTTTTAAGATTTTATTTATTTATTTGACACAGAGAGAGAGAGAGAGATCACAAGTAGACAGAGAAGCGGGCAGAGAGAGAGAAGGGGAAGCAGGCTCCCTGCTGAGCAGAGAGCCCGATGCAGGACTCGATCCCAGGACCCTGGAATCATGACCTGAGTGGAAGGCAGAGGCTTTAACCCACTGAGCCACCCAGGTGCCCTCTCAGTGGTGTTTTATTTTTAAAGAGTTATTAGTTCTGCTTGTGAGAGGGAATGAAGTCAAGAATAATCTATGTCACCATCTTGTGACATCATTTCCTAAATTCTAAACTTCGATTGGAGATGAAAAGGAACATTATATATATGTATTTACATACATATATAATATATATAAACATATATAAAATAACGGAATCTGAGAAATATCTTGATTAGTGACTAAAATATTAATCACAAGCTTTTTTTTTAAAGATTTTTATTTATTTATTTGACAGATTGAGAGAGAGAGAGAAAGTGCACAAGTAGGCAGAGCAGCAGGCAGAGGGAGAGAGGAAACAGATTCCCCCCCACTGAGCAAGGAGCCTGACTCAGGGCTCAATCCCAGGACCCTGGGATCATGCCTGAACCGAAGGCAGGTGCTTAACCAACTGAGCCACCCAAGTGCCTCTTTTTTTTTTTTTTTTTAAGTTTATTTAAGTAATCACTATACCCAGTGTGGGGCTCAAACTCATAATCCCAAGGTCAAGAGTCATATGCTCCTCCAACTGAGCCAAACAGGTGCCCAATCACAAGCTTTTTAAATAAAACATCTAGAAAAAATTTTGGGGTGCCTGGGTGGCTCAGTGGGTTAAAGCCTCTGCCTTCAGCTTGAGTTATGATCTCAGGGTCCTGGGATCGAGCCCTGCATCAGGCTCTCTGCTCAGCGGGGAGTCTGCTTCCTCCTCTCTGCCAGTCTCTCTGCCTACTTGTGATCTCTCTCCCTGTCAAATAAATAAATAAAATGTTTAAAAAGCATCTAGAAAAAAAGTTACAAAACCTTAATCCAGATGTTTGATGGATTCTAAAGATCTATATACTCTGTTTTTGTCAGAGTTCATGTTTTTCAATATATCTTTCCATTTTTAATCTAACTTTTTCTTGTGATATGTCATCATTATATTTTGCTTCTGATTTAAGACCTAAACAGTTCTGAAATATTGTAGTGGAAGATAATTATAAGTAGTAAGACGTAGACTGTTGGTTATCCACCAAACTAGATTTCTCTTCTTACTGAGCTCATAAATGGTTTCCAAGACCCTTGTTACTATTAGACATGGCCCTGAGCCTGAGTCCTGAGCCAGTGGGATACATGCAGGAGTGATGTGGAGCTTTTGGGCTTCTCCCCTTAAGAGCCCCCTGTGAATAGTTCTCTATGGTCTTTCTTTCTTCTTCAGCCAGATTAAATGCAAATAAGTACAAGGCCCTTAGAAACCATGTACTGAAAATGGCAGAGATAAGATGGAAGGAATTTGGGTACCAAAAATTACTGCTTGAAAGAGCATTGCCCGAAGGACAAGAATATCTATTTATATGCTCAAGGAGTAAAACTTTTTGTGCATTAAAAGATTTTTGGATATATATGTCACTACAAAACACAGGAAGTTCTCCAGCACATAAAAGCCTTCTTATCTGGGGCAAATTAAGTAGTGACAGGTCTTCATCTCCTACCCCTATAACTAAAGTTAGATAGATATTCCTTGTCTCTTCTCCCTGTTGGGAAGGACATGGTATGTGGCCTTCAACTGAATAAGCTTCTCCTGCCAGGGCTTTGACACAGAATGATATTCTTAATTATTATTTCTTTATTTTGAACAAGGACATGTGACTCTGTCTCCATAGAAGTGATTTTCCTGGTAGGTTTTATATGGATAGTTAACTTCTTTTATGGCTCTTAATTCAACTAATTAACAAATAAACATCTCTAGGTTAAGTTTCAGAGAAATTCTGAGATGTTAGAGGTATTTCTGCAAAAGATATTATGATATTTCTGTCAAAATTAGGAGATTTTCATTTTAGTATGTGCTTAGCTGAGCTTCTTAAGCTCTCCCTATTTTTGCTGTCTGGAAACTGGTAAACCCCATATGTTTTGTATTTGTTTGTTAATACTCAATGGCTTGGACCAGTGATTTTCGGCATGTCTACCATAAAGAATTCCTTTTCTAGCTTTTGCCCTCTTCAGAATCTATGTAGACTGAAGGATTTTAAATCACTAAAGACTTTTACTAAGTGGTAATAAATTTGCCTTTTTGTATTTTTTTTAAAGAATTTATTTATTTATTTGACAGAGAGAGACTCAGTGAGAGAGGGACAAAAATGTGGGGCTCAATCCCAGGACACTGGGATCATGCCCTGAGTGGAAGGCAGATGCTTAACCACTGAGCCACCCAGGTGCCCCACCTTTTTGTATTTTGTTACTTTTCTCCTACTTTTCACTCTGGAATAAATGGCAGGGTAAGATGGGGCCTTGAATTTTGGCAGACATCAGAAATTAGAATTTTGGGGCGCCTGGGTGGCACAGTGGGTTAAAGCCTCTGCCTTCGGTTCAGGTCATGATCTCAGGGTCCTGGGATCGAGCCCCACATCAGGTTCTCTGCTCGGCAGGGAACCTGTTTTCCCCCCTCCCTCTGCCTGCCTCTCTGCCTACTTGTGACCTCTCTCTTTCTCTCTGTCAAATAAAAAAAAAAATCTTAAAAAAGAAATTAGAATTTTGATGGACATTTAAAATTACTAATCATATCCCAGTCAGTTTACTTTAATAACATTTATTTTTCCAGGTCTTATGTGAGTGCTAAGGACCCAGAAATGAGTAATTTATGCTCTCTGTTCAAGAAATCATAACCTCAAAGAGGAGACATATACACAAAAAGAAATATCCAAAATGGTGTGACAGCCTTGTATGTAAGTGGATATAAAAGGAAGAGGGTTCTTTATTAGTCTCCTAGGACTGCTGTAGCCAATTACCACACACTGAGCCACTTAAAACAAGAGAAATTTATTCTCTCACAATTTTAGAGACTAGAACTCTAAAATCAAGGTGTCGGCAGAGCCATATTCCCTTTGAAGTCTCTCAGAGAGAATCCTTCCTTGATTCTTCCAGTTTCCAGTAGCTCCTGCTAATACTTGTCACCCAGTGGCTTATAGATGCGTTGCTGCAGTCTCTGGCCCACTCTTCACATGGCCTTCTGCCCCGTGTCTGGGTCAAATTCCCTTCTCCTTATAATGACACCAGTCATATTGGATTTAAAACCCGCCCTAATTCAGTATGATTTCATCTTAATTTGATTATGTCTGAAAGAGCTTATTTTCAAATAAGGTCACTTCCACATTCTAGGTGGACATGAGTTTTTGAGGGGACACAGTTTAATCCAGTACAAGCTTCTAATGAAAGTCAGAAAGATGATCGAAGGACATTTCCTAGAGGAATAAGGAGATGAGAGCTGAGCTTCACTTCGAGGGGTAAATGGAAGTGAAAGTGGAAATAAGATGGTTTATCACCTAAACATATGTGTTACCACATAAAGCAGATTTTTTAAAATGCCTTCTACACAGAAAATTTTATTGTAGTCCTTATTTTAATTAAGACGAGGTTCAGTCTCAAACACTTAGTCTTGGTAGTAATGTCTCCTTCACTGCTTTAATCCAAGCAATCCTACTTTATTCTCAGCTGTGAAATATTTAGAGTCCACGTGCTAAATACATATCACATTAACACTTCCTAGTGCAAGAATCTCTCTGTAATCCCAGCCTCCTGGCCTTATTCCAACTGTAAACATGAAACACCTGTAGGCCTCTCATTTCCTCTGATTTGGAGTCTGAGAGTCTTCTCATCATAAGGAAGTAGGAAAGACGCCTGCGTTAGGGTCAGACCTGACTTCCTTCATTCATTCATTCAAGCATTCACTCCACAATTTTTTTTAAGATTTTATTTATTTATTTGAGAGAGAGAGAGAATGGGAGAGAGTATGAGAGGGAGGAGGGTCAGAGGAAGAAGCAGACTGCAGACGAGCAGAGACTCGATCCCAGGATTCCAGGATCATGACCTGAGCCAAAGGCAGTTGCTTAACCAACTGAGCCACCCAGGCGCCCAACTCCACAAATTTTTTTGGGTACAGTGTGCAAACCACTGTGCTAGGTGTGGAGAAGATTAAAAAGATAAATATAATATATGCCCTGTCCTCAAAAAGTCTACAGTCTCATAGGGAGAAAGAAAACATAAGTGATATACATCATTTCTGGCACACAATAATTACTCTGGAGGTATTTGATGTAGTGAATAAAAAGATTTAAACATTACGGGGCTGAAGGGATTATTCCTGACCTTAAACTTCTTGAGAGCGGGATTCTGGGAACTTGCCTGCTTGAATTTTTTTTTTTTTTTTAAGATTTTCTTTATTTGACAGAGAGAGAGAGAGAGATCGAGAGCAGGGGTAGTGGCAGAGGGAGAGGGAGAAGCAGCCTCCCCACCAAACAGGGAGCTTGACGCAGGGTTTGACCCCAGGTCCCCAGGATCATGACCCGAGCCAAAAGGCAGAGGCTTAACCCACTGAGCCACCCGGGTGCCCCTGGCTTGGATCTTTTAAGTGTACTTAATTCCTTAAGCCTTTAAGCCATTGTCAGCTTTGAAAATTAGTAGTTAACCCTGCTGGAAACTCTGCCACCTTGTTTTATTTCCATTGTGACTCTCACCCTATTTTAGGCTTAAATAGGCGTGCAACTTTCTAGGAGCAACCATTTCTCAGATGTGTCTCTTAGAGCTCCCTGCTGATCGGTGGAGAGTCACTGCTGGGCAAACACACCAGTGACTTCTTGGTGGGACAGATGATGAAGGTCTTTCTCTTTCTTTCAAACTTGCTATGACTACTTCCCATCTAGTTTTCACCTCATGAAACTTATGAGAAATCTGAGCTCATCACCTTACCTTCAAACTTAGTGTCCTGAGGGGTCCTATAGGACAGATGGGATAGGAATTTGAAGAATATTTCTTTATATTTTTAGGGAGCTGCTGGATCATATGATTGTTCTATTTTTAATTTCTTGAAGAGCCTCCATACTGTTTTCCATAGTGGCTGCACCAAATTACATTCCTACCAACAGTGCATTTCCTTACCAACCCTTGTTACAATTTCTTGATAATAACCCTTCTAGCACCGGGGGGTGATATCTTGTGGTTTAGATTTACATTTCCCTGATGATTAGTAATGTTGAACACTTTTTCATGTACTTCTTGGCCATCTGAACATCTTCTTTGGAAAAACTATTCAGATTCTCTGTCCATTTTTTAATCAGATCATTTATTTTCTTGCTGTTGAGTCATATGAGTTCTTTATACATTTTGGATTTTTTTTTTTTAAGATTTTATTTATTGGACAGAGAGAAACACAGCGAGAGAAGGAACACAAGCAGAGAGAATGGAAGCGGGAGAAGCAGGCTTCCCACCGAGCAAGGAGCCCGATGCAGGGCTCGATCCCAGGACCCTGGGATCATGACCTGGGCTGAAGGCAGACACTTAACGACTGAGCCACCCAGGCGCCCCTTTTTTGGATATTTTTTTTAACGATTTTATTTATTTATTTGACAGAGAGAGATCACAAGTAGGCAGAGAGGCAGGCAGAGAGAGAGGGGGAAGCAGGCTCCCCACTGAGCAGAGAGCCCGATGTGGGGCTCGATCCCAGGACCCCGAGATCATGACCTGAGCTGAAGGCAGAGGCTTTAACCCACTGAGCCACCCAGGAGCCCTTATACATTTTGGATATTAATTGCTTATCAAATAAATGATTTGCAAATATTTTCTCCCATTCAGTTGGTAGCCTTTTCATTTTGTTCGTGGTTTCCTTTGCTTCACAGAAGCTTTTGGTTTGATGTAGTCCCATTTATTTATTTTTGCTTTCGTTGCCCTCCCCTTTGGTGCCAAGTCCAAAAATCTTCACCAAGACCAATGTCAAGGAGTTTACTGCCTATGTGGTTTTCTAGCAGTTTTGTGGTTTCAGTTCTCACATTCAAGTCTTTAATCTATTTTGAGATAATTTTTAAATATGGTTTAAGATAGTGGTCTAGTTTCATTCTTTTGCATGTAGCTGTCCAGTTTTCTCAACACCTTTTATTGAAGAGACTGTCCTTTCTCCATTGTATATTCTTGCCTCCTTTGTCATAAATTAATTGACCATAAAGTGTATGGATTTAATGTTTAGTTAATCTGTGTGTCTGTTTTTATGCCAATACCATACTATTTTTACTATGATAGTTTTGTAATATAGTTTCAAATCAGAAAGTGTGATAACCTCTGGCTTTGTTCTTTCTTAAGATTACTTTGTTTGAGATCTTTTGCGTTTCCATACAAATTTTAAGATTGTTTTTTCTAGTTCTGTGAAAAGTGCCATCAAACTTTATTTTATTTTTCATTTTTTAAATTTTATTATGTTATGTTAGTCTCCATATAGTACATCATTAGTTCTTGATGTAGTGTTCCAAGAGTCATTGTTTGCATATAACACCTAGTGCTCCATGCAATACATGCCCTCCTTAATACCCATCACCGGGCTCACCCATCCCCTACCCCATCCCCTCTAAAACCCTCAGTTTGTTTCCTGTAGTCCATAGTCTCTCATGGTTCCTCTCCCCCTATGATTCCCCCGTTCATTTTTCCCTTCCTTCTCCTAATTCCTCCATGCTATTCCTTATGTTCCACAAGTAAGTGAAACCATATGATAATTGTCTTTCTCTGCTTGACTTATTTTACTTAGCATAATCCCCTCCAGGTCCATCCATGTCGATGCAAATTTTAGTAGGGATTGCATTGAATCTGTAGATAGCTTTGGGTAGTATAAACATTTTAACAATATTAATTCTTTCAATTCATGAGCATGGAATATCTTTACATTTATATGTGTCTTTTTTAGTTTGTTTCATCAGTGTCTTATAGTTTTCAGTGTACAGGTCTTTTACCTCAATGGTTAAATTTATTCCTAGGGTTGCCTAGGTGGCTCAGAGGGTTAAGCGTTGGACTCTTGTTTTGGCTCAGGTCATGATCTCAGAGTCGTGAGATCATGCCCAAAGTTGGGCTTCATCCTCAGCAGGGAGTCTGCACAATATTCTCTCTCCCTCTCTCTCAGCCACTCTCCCCATGTGCATGCATGCTCTCGCTCTCTCTCTCTCTCTCTCTCTCTCTCGGGAGTAAATAATTCTTACTCGGTAGTAAAATTCTTAAAAAAAATTATTCTTAGATATTTTACTCTTTTTGGTGCAATCATAAATAGTTTGGGATTGTTTTCTTTTTTTTTTTTTTAAGATTTTATTTATTTATTTGAGAGAGGGAGAGAGAGAGAGAGAACACGAGTTGGGGGGGGGGGTAAAAGGAGAGGGATAAGCAGACTTTTCACTGAGCAGAAAGCCCAAAGCAGGGCTCAAGCTTATGACCCTGAGGTCATGACCTGAGCTGAAGACAGCTGCTTAACTAACTAAGCCATTCAGGTACCCCTTTTTTTCTTTTTTTGATAGTTCATTATTAGGGTATAGATACGCAACAGGTTTTTGTATACTAATTTTGTATCCTACAACTTTACTGGATTTGTTTATTAGTTCTAACATTTTCTTGTGTGTATGTGGTCTTAAGGGTTTTCTGTATATAATGCTAGGTTATCTGCAAATAAGGACAGTTTTATTTCTTCCTTTCCAATTTGGATGTCTTTTATTTCTCTTTCTTGTCTTTTTTTTTTTTTTTAAAGATTTTATTTATTTATTTGAGAGAGAGAGCACACAAGTGTGGGGAGGGAGAGGGAGAAACAAACCCCCCCTGAGCAGGGAGCCCAATGAGTGGCTCCATCCCAGGACCCTGAGATCATGACCTGAGCCAAAGGCAGATGCCCAACTGACTGAGCGTCCCAGGCACCTCAATTTCTCTTTCTTGTCTTACTGCCTGCATAGGACTTTCAATACTTTTGAATAAAAGCATCGGAATGGGCATCCTTGTCTTGTTTCTGATTGCAGAGGAAAAGTCTTCAGCTTTTTATCATTGAGTATGATGTTAGCATGGGTTTGTCATATATGGACCTTATTGCGCTAATATATGTCCCTTTTATACTCACTTTGTTGAGATTTTTTAAATGGATGTCAAATTTATAATGAGTTTATGAATTTTACCATAAATGGATGTTTAATTTTGTCAAATGTTCTTTCTGCATCAATTAAGATGATCATATGCTTTTTATCCTTTGTTTCGTTAATGTAGTTGAGCACATTGATTGACTTGCAAATGTTGAATAATCCTTGCATTCCTGGAATAAATTCCACTTGATCATGGTATATGATCTTTCTAATGCATTGTTGAATTCAGTTTGCTAATATTATGTTGAGGATCAATGGAGGATTTAATGGAGACACTTCTAGGCCCATTAATTTTTCTATTTTATTTTATTGATTTATTTTTTTAAGATTTTTTAAATTTATTTGACAGAGAGAGACACAGCAAGAGAGGGAACACAAGCAGGGGGAGTGGGAGAGGGAGAAGCAGGCTCCCTGCCGAGCTGGAAGCCTGATGTGGGGCTGATCGCTGTACCCTGGGATCATGACCTGAGCTGAAGGCAGACACTTGACAACTGAGCCACCTAGGTGCCCCAATTTTTCTATTTTATTAACTACAAAAGTCATACATGATTTTTTTTAAATTCAGACAATACAGAAGTAAAAAGTAATGGCTCCCCATTCATGCACCTGATACTACTATTTATTTTCTTCTTTTTGATTACGCTGTAGCCAATATAAACACACTCTGGGAAATCCATGAGGTCAAAGCCATTTCCACAGTAGTAAGACATTATTTGCCTTTTTCGCAGGGCTGATGTTTGCACCGATGGTGCAAAAGCAATGGTATATAAAACTGCTCATGTCTTGGCATCGAACAAGACCGTGGCTTCTAACTGTACTAGAGTCACTGTATTCTTCAATGCCATGTACTCACAGGAACAATAACAAAAAAGGCCTCTTATAATTAAGAATGTTCTTGCAGGGCACCTGGGTGACTCAGGTCACCCTGAGTCACTTGGTTGAGTGTCTGCCTTTGGCTCAGATCATGATTCTAGGGTTCTGGGATTAAGCCCCATGTCCGGCTTTCTGCTCAGCAGGGAATCTGCTTCTCCCTCTCCCTCTGCCACTCCCCCTGCTTGTACTCTGTCTTTCTCAAATAAATAAATAAAATCTTACCAAAAAAAAAACTTAAAAAAAGGAATTTTCTTAAAAAAATCAGTAAAAATGATTACTTTTATTAAACCTCATCACTGAGTATATGTGGGGGTTTTTTAAATTTTTTTTAAGATTTTATTTATTTAGTCCACAGACTGGGGTGCCTGGGTGGTTCAGTGGGTTAAAACCTCTGCTTTCGGCTCAGGTCATGATCCCAGGGTCCTGGGATGGAGCCCCGCATTGGGCTCTCTGCTCAGTGGGGAGCCTGCTTCCTCCTCTCTCTGCCTGCCTCTCTGCCTATTGGTGATCTCTCTCTCTCTGTCAAATTAATAAATAAAATCTTTAAAAAAAAAAACACATATGGAATATATCAAGAAACTACTCAGCCACTTTGTGTGGCTTTAAAAAAAAGAAAAACAAAGTGCAGGGTGGGATGCTTGGGTGGCTCAGTCGGTTCAGCATCTGCCTTCAGTTCAGGTCATGATCCCAAGGTCTTGAAATTGAGCCCTGTTTCAGGCTCCCTGCTCATCAGGGAGTCCACTTCTCTCTCTCCTTCTTCCTCTGCCTTTCCCCCCACTTGTGCTCTCTCTCAAATAAAGAAATAAAATTTTTTTTAAAAAGTTCAGGGTGATCCAACGGATTTTAATGAAACAGAAACACAGTTCATCGATATGGTTTCAGCTATCACATTGTAAATAATCTTTAAAAAATTACCACTTGTCCAGTTGTGGTGTAGGGTCAAGGAACAGCTACAGTTATCTGAAAAGGCTATTTAAATACTCCTCCCTTTTCCAACTACATGTCTGTTTGAAGATGGATTTCTTCATATATTTGAAAGAAAATAATGAATAATGGTTTGATTGCAGAAGAAGATATGAGAATCCAGCTGTCTTCTATTAAATGAGACATTAAGGAAATTTTGGAAAAGTGTTAAAATAACACTTCTTTAATTTTTTTTTAGAAAATATAGTTGGTTTTCATATAGAATATTGTCAGCTGAAGTAAATAATATATTTTAATTGCTCCATTTTAATTTCTAATATTGTTAATATCAATAGATACCGCTAGCATGAACAAAACCTCTTTGGGGAACTCAATAATTTCTAAGACTGTGAAAGGGTCCAGAACTAAACACTGATTTAGAAGAATACTTAATGAAACATGAAAGTAGTGGAAATACAATGTCAAGGAGTAAAAAACAGAACATAGAAACAGAACATAGAAATGGCACCTAGTGGGGCGTCTAACTGGCTCAGTGGGTTAAAGCCTCTGCCTTCGGCTCAGGTCATGATCTCAGGGTCCTGGGATCGAACCCTGCATTGGGCTCTCTGCTCAGCAGGGAGCCTGCTTCCCCGTCTCTCTCTGCCTGCCTCTTTGCCTACTTGTGATCTCTCTCTCTCTGTCAAATAAATAAATAAAATCTTTAAAAAAGAAAAAAAAGAAAAGAAAGAAATGTCACCTTGTAGGGTGACAGCTAAGTAAAAAATATATGTACACAGAAAAGGAAGAGGATGACGCACAACAAAAAGAATAATAATTTGAATAATTCAAATTTTCTTTTATTTTCATGAACTGTCCAAGTTTTCCACAACAACAAAATTTTGACTTTATAATCAGGAAGAATAAAATTTCAATTCCAACCACAAATCATGTATTTGCATTATAATAGTGGAAGCTACCCAAAGAACATTATGTTTCCTTTTATTAGTTATGTATGAGGATTTAATACGTCTGATCATAGAACATTGAGGTTTTTAAATAAGGAAACTTCACAGAATCAAATGAGTGTATTTCTTCCTCGTAGTTCCCCTAGAAGGCTACTTGCTTATTCAAATGATATTTTTTTGGAAGCCTTATTGAAGAATTATCTGTAAAGAGAGTCAGCCACGGAAGAAATTAATCTTAAGTCTTCATAAAGATGTAGCATTCTCTCTCCCTCCCTCCTCTGCCAACTTAGGCTCACAGCCTGTGCGGTGGTTGATGTTGACCAGGAGAAGTGTTGAGAGCAATGGGGCAGGGGTACAAGGCCACAGGCAGAGAAGCAGCACAGGAGAGCCTCTCAGTCTCCAAATAAAAGCAAGTCTATCTGTGTAATGCAAGATCCTGTAGTGACTAGCATAGGTTTACTTGGCTGCACTCTATAAAGGTGAATTAAAAGAAAGTGAGCGGGGCGCCTGGGTGGCTCAGTCGTTAAGCATCTGCCTTCAGCTCAGGTCATGATCCCAGGGTCCTGGGATCGAGCCCCGCATCGGGCTCCCCCCCGCATCGGGCTCCCCCCCGCATCGGGCTCCCCCCGCATCGGGGTCCTTGCTCGGCAGGAAGCCTGCTTCTCCCACTACCATTCCCTCTGCTTGTGTTCTCTCTCTCGCTGTGTTTCTCGCTGTCAAATAAATAAAATCTTTAAAAAAAAAGAAAAGAAAGTGAGCAATTAGTGGCATTTTTTCCTTTTTTATCCCTACCCTGTATATATACTGAGCACAAAACAAAGGCTCAATTAATGGATATTAACTGGGGCATCTGTGACATTCTACATGGTTCTGGCTAGGGTCTGGATTGTTAATATCAACTTGGTATTGAACATATTTAGATTGAATTACCCAATTGAGGTGTTCTGAGTAGCCTATAACCTGCTACTTACCTACCAGGGTGACTAGGAGGGTGACAGCTACTATGTTTGCCTAGGATTACTAGGATTTTTCTAGTTTCAGCACTAAAACCCATTCATCCCAGGAACGCCGTCAGACCCAGGCTACACAGGACCGTTGATCACTCTATTCTCCAGTGACCCAATGTGATAATTATGCAACTTCTCTTCATTTGAATTTGACCTGGCTCTCCAGCCATATGTATACACCCATGGTCAACCAAAGCTGGATGGAAGCATCTGTAGGCCCAGCCTTCTGACTTGGGGCTGTACGGCTTTGTCCTGCAGACAAACAAGCCGGAACAAAGGGGCTAACTGCACAGAGATGGGCACCCAACTTCCAGCAAGGTTATGATTTTCCCGCAAAAGCCTCGGGTCCCGGCTTACCCATCCATTCCTTTGAAAGAATGACTGCTCTTCAGGTTGAGTTATGGCTTCTCTCTTGCCCTACCACTTACAGAAAGACAAACTAAAGAGGCTGAAACGAGCCTCCTAAGAATGAAGTTTTAATGCCAGGATTTGACATGCCAGAGAACTTGCATCCTGGAAAAGGCACTCTAGCCTTAACGCAGCAGAAATGAAGACTTGTTTTTATTGTTATTCCTTTTTGCGTACCGAAAGGAATGGCGATGTCATCCACACGCAAGACACATCAGTGTGTGGATTTTTTCTTACTTAACTCTCTTCATCAGATGAAAGAATGCTGCTGCTGATTTATGGATCGCCAAGGGTGCCAGGCATCATTTTAAATGTGCACAGCTGCTCTGCAATAGTTTAACTTGGCAGATAGTGTTAAACCTTTGAATTGTGTCATTTATTTGTATATGCATACAATAGCCTCCTTGTGCGGGTTCTTCAAAAATCCTTGCAGGCATGGTTTGGACTGGGCATTTAAGGAGTCTTATGGAGTGATTTATTCCCTTGGAAGGTTTTCAGAGTTTCCAGAACGAAGCATGAGATATCGTTTTATGCCACTGATAAGTTCCTGAGGGAATCACAGAGACAGCCTAAGGTGGAGAGGTTGCAGAGCGAGAGGTCTCAAGCTTACATTTGGGAACTCCAATTTCAGTGGTCATTCGGGCAATGTAGGACATGTTACTGCTGACAACAGCCTCGCTTTCATCATGACATGTCACAGGGAAGCAGCTAAAAGAGGGGGCTGATCTAATACAAGGCATCACAGCACAAATAACTTGAAAAGCTCTGTTGACAATAGAAAATCTGGCATTCATAGTAGTTAACAATGCTATCTTCAAATTCAAAGGGCCCTGAGATTTGTCACTGTTGTCCTTTGTGTGTCAAGGATGACACTGTTGACACTGGGGTTATCCCTGTATGTAAGTGTGGCTGAAAATACCCGAGCGTGACAAATGATAAGGCCTTTCTGCAGAGTGTATGTGGAGAACCTTTTTTTTTTGGCCTCCCGAGCACACAGCTCTCCTTGTCACAGAGTCACCGTGTCTCTGTCTGCAGCAGACCGAGCTGCTCTGGTTGCAGCCTCTTGACTCTGGCCTAATGCAAATGTCTCCTTTGCTTGAATGTCTTTCCCTGGGGGTCTTGTGGTGATTATCCCTCCTGCCCAATCGGCTTACCGTCTCCCATGCCAAAGCCGGCCAGGCAGGCTCGTGCCAGGCCTCCTTCCTAGGCTGCGGCTTGCAAGAAAGTCACTTTGAGGTGGGCTGTGTTCCTCATTAGCTTTTATTGGTGATTTTATTTTGCCACTTGAAGATTGAATGTGTTCAACTGGAAAGATCACAGAGGCTGAAATAACTTATTTCCCCTTTCTCAGTGTTGCCTGTCTTAGGCCGGAAAAAGCAGAGGAAATGCTTTCGGCGAAGCTATGCCTCTCCCACAGGTAGACTAAGTGAGCATGTATGCGGTTTGTTGCCTTAAAAAATGGTTCCACACCAGCCTATGCTCCAAATCCTTTTTTTAAGGCTATAAACTCCCAAAAGGTCATCCCTGAGGCTTAATGACAGGTGTCCACATGCCACTGGAAATATCTCAAAAAGCTACCCCTTGCTGACTGCTCGGGCAACTCGGCTATGGGCAACGGTGGTAATTAGATCGGGTTGGGGTACAGCCCAGGTGATCTCACGCTGATCGCAGGCAAGTTGACTGCTCATTACTTTACCTCTTTGGCAAATAAAAATCTTCTTACATGTGAGTTCAGGATGGGAGTGAGGAAGGATAGAGAAAGGTTTTCATTATGGTGTTTGAGCCTTAAAATCTCCTATAGGAGGAATTGCAAATTGTCTTAGATAGGGAAACCAAAACACACACACACACACACACACACACACACACACACACACAACAAAAAACAAAACAAAACAAAACTTGGTTATTTAACCTCATAGTGAATTGCCTTATCAGATCTTCTTTGGGAAGAGTCTTTTTTTTTTTTTAAGTTTTTATTTTATTTTATTTATTTGACAGAGAGAGAGACCACAAGTAGGCAGAGAGGCAGGCAGAGAAATGGGGGAAGCAGGCTCCTCGCTGAGCAGAGAGCCCGATGCGGGGCTCGATCCCAGGACCCTGAGATCATGACCTGAGCCGAAGGCAGAGGCTTTAACCCACGGAGCCACCCAGGTGCCCCTGAGAAGAGTCTTAATTGAGAGCACCTTGTGCATGAGAAAATTGTCATGAGAATGGTTGCTAAGAGTTATGAAAGCTGAGACCCAGCCTGGGGTCATTGGGCTTCCCCAGAAGGGAAAGACTTGACTCCGAGCACCCATGAGAAGCAAAGGAATAAAAAAGTCTCATCAGGAGAAAGAAGGGGCCTGAAATTAGGAGTGGGAGCGGAACTGAAAACGTACTTTGCCTACATCACGATCTGGCCTCTCTTTGGTCTGAGGTCATCCAATAGCGTGCCATCTTTTTTCTGAAGTTGTTTCTCCAAGAAAAGTCTCTGACAGCTTTAATCTCAGTCTTTTATGGGCACTAGAAGGGAGGCACAGATTCCCCAAGACTCCAGTGCACGCAGTCATAGTGTCTGATCTTCCAGCTGTCCTATTTTTTTTTAAAGTAACTAAGAGAAATGGGATTAAGAATAAGCAAGCATCTAGTATAAACAAGGTTTAATTATTCATTTTACAGATGAAGAAACTGAAGTTCAGTTATTGAACTGGGATCGTATAAGAACTAAGCAGCTGAACTGAAATTTAAACTGAGACCTGTTTACCAGAGGTGAGCAGGTCTAGAAGTGAGCTCAATTCCCAGAGCTCCCCAAATTTCACCTCTCCAATTCTGTCTCATAACTGTAGGGTTCTTCACTAAAATTCTGACCAAGAATTTCGTTAAAAAGACAGCAAGTTCGGGGTGCCCGAGTGGCTCAGTCGGTTAAGCATCAGCCTTGGGCTCAGGTCATGATCTCAGGGTCCTGGCATTGGGTCCGGCATTGGGCTCCTTGCTCAGCAAGGAGTCTGCTTCTCCCTCTCCCTCTGCCCTATCCCACTGCTTGTGCCCTCTCTCTTGCTCTGCTCTCTCTCTTCAGATAAATAAATAAAATCTTAAAAAAAAAAAAAAAAAGACAGCAAGTTCTCATGATGTTTGAGAAACTGCTAATTGAAGAATGAACTTCAACTATATCCCTGATGGCCTGTTAAAATAGTAAATAAATAGTAGCATCGCTATGATGGTGAACATTTAAAATGCCACCATCTGTCCCTTGGTCATTTTGAAGGTACCATGCAAAATCTGCTGCTTTAAGATCAATATTTAAGTTATCTTATTAACAAACCTTATTTGGTTTGGTGAATTAAAGTAATGTCCTTCACTTCCACTATACATTTTGGACAAGAGGTCCGAAGGAAATATAATTTGACCCTTGAACAACACAGATTTGAATTGTGCAGGTCTGCTTACATGTGAATTTTTTTTCCCAATAAATATATTGGAAAAAATTTTGGAGATCTGTGACAATTTGGAAAAACAGACAAATTACAAAGCCTAGGAATACCAAAATAATTAAGAAAAAAAGTGAGATATGAATGAATTAAAATATATGTAGATGCTAGTTTGTTTTATCATGTACTACCATAAAATATATACAAATCAATTACAAAAGTTAAAATGTATCAAAATGTATGCCCACAAACACAGACCT
The DNA here is from genome assembly GCA_028646535.1 of Procyon lotor. NCBI lineage: Eukaryota > Metazoa > Chordata > Mammalia > Carnivora > Procyonidae > Procyon > Procyon lotor. The sequence continues at coordinate 128,896,815 of CM053604.1, read as the reverse complement.
TACGTGGTGCCTTTTGCAGTCTAGAGAAATGTAAACAAACATAAAGATGCAGTATCAAATCATTACTGCATAAAATTAACTGCTGTGCACATCGCATGTACTATTGTTATAATTTTGTAGCCACCTGCTATTGCCATTGTGGTGAGCTGAAGGGTTGCAAGTATTCACTTAAAACACTGTGAGATGCTAATCATCTTCATATGAGCGGTACCTTTCTCCGGTAAATTGCATATTGTAGTAAAAAGTGATCCCATGAGATTCTTGAGTGTTTTTCATCGTGTTTAGTACAATGCTGTAAACCTTGACTGACACCATGAGACTCATACAAAGTGCCACTAGTGATGCTGGAAGCACTCCCAAGAAGCCGAGAAAAGTCAGGACACCACAAGGAAAAGCTGAATCGCTCGCTATGTACCATAGACTGAGGTCTGCAGCTGTGGGCGCCCGCCATTTCAGGGTAAATGAATCTAGCACTAAGGACCACTGTAAAAAATGAAAAGGAAATTCATGAAGCCATCAGTGCAGGTATGCCAGCAGGTGTGGAAACCCTTGCACTTTCTGCAAAATACCTTTTTATCTCCTGTAGACAACGTGGCTTTTATGTGGGTACAGGAGTGTCGTAAATAAGGCATACCGCTAGACTGGAATATGACTTAAGAAAAGTCAAGTCATTATATGACAGCTTAAAGCAAAAGGAAGGTGAAGGATCTAAAGCTGGAGAAATTAATGCCAGCAAAGGATGGTTTGATGATTGTAGAAAGAAGCTTGGCTTAAGAATAGTCAAGATAACCAAAGAAGCAGCTTCTGCTGACCAAGAGGTAGCAAACGAGTTCCCAGACTCCATTAAGAAAATCACTGAGGAGAAAGGATATCTGCCTGAACATATTCTTAACACAAAGTGCCCTATTCTGGAAAAGAAAAATGTCTCTAAGGACTTTTCTTAATAAGGAAGAGAAGTGAGCACCAGGATTTAAGGCAGGAAGAGATAGGCTAATTCTGTTTTATGCCAATGTTGGGTTTATAATGAGGACTACCCTTGTCTATAAAGCAGCTAACCCCAGAGTCTTGGAGAGAAAGATAAACACTAGTCTTTTGGTTGGTCAACAAGAAGGCCTAGACAACAAGAACCTTTTTTTAGGCATTGGTTCCATCAATACTTTGTCACTAAAGTCAGGAAGTACTTGCCAATAAGGACTGCCTTTTAAAGCTCTTTTGATCCTGGAAATGTTCCTGGCCTCTCAGAGCCCCTTGAGTTCAACACCGAAGGTACTGAAGTGATCTACTTGCCCCCAAACACAATGTCTCTAATCCAGCCCCTAGAGCAAGGAGTTATAAGGGCCTTTAAGGTTCATTATGCATGACATTCTGTGTAAAGGATTGCCAATGTAGTGGAAGAGAACCCTGACAGAGAGAACATCATCAGAGTCTGGGAGGATTACACCATTGAACATGCCATTGTTGTCTCAGGAAAAGTCATGAAAGCCATCAAACCCGAGATAATAAATTCCTGCCAAAGGAAACTGTGTCTACAGGTTGTGCATGATTTCACAGGATTTATGACCAAGTCCATCAAAGAAATCATGAAAAAGATTGTGGATATGTCAGAAAAGGTGGGGTGTGAAGGAATTCAAGATATGGATCCTGGAGAAATTCAAGAGCTAATGGACACCACACTGGAGGAATGACCAGAAGATGACCTGATGGAGATGAGGGCTTCTGAACCAATGCCGGACGAGGTGGAAGAAAATGGAGAAGCAGAGCCAGAAAGCCAAGTGACTTAGACAATCTGTCCGGAGGATTCTGATTATTCAAGACTGCTTATGACTTCTTTTACAATATGGACCTTTCTATGATGTGGGCACTGAAACTAATGCAAATAGTAGAAGAAGAATCAGTACCGTGCACAAATAATTTTGGAGGGATGAAAAAGTGAGACAGAAACTGTGATGTATTTCGGTAAAGTTACACTGAGTGTCCCTGCTTCTCCTGCCTCCCCTTCCACCTCCCCCACCTCTCCTGCTTCTGCAGTCCTTGGGCTGGCGAGACCAATTCCTCCCCCTCCCACCCCCCTACCTCAGCCTACTCAATGTGAAGGCAATGATGAAGAGGACCTTTATGATGATCCCCTCCCACTTAATGACTAGTAAATAATCATACTGCTGTATAGTTAATAAGCTCATCTGTGGTGTAGGCGGATGAGGGAATTTGTGTGAAAATCTAGTAACTGTTCGGCAAGAACTATGCGAGACATTTTTCCTCATCAATGTCACCTAAGTTTTCATCATGCCGAACATGGTATGCAGGACTTTCACGGAAATGGAGAGCCTCTCCCTTCATAGGCATTAGGTGAGTGATAGTTAATATAGAATTAATAATGTGTTAATTTTCTTGGTTTTATGGCTGTACTTTCAAAGAATTACATGACCCTCCAGTACGCTCCTCTCTCTCATAAGTAGAGAAACTGTTTATCAGCCTATCATCACAAGTAAGTGGTTTTTTCCCCCAAAATGTAACAAAGTTTCCCAAACCATATTATGAATATGACTATAATGCTGTATGCCATAAAAAATTTTATGATTCATTCACTAGCATATAAGTGAGGCTACAGAGAAGTAATCAGATCAATTACACTAGGCTATCATAAAGCAGTTATATTGTTGTTCCTCATAATCAGTGCATGAATTGTTATACCTATAAATAAATAAGCATTTCTTTTTCACATTCTTTTCATTTTTGATGTCTAGTGTTAATAATGTGTATAACATCTACAGTGTTTTGTATCATATAGGCAATTTTCATGTAGATCCTGATTGATAATTCATCTTATAAACAAATAATGTAAACTTAAAGTATCAATAAATACAGTACAGTACTGTAAATGTATTTCCTTTTCATGATTTTCTTAATATTTTCTTTTTTCTAGCTTATTTTATTGTAAGAATATAACGCAAACATGTAACATATAAAATATGTATTATCCATCTGTTTGTGTTATTGGTAAGGCTTCTGGTCAACAATAAGCTACTAGAGTAGTTAAGTTTTGGAAGAGTCAAAAGTTATATGTGGGTTTTTGAATGTGCATGGGGTCAGTGCCCCAAGCCCCACTTTGTTCAAGGGGCAGCTGTAGTTACTCCGGGCTAACTCTTGCAAGATCCTAATAAGATTTGGACTGATAGACATCCAAGAAGTTACTGATTATAAGGACTGATATCCTTCTAAAATTCATGTTTGTCCAATAAGGTTATCCCATATGGTTTCTTTCCTTTTCTAGTGGGTTTCTAAATGTTGGGAATTCCTATCTTCATGAGCTAAGATATAATGAGTTTACAAAGCTTCTAGTTTACAAAGCTCTCTTGCTCATACATTGTTTCAGAAAACCTCAGGGAAACCCAAGGAGACAATCAAACCCTAATTACAATTCCTTTTCTGTCGCGTGAGGACACTGAGGCCAAAACACCCATACGTCCCTGGAGGTATCAGAACAAGTAAACGAGAGAGCCGGAACTAGAACCTAGAACTCTAGTGTTCTCAGTGTTGTTCCACCATGCTCCCTTCTCCACCTTATAGTGTTGATTAAGGGTCACACACGTCCACAAAGCAGCCTGATGAGCAGCAGTGGTCATTTTAAGGTCTCAGACTGTGAAGAAGATAGGGCTGGAACAACTCTTGTTTTAGCGTAGCTTGAAATTGGCCCTAAGGATTTAAATCATGGCCAAACATCTGACTGCGGTACGGAAGGAAGGATGCTGAAGATGGAAGCTAGACCCAGCCCAACTCTGGGCAGTGCTGGTGGCACCCAGTGTTATGAAGCATTTTCGAAGTAACAAAATATGTTTCAAAGTAACATATTTTTTAAGTGATAAATTCTCCCCTCTTCTTCCACTTAGATCTCATTGGCTAGGACCCAGTGATGTGGTCACCTCTGGCTTAAAGGCAGGTTGAGAAATGTGATATTTTAGTTAGCCATGATGTTTCTTAGATGAAAAAAAAATTGAATTACTTTTACAAATGAAAAAAGGGATGGGTAATATTTGGAGGCAATTAAGAGTCTCTGCTACAGGGGCGCCTGGGTGGCTCAGTGGGTTAAAGCCTCTGCCGTCGGCTCAGGTCATGATCTCAGGGTCCTGGGATTGAGCCCCGCATCAGGCTCTCTGCTCAGCGGGGAATCTGCTTCCCCCTCTCTTTCTGCCTGCCTCTCTGCCTACTTGTGATCTCTCTCTATCAAATAAATTTTAAAAATTAAAAAAAAAAAATCTCTGCTACAGCTGGCTTCTTGCACATATTCCCCTAATCCTATTCCCTACCCATTCCCCTCTACTTCCCCACCTTCTTTTGCACACATGCATTTAAGAAAAGACCCTACTGCTAGAAAGCCAGAGGCTTTACAGAGCAGAAAAGATGAGTATGATTAAATCTGAGTCAAACCAGGGATTTTGGTGCTATGATTGTTTTACCTTATTATCAATATCACTTATGTCTTCATCAATAAAACTTACTGGGTGGGGCGCCTGGGTGGCTTAGTCGTTGGGCGTCTGCCTTCGGCTCATGTTGTGATCCCAGGGTCCTGGGATCGAGCCCCACATCGGGCTCCCTGCTTGGCGGGAAGCCTGCTTCTCCCGCTACCATTCTGTCTGCTTGTGTTCCCTCTCTCGCTGTGTTTCTCTCTGTCAAATAAATAAAATCTTTAAAAAAAACAAAACAAAACAAAAAACTTACTGGGTACTTAGAATGCATAGCAGAAAATACCTGTGGTATTAGGAAATATAACATAGGATTCCACTTTCTAATCTTAACTTTCTCATTTAGGGGAGATGAAGTTTCCATAGATAAAGTTTCCATAGAAAGATGCTGTGTCAAGAACTGTGAAGGGTCTGAGATTTTCCTCTACTTATAAGCTAACAAGCCACACTCCTACAGTATCGTGGGTGCTGGCATAAGACTCCCAGGTCAGAGATAAGGACTTTATTATAACAATAATCAGAGCATCAACCTTTACTTACGCAAGTTCCCCGGGCCCGTTTCCATAGGATGACGCAAATGGTCACATGGCAAGTGAACATGCCGTGGGTTGCATTAAAGGAGAGGAACCGTGAGCTTCAGGAATCAGAGTCTTTTGTGATGGGCAGGAAGCCTGCCTGCCCTTTTCTCCAAAGAGAAGCACTGCCTCTGCATTTCAACGCTATTTGCTGCTACATAAACATCCTATAAATACAGTCCATCCAGAACAAAGGTGGCGAGTGTCTGTGCTTGCAAGACATTCAGAAACATGAGAGACCCACGGAGAATCGTCTCTGCACAGATAGAAGGCAGGGCATGCCAAGTGTCACCCAACTACCAGGAACACTAAATAGTATTGAGGTCCCCCTTAAGAGTGAGAAACGAGCGCTGCAAAGTCTGGGAAAGCAGCTGGACTTTGGAAGGAAGGGAGAACCTGGACCAAGAGAGGAGAGAGAACTTATGCATTCAGGTGTGGAGACGGGAGTGTGACGACGTGTTTGCACACTCACAAAAGACCTGCTTGGCTGAAGCGAAAGTTCATTTGGGAAACCTGTGGGAGGTGGGCACTGGTCTCTGGAGGGCCTGGAATGCCCCAGAAGCTTTTCCACAGTAATGAGGAGGGACAGTAACGCTGGTGACTGGCTACATGGCATGGGATGGGCCAGAGTGGAGGCGATTAGAGACAAGGCAGAGAGACTGCTAGAAAATTAGTGCAACGGCCTAGGCCTGGAACACGGAATACTTGAATGTTTGCCACCTGGCAGGAGAACACGCCTGCATTTATTCAGTTTTGTTTCCTTTACTGTAGAGCATCCAGGCAAATTTTCTAAGTCACTTTGTATGTAAGGATTGTAAGGATTGATTTACAACTTTGTTCGTATCTCGATTACCTTAAGGGGCACTTTCATAGACTTTCTCGTTCAAGAGGGTGTCATCCGAGTGTGCTTGGTGCTGGATTCTCTCATGCGTTTTGGGATCAGGCCATTCCCCGGGGTCAGGGGTCGGGTCCACAGGAGTTCAGGGGATCCTTCCTGGCCAGCTTCAGGGAGGGAGGGCTCTGGTGTGGGGACAGATGGATAGAAGTGACATCTGTTGTACAGGGGTGACCAGTTACATTATCGGCCCTATCCTCTCAAATTGGAGGGCACTAACAAGCAAATGTCTTGAACAGCAGGGCCCTCTTAGTAAAATAAATGCCAAACACCCAAATCTTTAATCCTCAGGTTAGAGAGTGCAGTTTTCTATGTGTCCTGTACTGGTTTCTTATTTTTCTTATGTAATAGTCTTGCCTCCTTGAACGCGTTACAAGCGACATGAGCAGGTCTCACACCTGCCTCTCCACAGATGAATGAAGTGCCACCTTAAATGTTCCCCGGGCTCACATCATCCTCTGGGGGCCTCCCACAATCCCGGGTCCTCCGCAGTTCCACAGCGAGCCTGCTAGAACATCAGTGAAGGCTTTGGCAGACCACCCTGTAAGCCAACTCCTAAATAATTTTAACAGAGCCCACGGCTGACAGGAGTCAAACTTTATATATTAAGAGCATATTAAAAACACAGCATTTCCAATAATTTATTATGCACATGCTCATAAACACATTACACTTGTCACAGAACATATACTTGTTGTAGACCTTCCAGAGGGGAATAAATAGCACTTACCTAATGAGAAGGCAGATGTCAAGAGCACCAAGGTTCCAGAACTGAAACAATATCATGATTGGCAATCTTTTAACAGGAAAACCCCTGACCATTGGCCACCTGGGGTGTGCAGGCCACCAGTTGGGAACCACTGAACTCAGCAAAGGAGCAATGATCCCTGTGACCTTACTCAGACCCATCATTAAACTGTTCCCTGAAAGTGAGAATGGAAGTTTTCACAGCCAGTGACCAACGTAAACCTTCAAAGTGAACTGGAGTGCATGTTGAGGGCTCATGTCAAGAAAAGCAGTCTGTCGGGGCACCTGGTGGTTCAGTGGGTTAAGCTGCTGCCTTTGGCTCGGGTCATGATCTCAGGGTCCTGGGATCGAGACCCCATCAGACTCTCTGCTCAGCGGGGAGCCTGCTTCCTCCTCTCTCTCTGCCTGCCTCTCTGCCTACTTGTGATCTATCTCTGTCAAATAAATAAATAAAATCTTTGGGGCGACTGAGTGGCTCAGTGGGTTAAAGCCTCTGCCCTTGGCTCAGGTCATGATCTCAGGGTCCTGAGATTGAGCCCCACATCGAGCTCTCTGCTCAGCAGAGAGCCTGCTTCTCCCCCTCTCTCTCTGCCTGTCTCTCTGCCTACTTGTGATCTCTCTGTGTCAAATAAATAAATAAAATCTTTAAAAAATAAAAATAAAAAAAATAAAATCTTTAAAAAAAAAAAAAAGAAAAGCAGTCTGTCATAAGTGAAAAAAGCCATCTAAGTCCCAAATTATTGACAGAAAATTACCAAGCCCAACACACTGTGTCTGACTGTGGATACCACACTTGGGGAGGAATATAAGGCAAAAGATGTGATAAATCACAGGAGATGCATTCAACCAGGTTGGTGAGGGAATAAAACCATGACACATTAGGGCTAAACAAGGAAACAGGATCCATGGGGATAGGTGAAGACTTGAGAGGACAAGCTAACTCAAATACTCAAATACTCTTCAAATACTCTGAAAGTTGTGGGGGAAGAAAAGGTTCTCCCATGTGCATGGGAGGTAGACACGAGTAATTAAGGGGAAAGACCTAAAGAAAACAGATTTAAGCTTAAAAAAAATGAGAGATAAAGGGGGGTACTTTCTTTCCTTTTTTTTTTTTTTAAAGATTGCATTTATTTATTTGACAGAGAGATAGAGAGGGAGCACAAGTAGGTAGAGCAGCAGACAGAGGGAGAGGGAAAAGCCAGGCTCTCTGCCGAGCAGAGAACCCGATGCGGGGCTCGATTCCAGGACCTGGGATCATGACCTGAGCTGAAGGCAGGAGCTTAACTGACTGAGCCACCCAGGTGCCCCAAAGGGGGATATTTTCTGATTAAGATCTTGAAAAATGGACTGGATAGTTTGGGAGATACTTAGTCCTCTATCATTTAAGACATTCAAGCTTCAATGGTGCAATCATATTGGAAGAGCATTACAGAGAGACTCAAGTCTCTGGTCATTGAACAAAGTGACTTTAATTCATTTTCAACCCCAATATTCTGTGAATCTATGTGTAGAGAACTTGATCTGAAATAGAGTATTGTGAAAACATCACAACTTTGACTCACAATAGACCCTGAATTTAAATTCGGTGACACACAAATGATATTTTTTTAGGATGCTGATAATGACACTTAAAAAGAGTTTTCTCACATGTAGGGGTGCCTGGGTGACTCAGTCGTTAAGCATCTGCCTTCAGCTCAGGTCATGATCCCAGCATCCTGGGATCAAGCCCCGCATTGGGCTGCCTGTCCACGGGGGCCTGCTTCTCCTGCTCCCATTTCTCCTCTCCTCCTGCTTGTGGTCCCTCTCTCGCTGTGTCTCTCTCTGTCAAATAAATTAAATGAATAAATTAAATCAAAATAATTTAAATAAATAAATCACGGTAATGAAATTCACATGAATGAGTAAGAAACATCCAAAAGTATATATTTACATTCAGTTGTAGATAATTATGTGATTTGATTTGGTCTTAATGAATCTGAAGGTCTGATTTGGTCCCCCAAAAGTTATGCCACATTTTCAGCTTTCCTCTGGGAACCTTTTCCACTTGCCCGATTTCCTTTAACCAAATGCCTGCCATCACCTAGAACACACACGTGTGCACACATCTACATACAAATATTTTATACATTAGAAATATTGCTCTAACATTTTGTGTTGCTTCGTTATATTAAAAAACAAACTTTTTGTATTAAATAATGTCCACCCATTTGTAAATTCTTACTGAAAATTACAGAGATCATGGGTGGAAACCCTGTATTTCCATCATTGGCAACTCAACAGGTGTGTCTGTTGAATAGCTACAAACATGTATAAAGTTAGCTCGGAATTGGAGAACCTAATTATACAGGATAAGAGGAAAGACACAAGAGTAGGAAAGGTTGCACTGCTCCAAAGACAGGTGAAAGATTTTTGTTTAGGGTCCTGGAAGATCAGTTCCCTTCCCTGTGCTTAATCAGTGTGGAGGTGAGGAGCGGAGCAGGTGTCAGAGTCCCTGTCTCCCAGGGGCTCTCAGCCTCAAGGTTCTTAGCCTGGACGTTGGTCTTGCTGCTTTCTGGTCAACAGTTAACCCTGTGTCTCAGAGGAACTTATAAAGGGGGTTCACAGGGGCTCCTTTCTCCATCTCAACAACAGAGGCCAGAGAGGCAGAGAGGAGAACTTAGAGCTAATGCATTCATTTCCTTCTCAACAAAACTAGCATTAAATATGCTGAAGGTTAGGATAACCTGAGCTCTACCATTACCGGTATTTCTTAGAAAAGCCTCCTGCCGAGGAAGGAAAAGAGGGCAGAGGGGCCTTACCACTAAGCCCAGACCATGGCCTGTATACCAACAGAGGAATAAAGACAATAACTCTTGTAGAAAAATGCAGCAAATTCTGAAGACAGACACACAAATGATATTTTTTTAGGATGCTGATAATGACACTTAAAAAGAGTTTTCTCACATTTCAAAAGACTCAGGGGAGTGAGCCAATTCCTTATGTTTCTTTGTTGTTATAAGAAAAAATATATATATTACTTTTGAATTGAGTTTGTCTCTGGTTTTCACGGAGAGACAAAACATTGGGTAACCATCCTTACTCATTAAATACATAATGAGGATACCTGGGTGGCTCAGTTGGTTAAGCGTCTGCCTTTGGCTCAGGTCATGATCCTGGGATCCAGTCCCTCATTGGGCTCCCAGCTCAGCGGGGAGTCTGCTTCTCCCTCTGCCTACCTCTCTTTCTCTCTCTCTCTCTGGCAAATAAATAAATAAAATCTTAAAAAAAAAAAAAAAAGCATAATGCTCCTTGGGGCCTGGCCTATAGACCGTCTCTCCCCCTTCCCAGTTGAGGTGTCTGTCCTCCCAGTGGGGACCAGCAAGCCTTGCACTCGGGACTCTGACATCGCCTTGACACCTGTTACTGAATATTCTTTCATTGCTCCACTTTTAACCCAGGATTTATCTATGAGACCTTGCCATTTATAGTATCACGGGGATATATGCATGCTCAAAAAGTAATCCTCACCTTGTAGTAGCTAAGGAGTGTTTGATTCACAGGTTCTGCTCATCCTGCGTCCCATTGTCCCTCCACAGAGGAATGGCTGAGCAAAATGTATGCATATACATTGGGATATTCAGTCTTAGAAAGGAACAGAATTCAGATACATGCTGCCACATGGGCGAACCTTGAAAACATGCTGAATGAAATATGTCAGGGACAAAAGACAAATATCATACAATTCCATTTATATGATGTACCTAAATAGTGAAATTCATAGAGACAGGAAGTCCAAAAGTGGTTACCAGGAGCTGGAGGGAGAAGAGAATGGGCAATTCTTGTTTAATGGGTAGAGAGCTTCAGTTTGGGAAGGAGAAAGTCTGGCGAGGGATAGTGTTGATGATTGCACAACAATGGGGATGTTCTTCGAATCACCGAACTGCACATTCAAGGACATGGAAATGGTGAATGTTCTGCAGTGTATATTTTACCGTATTTACATGTGTGTGGGGTGCGTGTGTGCGTGCGTGTGTGTGCGTGTGTGTGTGCATACACAATGCACACAATGTTCTGACCTTACCTTTTTGTGCGTGGGGCAAATTGTCTTCTCATGTGGGAAAAGAGTGTCATTTTTTTTTTCTCTCTAGCCTGTTTTTGAACAGGGAGGAAAGTTAGCAATAGGGGAAACTTGTCACTAGCTTAGAGCCAGGCCCATTTCCCCTTGGTTTAAACAACATTTAAGGATGAAACGGCCAATATGAAGCTAAAAAAAAAAAAAAGTGGGAGAGACAGGCTAAAAAAAGACGAGGAAGGAAAAGGAGGAGAAAAATCTTGTGAAACTTCAGGGTGCTTATACTTGTGGTCGAATGGAACAAATTTCTTTTTTTTTTGGTACATAAACTTGTCCTAAGCAATGTACTCAAAGGGAAAATTCCCAAGCAGCAGTGCTGGGTTTGGAGTCATTTGTCAAGTTAATCATGATAGATTTTCTTGCTTTGAATAGCGTCAGCTGGAATATGTTCCATTCCATCTTCGTACAGGAATCCAGTGAACAGTTCCCAACAAACAATTGTTCGGTCTACAGAGGGTGAAAACCTCATTAGTGTTGACCACATTTTTCCACGATCCCCCAGGTGGGGAGACACAGTCAAATGGGAAAATGAGGACTGGAACCTCTTACGGGGTTTTGGAACCTACACACTGTTGGTGTTAGAGGAGAGCAAGATTCCAACCAGAAGGCAGCGCTGGGTTTGGTACAAGATAGTCACTTAGGAAGAATGGAAAAACTAGTAATTCAGGCCTGGTAAATATCTGACACAAACTTAAGAGTCCAAATGCTTAATTCAGTCTTTTTTTCAGGTACTTGAAACAAGTGGATGATCTAATAATGAAACTTTTGCATTCAGCCACGTGATACATGACAAAACAATGGAGTTAATACCCCTAAACTGCAAAAAACGTAGTTGATGATTCACCTGAAAATCAATTTGAAGACTCCAATAGATTTAAAATGTAAAACTTTATATTTGTTTTTTTTTTTTTAAGATTTATTTATTTATTTATTTATTTATTTATTTATTCATTTATTTATTTGAGGGAGAGAGAGTGAGAGAGAGCATGAGAGGGGAGGAGGTCAGAGGGAGAAGCAGGCTCCCCCTGGAGCTGGGAGCCCAATGTGGGACTCGATCCCGGGACTCCGAGATCATGATCTGAGCTGAAGGCAGTCGCTTAACCGACTGAGCCACCCAGGTGCCCCAACTTTATATTTCTGAAGCATTATGTTCATTTACTTCATTTGAAGAAAAATATGCCAATATTTCGTTTGACCCAGAAAACTTGATACAGCCACCTTACCCACGAGTATCCACGGTGGGGGGGGTGGGGGGGGACTTGGCTGGAAATTAGTTTCCTTAGTTTCTGAATGTTCAGCTATGTGTTCTTCTCCCTGTCCTCCAAATTTAGGCGTAACATTTTTTTTAAACTTTTATTTTATTTTATTTTATTTTATTTATTTATTTGACAGAGAGAGAGATCACAAGTGGGCAGAGAGGCAGGCAGAGCGAGGGGGAAGCAGGCTCCCTGCTGAGCAGAGAGCCCGATGCAGGGCTCCATCCCTGGACCCCGAGATCATGACCTGAGCCAAAGGCAGAGGCTTTAACCCACTGAGCCACCCAGGCACCCCTAGGCTTAACATTTACTACAATAAGGGACATGCTATCTAGATATGAAAAGTAGGGAGCTGGAAATTCTCCAGATCATTTGGGTTAACAAAACATTTCTCATGACATATACAATGAATTAAAGCAATATTTTAAAGAAAATGCATTTTTGGGGGCACCTGGGT
>CM053604.1:128860635-128883814 GCA_028646535.1 Procyon lotor | reverse complement strand
CTCTGTCAAATAAATAAATAAAATCTTTAAAAAAATAAATAAAAATAAATAAAAGTGAATGAACCCACCCAAGAGACAAGCAAGCAAATGAGCAGAGCAGTCAATTCTTGACATGCTATTGCTATCTGAGTTCATGTGAATGTGGGGCGAGTGGAAAAGACTGCATTTGTTGACAAAAATTGCTTGTCACCCAACGCCAGATTTTTTGCCTTGGGTTGTTTTGGGAGAACTTTGCCAACGATTTGGGAAAGATGATAAGTTGGATATTTGTCTGTGATTCGTATAGCCTCCCAACTGGGGCTATCAACATTAAAACACTCATGTTAAAAATGGTCCTCTGAGGTTTAGTATCTCGAGGCTAACTTAATCTGCTCCCAATTCCAATTCACCTGAATCCTAAAAGCTACATATGTTCTTATATTCCATGGATGTTGAGTTGCACTGGGTCAGCCAAGCCAGCAGGCTTTGGGAGTTGGAGGAAGAAAACATTTTGAAAGAGTCTTAACAGAACATGCTTTTTAATTATAAAAGGGTGGGAAGTAAGGAGATTTTTTCCCCAAGTAATTGAACCCAAATGGAAACAAGGCTTTGCAAGAATGGAATTATTGAAAAATAATTCAGTTACAATGATGTCTAGGTGTTAAGTCAAACATTGGCTTCTTATGTATTTTAGTCCACATAGGTCCACAAAATCCACCCATTTATCCATCCACTGATGAAAACTTCTACTGGCTGTTTACTGCGTGTGCCAAGGCCATGGCTGAGTCTTAGACAACATGTGACATGTTCGGGGAAATGAACAAAAAGCACCCCCTGGTTCAAGGAGCACCATTCTCAGAGAAGGCTCCCATTAGACAGGGACAACTGACTTATGCCATCTAGTCTCTCTACCGCAGACATTTTCTCCCAATGCAGAAGGAGGAGATGGTGATCAGGATGGTCTTTTGGAGCATTTCATTAATCTCCCCTTTTGCAATTGACCGGCATCAGGATGGAGAGGCAAATACATTAATGACACAAAGAATGGCTTGTAAGTGAACTCATCCACGTTTTGAAACCCAGTGAGAAAAAGAAGTGTTTTGTCTCTACAGACACAGGGCACAATGACATCACAGTTCAAGAACCTATTCCAACAAAGACCATCAATTCAGGAACTGAGCCTGATCCACTTTTTTATTTTCAGCACTGTGTTTTGCTTGGAGGAGGGGCTCAATCTTGTTCTATCTAAAGTGAAGGTAGTAGAAGACTTCTGCCTGACAGCATGCATAACAGAGGCCCGCAAGTGTCCCCCGTGCAATGATCCATGTAACTTAATTTTGCCACCGTGTATAAACAAAGGCTGCCCTGAGGTATTTTCATTTCATTTATTTTGGAAGTCACTCAAGGCAGAGTTCAGAATTAAGAAATTGGATATTATCTTGGATACTGGTGATGGGCCATGAAAAATAAATTGGGTTCTTTAAATAGTAAGTATAACAAAACTCAGGAATTAACCAGAGGAAAAAAAAAAAGGGAAAGCAAATTTTTAAATAATTTTTTTCTGTAATCAATTGAATCTTTTTAGAATTCAGACAATATAATAGACTCAGAACTTTGTCGTAAAAATAAAATTGCCAAAATAATGATATGAAATAATGTAGAACACTTCATTTTTATGAATTTGTTTTTCAAAAGAAAACAGAGACTCTGCCAATTTATCCTTCAGTAACCTTCCAACTGTGTAAAGCATTAAAATAATATATGCTATTTAAAAATTATTAGGGGTCCATTAAATTGGCAAGATCTCAGATTTCATGTATTGAGGGCTTTGCTTTGGTGGGAAGCAAATGTTATAAACTCCCTATTGGAATGAGATATTTTTGGATGTGAGTAGCAGCTTTCTTCTCACTGGAGGGGAAAATGCTGTATAAATAAGAGTGAATAGTCCATTTTCATCTGCTGAATTCTTCTCCCAGCACCAGACAACAAAGAAGGAACCTGCAGGAAGTAAGAAGAAACCATCCGCCCATCATGCATTCTCTCTTTGAGAGGATTTAGATACGCCAAGGGGAAGAACTGTTCTCCAGCGCCTTCCAACTTGATGGCTGCCTCCAGGGAGCCTTGTTACTGCTGGCTTTAGACCTACTCAAGGCCACTGACGCTGTCGGAGGCAAAACGCGTCAATATCACTGTTCAGTTGCGCCCAGGCTCTGCGCATGCGCACACATCTCTCCAGCCAAGGACTGAAAACCTTTCCGCGGTCTTACTGGGAGGCTGAGCTGGGAGGCTGAGCATCTGACCTCGCCCAGGTGGGGAACTCAGAGTCCTATTAGTGGTCTGCCCCCTCCCTATCTCTTTCCCCCCCTCTTCTCTCTCTTTCTCTTTCTTCACTTATCATTGGTAAGCAGCACATTAGATGTCTGCTGGGTGGTATAAACCTTTAGAGAAACAGAAGGTAGTAAGACTTTTCATTGGTGTGGAATCCTATGCTGGGCACCTCTTATAAGCATTCCACCAGGCAGGTCATAAAGGGCAGGCAAGAGGAACATGGCACAATTCCCTCTTGGAGTTTACAGTCTAAATGACTGAGATCAGCTCACAGGTGACTTGGTGTTTCCCTCATACTGATTTGTCCAATAATCTCTGGTTGCTGAGAAGTGGTCACAAAGACAATAGGGGGAAAAAGTCACCCTTCCACTTTTGAAGCAAATTAAATAACGAAGACCCAAATTGGAATCCTTACCCTCTTCTGGTTTAAATGCACTTCATATGATCATTTGTCTACTTAGATGAGCTTTTGTTTTATATAATATTAAAGAAACCACATGACTTTTTTCTTTATTCCTTTTTATTTTTTCTTCTTTATTTCTTTTTAACACAGTTTCAATGAAGTTATCTGTGTTCAGTGCATTGATTTGTTATTTTTTAGCATTGTGAGAACTCTCAGAAACAGTCATCCTAACTAAAAGCAGTGAAATATGTTTTTTTTTAGTATTTTTTAAAAGTTAGATATGTTCATAGTTTAGTACCCAAAGGTGAGCAAAATGAACAAATCTTATGAAATAACAGTGGGCTCTAGGAAATAAGACATTAAAAAAAAGCCCTCTGTGAGCAATAGCCTTTAAGTACATTTTCCCCAAAGATCAAAGGGTAAGAATTAAGAAGTAAGGAAAGTCTTATCATTTTTAACCTTTGAAGGTTAAGTATTTATGAAGAAATAAAAGCTGAAGATGTTATATATTTTTTGAACATTAGAAGAAGCATAGCAACTGGGCTATGTGATGAAATAATATTGGCTTTGCACAAAGAGTTTTTAAAGTCCATTAACCCTGGACACTGAGCTCAGAAATGCAGTTTAGACAGAATTAGAAAAGAGAAATCACTTGGTAGATTTATGAGAATAAATGTCAAGTCTATTTGAAGGTAAAGAATTGAAGTGACCCCGTGTAATGGCAAACAAAGTAGGTTTCTGATAAATGCTAAGTGCATTTGGGAGAAACCAATACATTTTTGGCTTGGAGGATTAACAAAGTCTTCTAGACTTTTCATAGTTTCTTCATTGTGGCTAAGCTTCCACAGGGGTTCACACCTGAACTGCACCCTGGGTGAGAATCCCCCCATCCCAGAGGTGGCTCAGTATGGAAATTGGAATAGTCCTCTTCTTAAGCTTCTACAAACACTTCACCCAACACACACACACACACACACACACACACACACACACACACACACACACACACACTTTGATACTCAAATGCGTATTTAATTCCTTTTTTTAAAACAACCATTACTCCAGAGTAAAACCAAAGTTTCTGGAGTGAATTCCCTCGTCAAAATCGTGAAGTGGTCACTCTGGTAGCCTTCTGCAGCCCCAAACCATGAACGAGCGCTCATTCCTGAAGAAGGGCGGGTGTGGGAAACGAGTTCTGAGAGTAAGCATCACACTGACCTCTTACCACCTCTGCTTCTTCCGTTTCTTACCTTGTTGCTCCCTTGATCATGGCATAAAGCTTTCAGCTGTCATTTGGTTATTTACCACGGAAACCATTATTTCTTATGGGAGAAACTTTCTTTTAAAAAAGAAAACAAAGAAAAATAAAATTCAATGTCTAACACATGGCCATGGAGTAACTAATAATATGCAAGATGTGATCGTGATCACATATATTTTACCTTTATCACATACTATTTCCTTCACTGGTTGCATCTCCAGTACGTTAACTTATAATGTAAATAATACATTAAATGTTATTTTTATGGGAAGCTTTATGATACTTCATGGCTGAACTTGACAAAATTAGATTTCCTTTTGCTCTTTAATTTTACAGAAATAGATATCTCATACGCATAGAGATTTAGTATAATGAACTGGCTCACATGATTATGGAGGCTGAGAATTCCCAAAATCTGTCGCCGGCTAGCTGAGAACTCAGATAACTGGTAGTGTAGTTTCGGTTGGAATCGGAAGGGCTGACAATCAGGAAAGCCGATAGTATATAGTTCTAGACTGAAAACCTCAGGCTTGAGACCCAAGAAGAGCGAATGTTTCCATCTGAGTCCAAAGGAAGGAGAAAATTGGTGTCCCAGCTCGAAGGCGTCAGACAAGGAAGAGTTCCCTCTCCCTTGTGGGATCAGCCTTTCTGTTCTGTTGCTCATCAGTTGATTAGATGAGGCCACACACATGAGGGGGGCAATTTGCTTTACTCAGTCTACTGAATTAAAATGTGACTCTCACCCATAACCCCCCTTACAGATCCACCCAGAATGATGTTTGACCAAATGTCTAGGCTCCTTGTGGCCCGTCAGGTTGATCCAAAAAATTAACTACCACACCAAGTGAGATTCAATTATCTTACTAAAGGACGGCTGATAGATTCACACGTATAGAATTAGGCTTTATTCGTAAGTTCAAGTATTTGACTACAGAACATTTGAAGAACTTGAGGATGCCTGGGTGGCTCAGTCAGTTAAGTGTCTGCCTTTGGCTTGGGCCCTGATCCCAGAGTCCTGGGATCAAATCCCGGGTCAGGCTTCCTGCTTTTCCTCTGCCCCTCCCACCCATTCATGCTTTCTCTCTCTCTCTCTCTCTCTCTCTCTCTCTCTCAAATAAATAATAAAAATAAAATCTTTGAAAAAAAGAACATTTGAAGACTTGAGTAGACATTTTAAGGAGAAATTAGCCTTTGCAGTACTATCTGCAAAGCTATTGTTTGAACAAAAACTCTTCTAAAGCTATCAGGCACTATTTAATTAGTTCATTTATTCATCTGTCAATCATGTATATGGTGAACAGACTTCCTTTGAGAGTATCTCCTATGTGTCCCTCATGGTGCCGGGCAAGGCATTCAGATGCCAAAAGAGAGAAGCTTGCTTCCTATCAGCCAGGAATGAAATAAAGTAGGTTATTTATTTGTTTTCTAAATTGAGATATAACTGACCTATTGTATTAGGTTTCAGATACAAAACATAATGATTCAATATACATATGTATGAAATGAGGTATTAATGGTGGGATAACCACACATTCTACTAGCCCAGAGGAGTCCCCTGTACATGTTGTTGTGAAATACTACTTAAGAGCTCCCTGTTATTTGCAGAAGCGTCCTAATTTGGGTGATAAATTATGAGGCCACCCATCTATGGGAGAGGTGATAGAAGTTTCTGTGAAATGGGAGATGCCCATGAGGGAGAGGCTGAGTTACCTGTTGGAGTGTGGGGAAGGGGAGCTCCCAACAGATCCTGGGACTGATCCTGATAAATGAAGATGGGCGTTTGCTGGACAGAGGGAGGAAGGGAAAGAGAGCTCTGGGCAGAAGAGGCAAGAGGCAGGGATCAGTGGCCGGTGTAGGACTACTGTAAATATTTTGAAAGATTTGGGGTGGTAGGAGCCGAGGATTAAGAGGAGGTAGTGAGGCTGCAGGAGTTCACAGGAGCTCAACCCTGAAGTCCCCTCCCGGTGGTGCTGAGGGGTCTGAACACATCTTGCTGAGGACGACACACTGGCGGGGTCACGGCAGATAATGGTTTAGGTACATATGTGATTTTGAAAAACAAACATGTCTGTTAAAAGTTGACTTTCTGGGAAAAAAAAGTTGACTGAGTATTTACTACATTGAACCAACTTTTGAAAACTGAGGTACTCGAATTGATGGCATCATTGTCTTCGCCATCACAGTTTTAGAGCTTTTTCTCAAATGATTATCAAGTTCTAGGCATTAGGCTAAACAGGTGACATACACTGCCACCATGAATCCCCACATCCTTCCCTTTTGAGGTACATTCCCCATACCTGTGAGCCCTCCCCAGGGAGGATCATGAAAAAATGCTCACCCTTTCACAACATATAAGTACTCATTTCAGGTTAGCACATTTGATAATGTTTCCAGAAACATTTTTACTTTCTCACTGATCATTTAGAACCACTAGCAGGATCCAGAGGAATAAGAACGAGACTTCTTAATTTCACATCAGACCCTCCTCAGACAGCTGCCCCCTGTGTGCGGTCCCCAAGGTTATGATATTCTGAGGGTACTCAATGAATTCACATGCTTCTGGGGGGACTATTTATTTTTAAATTTTAGATGAAATCATGAGGAGAAAATGTCACTTAGTAATTCAAGATCCCAGAGGAAAAAGAAGATCGGATGGAAACTTTCCTCTTTCCAGTGCAGTGACTATTTTTCTGGCTTATGGTATGGACGTAAGATAAGAGAGTAGCCAGGCATCAGACTACAATTGTCATTTCTCCTGGGCTGGAAGAGCCAAAGGAGGCAAGGCCCCAAGCTTGCGCCTTGTACCTACTGTTTATTTCAGTAAAGTTACTGCGGTGAACTGCAGTGATGCCCTCTTCAACTTCAAATTCTGACAGATGGGACAGCCGATTTCTTCCCTCTGGTCCAGGTAAAATAAAGAATCACTAGACAAGGCATCTCCCAAAGATGCAAAGTGAGGTCGCTGATGATGAAAATTCTCTCACAAGTGAACATTTAGCGTGGAAGTGGAATGTTAGTAGGAAAGCCCCAAGTGACCCCGAGCAGATAGCCTTTAGGGAGCTGGAAGGAATTTGGGGATGGCTTTTTCTACCGGGCTGGAGATTCAGTGTACAAGAAAGGTCGCTTCGTGGTGTGGCTACAATTCTATTTTAAGCTATCGTTCAGTCAACTCAGGAACTTTGTCCCTAGTGTCACCTATGAATTCTGGGGTGGTTTACACAGAGCCAAGGCATTCGAGAAGCTCATCTAGTTACTGGGTCACACAGTTATTCTGTTTAATTTTTGAGGAACTGCTGTGTTGTTTCCACAGTGGCTGCATCATTTCACCTTTCCATCAGCAATGCACAATGGCTCCCATTTCTCAATATTCTTGCCCACCGGTGAGTTTTATGATGGGGGCTCTTGGCACTTGGGGTCAGATCTTCCTTCTTATGTAGGATTGACCCACTCTCTGCAGAATGGTTGGCATCCCTGGCCCCACCCACAGCTTGCACGTAATCGAAAACGTTTTCCAGTTGTTGTGACAAACTCTTTAACCCCACCCCTCTCTACACTTTCAAATGTCCCCTAAGGGACCAAAGGGGTGGAGGAAGCTGCCCCCTTGGAACCCGTGGTCTGTGCCTTGAATGTTTTTTCTTTTCTTTCTTTTAAAATTTAAATTCAATTCACCAACTTATAGTATATCATTAGTTTCAAATGTAGTTTCAATAAATTATCAGTTACATATAACACCCAGTGCTCATGGCATCACGTGCCTCGAATGTTTTCTGATGCCTTAAGGCCTTCTCTTTGGAAACTCAGAGTCCTGGAAGAAGCCCTTTTTTTCTTTGTCTTGCTGTCACATTACTTCCTTGATTCAATAAGCAAAGAAAGGCCTAGTTTAATTAAATGGAGGGGACAGTAAGGCGTTGAGGGGGGATGAGAGAGAGAGAAAAATTAATATTTCAAAATATGAGCTCACCACAGGATTTCTCATCTCGTTCACTTTCTTCTCTTGAGTAAGTCTGAGTTGCTCTGCCATTTTTTTCTTGTCAGACAAATTTAGATTTTCTAAAAAGGCCTAGATTCGCGTACAACACATCCTTCAAAAGAGCATATGAACTATATTAACAAAATAAATGCAGTGACGAATAATCACTCCTGCCCCTAAAAGAGGAACATCCCTGTGTGTGTCTCTCTCTGGTTCTCACACTCCTCTACTCTGCCGCCTCACTGCTACCCCCCATTGGGTGGGCTTTCCACACATCAAGCAATGCTGTGATTCCAGCCGGGCAGCTTACAAGTGAGCTCAATTCTGACGAGACAGCATCAGATTCCACAGGTTAAGGACTCGGTCCCACAACATTGCCCCCACCCCCAACCCCCTTCTCCCTGCCACCACTACTTCAGATGCCATCGAAAGTCCAGGTTGTCGCCTGTGTTCCTGACCAACTGGCTAAAAGTTGGTGTGCCCATGACCACCCCCTCCTTGGCTTTGACTAATTTGCTATGCTAGAGTGGCTCACTCAGAGAAACTCAGAGAAAGTTTCTTTACCAGATTACCAGCTCTTACGTAACTTAGGGACTGCTAGATGGAAGACATGCACAAAGCAAGGTGTGGGGAAACTTTGTTGAGCTTCCTTGCCCTCTCAGAACCAACCACTCTCCCTACACCCCCATGTACCCAACTCAAAAGCTCTTAAAACTTTCCTTTGGGTTTTTATGGAGACTCCACTATTAGGCATGATTGATTCAATCATTAACCGGCCACTGGGCCACTGGTGATTGATTCAGCTTCCATCCCCTCTCCCTTCCCAGGAGGTTGAGGGCTGGGACTGAAAGTTTCCCTGGCAACTAGCCACCATTATGAGGCAGATAGAGCTGAAGGGATTGAATTTGTGACCAGGAACAACCAGGTTGATGGGCAACTCAGTGTCCCTCAATGGTTGGATAACAAGGAGAATTTGTTTTTGTTTTTCTATAAAGGACTGATGCTAAACCCTAGTGACTGGGTTTGGTTCCTCAAACACCTGGATTTTAGTATCTGAAAAATTGAAGCTAATTAGAGAAATAGAAGTCCTATTTATTATAGCTTTCATCTGCTGCTATCCATTTAATATGATTATTCCCAGTGTTAATTTTAAGTTCTTAATACAGTCTCACATCAGAGGTGGCTCACATAGCATTTCGTCTCTCCCTTTTACTAATTCTACTGCAGATAAGTGTTCCCTGGGCTACTCAGGCAAATCCTTGTAATCCCGGGTATGTGGCCCTTAAGTAACTAACCTCTCGCTGGAAAAAATACTACTCCTGGTCTTCATCACATTTCTATACTCTACTGAGCCTAGGTTTGGGCAATTTCCAGTTTTCTTGTGTCTAGAGACTTCAGCTGCCTGTAAGACTTCTGAATTTTCCTGTTTTCCTCCCATGCCTGCTGGGGAGGTTCTCACAGTTTTAACTCTCTCTAGCTCGCTCTTGCTCTCTCTCCCCTCTCACCCTGGGAATTGAAGGCATACGCTTTGCAGTCTCAGTAATGTTGGCTTTTCGTGAGACCACAGTACAAAATAATAAATGAGACTTTACACAATGTTTGAAGTGGGTGTGAGCCCATGTTGTACACTTCAAGACTGATATTCTTGCAGAAGCCACTGTGGAAGATGACAAAAGGCAAATGAACCACAGATGAGGGTGAAACGAAACCAATTAAACAAGGAGAGTGACCAGACACAGATTTTTGGAATGTTTTTTTATTCCTCATTAGGCTTGATACCACCATGTTTGGTTACTGGTATGTTTTCACTTCCGTCTTCGGGCCTTCTTAAACGGGAAACAAAGAAGTTACTCCAAGGGATCCACATTTCAATTTCAACTAACTAACCACAGTTAGTTCATGGTAAGAGTCTAGTAGCCATCATACCTTCAGTCAACGCTCAGCTTCTGGGAACAGTCGGTGCTGCTGGGATCTCATTTCCTTACTCATGGCAACACGGCATTCACCTCCATAACACTACATAGTTCCACTTCTAACCTGGCATGTGATAATCATAAAATAAAATGAGTGAATAGAAGAACTACAACACATAGCTCTGGTAACCCACTAATGCCCAATTTACTAGCCCAGATGTACATAACTATTGTAAACCAAAGGGGTACCCAAGATAACAAAGATATGAACAGTAAATTTCATGATTTTAGGCTGAATATACCCAGCTAGATGAAAACTCTGAAAAACTGAGTCTAATTCTTTATGAAACCAAAAGCGGGGTGCCCGAGTGGCTCAGTGGGTTAAGCCTCTGCTTTCAGCTCAGGTCTTGATCTCAGGGTCCTGGGATCCAGCTCCGCATCGCATTAGGCTCTCTGCTCAGCAGGGAGCCTGCTTCCTTCTCTCTCTCTGCCTACTTGTGATCTCTCTCTCTCTGTCAAGTAAATAAATAAAATCTTAAAACAAAACAAAACAAAAAAGCACAATGAGTTATGTTTTAAAAAAAAACAAACAACAACCACCTAACTTTAGGGAACTGAATTTTTCATGGAGCCCAACCACCACCCCACAGATAGAATTACTAACTGACAAAGAGAAAATGCATCTTACTAGTGAAAAGAGCTGTGTTTGCCATCACATTAACTCAATCATCAAAGTCGATGTCCCCAACAGTAGAGTAAACAGACTTAATGCACTGCTGATGTCATGCACAATGAAGCAAGTACTCTCACTTATGGAATATTCTTCAAAATTTATAACCTGAATCTCATCAAGACTTCAGATCTAAGGCAGAGGCAGAAAATGGAAGAGCAAAAGAATCAAAAGTCCAGAATTGGGACATCCGATAAGACAACTGGCCTTCAAAAAGTCAACATAATCTATGAAAAGGTATGTGTGTGCTATTCCAGTTAAAAAAGACCAAAGACATAATTGTTTTATGTCCAATTTAAACATGGACCAGGTATTACATGATCCTAGGGAATTGATATTAATTTATTAAGTGGGACATATTAGAATTTGGTTATGTAATAGGATGTGCTTGGGGTGTTTAGAATAGTCCAATAACAACAACAATAGATGAAGCAAAGATGGCAAAATGATTATAACTATTGATTAAAGGCATTGGGTCATAGGTATTCACTGTACTATTTTTTTCTATTTCTCTGCATATTTGAACACTTTTGTGATAAAAAGGAAAAACTTACTTTTATTAGCCTGAAAATTGGATGTTTAGTTTCTGTCCATCTATGTGGACCAGATAAACTTGCCAATTTCACCAAAAAAATTAAAGTAAATGAATATATAGATGCTAATCATTTTTAAAAAACTTAAGTAATACCTACAGTCCTCACATGAAAAGTCATCTACTGGCAACAACAAGCAGAAAGGCAATAATTTAAACTAAACCACATCACTTTCCCTTTAGTTAACTTTATCTTATGAGGAAAAAACCAAAAACTTGAAATGGCAACAGTACTTGGTTTTTATGTAAGTTAAAATCAGTGGGATTGATTATTAGCTGTTCTTGTTAATGAATGACTTTTAAGTAGAAGGTTTAAAAGTGAAAACAAGCTTGCTCATCACAAAGCATCCGTTGTAATCAACTTTTCAGTAAGAGTTAGTTGAAGCATAGAGAGTACCTATCAGTAAAAAGAGCCAGGGGTGCCTGGGTGGCTCAGTGGGTTAAAGCCTCTGCCTTTGGCTCAGGTCATGATCTCAGGGTCCTGAGATCAAGCCCCGCATCGGGCTCTCTGCTCAGCGGGGAGCCTGCTCCCCCCCACTCTCTCTCTGCCTGCCTCTCTGCCTACTTGTGATCTCTATCTGTCAAATAAATAAACAAAATTAAAAAAAAAAACTTAGTAAAAAAAAAAAGAAATGCCCATAATCTAGAAATAACTGATAACCGTGCCCATTTGCATATTAATTTGCATATTAATTAAATAATTTACTCCTCATATGTATTTTAAACAGCCTACTTTCCTATCTGAATGTATGTAAAGAATATGTGAATTAAATGTTTCCCTGCATACATTTGACTTACATTACCCTGATTGAGTAGTCAAATGGCAATTTATAAAATTGCTGAAATCCATTCCCTGTAATAATAAGGTGATCAGCAATTGGGCATAATGAAGACGGCACGGGATTGGTATTGTAACACATACATGGTAGGCACACTTGCCTATGTGTACGATACTACAGAAACACCTGTTGGACTCTGGGCAAGTGTTTTGGGCTTCATTTTCCTTATTTAAATATGCAATGGATAGAATAGATTAAAAGCCCTCAACTTGGGTTGGAAGGATCCATGGATCTCCTGAAATTAAAATATTGATATATAGAAGCATTTTTGTGAGGACACATAGGATAGGGTAGATTGGGTATATGAGTTGCAGTACCCCTCGCCTAAAGGTATTTTCCTTTTCCCCGATCATTGATGTGAGGTGACCCTGTAACTTGCTCTGACCCATTAGAATGAGACAAAAGTGATGTTATATGACTTCCAAGCCTTGATCTTGCAACTTCGGAGGGGGCAGGGGTCTCTTGGCATGCTGCCCCCACCATGTAAATTAGTGCCGGCTCTTCTGAAGGAGACGTGTGGCTCAGTTGGCAGTCAGCAACAGCCACCAAACATGTGACGAAGGCCATCTTGGGCCGTCTAGCCCAAGTTCAGCTACACATGACCGAAGCCGCTGAGTGATCCCAGACAAAACCAGTGGGAGAGCCACCCAGACGGACACGTGAAAACAACTGAATTGTGAAGGTGTTAATAGTAGCTGTTCTGTTTTGTTTTTTTAAAGATTTTATTTATTTGAGAGAGAGAGCAGGAGAGAGAGTGAGCATCAGGGAGGAGCAGAGAGAGAAGGAGAGACAGACTGCACACTGAGCAAGGAACCCAACATGGGGCTCAATCCCAGGACCCCAGGATCGTGACCTGAGCAGAAGGCAGATGCTTAACCGACTGAGCCACCCAGGCACCCCAATAGTAGCTGTTTTAAGCCACTAAGTTTTGGAATAGTTTGTTATATTGTAATATACAAGTATTTCAAAAGTGTATTTAACTTTTATCTAACTCTCAAGGGTTGTAAACTTCCGAATTCAAATGATTTAAATTCTTATGATCCCTTGTCTCTAGTATCTTCATGAATTATGTCATAGGTAGGATTTTTTAAAATTTAAGTTCAGTTAGCCAACATACAGTACATCATTAGTTTTTGATGTAGTGCTCAATGATCCATTAGTTGTGTATAATACCCAGTGCTTGTGGGGCGCCTGGGTGGCTCAGTGGGTTAAGCCTCTGCCTTCGGCTCAGGTCATGATCTCAGGGTCCTGGGATCGAGCCCCACATCAGGCTCTCTGCTCAGCGGGGAGCCTGCTTCCCCCCTCTCTCTGCCTGCCTCTCTGCCTACTTGTGATCTCTCTCCTCTCTGTCAAATAAATAAATAAAATCTTTAAAAAAAAAAAATACCCAGTGCTCGTCACATCATGCGCCCTCCTTAAAGCCCGTCACCCAGTTACCTCACTCCCCACCCACTTCTCCTTCTGCAACACTCAGTTTATTTCCCAGAGTCAAGGGTCTGTCATGGTTTGTCTCCCTCTCTAATTTCTTCCCAGTTTTATAGGTAGAATTTAACTTGGCAAATCTTACATTCAAACTGCACTTACAAGTAAATTCTAGGATTTTTGAACTGAAAAATCAACAGGACTTTGAGTCTATAATTCAAATACTTTTTCTACTTTCCTCTTGAAAAAATGTGGGGGCGCCTGGGTGGCTTAGCGGTTTAAGCCTCTGCTTTCGGCTCTGATCATGATCCCAAGGTCCTGGGATGAAGCCCCACATGGGGCTCCCTGCTCTGTGGGGAGTCTTCTTCCCCTCCCGCTCCCCTAGCTCGTGCTCTCTTTCTCTCTCTCTCTGTCAAATAAAAAAAAAAAAAATAAAGTCTTTTAAAAAATGTGCGACAGCGTTCAGGTACTTCTTTCATTTTCCATACTTTTTTCCTTTTTTTTCCCCCATTCTCCATATTTTTTAAAGATGAAAGCCATTTCATTTGAAAATTCTGAAAATATTCTGGTCTGTTATTTCCAGTGTTTGAATTTATCTAGGACAGCTAGCATTTGCTCCTAAGTGATCTTCTTTTTCATTTCCTTCTTCCCAAACTTCATCCTGCCCTTCCTCATCCAAAGAGTAAAATGGAGTCTGGGGGTGTAGCCACCTTATATTTTCACTGTGGATATAACCTCCACCCAACACCGTCACAGCCCTGTGTGGATTCTGTGCTTTCTTGCTTTGCTTCAAACAGCCCTCTTCATCATCTAGAATGTTAGCCTCCTTCTGGATTTAATCTTTCGGACTCTTTTCTCACATATTCCTGACAGAGTTTTTGCATCCATGCTTATTTTTCTAGATTACCTTTCACATTTTACATAGACCATTTAAAAAATATATCTGCTCTCTGGGGCGCCTGGGTGGCTCAGTCGTTAAGCGTCTGCTTTCGGCTCAGGTCCCGATCCCAGGGTCCTAGGATCGAACGCTGCATTGGGCTCCCTGCTCAGCAGGAAGTCTGCTTCTCCCGCTACCATTCCCTCTGCTTGTGTTCCCTCTCTCGCTGTGTTTCTCTCTGTCCAGTAAATAAAAATCTTTAAAAAAATAAAAAATATATCTGCTCTCAACAGACAGCTTCCTACATGAAGACACTAAATCTTTTTGGCTACCTCCTTCTTTTTTCTTTTCTTCTTCTTCCTCCCCACCCCTTCCCCCATCTAGGACCATTTACAATAGTAACATCCAAATTTTATTTTGAGGACTCTCCCCTGCTTCTTTTTGGAATCTCAGACGGGGCGGTCAAAGTCAGGCTTTTATAATTTCCTGAGATATTTTAAAACTCCAACTAACCAAGTGTGTGTCTGGCAGTGACCACATCCCTCTGGAATTTTCTGATGGCCAGGTGGCTCTCTTCCAGGATTCCTGTCACTTCTGATTTTCCATGCAAGGCCTCCGAGTTGGCCAGAATTAGAAGCAGGGTGTTAATCCTCTTCATCACTTCCTCTCCCTTCTGAAAGATGAAATTATCATGTGGGTTAGTGATTCTCAACCTGGCTGCACACTCAAATCACTTGGAGGCACTTTAAAAAAGAAGTCTGGGGCCCTACCCTGAGAGCTTCTGCTTTAATTACAAGGGTGGGGCCTGCCTATCTATCTATCTATGTTTTTAAATTCCTGGATTATTCTAATGTGCAGCCAGGACTGAGAACACTAAGTGAGGCCAATTGTGGATTTATCAGATGTTCTGAGTTTAGAAATTGAGACATCTGGCAAATGCCTGGATAGTGGAAGCCCCCATCATTAAGATTCTGGATGCTTCTCTTCTCTAGTCCATTAAGTTTTAACACAGGCAATCTAGTTCTAGCGTGTCTAAACAGGATAATGACAACCAGAACCATGATATTACTTTCTGATTGTTGATATTAATCTCAACACAGCTCTAACATCTTTAAACAAGATGAAGCTCAACAGCAAAAGGTCCTTTGAAAAGTTCAGAAGACAGTTTGGGACATTAGTTCTTCTGAAATTGCAAATGAAGATGAACTAACTACGTTGCCCTTGATGGTTTCCCTTATTAATTAAAGGAGTCACTTGACAAAGGAAGTATATTTAAAATGACAAAATGAAACACATTTTTTTTCTCCTCCTTTGGTCAGTTCTCAAGATGCCAATTGGTTAGTCAAAAGGCAATTGAGATGTCAAATACATTAGATTTTTGAAAAATCCCCCCTCACCACACATCACACACAGCGCGCATATGGGCTTTTTCACATCTTCAATTCTAATTGTTAATTATGATCCCCGAGTATGCAAGTGCAATTTTCCACGAAGCGGACTGTTCTTTCCCCATGGAAATAGCCTTGTTTCTGCTTAGTGGCAGAGCTGATTTTAGTGTCATTTTCAGGGGTAGGCTAAATGTCAGCCAAACTGGGACATTTAAGAGTGAGCAACAAATCAGCCCTGAGGCTGCATGACTCCAGTGAGCATTTTTTCAGAGGCTCTACTGAGGGCACGGCTGCATCCTGGCAACCACCGCACACGCGGGGAGTGGACACGCGCAATTGTGCAACTCGGTAGGCTGTGCCGGGCGCTCTGGGTCTGCGCGGGAATTCAGCCTCCCAGAAATTAGAGGTGACCGTGGGACAACATGAGGATGTGGATTTCCTGAATGCTCGCTCAAGAAATAAAAGCCATAGAGTGTCTTAAAACTCTAGCTCTAATCTGTTCTGAGTTAGCTGTGTAGAAATGGCTATCTGGGGACAGTGGAAGTGCAGAGGTATGGTCTACAGCAATCTAAAGACAGATAGAGGACAGAAAGGATAAGCCACATTCTCATGTTGAAACACTCCAACTGCTTTCAATTAAGCAGGCCCTCTTGGAATCACATGCATTTTGTCAATAATTCAGTTTTGCAAATGTTTGGCAATATGGTTTCATCTGACAAACTCTCAATAACGTATTTTTCCACTTTGTAAAGAAAGCCCATGGAGAAAAGAGTGTCGAGTAACGTTAACGCGCGCGTTTCAAGACCGTGGACGCTAAGAAAACTAGTGCTGGTTCTCTCTCCAATTCTAACTCGTGCCAGCTTGAGCCAGAATTCTAGAAGTCTAAAAACAACTCATGAGAAGATGGTGGAATGAAACAGAATGCTGCCAAAACGAGACAGGCCTAACAGCAGAGTGAACACAACTGACGCAGGATATCCTAAAATTGGTGGGTATAGCTCAGACCGAGAGTTACTTTAATGTCTCTTTCATTTTACTTAGATGACACCTACACGCACACACACATATTTCATCACCCGCTCTCCAATAGCAACGCTGAAAACAATGTATACCCCACAAACTGCAGATCCGTGCATGAGTGGTTTACAGAAGTTTAGAAAACAATCCAGTTACATTTCTGCTCCTACCAAAATTGTGCAATCTCTCTAACCAACTCTGTTGATTTTCCTGGAGGAAAGAGAAGATTCCCACTGCTTCGAATTAAGGTCCACACATTAGCAGGGGAATTATTGGTTATGACTGATGGAAAACAGATTGGGTATTCTTTCAATTAGAAGTAAGTACACTCGTTTTATAAATGGTTTGCCACGGGAAAGCAGGCATGCCCAGACCTCAGGTGTGCATTATTTGCTCCTTCCACCCCTTCCTTAGAAATGCAGTAAAAACCACACCTAGTACTTCGAATGTTTTGGTTTTGCAAGCAACACTATCTCCCGATTTTGTCCTAAACTAATCGGCTGCTTTGGTACAGTTCAACCAGGACTGCACCAAGGACCAGGATCAAAAGAAGACAGTCTACCTCTTCATTTGAACTGAGTCAGTGTGAATTAATTTAAGATGTCAAACTTGATTTCTATAAAACAGGCTTGAAAAACAATACTGTTTGGTTAAGAAAGAAGTTAATGAGGAAAATGTAATCCCCACTCGAATGCCATTGGAATGCAAAGCCACATTTATTTGCATGTGTGGTATCTGTAAAAGGTCCAAGGAATTTTGTTTTTGGGGTTTTGAATTGTTTATAATGTATTCTCTTTTTATTCCATCTACTAACAATTCCCAGAAATGATGGAAATCAAAAGACGGAAAAATATAAATGCATTTGGCTTCTAAGAAAATTACCGGTTGCAACATCAGCTCCAGCCACAGTTCATAAAGCAGGTGATTATGGGGACAATAAAGAAAAATGTTATTAAATCAGTAAAAAAAATAAAATAAAATAAAAATCTTTGATTTTTATTGAGTCTTGCCAATTCTGTGATAGCGCCTTAAAGTCTGACGCTCCAAAACAGTTCACACCAAAATTTGCAACAAAATTTTACTAATAATGATGCTCATATGCAAGCATATAGTTTAGATAGTCCAGGCTGCAGGGCACAGAACACACTGGATAATTCCTTTGACCTTGTTGTGTTTTATTACAGCATTTACCAAAGTGTCAAATAAAACAAATCTATTATTTTTAAATCAACATTGGAAAGGTCACTGACTTTTCAATAGACCAGTTTTTCATCACACTTTGAGATGATTTTCTTGCACATTTCAGGGGCGGGATCGGCTTCATTAAGAACACTGGGTTTCAAAACAAGCCCTTTTCCCTCAGGCCCAGCAGCCAGAGCAGAGCACTGTGCAGGGAGCCACAGGTCGACCATTAACAATGAGCCAGGCTCTTGGAGCAAGGGATGTTTTGGCAGAAAGTCGGTCTTACTAGCCTTCAAGTCTTGGTTCTCGCTTACCATGTAGTTGCTTTCCTATCGCAGCTATGTGCTAATAAATTACTTCTATTTAATGTAACCATTAGGATTACCATTATCTAAGCTTCTTTCAATGCCTTGATCTGTCACTTGAATGTTTCCCCCCGGCTTTCAAATATGCAAGAAGAAAAATGAGACAAAAATTAACGTTTTTATGGCCTCTCCTGATATGTCGTCTATTTCTGGCAAATTCTTTTAGATCCGTGGAGATTGATACAATTCTACGCGGAGATTGATACAACTCTACAGTAACAAAATCCCTTCAGAAACCTCTAGTTCCCTTGTCTAAAATCTTCGGGGGGAGGGTGCGAGAGGGGGAGAGGGTTGGACCTTCTTTGGAGCAACCCCTCCAGCCCCTGTGAGGGAGGAGGGGCGATACGAATGATGCCCTGGGAAGAAAGTCCTGAGCATGCCCAGTCCAGGCCTCTGGGACCAAACTCTGGCCAGGACAAGAGGTGTGACCTATTATTCTAGAATGCCAATTACGTCACAGAAGTAAATTAACTAGTCCAGAATTAGTACAAAAACATAAGTTTTAGCAACATGTCCACCCTGGATTCCAACTGCCCTGCTCCACCTTCTTCGCTCAGGGGCCCAGGCGTCTATCTGGAGTCACCTGTATGTACCTGGGTCATTGCCGGCATGCGGTTGGAGGTACTAAGGACCAAAGACAGTCACTTCCACTCAGACGTCATTGGCCGGGGCCAGTCTCACGTGACCACAGCGGCAAGCCCGAGTGGGGCTGTGCGTGCCTCCTGCAGGGGGCGGTACCCTGCGTTTGTGAACAACGACACAGTGACCAGAGCAATCAGTTCCTTCTGGACAAAAATTCATTAAGTGACATATATTTGGTGTCGTCTCTGCTCAGGAAGAATTGAACGGTCAACGAATCAGCTCCTGCAGGTGCAGGGCCCTAAGCTGGGGTTTAGACAGCAAGGTGGGCAGAGGCGACAGCCCTGCTCCCCGCGCTGTAGCAGATACTTGCAACACCCACTCAGCTCCCAGATCACACTGAGTGAAGCAGACTTGTCCAGGGAACTCATCATTCATTCTCAGGCTGGAAACAGAAAACTTATTATCTTCCCTTAAACTGGTTATAAGCTCATCATGGAGTGAGTGCCCAGATATGAGAGCACAGGACAGTGAAAATCAAGTGCCGAAATGGGCAGAGCAGACAGTCATCGAGCCTTGGTAAACATGTTTGCCTGGATGCTCCAACAATTGCTGTTTTTCCCGCTTGGCTGTGAAAATCAGAAGGGGGTACGAGCAGAAGTGGGGCTTTGCTGCGAGAGAGGCAGAACAAGATGACAGCAATTTAGCACGTTCATCTCTTCACCCTCCTGATTTCTGGATAGCAGGCAGGCTCACCAGGATCCGGCTCGGTGCACCCAAACTGCACCGGGCTCAGGGCAGTCATCTCACCACCTGCAGGGTCCCTACTACCCTCTCTGCCCACACTAATCCTGACCCCGGGTACAAAGCTCCCAAATAGCCTCGTTCCCTGGATCTGTCAGGTTTAATACAGGAAAGGGAAAATAATCCAGATCTTTCGAGCTCAGAGGGATTTAATACAAGTTATCGAGTGGGAGGGTTGGAGGAGTAGAGTCGGGGGAAGCCGTCAGAGCCCCCGTAACCACAAGGTTGGTGACTAGATAGTGGACCATGGAATGCAGCCACTGCCCACACTCATGCCTTCCAGAGTCTTCTTGTGCACCCACAAGCTAAAGGAAGAGAGCATGCTCGTCTTTTTTTGCCTTTCAATCCTATGTGACTGCATTTCATTATCAGAACCTAAAGTGCACTTTGAATTCTAGCTGCAAAAGTGACTAGGAATTGGTTTTTACACTCCTAGGCCCTGTAATACAAGGAGGTGGAGAAACTTTGGAGTGGTGAGTGCATAGGCAGTAACTAGAAGTCCTATGGGGACTCTACAGTGAATCACTTTTCTTTGTGGTCTGTCCAAGAATAAGGTGCCCTGAACCCATACTCTCCTGAGTCCCCCTCAAGATGTAGCGCGTTCCCAAACTAACCAGTGAGAGTAGGCGTTGTTGCTGGAGTCACCCTCCCTCGGATCGGATGCCCTGGCAGCCTTGAGTGTTGGGGAATTGGCTTGGGGTAGGGCATGGGGTTCATGGAATTAAGATGGCATTAGGGCTCAAAATTCAGGAGTGTTTTCATCTTGCCCTGCAAGTCACCTTCCTACTCCATACCCTTCTCAGAATTTCATGGAGCAGTGGTTCTCAGGGTCTGTTCCTGGGGCAGCAGCAGCAGCAGCAGCATCATTTGGGAACTTGCTAGAAAGGCAAATTCCCAAGCCCCCACCCTGGATCTGGTATATCAAAACTAGGTGTGGCGCCCAGCCACCGGTGGTTAACAAGCCTCTCAGGTAACTCTGATGCACACACTAAGGTTTAAGAACAACTGCTATAGGAAATTAGACATTTCTGGAACAACAGAAAAAGGAAAACAATAGCCACTTGATTACTAGAGGGAAAAATGGCATATGTCTCAGCACAGGTCTCTAGTCAAGCTACATGGAGCCTTAGATGTCATCCCTTAGGGCCGGCTGTACCTAGTAGGTCCACTTACTAGGAACTAGGAGAAAAAGCCAAAGGGAGCCATTGCCTTTAAACACGACATGACCTAGCTTCTAGTAAATTATGGTTCAATATGAGCCCTAAAACAGTGACAGTAGTCTCTGCTCCTCTTCAACACTGAGACTGGGAGGAAGTGGAGAGACAAAAGCATTTCTTACCCCCAACATCAATCATCGAGCTTCTCATGGTTCAAGGCTATTCTACCTGTTCCTGTTAAGACAATGGGTCCCCTTACCAAAGTATGTGACTCCAGCCACCCCTCCTGCCACCCTTTGGGAGAGATGACCATCCTCCCACACTCGGTTAGAATAAGGAGGCTAAAGCTTTGCTTGGTCTTTGCTCCGGGGCTCCTATGGTAATCTTCCCTTCTCAGGCCTGGGGTCCCGGTCTTTCTTTCTTGCTGGTGTTTTCCCTGAGGCCCTAAGCGTGAGACAATCTCTTATCCAGTGTAATCTTCAAAATCAGAAAAGAACCCATCATGATGAGATTTTAAAACTGAATATCCCCGCCCCTGGGGGGGTATCGGTGCTGGCTCAGTCAAAGAGAGCAAGTGACTCTTGATCTCAGGGTTGTAAGTTCCAGTCCCACACTGGGCTTAAAGGTTATTTAAAAAATAAAATAAAATAAAGTTTTAATTAAAAACTACAGCTTTCAAACTCCTTTTCTTTCTTTTTTTTTTTAAGGATTTTATTTATTTGACAGGAAGAGAGAGAGAAAGCACAAGTAGGCAGAGAGGCAGGCAAAGAGAGAGGGAAGCAGGCTCCCCGCTCAGCAGAGAGCCTGACGCTGGTTGGATCCCAGGACCCTGAGATCATGACCTGAGCCCAGGGCAGAGGCTTTAACCCACTGAGCCACTTGTGTGCCCCTCAAACTCCTTTTCAAATGGAAACCATGATTAGAAAAGGACATTTTACCCTGTGATCCAGGACATAAGTACACAAAAGTGGGGAGAAAAAAAAAAAACGATTTGTGAAAGAGCATTTATTCTTACATCCTTCTGATATTTTTCATTCTTTTCTATTTCATTAAAAAAAAATACTGGGGCGCCCATCGGACTGCTCAGCGGGGAGCCTGCTTCCCCCTCTCTCTCACTGCCTGCCTCTCTGCCTACTTGTGATCTCTCTCTGTCAAATAAATAAATCTTAAAAAAAAAACACACACACACCAAAAAAACCCCCTGCTCCAATCCCACAGTGTTGATTTCATGGGTTACTAATGGTTGGCAACCTGCAGTATAAGAAACACGGCCCCGGAGCACACACTGTAATAAACACACCACCAGCACCATATAAAAAGCAGCATTAATAGCACACTGTCATCATTACTAATGTTGCTGAGTGCTCTATGTGTTTGTATGGATGTTACTGTCATTTCAATTAAAATCTTAAAATTGCTATAGGCCATAATACCAACTCTACTCTTAGTGTTCCAAGGAATTTAAAAAAACAACAACAAAACTCCTTACGTTTATTGAATTCATCTTAACTTCAGATTTGGTGATGATGTGCAACAGCGGCACTTGCCTATGGCTAAATTTTCAGTTACCAGATTAGTAGTTATTTTGTAAGTTTCAACAAACATCTTTTATTCAGTGACGTTTGGTTTAGATCAAGTAAATCGATATGCTCATATAATGGAGTTTCTCCCTTCTTCCTGTTAAATAACAGTAGTTCAAAGACTGGAAACATTTCAAGGCTAAAAAATGGGGTTTGAAAACTGGAACGTGTGCCTTCCATAATAGATTCAGACCCTCAGCTGTCATATGAGGGAACCTCAAAGCCCTCCGTTCACAGCTGGGAGGATTCCTATCTTTTTTTTTTTTTTTTTTTTTAAATAAACACGCACCTACTCTGTTCCTTAAGAGTAGGTAGGCCCCCACACACGACCCCCCGAGACCGGATCCTGCACCCACGGCTGTGCGCACACCCAGGCGCGAGCGCCCTGCCGGCTCCCCGAGTCATCTGCTGCACAGACAGATACAGGATGCTGGCAGATTGGAACAGGCCTTAACCTCTCCTCTCTCTCCTTCCCCAAATCAAAACCCACCGTAACCACCGCGAAGAGCCAGGAAACCTGTCTTTAATTATTTCCTTTCCCCAATCTCCATGTGGCACCCAGGACACCTCGTTTCCCTTTGGGCTTGCCGTCATCCTGCGAGGCGCGCGGAGGAGAGAGAAGCACATGTCCCTTTCTGCGGAGCGGAGGGCGCAGAGCGAAAGCGCCAGCCCGAGACAGCGCTCTTGCTCCTTCTCTCCTCCCCACTCGGCGTGGGCCGGAGGATCAGCCAGCTCTCGCAGGGGTTGAGAGTTGGCGCCACCTGGCTTTTTAAAGAAGAACGGGATCAGGAGG
>CM053604.1:128844503-128860135 GCA_028646535.1 Procyon lotor | reverse complement strand
CTTATTTGCACTTACTCTGTGCACACTTCCTACGTCGCCCCGTGGGAAAAGAAAGAAGACTGGAGAAAGGGCATCCAAGGGTTCTGATCTCTACCCAGGTGCGACACGGGAAAGAAGGCAGGTTGTGAAAGGAATCTTCGGTGTTTGTTCACATGTAAGATGAGGAAAACAACGCCATCCATCACTGCTCCAAGTGACCCATGTAAAAATAAGATGAAAAGCTGGCGGGAAAGTGTTTCAATGTTACCGTACAATAATAGTCATAGTAAAAATAGTAATGGGCTGTACCGTTCAGGGCTCTATAAATTTGCACTGGTTTTGTGTATGTATGTTTGGATACAATGCTTCCACAGAATGGCTGCTAATCGGAGGACACTGCTACAAACTGCTTTAACTAGAACCTGGACTAGTTATCAAAAGAATTTATCCACCTATTCGGCAAGCCTTTTAAAGGGTGGAATCTAGAGAAAGATATGTTTGCAAAACTGTTTATAAAGGTTCTGTAAAATTGTATGTTTTTCCATGGAACCATGCAGGTAAACAAACAGACATATGGATGCATACAATAAGTACACATTAAGTGCACGAATGAAAACATATACATGCATCAGAAATGTGGATCTGTACATATAACAACGACTGAGGTACAGCACTACACAGTTTACAGAAGACTTGCATTCACTTTTCATTTACTCCTCATAATATTAGGGGGTATTGTTAGTCCCCCATCTTACAGATGAGAAGACTAAGGCTCAGAAAAACTTCCTCCAACTTTGATTATATGAAGCTACAGAACCAATCATTTTTTCTAATTCTGGGTCATTCTCATATTCAACAAACATGTGATAAACACCTACTGTGGGCCAGGCATGAAAGCCTCGTGGCCATAAAGATTAAAGATTTATTTCACTGCCCTCAAGGAACTCACAGCTAGTGGAGAAGAGAAAGCAATTACAATCCTATAAAGCTCTGTAAAACTCGGGAGAAAAACTCTGTAATCAGCCTGGGGCTTGGTGAAAGCTTCCAAGAAGAGAACACACAGGCTGAATCTTGAAGGGTGAGCAGCAGGAGTCTGATGAAGGAGGGAGCAGGGTACCAGGCAGAAAGACAACATGTGCAAAGACATGAAGGCAGGAAAAAAAAAAACCACAAAAAACCTCAGTGTAGTTCAATAGAGCCAGCACTTAGCAGGTGTGAAGGGAAAGTGGTGAGAAAGGAGGCTATAAAGAGCATTATACACTCAGCATTTGGGTTTTCCTGATGTCTGTGGGGAATGCATAAAAGATTTAAAGTAGAGCAATGACATGATCAAATTGCATTGCATAAATATCACTCCCGCTGCTGTGAGGACAGACTGGAGAGTATAATGTAGGAGAAATGATGGAATGATACAGGCAAAACTCACTGTCATTACTAGGCTGTGGGTGGGTGGAGGATTTGAGCTATTTAGGAGCCTCTAGTGACAGTTCCTAGGGAGCGGCCTGAGCTCCTGATTGGGGGTGGTGTGGCTCATGGAGACATAGACTCTGAGTGTGCAGCAGGGACTAGAAATCCGATCTGTTCTGAGCATAGTGGGTCTTACAAATCGAAGTCCGTCCACATGTAAATGACCTCCGGTTGGATATTCAGGTCTAGCATGTCCAGAAAAGGTCTGAATTGTAGACAGATATGTCGTTAACACCAAATGAAATCATAGAATGATTAATAATAATTGCTAACAGGAGCACCTGGGTGGCTCAGTGGATTAAAGCCTCTGCCTTCAGCTCAGGTCATGATCTGAGGGTCCTGTGATCGAGCCCCGCATGGGGCTCTCTGCTCAGCAGGGATCCTGCTTTCCCCTCTCTCTCTGCCTGCCTCTCTGCCTGCTTGTGATCTTTCTGTCAAATAAATTTTAAAAAATAAAATAAAAAATAATAATTGTACTGAGTACTTGCTATATATCTGGCTTTGTGGAAAGGACTTCTAATAGATTTTCTCATTTAATCCCAATAATGACCTCTGGAAGTCACCATTATGATTACTGCTCCGGGAGAGGTTTTCATATAAGAAAAGGTCCAAAGTAGGATCCTGAGGATGAAGTTAAGAGGACATCTTTCAGGCACCTGGGTGGCTCAGTGGTTTAAGCCTCTGCCTTCGGCTCAGGTCATGATCTCAGGGTCCTGGGATCGAGCCCCGCATCAGGCTCTCTGCTCAGCGGGGAGCCTGCTTCCTCCTCTCCCTCTGCCTGCCTCTCTGCGTACTTGTGCTCTTTCTCTCTCTGTCAAATAAATAAATAAATAAAATATTTTTAAAAAAAGAGGACATCTTTCTACAATATTGCACAGCTATAGCTGCAAAGAACAATTTACAGTATCAGCCAGATTTATTTATTTATTTTTTAAAATTTTATTTGTCAGAGAGAAAGAGGGCACAAGCAGGGGGAGCTGCAGGCAGAGGGTGAAGCAGGATCCCTGCTGAGCAAGGAGCCCAATAAGGGACTCAGACCCAGGATCCTGGAGTCACAACCCCAGCAGAAGGCAGAGACTTAACCGTCTGAACTACTTAGGTGTCCCTATCAGCCAGATTGATTGATTGATTGATTGATTGATTGATTCAGCCAGATTTAAAAGCAAGAGGTGACATGCTGACCTCCAATCGGCTGAATTTTCAGCTCCATCCTTTCTCTGAATGCCTAGGACAACATCCTAGAGTGGCTTTCTGGTGGGCAGCCCAATCACACATGCCTAAGTCCTTGCTGAGGGAGATTCCCTCAAACCTGGTGCTATGTGGGGTTCTTTTCGCCCCCAAATCATCAGGGTCCCAGGAGGAAGATGATAGAGGAAAAGTCAGTTTCAGTGCAGAGAAACTGCCCGTCTCACTCCATACCCAGGAAAAATACATCACAACTGCTTCTTGAAGCACTCTGGATTCCAACCAGGCAGTCTCAAGCTAGCCAAGGCCAACCAGGGCCGGGCAGGCAGGGAGAAAGTGCCCTAGACTTGATTTTTCAATGTGACAGACAGTTTCCCAAGTCATTTTATCATATCAAGAAGGTGCACCCCCAAAGCAAGGAAGAACAGCTTTACTGTCTTATTCTTAGTAGTGGATAATTTGTTAGCTCCTCCCCAACTCACCCCCAACATTTGTAATTTGGGAGTTTGTTGTGTGAGGGGAAATGATCAATTGAATATAATTCTGAACATTGGCCTTATTCTATTATTTTGCCTCATTATTAGATTTGACTAGGGTTTATGCTGGATTCGAGACTCTAAAAGCAAGTTAAGACTAGCTCCTATACTCCTCATTAGAGGGACTCTACTTTGTCCCACTGGGCCTTGAGAGCTCAAGGTCTCCTGCAACAGAGCTGATAAGCTCAAAGAACCACTGCCCAAGTAAAACGGTACTGACTTCCAGTTCTGCTTTAAATTCACCTCCTGAACCCAAGACTATTATATTCTGGCTAAGTTATTCCTGGTTTGAATGAGAAAGTGGGGGCGAGGAATGTGGATGAATGGGCAGTAGAAGGAAGCATTCTAAAGAATTGACCCATGCTAAAGAGGGCTGGCAGCAGAGCTGGCTGACTCATAGTCAGTGGAGCACACAACTCTTGATCTCAGGGTTGTGAGTTTGAGCCCCATGCTGGGTGCAGAGATTGCTTAAAAATAAAAAAACAAGGGGCACCTGGGTGGCTCAGTGGGTTAAAGCCTCTGCCTTTGGCTCAGGTCATGATCTCAGGATCCTGGGATCCGGCTCTCTGCTCAGCGGGGAGCTTGCTTCCTCCTCTCTCCGCCTGCCTCTCTGCCTACTTGTGATATCTCTCTCTGTTATATAAATAAAATCTTTCAAAAAAAATGAAAAATGAAAAATAAATCTTAAAAAAATTTGTTTTTAAAGAACCTAATTGATCCATGCACATTTAGACATGTCTTGGAGACTGATGGACCCCCCCTATTTGCAATAACTTTCTTCAGGAAGTAGGAACTCTTTTCCTGAGCAGAAAGCTAACTTGGGCTCTCCAGCTGTACAATGTCAGCATGGGGAAATCAGCTCTCTGGGCTCCAGGATGAAAGGGCAGAAGCATCTCTAAAGCACTTTGCTAGTTTAATATTCACTCCGTACTAATACAAGAATAAGAAGGGTTCTAGTGTTGACTCTTGTTTTTCCATCTGGTATGGATAAGGTGTTCACTGTATGATCAGAGAATATAAGAACAGAAATTGGATTTATGAACAGATTACCTAGATTAAAATTTTATATATGTATATATATTATTATATATACACAATAAATATTGACATGTGAGTGTGTGTATATACATATATATGTACACATACACATATGACAGAGAGAGAGAAATAGATCCAGCAAAAGTGATTGGTCAAGATAAGCAGCAGGTTGATGGCAAAGCCAGGTCTAAAGTCTAGATTTTCGATCTACTGGTCAGGTAATTTGCCCACTGCTCTCTGTGTATAAGTCATATAAGGCATCGGAACACTGGAAGATGTGATAAGATTCATGTTTAATCAGCTCCATGTGTGATGTTTTTCCTTCCCCCACCATCATTAATATTGCATTAGAAAAAGCTGCAAGTTCTGGCGACAGCATGCTTCTTCTTTTAAATGGGAGCCCCAAGAATTTACCTCTGCTTTTAATACTTACCCTACATGTAAATTTTCTGAAGGAGAATATCATTTTTCAGAGGTGATGATAGGAATCCATTTAATGGGAGAAGCTAAAAGAGAGGAAATCATCCAGCCTGTCCTTCCCTTGAGGGTATTGTGAGGTAGTGAGCCCTGTGGGGCACTAGACAAGGGAAAGAGGGTTCTTCCTCAGCACCATTCCAGCTGTGTGCCCTGAACAAGTCACTGCCTTTCTGGGTCTCAGTTCATCTTCAGAGAAATTCAGAAGTTGAACTAGATCACACGAATGACCCCTGACATTCTGAGATTTCTTCTTGAGAAATTCCTGAAGCACACTGCCTGAACTTTCAGCCAGCTGTTTCCTGCCTGTCTCTGCTAAATAATTTTAAAAACTGCGATAGTGGTCTACTTAGTAACAGCAGTTGTAGCAGTAATAGTAGCAAGTTAAAGAAGTAGAGGAACTTTGCAGCTAACTCTTGTTTAGACTGAAGTAAAAAAGGAGTTTGCAGGCTATTGCCTTCACCTAGTACGTTCAACATTCATTCAAGAAATATTTAAGCACCTAACTAGGGCCTGGGGATTCAGCCAGTGTAACTTGACCACAGTAAGGAAGCCACTAACAGGAAAACGTGCTTTTTCAGATATAATGCCAAAAGCGACCTACAATCTCTGAATCTGGTAAGGCCTCACTCCGCCACCGCCGGCTCTGGGTCCTGGGCGAGTCAAGGCCTCCCCAGCGGGGTTTCTGCAGCCAAGGCCCATATTCAAGGTTCCCGGGGCTATATTCGGTTCCTGAAAGGCTTCATTGATCGCCTCGGCACAGCCGCCAACTGCCTCCAGTGAACGCTTCACGTCCTAGGTAACCCGAGCCCGAGGCTCCCTCCCATTTGGGGAGAAAAAAAAAAAAAAAAAAAAGATGGGGGTGGTGGGATCGAAAAAGGAAAGGAGAAAAATACTGAGAAACATGTTTTGGCAGGCAAGGCCTTCGGAGACTACCATATGTGCTCCATATTGAGCAGCCCCTGGTCTTTGATGTTTTTTCTGCAAGTAAAGACATTATTCTTTCTCAAACTGTGCCTAAGTACTGCAGACATTAAAACAATGAGGCCAGAACAAGCGGACCGGGCCCTAAGTGTTTAATTCGTCCTTCACCCAAGTGCTCGCTCCCCAGCGTGCACCCCGGCAGCTGGCAGGGCTGCCCCCCCCCCGCCCAGGCCCGCGTTTGTCTGGACCCTGGAACACCTTCACGCCAAGTTCGGAAGTAAGTAGTTTCCCAAACGCCTGGCGCAAACTCCCCAGATGTTTCCTGCGTCACGGAAACGAGCCCAGGTTGGATCTTGAAGCCTTCTTACGACGGCGGGTCACGGGGCCCGCCCGGCGCCCGCGAGCCCGGCTCCCCCGCGAGGCGCGGGGTGCGCCCGGGGGCCTCCCGCACTCCCCGCGCTCGCGCCCACTGCGGCTCGCTGGGGAGAGGCCAACAAAGCGGGACACTGGAGGGGGGGGGCATTTTACTACTTGCAGAATTGTGAGTCACAGCTGAGGATCCCTGGTAAACGTGCACTCTGATCTTTCGGGAGCTTATTAGTCACTTACGCGCTGATTGTAAATTGCTCTCCTCTGTGCCTCCCTCTACCCACGGCCGGACACAACGGAGACCCTACACGAGAGACCTAAACCCACGGGGGGATCCTCCGGGAACCGGGAGGCCCGGGCACTCCAACACTGAGACACCCAAAGGCGGGAAGTTTCCCCGCCGCGGGGCAGGAGGGTGGCACGAGCCCGGGACCCGCTCTCGCGCGACGCGAACTTCGCAAACTGGGGTCCCTCAAAGGTGGGCGGGGCGAGGAGCGCTCTCACGAGGGCAGGCAGCGCCCGAGCTCCCGCTGCTTCCGGGTCTCGGGAAGCGCTTCCGGGGTGCGCGCCACGCGGCTGCTTCTGCGCCGACGGATAATTACCGAAGGCCAAGGGGCGACTTATCGCCGCGAGGGAGCGGCCACGACTGTGGCCGACGATGACGCCGGGGTGGGTGACACCAGGGTCCCTCTGAAGAGTCGTAGTGCTGGAGCACGTCCACATCTGCTCTCCGCCAACCAGAAAAGGGGATTCCTAGGGGCTTAGAATGCCCCAGGGTTGCCTGGGCATTTGCAGTCCCACCCGTGGTCGCAGGGACTCGGACAC
This sequence comes from Procyon lotor, assembly GCA_028646535.1. NCBI lineage: Eukaryota > Metazoa > Chordata > Mammalia > Carnivora > Procyonidae > Procyon > Procyon lotor. Next base: position 128,853,338 of record CM053604.1, on the reverse strand, counting down.
GGCCCGAGGCTCCGCTTTACCCAAAGTAAATTCACTGGGTGCACGAGGGATGGCTTTTCTGTGCTCTGGCCTCCAGGAAGGTCTCTGCTTCTGGTCGTGTGGATTGAGTCTGACTCAGTCCTTGTGGGCTCAGCTCACCTTGACCCTCGAGGGTGAAGAAAGGAGCACTGCCAGGCAGAGGTCGCAGTGATGCGTGTCTGCAAATGGGACAGCTGGAGGGGCCTCCCTCGATGCCAAGAGCAGGGTTATCCAGGAGGAATCGGCTTGTGTTGGGGCGCTGGGTTGAGATGTAAGAGCAGATCCTCGAGGTAATCTTGTATGTGAGCCTGAAATGAATTGAAAGGGCACAGGATACACGCGCGCTTTTACTTACACTTGCTCCCAAAGAATTGGCCCCTTTAAGCATCCTTGTTGTCTACCAGGATCTATTCTCTGAGCTCCTACTGTGGGCTCAATATCTTTACCAGACCCTTTGGGAGATACAAAGCCACAGAAGGCTCCGGTACTTGCTCATGAACCTGGCTCAGGACTGGGAATTAGTGAAAGAAAGGGAGTTCGCTCATTAGAATTACTTCTTGTGCTGCACTTTTTTTTTCCCTGAAATGATTCAAAGGCACCCGGAGAATATAATAATGTATGCTTGGACTTCAGGCTCAGCCTCCTTTTTCTGACCCTTTCTCAACCCCGCTTTCCCTCCTCAAGAGATTTGGAATTCCCCTTAAGGAGGGTGGGTGGGGAACTGCCAGCCCAGGTAAGTATGGGAACCACATGGTCTCCTGAATGCAAAAAAGGAAAACATCTCCAAATGCAACAAGGCAGGTGGGGGTAGAGGGAATCTGAAAGGGAATGGGAAGTCTGAATAACCCCCAAGGCAGCAGACTCAGTACCCAAAGGTGAGGTGTGAATAACAGTCAACATTTGGAGCCGTGGAGTCAGAAGGGTTTGGGCAGCTGTTAGATAACTTTCTGATCTACAATAAAGTTCATGTGACCGAGAGGATGTTTTCAGCAATTCCGTTGCCTGGCTACCTTCCTCTCTCTCCCAAGTCTGCAAGTTTAAGAGATTTTTCTGGGTCCCAGTTGAATGGTCGTGCTGGCTGAATGCACGCTTTGGAAGGGGTCCTGGCAGACAGCAACTACTCAGGTTAGACAGGTGCAGTCCAGGTCTCACTGATTTGGTGCCTCCCCAGCTCTCACCTGCAAGGTGACAGAGGCCCCTGTTTTGGAATGGGGAATCCAGGTGCCCACCCACGCCCTGTTTCCAGCCATCAATCTTGAACCTTCCTCTGCCTGGACAAAGGCTGGGAGAAGGGGTACTGGAGCCCAGGCCCAAGAGGCTTCCCACAGCCCAAATTCTTGGGTTCATCCTAGCAAAGGATCCTGCCCCTCATCCCTTGGCCAGTTAGTTCTCACATCCTTCCCATTCCCAGAACACTTTGTCAAGTGCATGTGGACTGGCCCGCCCACACCCAGGCAGATGGGTAAGGGGCCATGCTCTACTGGCATCACAGGTCTGAGTTTTTGCATGGGTTCTGGCCTGCTTTGAGGAATCATGTTTTGGGTTTGTTGAATATGGGCTTCCCGGAAGTGTAGCTGGAGGTTATTGGAACTAACTGAAGAGTGATAGCAAGAATGCAAAAATCAAACCTTGCCACTGGAGAATGTAAACAGGGTTAGCTGGTGAGATGCAGAGGGAAGGATTTGACATCTTCAGAGTCGCTAGTAGCTGGTGGGGGGGGGAGGGGCGAAGGGAGAGAGCCTAGCAAGCCATACCTCCCATGGGAAAGGGAGCTGTAAGTTTTGTCACATTTCTGGAGTTTCTATAAAGAAAATGCATCTTCCCTCCCTCCACCAGGATGAATAAACAAATGCACAACGATGAGGATCCTCAGGGCTAGGAATGGCATTTTCAAAGCCCTTATTGGGCAAATGTTCTGGTTTTGCAAACGCAGAAATAAATTCCTTGAGGCCAAGACGCTAGCTGGAGATCACAAAACCGGTAAGTCCAGAAGCGAGGACCCCACCCAGCTGTACCTGGCCACAAAATGCACAAAGCACTTGCCTCTGACAGGGAGGTCAAGAGGGATCTTAGAGACTTAATTCTCCAGGAGACCACGATCTGTCCAAACTCCTGATGGATGTTGGACGTGGGGTTGGTCATCCTTAGCAAAGGATGACCAGCTGTTAGATAACTTTCTGATCTACAATAAAGTACCTTAAACCTACTGTTGGGGAGGAATTAGAGGTAGTAACTTTTCTTAAGTATGCCACGAGTGGCTCCCTTTTTCTGCCAGCCGTAAACACGAATAGTCTAGTTGTTTCCTATAACAGTCTTCCAGCCCCATACAACTACAAATCCTGGAGCTCAGAGCCCACCCGCATGTACCTCTTCCCCTGGCAGGGAGTGGATGCTGAAGCAGCAGCCATGGACTTGGTCAGTGGTGCAATCCCCTGGCTCATGGCCATCATGCTGAATCCAAGCTGCCCTGGTTTCTTCATTTGGATCCATTTCTTTTGGTCTTGGCTTAAAAAATCAGTCTGGTCATTAATAACTTCAATAAGAGCACTCTGGCTCAAGTCACCTAGAGTGGCCTGGAGCCCAGAGGCTCCCTTGGGGTGCTGGGTGGCAGCTGCTGGTGCCTTTCTGTATGAATGGGGGAGGGTCTCCACCTGACATACACCCTACCTCCCAGGGCTTTCCTCATCTCACTCCCTGCTGCCACCCCCTGCTGTCCCTACCCACCGCCAGCCAGCGGGTAGAGCCTTGCTGGACATCAAACCCACTTGAATGTGCCCTTCCCAGGCAAACCCCCCCAGAGATATCGAGCAAGGGAACTGGGTTTGAGAAACCAATGGAGAAACCCAGTGGAGACAAACAAGCTTTAGCTTTAGTCATTGGAAATTCAGGCAGAATTCCAAACACCCTTCCAATTTTATGTATGAGTATTTTCCTTTTTCTTTCCCTCTCTTCCTACAGTTTCCTGTTCTTTTAATATCTCTATTGAATTTATCGATCTCTTTTCTCTCCTCCTCCTCCTCCTCCTGCTACTGCTGCTGTGGCCTCAGGCTCTTCAGTTGCTATTCCTAAACTCCTGTGTGGTGCCACTAGCCATAAGCAGCAGCAGAAATGATGGCAGAGTATGCTAGAGAAGAAATACATGAATGCAGTGCAGCTTTCTTAACTTGATTTGTACTAGTCTGCTGTCCGCCTTGTTTGTCACCACTGAGCTAGATAATCAATAGTTGTAAAATAAAATCAGGGGGAGGAGGCAGAGAGACTTAACTAGTTGGCACTTAGGAAATCACCATCAGTCCCTCCCTCTCCCACCACAATTGACTATAAAGTGAGTTAATATTCCCTGATAGGTTTTTTTTTAAATTTCATTCAATGACCACTCATTTAGTGGCCTCCAGGTTTGGAAGAGTGCTCCAGGGGCAATTAGGGTCTAGAGTTCTTAGACTGACTAGAAATTTAGGAAATGCACCTGATAACCCAGGAATGACCTTCCATGCTCCAAGGGAACAGAGGGCTCAACAGGAATGGATACAGCTTTAGGAACTCTTCAAAACAATCTGTCCTGAACACCCACCTGGACTCTGTGTCCCATGCAGCAAACTGACCAAAAGGGGAAAATGTGGGTATCTTGCTCTCTAATCCTCTTTGGCCAGGCCCAACATCAGGAGAGTAAAGAAGAAGGAAAATGGGGAAGTAAGTAGACAATGAAGAGGATCTAGACTAGGACTGTGTCTGTGTAGGAGAAGAAACAGAAAAAGCTTCCCTAAGCAACTCCCAAGCCACAACTGCCCACCCTCCCACCCCCAGTCCTGTGCACTCTCCTTCCTTGCCTTCTGGCTTTGACTGTTCTTTCTCACCCCTCCTACCTTCTGCAAATGCCTCAGATCCAAAGTCTAAGGCATTTACTTGAGTGTGAGCAAGCAGTCATCAGAATCCTCTCTGTAGATGGAAAGCCCGTGACATCAAGAAGCAAAAACTGAACCAGCACTGAGAGGCGGGTGCACCAATAAGAATGTTTGCATGGTGGAGCTCCTAGGGTTTCACGGCCAAAAGTTGAACCATGGGTGTCCAGAGCCCACACTCAGTCCTCCCCCAGCTTAGGGATAGGTGGTCTCTTTTGCTCCCTGGACAAACTCTGGTCCTGACAAGTGGAGAAAGGTCTGAGGTGTCACTTGAAAGTTAAGAACCAAGGTATTTCCTTTCTTGGTCTCCCCAGGCTGCAAAGCCCCAGGCTGATGGCGAGCGCTTTGGGACTAGTTTCGTTGTTATTGGCCAGAACAGAAAATCAGATCTAGTAAATCTGAGTTTAAGTCTTCTCAGCCCTGGTGTGATGGGGTGAGAAGAGTGACAGCGAGGGACATGCGTGTGACAGATTCTGGACTCTGCTGGTTGAGTAAGAGATTCCTGCTAACTTGGACTTTGTCACGAACATTTTGGAGGAATTGGTATAAAGGTGTTACAGCTTAAAATGGTGCTCAGAGCTTCAACTCCTTGGATCTGGATTTTCCATCACTTAAATCGCTTCCTGGGAATGTACATTAGAGGCTCAGGGAAGGCAGCTCATCTCCCTCTTTAAGGTCAACAAGAGACCTGGCCTAGCCTACAGGATCTCTCCTGGTGTCATCAACTCTCAGGACATTGCTAAAAGCAAGAGCCTGGTGGTAAGGAAGCCTGCAGTTTGTTTGGATATAGGGGTCTGGCCAGGTCCTCCCTCTCTGCACCTCAGTTTCTTTGCAGGCACACAAGGTGTGGAAATACTTCTCTTAAGGTTTGTGAAGATTAAACATTATACAGCCTGTAAAGTGCTTGACACATAATAGTCTCTCATTAAAAGTAGTTCTTTCTCCCATGTTCTAGAGGTAGGAGCAGGCAGAATTTATTACTTCTCTTTATTAAAAAAAAAAAAAAAACATTTAGGGGTGCCTGAGTGGCTCAGTGGGTTAAAGCCTCTACCTTCAACTCAGGTCACGATCTCAGGGTCCTGGGATCAAGTCCCGCATGAAGCTCTCTGCTCAGCGGGGAGGCTGTTTCTCCCTCTCTCTCTGCCTGCCTCCTTGCCTCTTGTGATCTCTCTCTGTCAAATAAATAAAGTCTTTTTAAAAAATAAAAAAAATTAAAAAATTAAGTAAGCTCTATAACCAAGGTGGGGCTTGAACTTACTACCCCTAAGATCAGAAGCCAGCCAGTCACCCCTACCCCTCTTTTCTTGATGGAAGACGGGAGGAGAGGTCCTGGAAGAGTAGCAGAGGACCACCCTTAACTTCCCTGACTTCTCAGATTAAGCCCCACGGACCACCGGCCTCAGTCCTGCTATGGTGGCAGACTGCCAGTCCCACCCCACACGCCAGCAGTGCCTTCTAGGAGCCCAGTCCCCTGTAACTGGTCTCTCAAAATCTCTTGTGGCGGATGGAGGTCCCCGACGTGAGTGACTCCAGTTCATCTGACAGCCAGAGGGCAAGCAACTGTTGGTGCGAAGAGCGCTGGCTTCCCCTGGCCAGCCTCGCTGCTTTGTGCTCTCCGCCCCACCGTCCTTACAGTTATGCGGCACAGGGGTCTAATTTAATTTCCCCCACCCCACCCCCACCCCGGGCTTAGATTCACCGAGCAACCCCAGATTCTCAGAGCTGCTGCAAGGCTGCCGGAGGGGGTGGGGGTGGGGGGAGCATTGCGATTTGCCGTGTCAGAATCCCTTAATGTCCAAATGCTACCCGTTGGGCCCGGAGCTCCAGAACCGAAGGTGGGGAGGTGGTGCTTATTATACGGGACAGGCCTTCCTCCTTGCTTAGGGCCAACAGGCAGGCCTTGTTCTTTAAAACACCTACCATCTAGCCTCACTCAATCACCAAAAGCCAAAAGAGTCCCCAGATCTCCAACCCCCCTCCCGAAACGCCCCCGCCACACCTAAGGGCCTCCAACCAGGGGCCATCACCAGCACCGCCTTACCAGGGTTTGGAGGTAGATCCCAGAGAGCGGAAAAGAAGTCAACCGCCCCACACGAGGAGAGGGCGATATTCATTGCCATCACCGCGGGAAGGTGGATGATCTGGACCGGTTGCGGGAGGGCTGGCTTGGTGCATGGAAGTATTTAGCAGGTTCAGCGCTATTACTGCCTAACAGGGTGTGAAAAGTAATAATAATGTGAAATAGTGTGGGAAAATGGAGAGGTTCCAAAGTGGGCGGCGAGACCCCTCCGCCGTCTGGCCGGGGAGGCTCGGAGTCCCTGCTGCCTCCAGGAGGCGCTGCTCCGGGCCTGGGACCACTGGGGGAACTTGTGCGGGAGGAATTAAGACCGAACGAGGGGGCGGGCCGCACAGAGACTACTACGGAAGGAGTGAGGGTGTTGGGGGCCAAGCTGGCAGCATAGAGGAGGAACCCGGTAAGTAAAGCTTTGAGGGCTCTCCGTTCGTGGCCGCCGAGGTTGACACCAGGCAGCTTCTTGGAACGTCACCACCTCTCTACTAAATGTACTGATGAAGACTGACTTTTTACTTATTTTTTTACTCCTTCTATGAAACAACCTATCAGTCGACTGAGTAAAGCTGACAAGAGGTATATGAGAGCTTTCTGCAGGGGATGGAAGCGGAGGTGAAATGGCAAGGTCCTAGTTGGTGGAGATTTCGCCAGTCGAATCCAGATCGAGAAGGGCACAAACCTGACAAGCATCCCCACACACACTACGTCCTGAAGACGAGGACTCCTCCTCGTGCTCTGACAATAACCCCCCCCACCCTGACATACGGAGGGGTTCAGACTTTTCTACCTCCCAGGCCTCAGCAGTCCCTAATTGCAGGACGCCCAAACCACAGACCGGCGACAGGGGGAGACAGAACACAGGCCGCGCCCGGCGCTAGGTAGGAGTCTGAGCGCTTTGTCCTGGGGCGATGGCAGCGCCCTCCAGGAAGGCACTGGAGATGGGAAGGCCTGGGACCAGGATCTCCCCAGTACAGCGGCGAACTACCTCTCAATCCCCACTCCAATCCCTACCTCCGCCTCTGGGAGCCGGGCTCTGGATCGTCGCCAGATGCCCTTCAGGCGTGAACCCCCTCTACTATCACCAAGCAACGACTGCACGCAAGGCCCATCTGGCCGGAGTAGCACTCGCCTCTGGGGTGACCGAGGGGCGAATGCCTCCCTTTGGGATAGGTGCCACTGCATTGGTTGGGCGCATTGTCAATTTGGAAACGCGAGTGGCTGCAGTCTCACATTTTCTGCATTCAGGGCCTGGTGCCGGAGAGATAACCGGCCTCCCTCTTGAGAACGTTTCCCCAGGCCAGACTGCATGGGGCAGTTCGGTGACGGTGTAGTTGGCTGTAGATGGTACCAGATTTGGAACAGACTCCCAGAATACCCCAATTCACTAGCACTAAGGCATATTCAAGAATTGGTGGCCGCGGTCACCCGGGTTTTCTCGTGCAAATCCCAGTCGACGTTCTAATTGTAAATCAAAGTTCCAGGACCTGATTTTGAGAGGGGCGCCAATGAAAGAGGAGGGTAGGTAGGATTGTGTGTGTGTGTGTGTGTGTGTGTGTGTGTGTGTGAGAGAGAGAGAGAGAGAGAGAGAGAGAAACAGAAGCAAACGCTTACACGGCAGGAGGGTGGGGAGACACCGGAATGGGGGGCCGTGTCTGCCCGCACAAAGCCCTCGGAAGTCTCCAGCCTCAGGTTTCTATCCTCGAGGCTGAACCTCCCGAGTCGGGCCCCGCGTCCCTCGTTCCCGGGAGCGGAAAGGACAGAATGCGCGGCTCGAGGTGGAGTCGTTGCCCGCGGCCCTGGCGCTGGGAAAAGCCAGCCTCGGCCTGGGGCGTCCTTCGAGGGCGCGGGCGGTGGGACCTGAGCTCGCAGCTCCTCCCCCAGGCTCCGCGCGCCCCAGCCCTGCGCCTCGGGCTGCCTTCTTTCCTGCCTTCCCAGTGAGCTCACTTCCTCCCCCGCGCGGCTCCCTTGCGTCAGCAGGAACCGGCTCGTGGGCCCGCCGCGGCCGCGGGGCGCACGGGACCCAGCCGCCGCGCCTTCTCCGCGCCGCTGGACTTTTCTTGGGGCGACGTCCGTGAGCTGAGAGAAGTCCTACTAGCAGGAAAGGAGAGGTCGAAACCTCTGCGAAGACAGGAAATGGCTTGATTCGTGGCCAAACTTAGAGCGCGGGCAGGAGCGCAGGGAGAGCGAGGCCCGGCCGGGGAGGTCCGGAGTGATAACCCCTTAACTCGGGCCCAGCAGCCTCCCTGCTTTCCTTTTTTCTCCCCTCTCCCCTTGTCTCTGCTTTAGTTTTCACAGGTGTTAAAAAATTCATATACCGGCACGTTTAAAAAGCAATTTCGCATTTTAAAGTCGGCAGCAGCAGAGGGAGAATTACAAATAGGATTGGATTTAATTGGCTGGTAATTCTCCTCTCCTGCCCCCGTAATTAAACAGAGATTCTAGAGCTGCTTCGGGGCTCACAAGTGATTATTACAAGCATATTTTACATTTACATTAAAGTGCTGTCCCCGGGGTGTAATGCAAGATCTGGCTCCATTTATTCGATTTTCGAACCTGAGCGCTGAAGCCAGGACATTGCTCCCCAGCTATGTTGTGGGACGGCTTGTGGGGGCTGTTGTTTAGTTTTCTCCGCTGATTTTTAATATTGTTCAGGTCTGTTTCCGGGGCGTAAGGAAAGATATCCGAAGACTGGGGGAGCCTTCAACCTCACATCCCACCGAGAACTCACGCCAAAAGAATTAAAAAACAAAAACAAAAACAAACAACAACAACAACAAAACCTTTTAAAAGCGTGAAGTTGTGCGAAGCTCAGAGCCACCTTGGTGGTTCCCCACCACGCACCGAGGG
>CM053604.1:128696545-128844003 GCA_028646535.1 Procyon lotor | reverse complement strand
TCAGGTCTGTTTCCGGGGCGTAAGGAAAGATATCCGAAGACTGGGGGAGCCTTCAACCTCACATCCCACCGAGAACTCACGCCAAAAGAATTAAAAAACAAAAACAAAAACAAACAACAACAACAACAAAACCTTTTAAAAGCGTGAAGTTGTGCGAAGCTCAGAGCCACCTTGGTGGTTCCCCACCACGCACCGAGGGAGCACATCCAGCCCAAGCGCGCGCGATCTTCAGCCCTAACAGCGGACCGGATCTGGGCACCCTACGGGTGGACTCTATTTCCCTATAGAGATCCGGAAGCTCCCTTTCGTGACTTTTCAATCTCTCTACTCCGGCGATCTCTTCTCCACCATTTCATCTTTTTCTGTCGCAGCGATGTACCAACCTTCCTTCCTCAGCGATTCCCTGTGAATCGTCGCTAGTTTCCTAGCCGAGCCACAGCTTCTCTCCAGGGACGCAGCCCTTCCGAACTCCAAAAAGGCACTGAGAAGGCCTGCGACCGCGGTCTCCCCAGTGCAGCGTAGAACTACCCCCCTAAACCCCAACCCAACCCTCGCCCGCTCACCTTGGGACTCCGCGGCGCTAGCTGTCCCCCACCCCGCCTCCACCGCCTGACAATTTCCAGGCTCCAAGCGAAGCGCGTGTCCTTGTCACCAGATCCACGAAGGCTTTTGATGAGAGCTCCTTCCCTTTTGAAAACACCATTCCCTTTCCCCAAGAGAGAAGAATCCGTTCTCCTGGACTGTCTTAAACACACACACACACGAAAAGTATCTGTGTTGTGAAAACATCAGCCTTTAATACTTGTCTTGGAGTTGAGTAAAGACTTTCAGGAAATGATGGAGATAGGCCTGCTCAAGTAACCCATCCCCCAGATTGTCATTTCCTTGGCTACCTCTTCTCTTGCCTGGCCCACTACATCATTCTTTCTTTTCTGAAAAACTGTTCTTTCTGCGACCTCCTATTTATGCCTTTATCTTAAAAAAGACATCCCTGGAAATAACTACCTAACCAGAGGAGAGGAACTCACCACTTCCAGTGTCACTAATCAGTGGCACATGCTGGCTACCTGAGCATCTTTGACCTACATCTTCTCATCTGGAAAAAAAAAATGGGTAGAACAGATAAACTCTAAAGGTCTATTTCTAGTCTTAAATTCAATACTTTTAAGAAGAAAAAAAAACCTTTTCTTCTTATTTCTGAACGATGTGTGTGTGTGTGTGTGTGTTTATTTCCAGTAAGTGTTCTATCCAAGATGCTGATGAAGAGGACGTGTTAAACTTCTAATGTTCCTTCTTTGGCTGGTTCCTCCCAACCCAGCCTTTCTCGATGGGCAGAGAAAGAGAACAGAAGGGGTAGGCCTCCGGAACACAGCCACCATCCAAGTCCACTTGTGGTCACATGATTCATTAGGAACCTTAATCCTCATCTGACCTGGCCAATTCAAGCACCGCCGGTGAAACCTCATAAAACCAGTCAAGAGGCTGGCCAACATATGCATGCTCTAATTAGAGTTATTGTGGGCCTTTGGCTTCCAGTCTGAAGAACAGCTCAGAGAGCTGGGGGTCCTTTTCACCAACCAATGCCCTTTGGTCCTACGAGGGCATCAGTTGAACTCAGTGGGTGATCTGAAAGCTAACCACAGCCACTAAGACTGAAAGCTGGCGGTGGGTCCCTAAGAGGAACAGGCAAAAATCTGTTCAAAGGAGGCAAAGGGAATCAGCAGTGAGCTTTTCTTATTATTACTGCATCTAGTTTTACTATGAGAGAGAGGGAGGAGAAGCTCAAAGTGAAAGAAGAGAAATTTTTAACATTTATACACTAGGCAACCCTCTCCCTGAACACACACACGCCCGGAGTAATGACTACAATTTATTTTTAAAAAAGAAGTTGAAGATGCTTCCAACTCCATTTACAAGGCATGTTGGGAAAGCGTGTTGGGAAGGAGCATGTGGGCTTGAGCCAATTTAGCAACCACACTTCTGGCCAGGTACCAGGAAGTCACAGAACACCCTAGATAGCAGAACTGGCTCCATCCCTGGCAGGGGACCCTGTGCATGGCACTTTTTCTACAAATGGTGTTCTCTGCGCACTTGATGGTCAAGTCAGTCACTGCCAGCCAGCAAGACCTTTGAGCCTCTCTCAGAACCCGCACTGATATAATGGAAGGTGTGCTGTATAGGGAGCAATCAACTCTGGCTTTACCTTCATCTCTCCTTGAATTGTAAAGGACAAAATATCTAAGGTCTCTCAAGTCTACATATGGTTACTTATTACATTGCCAAACTTATCTGTTGTTTTGTAATACATGTGCATATCCCAATCTTTTCCCTCATTATTTATAACCCATTCAAGATATCTGCAGACTAGAACGCGGCAAAACCTCCCTTACAGTAGGAGGAAATTTGTTACTTATTGGATGCATAACAATGTAGTCCTTCCCAATTTGTGTTCCAAAGTGTTTGCCTCAAAAAATGAGGAGCCACATAAATCGTTTGTTCTGCATGTGCCCCGTCTTCTCTTTCCCAGATACTTTTAATTACAATCAGGAGATATCTTACACCCTGGCCAGATTGTATTTGGTGAGAGTCTCTTTTAAAATTCTTTAAAGTTCCAGAGATCTGCCCCCCACTGTCAAACCCTCCAGACCAGCAAAATGGATACAAATGGAGTAATTTGCATCATTCTAGATCCATAGAGATTATATTCCTATTGGCTTTTCTATGCATTAGGAAGCTTGGGAAGGATGTTCAAGAGATGAACAGTGGGAGAAGCACTTGGACAGATATTGAAAGAGAGACTATTCACACGTGCATTTTGTAGATTTTTGAACCATGAAAATTACTGCCTATTCATTAGAAATTAATTTGATCAGGATATATATGAGAGATGTCAGATGTTAACTATATTTAGAGATAATATCACCTCTTAGGGAGGAGGATCTAAAGGAGATCTAGAAAAAACATGAAATAAACTTTCTGTTTTGCTCAATTGGTCATAAGCTAGAACTATGACTAGAAAATAATATTTTATGCAGATTTATGGAGAAGTATAAAACTTTAGGTGAGGCAAAACGCACACTACTCCTCTCTTCCAATATTTCTCTCCTATTCCTAGATGTCTATATATATCAGCTTACAGCTATTTGCTACTCAAGTTAAGTCAGGTTTTACCGGGAACACAGACTGACTGAGCCCTCAGTCCTAAGTACAAAGGTTAAGCTAGAACACAACTGTAAAAGGACTAATGTTTCCTAATAGCCACTTTAAAATGGACGATTTTCCTCTTTGTATGAGGAGGACAAGATCCTTTCCTAGAAATGGCAGCCCCTCAGTGGCTCCCCCTCCACACGTATCCTTTCACTCCTCTGAGGGTGGGCTAAATACTTTGCCCTAGGACGTCTGCCCCTTTCCCTAAGCTTTAACCAGGTGTAAAAGTTTTTATTAGGCAAATTCTACTCTGGAAACAATGTTTTAAGCCTAAATAAAAAAAGGAGGGTATAAAGTCTTTTAGTGATGTTAACACAATCAACCCTATTCCCCCCCAGGTCATTAGGTGGCTTTTGAATCCCAAAAAGACTTGGAAGTTCAAACTGCGGTGCCCTTTAAAAAATAAGCAAACAGGGGCGCCTGGGTGGCTCATGGGTTAAAGCTTCTGCCTTTGGCTCAGGTCATGATCTCAGGGTCCTGGGATCGAGCCCTGCATGGGGCTCTCTGCTCAGCGGGGAGCCTGCTTCCCCCCCCCCACCCCGCCCCCAGCCTGCCTCTCTATCTACTTGTGACCTCTTTCTGTCAAATAAATAAATAAAATCTTAAAAAAAAAAAAAAAAAAGCAAACAAACAACTGCACCTGACTAGGGGATGCAGCTCTTCAGCTAACACTAGTGTTTACATCTCCTGCAGTTTTTCCTGTTGCATAGTCCCTGCTAGTCAACAACCTAAACGGATCTCATGGCAAAGGTCAAATTGTAAAATTACAAGGACTTTTAAAAGAACTCATATTTAGGGGCACCTGGGTGGCTCAGTGGGTTAAAGCCTCTGCCTTCGGCTCAGGTCATGATCTCAGGGTCCTGGGATCGAGCTCCACGTTGGGGTCTCTGCTCAGCAAGGAGGCTGCTTCCCCCTCTCTCTCTGCCTACCTCTCTGCCTACTTGTGATCTCTCACTCAGTCAAAAAAAACAAAACAAAAAAACCCCCACTAAAAAAATAAATAAAATCTTTAAAAAAAAAAAACCCTCTTATTTAAAGGTATGCTATATAGAAAACCACAGGGGGAATAATCTCATTTCTACCCACTCGTGTTAATAAACAAATCTTCTCCAAACACAATATTTTGTGTTCAAGTCACTTTTTTCCGTGAAAATAGGTGGTTAACTATGTGATTTCCAAAGAGGTACTTGTATATTGGAAATTAGGAGATTTCAGAAGATGGACCGGAAGCGAGAACTGGTCAATGTGAAACCCCAAAAGGTGGCATTTGGGGAAAGGGGGGGCAGGAAGGAAAAGGAAAGGAGTTGAAAGAGCCTTTGGTTTTCCCAGCTGTTTGCAGAAGTTGGAACATATGGAGCCAGGGTTTTCCAAAGATGACGAGGGATAGAAAATAAAATTACTTTTTCCCCAAGGTATGCCTTTTCCCCAAGTAAAGATACATCTTCAGGCTGGAGACATTTTTTTCCTTCCAGAGGGAATGAGCAGAGGTCACTTAGAACCAATTCTCATCATTTAGTGAAAATAAAAAATAACAGAGTGATTGTGGAAGCAAAAGAAGGAATCAAGGTGTTCATGTTAAAAAACTTCCAGATCAGGCCCGGATGGGAGTGGGGCTATCCAAGCCGGTTCTTCATATTTCACGTTTTATAGACAGAATTTTCCCTAAAGGATATACTTTCATTAGGTCATAAATGCGCCGGGGGGGGGGGAGTAGGAGGGGCGTGTGTGTATACGCACGCGTGAGTCTGGCACAGGGGCGCAGGCCTTTGAGTACCCATGCGGTGAGAGGGTCCAGGGACGGAGGAGTGTGCCACCCGGAGGGCAGAGTTCAGGGCCGGTGACTTGAGACCAACCTCGGTGAAGCTCCCTAGGGCTTCTGCTTGGCCTTTTTAGTTCTTACATTTCCTTTGGGTTTCACCAAAGCGCCTAATTGCCCCAAGTCCAAGTACTTACTTGCTTAAAGGCCACAAGAAGGGGGATGGGGGAGAGAAACGTGTTTTTTCAAAAGTTTGTTAACAGTTTAATTTGGGGAAGACTTTCAGTTGGGGCCTCAGTATCTGAGCCTAGATGGCAGGGAAAGGGGTTGTCTTAGACTATTCGATGCCAGCTGAACCCCATTCATGGGCTGGAGAAGTTTACCTCTCTAAACACCCAAGGGATGCGACTTAGAGTTCTCAAACGGGAATGTTCACCCTGTCTGGGCTCCCTGTTGCCGGCAGGAGAGAAGGCTGCAGACCCGGAATCACCCTGCCCCAGATAGATAAGCTACCCTGGCTTCTTTCAGCGCATTTTTCTTTTCTTTCTTTCCTTCCTTCCTTAAGATTTTATTTATTTATTTGACATGGAGAGATCACAGGCAGGCAGAGAGGCAGGCGTGGGGTGGGGGGGGGGGGAAGCAGGCTCCCCGCTGAGCAGAGAACCCATTGCGGGGCTCGATCCCAGGACCCTGAGATCTTGACCTGAGCTGAAGGCAGAGGCATTAACCCACTGAGCCACCCAGGCGCCCCAACAGCGCATTTTTTAAAAGCAAGTCAGAGTTATGCAACCAGCAGAGTTAGCCTCTATCGAGTCCCGAGAATATTTAAATCCACGGCACTGGATTTCACACCTAGAAGTCGGCAGCAGTTTCGAAATTATTGCAAAACACCTCCCGGATGATATATTGTCTGTCTAGGCCAGATTAGCAAGACACGCGCGCGCATACTCGACATTTAAATCACACGCTGAAAATGCGGAGATGTGTCGATAGGGATTTACATGTGACAAAAAAACTGGAACAATTCACTATTTCTCTTTTTTGATTACCTGTTTCTAAAGAAAGCATTGGCATCAAGGACGAGTTAGGTAATGTGAACTAAAAGGCACGCAGGTCACCCAATCACAGTTCGTCGTAGTTCAAGGAAAACTGCCTTTAACTGACACCGTGTATATGCCTCTGCTCGTCTCGAGCTGTCCCCAAGAGTATTTATTCCGAGGGCTGGAAACAAAACAACTAACCCGGTCTGCCGCGTAAGAGAGCGCTCCAAGATGGACTGCCAGAGAAAGGCATTTTGACCCCGATGGAAATTAGTCATATTGACAGACGCCCAGGGAAGGTAAATTACCCAGCGCGCTGACGTTATGCAGAAGCGCGCCCTGTTGCGACTCCACCGCGGCGCCCAGGGGCCAGAGGCTCCCAATTGGTTTCCCCAGATTCGGACAAAGCCCATCTTTGCTTCTCTGGGCCTAGGATTTCAGCGTGAAGGCACGAAGAGAGCGGTAAAAAGGAGCCAGCGAGGAACAGGGGAAGAGAAAACCAGAAAAAGTAGTGGGAAAGAGAAGTCCTGCGCCATAGCGCAGGCGAACCTTGGAACCCAGAAGAAAACCAGCAAAATGCGCAGGGGAGGGAGTGAGGGAGGAGGCGGGGGGTGGGGGGGTGGAGAGGACTGCGGGGCTCTGGGCTCCCAGGTCCGCCACTTGGGAGGTCCCGGCCCCAACGCAGGCCGGGCCAAACGTCCCCCCGGGAGGCTCGCCGCTCGGGCGGGGTCACAATTACACCTCGGCTCCAGGCAAGGACTTAAAAACCAAGTGGTGGGGGCTGCAGTCTGGAAGCAAGGCCCTTCGGTCATCAGAGGGGGGCCGGGCCAATGCGCAGGAACTTTTAACAAGGCGTGTGGGTACAAGGAGGGGGGGGCTAAAATCAAAATAAACCCCTTTCATCCAGCTTGGGCCGTGGAAATAAAAGCTGCCTTATAAAGGGGGCGAGCGGGAGTTTTGAAATTTAGTGTGTGTTCTGCTTTTATATAAAGAGTTTTGTGGTTTTACCTGATAACCTAGGGGGAACTGTGAGGGAAGTAACTGCTAGATTTTTTTTTTTTCGGAAGAGGGCTGCAATAGGAATTCAAAGGTTTCTCCCCAATCAGCTTGTGTCCCAGGACTGCAAACAACTGCATACATCCATATAGATCATTACAAAGTGGGGACAGTACCTGCGTGACCGGATTGTTGTTGACGTAAAGTGGGATCCAGCGGTCCCACCTTCTTTTTAAAAGTGAGTCTTTAAAACTGAGTTGGCAGAAGAGAAGAATGGAAAGCGTCAACTAACTGTAACATCTCATTTTACTAGCGACTGAACCGGAAGACCAGGCGAAATTCGCCGGGCCGCTGCAGCGAGGGGGTACAGCCCAGCCAGGGCTCTGACCCTTGGTTCAAAGGGACCCGACGGGCCAGCCCGGTCCAGGCAAGGGAGGGCAGGGCTGGGAGTCCTGTCAGGCAGTCCAGTCCCTTCTGGACTAGGGCCTCAGGTCTGCGGTATTTTTAGCTTTTCTCCTCCGTTCCCTAGAGGCTCTTTTGTAAGCTGAATGGAGGCCCCCCAAACTGCCCTCACTGGGATGGGGTGTGGGAGTAGGCGGAGGCGACTGCACGGGGATTTTGAAAGAAAAAAAAATTATTTACGTTTAAATTAAAACAAAACTCTCTAGGTTTTTGTCCTTACTGCCTTTTCTCTCTTTCGCTCCCCCCACCCTCGCCTCAGCCCAAGTCCCTGGGAACACGCCAAGTTCCTTAATTAAGTGGACCATGGGGGTAAGGATGGGTGGGATGTACATATTCGAGCAGAATTAGTGTCGCGTGCTTTCCTTTCTGCCTTTCATCCCCGCTCTCCCGGGCCCTACGCTCCCCCCGGAGCCGGCCTAGGAACCCTCTGGAAGGGAAGGGAGGAGGGGAGGAATCTCCGTTGCCTTCGAGGAAGCAGGGACACGCGGCCTTTATTTTTGTAAATAGAGGTCTAAAATAAGTCTAAATGTTTTTGCAATGGAGTTTCGAACCCAGTGTGCCCCCAGGGATGAGAAACTCGGGACCCAGACTCACAAATGGACGGATGTTTATTGCAGAGAAAGCCGGGTCTCGCTGCGCCCCCTCTCACCTGGGAGATGCCCTAGTCTAGCTTCCCGGCGGAGGCCGGAGCCAGGACTTTCCCCATCCCGCTTCTCCCCATCGTGGACCAGACTGGGCCCCTACTGGCTCCTGTGGCTCGCCTTCAATCCACTTCGAGCCCCGCAGACAGCCCCTGCCCCCCTAACCCCCCTTCTCAGGCTCGGCGCTGCCCCTCGAAATTGCCCAGGCTGGCGGGATGGCGCTGCGCTGCGGAAAACTGGGGAGAGAAGCGGCAGCCCAGTGCCGGTGCTCTCTGCTTCCGCCTTACGTTCAATCCTCTCCCCCCCAACCCAAGTCCGCCCCACAGGGAGTGTTGGGCCTTGCGGTCCACACCCGCTGCCTGGGGTGCTAGTCGCCCCCACATCCCGGACGCCCTGCCTCTACCCACCGGATCGCCTTCTGGGCCCCTCGGTGCTCTGTCGACGTCGAGGCGCAGTGGGTCACGCGAACGGGAACCGCCAGGCCCGCCAGGTCCGCGCTCCTAGCCGCCTGGTAGCCCAGCGTCTCGAAGATGCTCAGAGGAGGAAGTGCAGAGAAAAAAGAAGAGGAAGGAAGGAGGAGGGGGGTACCCGACAGACACACAAGCACGCAAAACCAACTTTGGTGATGGACTTTTTCAGTTTCACACGAAGTGACCTGTAGTATCTGGAGAAGGTTTTTGAAGACGTTTAGGAGGGAGGGTGAGTTTTCTGCTGAGAAACTCAATCTGCCATACAGTAGCGGCCCCATCTGGGATCTGTCACTGCTGACAGCACCACAGGGCACAGACGTGATCTTCTGCACAGCCTGCACTCCCCGAAATACCCTCCTTAATCAAAGGATGTCTGCGCGCCGGAGCTCAGCTGACCGCGCCGGGAGCAGAACGGCCAGCGAATTCCCTCCCCACCCCCACACCCCCTCCCCACCGACGCAGCCGTGGCCCCTCTCCTCTAACCAGCACATTAATTAAAAGCGGAAAAGAGACAGATGCTGATGTCATTGCTCTCAGAAGATCATAAACGTAAAAGAGTCATCCTGTGAGAATCCCTGAAAATGACTTTAATGAATAATTTCAGAGACAGTTATGGCTTTGGGTAATTACCGAGCGAGAATATGAAAACCAGATTTGCAAAGCGAAGGCGATGGTCAGGCGGCCTGGCGGCCACTTTCTCCCATTAAAACCGCACCAGCTTTTCTTCACCGCCAAATTCTAGTTACAGACTTTGGATGTATTTTCTTCCTTAAAAATAAAAGCAACAAACGCACGTTTTTCTTTTCCTGCGTTTCTGCCTTATTCTAAAGATAAAACTGTTAGCTCCAAACAGCAACAGCCCACTTTATCTAGAAGTCAACTATGCATTGGCTTCCGTGGCCATTGGCTTCCATCTTTTCAGGAAGGAGGTATTAAGAGCCACTTTGATTTAGGATGATGTCTTTTTTGGCCTCTTCTTGAGGCAATGTACTTAGTAAAGGTTGAAAACTCTTTGTGCCCCCTAAGAAACTGTTTGTTTTAAATCCTTTCAGCTGGTGAAGCAGCAAACAAGTGAACAGCGAATGACCCCACTTCTTACAGGAAAATCTACAGGTTTCCCTGACTCCCGGTTTTTTTAAAGATCATTTATTTATTTATTTATCTATCTATCTATTTATTTATTTATTTATTTATTGGACAGAGAGAGAGAGAAAGAGATCACAAATAGGCAGAGGCAGGCAGAGAAAGAGGGGGAAAGCAGGCTCCCCACTGAGCAGAGAGCCCTGTGCAGGGCTGGATCTCAGGACCCGGGGATCATGACCTGAGCCTAACGCAGAGGCTTTAACCCACTGAGCCACCCAGGCACCCCTGACTCTAGTTCTTGTTCCCCACGATGATTTGGTTCTACAATAAGGAAACATACTGTGAAATACTCCATCTGGTCACAGGGAAGCACCAGGTTGGGTCTGGCTGTTCATAATTAGTGGTGAATTAAATATACTATTTGAGAAAACTGGATTATTGGGGAGGAGGTTGTTGAGTACCCGATCTTTTATATGAACCACTTAGCTGCTTGCAAGCCTATCTCCTTTGCTTGGAAATATAAAGTGGGATTGTCAGACGTGTGGCCCATGTGGATTCATTCCCTCTAATTCAAGTAAAAATCCATTTATGCTACATGCACGAAAGTATTAATAAAAAGTAATGGAGCAATGTAGGTTTTTGCTGTTGTTAGTTTTGAGTCTGTATCATTTGGGAAAAGTGCCTATTTGCCTGAGTAGACTACATCATTAAGGAAGATCATGGAGAAGCCACTTAACAGCACTGTGGGAAACTACATCCTGCAGCTATTACCTGCCCCTCCCCCCTAAAAGCAGAGTTAGGCTCCTCCTCCTCCAGTTTTCAGAGTCAGCTGTCCAAAGCCTTTTCTATCCCTAGCCCCCAAACACTCTCCAGCGCCCCAGCTCTATTTTTCCTTCCCCTTCTGCTGGGGATAAAGAGTGGGTAAAAGAGGGAGTCAAGCTCTCTCAAACGTGACATTTTCACTGACTTGGGAGGAAATGGTCCCCATCCGTTCTAGATTACATGAAGACACTTTGGAGGTTTGAGTTGCCTCAAAAAAAGTCGAACAGGGATGAACATTTGGAAAATTTTCTTCACTGGATTTCCTGTTTATTTATTTTTTTCCTGTTTATTTTTGATATCCTAGGTCTCCCCAAATAGATCTTCTCATCGCTACTTTCAAATCACGGGCCATGAATTATTTTCCCTCTAGTTATAGTCACCGTAAATGCTGGCTTGGGCTTTGCAGCCTGTGTGTAAGTAAATAGCTTTTTCTGGGTTTGTTTTGAGTCCTCACATTGCCCAATTAAGTTGAGGTGTAGGACTGATTCATGGGATGGCCAATTCTCTCCCTGTAAAGACTTTAAATAATGCAGGCCTTGCCCTACCTCTCCCCCATCCTCGATAAAGCCATCCGCACCCCTCTGGGGTCGTGTTTCACAGCAGTGGTTGACAGAGTGCCAAGAATGTGGGATCAGCTGTGGTGGGTGTGTGTGGCCTCAGGCAGTGGTTCCTAAATCTTGTGTGTGTGAGGGGGGGAAGCTTTTGAAAATTGATTATTTCTTTTCTCCAATCTGACCTGCTGAACCAGGATTTCTTATAAATGGGGTGAAAGGAGGACTGAATTTATCATTTTATGAAGTTCGTCAGAGATTTTGCATAACCAGTGTGGTAAGCTCCAACCTAAAGTATTCTGGAGTTGGATTCATCCCAGAGATCAGGACAGTGCCCCAGGATGTCAAAGTCGGAGGTCTGGAGTGTTCTCTTTCATTTCAGGAATCATACAAATTTACCTAGCCTCTGTTCTGGGCATTGAGATATAGTAGGGGACCAGATGCCATTCTTGTTTCAGCCAAGGAGCACTACCACTGTGGAAAGGGGGAGGGGAGGCAGAAGAAGGTCTAGCACCTCCGTTCCTTAGGTCCACTGGGCTTTAATAGCAGGTGCAAAGACAGAGGCTCCGAGAGAGGCCTGTTCTGTAATTAGCCTCTGCCCGGCCACCTCGTTAGGCAGAAACTCCCACTGCTGAAGCCCGAGGGCTTGTGGGGGGGGGGGGGGGCAGGCAGGGGCCAGGGCGGGAAGGGCAGCCCTAAGGACCGCCCCCTTACCTTTCCTTGCACGGGCACCGCGGCAAGGGCCGCAGCTGTTGGTGTAGGAGAGCAGCACCCCGGCGCTGGGATAGAGGAGCGCCCGCAGCTCAGTCAGGGCCGGCTGTGGGAGGCTTTTCCAGGCTGAATGCACCAGGCGCAACGAGTTGGAAAATTTAAAGTGAGGAGGGGGCCAACAGAAACTTTAACCGGCCCCGCCTTACCTCAAACAAGAAAAACAAAAACGTCTTCTGGGCTAAAAATACATGTTTAGAAAGTCCCTGTGCGCAAGCAGGCGGCGCGTTCCAGCTGCCGGCCTGGCCCGGGGAGGACTTGGCCGCGCGGCCGCCGATTACACCCAACTCGGCTGGGATGGCTCCGAGCCGTCTGCCCTGACGTCAGCGAGGCTCCGGGCCCCGCCGCGGCGAGATAGGCAGAGCGGCCGGGCGCGGGCGCGGCGCTAATCACTCCCAGATGTCCCTAATAGCGGAGATAAAGACGGACGGAGCGGCCGGGAATAAATTTGTAATCAGGGCTCTACCATCTGATCATCAAAGCGGCCCGAATGCCGGGAGAATTTGAAGGGAATGTGTGTGTAGGGGGGGTCACGTTCAGGGGAGAGGCGGGGAACGGATCCTCGAGGGAAACTGGCTCGGGCAGGGTGGAGCGAGAACGGGGAGAGAACTTCTGTGCGCGCGTGAGTCAGATACGCAGAGCACTTTAACTTCCACTGGCCCGACTGGCCCGAGCCGCTGAGCTGTTAGAGGCCAGGCAGGGCCCGGCAGACAGTTTGCTGTGCCGGGAGCACTCGCCGGGTGGAAGCTGGATGGGAAAGTTGCGCGCTCCGAGCTGTCCGGCTCCCGGAAACACGCGACTGTTTCCTCTCCTGGACTTACCCCCTCTCCCGTCCACTTTCTAAACAGTTAAAAAGTACTTCGTTCTGCCACCTCCCCACTCCCTCCCTGCCACCGCGTAGACGTGAACCCTACAGCGAGGCTGAGCTCCTTCAGGAAGGGGGGTGCTGGGGCCTCGAGCAGGGTCTTGGGCCCCAGTCTGAAGGCGGCTGCAAGGTCTTTCTCTCCGAGGGATCGGCGGGCTGCGCGACAGGCCAGGAGTCCAGTGCGTCGCGGAGACTTGTTAGTGCCTCTTCCTCACGCGGGGGTCTGGACGGTAGGAGTTGGGCTGGACGGAGGGAAGGCGTTCCCTCAGGTCAACAGATCCAGAAAGACAAGCAGAGCCCAGGGTCCAGGTTTGGCCCTTTACGAGGCGGACGCCACAAGCCTCCTTTGCAGATCATCTCGACTTGGCACCTACCACCAGTTCCTTTTCCAAATCCAGGCGCGTGGGTGGGACTCGCGCGCAGAGGGAACGCAAGGAGGCTGTGGAAGAGAAAATTGCGAGCCGCACAGGCAGCGTTAGACGCAGCATTTCTTTAAAGCTACAGGGATAGCCGAAAGGTTTCCCGCGCTTTGTTAGACCCGCAGTACAAATGCAGCTCCGGCTGTTGTGGCATCCTTGGATCGGTTTATTGTCCCCTGCACGCACACCTCAAGCGCTCGCAACTGGCTCGGGGGCTCTCTGCGAATTTAAAGTCTCCGAAGTAGTTCCCAAGCTTGCCTCCTTCCGCTTCCCGTGGCTTTGATTTTAGAGCTCACTCTCACCCTAGGCACCCCTTCCATCGAAATCCGCGTGCACACAACTCACCCTCCTGCTTCCTTAACGACCCGTGAGATACCAGCTCTGTGATCCTCACCAGCAGCAGGCGGCGGCCAGAAGAGGCACAGGCGAGGCGGAAGGGATCCAGCAACCCTCCACGCCCGGACTCCCGCACACTTGTTATCCTTCCTGGCGCCACCGCTGTCCCCACCTCATTGCGGGGACGACCAGGCCACCTGGTCCCAAGAAGGGTAGCCTAAGCCGGGAGGCCCACCTTTCCTAGGGCGCCTGGACCTATTGGCTAGCGCACTCGGATGCTGGAGCTTTCCACCAAGCTACCGGAGGTGGGGCGGGATTTAGAAGGCAGGAAGAACCCCTCGTGATCTTGCTTTCTTATTCTCATAGTTTTAACCTGCAAAAAGCTCTTAAAATTGCCGTTAGTGTCCCGGCTGGGGGCAAAAATCCTGGAAAATTGTGACTGGGAGCAGGGAGTGAGCTCAGGTCCCCCTCTTTGAGCTTTCCAGGTTACTTCCTAAGAAGTTGAGAATGGGTCTGTAGGAAGAAACACACACACACACACACACACACACACACACACACACACACACACGCGCGCGCGCGCGCGGCGGAGCCCTCTCCCCGCTGGTGCTCCAGGGTTATCAGGCGCTGGGCCTGCGCGGCGGTCTGGGGCCGGGGCCCTGACAGCCAGATCTACCATCAATTTACCTTCCGCCGCCCCAGCTTCCCATTTAGCTTTTAACGTCAAATCCTGCATTTTTGTCGGCTCCGGCCTGTCTAGAGAGCTTGTGATTTCGCTGCAGGAGTGATTGCTTTTAACAAAATGGCAGCAACTACATTATCCGAGCAATTAAAACAGAGGCCTTTTAGCCAGTCCTACACGGCAAGAGGCTGGAAAAAAAAATTTTTTTTTTAAAGCATAGAAGAAGGGGAGTTAAAAGAGAAATAAATGTGTAGAAGAGGAAAGCACGGAAGCTCAGAAGAAATGCCAGCCCAGCATACCACTCACTTCCCAGGACTTGACAATGCGGGGCAGGGATGTTGGGTGGCTGGGAATGTTCAGAAGGTTGGGATGTCCCCAGTGACTGTAGAGATGGCTAATCTGGGGTGTCTTGCCCCATGGGGAGTGCATCCAGTTAGGGGTCCGCCCCCTGGGGTGTTGGGTCTGCTGGATGTCTGGCTGGTTGGGATTTCACACAGGTTGGAATGGTGAGATGGTTGAGGCTTCGGTCTGATGCTGCTGGGCCAGAGGAAGTGGCTCGGCGGGCAGGCTGGAGAGAAGGCGGGGAGCGCCTGGCCCCGGCCAGACAAAGCGGACACATTTCTGCAGCGCGGGTTTTAAAGCATGTGTAGCCGCAAGCCGCCCCATAGCGATGCCGCAGCCAGGCTCTTCTGGATCTCCTCTGCTGGTGTTTAATAAACCAGAAAAAGGGTTAGACCAGCAAAAGTGCATTAAGGCCCAGATGGTAATGACCAGCTCCCAAGGCAAATACAGGCCCACGTGCATGATGGAGATTACTCCTCTTCAGTTCCTGGTTGAAAAACCTCAACACTGCTACCGCCACTCCCTCCACTATTTCAGTAAACTGTTTTCTTCTACCCTGGGATATGAAGTCTTTCTCCGGATCCATCAGATTAAAGTAAAGACAAAAAAGGCTGTTGGAGGCAGGAAAGGGAGAGAGCCGCTCAGTCCAACGGACAGGAATCCCGAGAGTAATAGAAAATCAGGGCGCGCCTCCCTACACCCCCCAGTGCTATAAACAAAGGCAAGTGTCTGTAAACACAGCTCGCGCCCACCACGTCGGCCCAGCGCCGCCTGACCCGAGGGGAGAAAGTTCAGATCGCTTTGGCCGAGTTGTTCTAACCCCTCGCCCTCGCGTTGTCAGCTGCCCGCAGAAGAAACCCGCCGAGCCACTCTCTCGGCTCTCCCTGAATTTGCCTGCTACAGGCGGCAGGCTGAGGGTGGGCACCCTCGAGCCATGGGAACCCCTGGGAACCCCTGGGATATCGGGGGAGGGTCTGTGCCTGGAGTCGAGGTGCGAACATCACCCCGAGGATGAGTTCCAAGATGGAAACCTTCTGGCCAGCCTCCTTAACACCAGATTTATATACGTGGCATTTCATGAAACAAACAGCTTTTTAATACGTTTCACCTTTCTTCCCCTACCCCCCCACTCCATCTCTCCCCCTCCTCCCCACCCCCCTTCCCGGCCTGCGAGTCCTTTATGGCACTACAGTTCCTCTGGTTCTTAGAGCAGAGAATTCCGGCTCTAGCCAAGACTACGGGCAAAGGAGGCCTCAGGGACTTCCTTTCGGGACGTGCTGGGACTGGAGGAGACCAAACCTCTGGTGGGGTGAGGTCCCTGGCGGCTGGTAGCCGGGGAGGGAGCCGCTTGCTGGGCTGGCCTGAGGCCTGGAAGACTCCAGACACCGCACAGTTAATATTGAGTTCCCTGTAGCTCCTTATAAATCTAGCCCCCCCCTTCACCCCCGCTTTAAATCCTTGGTCGTGTTCACGATTTCTTACTTGACGTAAAATTCCTTGTTACCTAATCATGGACTTTTTTCCAAAAGCTCTCCCCACCTCAACAAGGCCGGCTCAGAGAATCATCCTGATGGGAGATTACAAAAAAGTCCTCTTTTCCTCTTTTTTCTTTTCCAGGACAAAAGTCCTACACGAATTAAACACCACAGACTATTTCCTGCGGCTGCAATAACTCCTGTGATCCTCCTCAAGTCTCCTCCACCTAAAACACATTCCCCAAACAAAAACCAAAGTCCCCCACAGAATGGCATCTGGTTGATTTCTGGAAAACAAGAACATCTTTCCACCTTTCTAGCGAACCACCAAACCCTTTCTCGGCCCCAGGTCCTCTTAATAACTGTCTCCTCGGCCTACTCCAGGGCTGAGCGTAGGGACAGGAGCGGGGAGGAGACAGGACTCCTATAGAGCCCAGGTCCTTCCGCAGGATTTCCACTAAGGACACTTCCCTTCGAGGGCTGGAGCTCACGGTAAGAATTGATGGAACTACTGACTCTTTCAAAGAAAGTTAGAGGCAATCATGATAATTTAGTTTACTTCTGAATATTTTAAATATGAAAACAAGTATAACAGTTTTGTTTTCAAAACTCTTTTGAGGTATCAACCATTAAAAGATTGGGGTTTTTTTTTTTGTAAAAAAAAAACACACAGTGGTTTATTGAATACTTACAACGTTTACACCTTCAATATTAATTAAATTCCACTTAGTTTTAGAGGACGGAAGTGCACAAAACAAGTAGCTGTTGGAAACATCTTCGAATAGGGAACGACCACAGATGATAAGACAGCACTAGATACCGACCCCAACGGAAATGTTAGTGGCCCCGTTTTCTGCTTTGAAATAAAACTTTATAATCCCCAGAATATTTATATCCAAAGGCCAAGTATTAAAGATACACTTCACATACACACTATTGTCTGCTGTCTTTATCTGGAAGGGTTGGGTAAGTGGGGAGAGGGCAACACTGGTGTCTACACAGCCGTGAGGGAACATTCACACACACAGAATCTACGAGACGATGGGATCCCTTACCGCGCGGGAGTGTCCTCTTCATATTAAAATATGGAATGCTTTTCTTCAAATATCCACTCTTTTTTTTTTTGGAGGGGGAGGTGGGGGAGCGGATGCCTCAAAGGGGGGCAAAGAGAGGGGAGGCAAATTGCACATAAATAAACCGGATGATTCCAAATGCAAGAAGTCCTCAGAGCAGAGCCTGGAGAGCTTGCCCGGAGTCCTGGGTCTGCTTCCGGCTCCTGGGCCCTGGCTCACTCGCAATCTCCTCCTCCTCCTCCTCCTCACTGCTTGAGCTCCAGGGCCCAGACGTGCTGCGGCCAGCCCGTCCGGCCTTTGGTTTTCTTGTCGTTGCTGCTCACTGTGCTTTTCAAGATTTCATTCTGGGCAGAGGAGAGGCGAAGGAGAGAAAAGTGCAAAGAGAAATTCAGAAAGGAGAGCTGGTTCCACGCCACCCCCGCACTTTTCCGGCGAGAAAAGGAGACAGTGAGAGAATGAGCAAGGGATGAGAGGTGGGACGGTTTCAAGTCCTAGCTTCTGTAGAAAAGCTATGAAGATTTGCGCAGCCCTAGCTACCGGCCAGGCCTCCACACGCCTGCAACGCTCAACTACCGGATAGGCGAGCTTATAAACAACCAGCCGTTTCCAAGTCGTTTATGGAGGAGCTGGGGGTCTTTTCTCCGACTCCAGATGTAGGGGCGCGAGTGGGGATGGGTGCTAAATCTGGTTTCCCTGTTTTCAGTGGCAATCCCAGGTTCGAGCTCTGGGGATGATGGGGATACATTCCCTCTGCCCTTGGCCTGGACTGGCGGCTCTCCGCCCCCAACACCGCTGTGCCTCTCCTCTGAGGCTTCTGAGATCCCTAGTTATTCCGGAGGTCACTCGATTATGCACAGACTAAAGCGCCACAGGCCCCAAAGAAGAAAAACGAGACAAATCGGTTATTTTCCAGGCCCTTCATGGCAAGAGCCCTGTTCCGACCACCATCGACCTATGGGCACTTGGTAGGAACTTGAGAAGACTAATTTTCAGTTACAGTTCTGTGCTACTGTTAACGATAATAACAATGACCATATTAGTATTTACTGTTTGTCTTAAAATGCTCATGCAAATAAAACAAGAAATACCCATGAAGTACACCAATCTGGGAAGTTACAGTTTAACCTCATCGCCAAGGAGAAACTGGAGGTGCATTCTGAAGTTAAAAGTACTTATTTTATGTTTACCTTACGTCTTCTGAGCATCGTAATAACAACCACAAAACTCTGTTAGAATCAGTGGTGGCCTGGTTCTCCAGAGAGGGATAGGGATCAATAGTGAAATAATTGCTATCTAGCACTTCTGGGCGATTTCTTTTAGAACTACCTGAAAGCGAGTGAGGATTGGAGGCCAAATGAAGGCTCTAAGAGGCATAGAATGATTGGGCCAGTGCAATCGGAAGATCAGTGGGGACCCTGAAGTCCGAAGAGCTCGGCTGGCCGAAGTGCCGGTGGGAACAGCGATAACCCGGAGGGAAGATCACCCGCCCCGAAGCATCCCTCTTAACCTCCTCCTCCTCCTGCCGCTGCTGACGTCCTCCCCCATCTCCTCAACTTCTTGGGAAACCGTCCTGTCCATAACCTGGTTCAAACAACTGTACCTTAGGATGCAGCCCAAGAACGAGGGATGTCATTGCTCAGCCCAATTGGAAAGAGTCCGGTAGCCCCGGTCCCCCGAACCCCACACACCCTCTGCCCCTTGCCCCTTTGGTACTGACCAGCTCCTTCTTCCTCTTTTCTTCTTTCACATCTGTCTTCTTGATCTCCGCCTTGAAGGCCTCCGCCTCGCCATTCTGGTCGTCCTTGGCCAGCAGGTCCATGAGGTAGGCGATGTAGCTGGTGGCCAGGCGCAGCGTCTTGATCTTGGAGAGTTTGGTGTCGGCGGGCACGTTGGGGATACACTCGCGCAGTTCGGCGAAGGCGCTGTTGATGCTCTGAGTCCTGCGCCGCTCCTTGCGGTTAGCGGTGCCCCGGCGCTTCACCGGGCGCGGCCCCCCAAGGCCCGGGGGCCCGGCGCCCGGCGGCACCCCCCCGTAATGGGAGTGGTCCAGGCCGGCGGCGCCGCTGGCGTACTCGGGGCTGTAGGACAGGGCCATGCTGTAGTCGGGGGGCGACATCTCGGGGTGGCCGATGAGCCAGCCATGGAAGTAGGGGTTCTCCTCGTGGCTGCAGCGGCTGGCGGCGGCGGCGGCGGCGGCGGCGGCGGCGGCGGCGAACGGATAGCCCTCATGGTGCACCACCGGGTGGTGGGGGAAGCCCCCCACCAGACTCATATCGCCCTCCGCGCCCCTCCACGCGCCCCAGCGTGCGCGTAGCCCCGCCGCGCCCTCGGCCGGGGCCCTCGCTTCGGCGCCGGGCGGCCTCCCCCACCCCCCACCCCCCAGCCCTCGGGCGCCCGGGCCGGCCCGGCAGCCGCACAGGGGGCTGCCGCAGCCCGGGCCCCGATCCCCCGCCTGGCCCGCCGGGCCCGCCTCAGCAGCACTGCGGCCGCAGGCTCCCCATAGAGCGCGGCGAGCTGGTCCCGGCACCGTGCGCCCCTGGCTGCCGCCGCCGCCGCCGCCGCCGCGGGCTCCCGCTCTGCTGCTCCGCCCGCGCGCCGGCTCCTGCTTCCCGGGCAGCTGCGGGGAGGCAGAATCCTCTGGTGCTCATGCAAAGGTGCCGGGGCTCCCGCGAGGCTGCTCTGCGGAGGCGCGGGGCTCCACCGCGGCCGCGATCCCGACACCGAAGCTAACTCGGAGTCCCAGGAAGAGTCCGAGCCGCGGGTGGAAGAGCCGGCCCGGCTCTGCAGGGAGGCGGTGGGGTCGACTGCTCACTGTGAAGCTACCTCCATGCGACCCTCCCCTTCCCGCCCCTTCCCCTCCCCCCCCACCAGCCCGATCTGGGTTCTTGGGCGCTTATTGTTTTAATGAAAATTTTGGTTGTTGTTGTTTTGGTCCTTGAATGTGATTTTAGCAGCGAGTAACGTGTCCTCACTCCTCTCGGGCTCCCTCGGAAGGTTTTCAGAGAGGTCTCAGTGCATCCATTTTCTCAGATCCTCTCCTTTCAGGGGAAGGATCTGGGGCCCTGCAGGCGCCTGGGATCGCGAAGGCGGCGGCTCGGGTGTTCTTGGAGGGGTCTGCGCGGTGGCCGAGGGAGCTCCCGGGTGGTGGCGGCGGCGGTTCTCTTGGGCTAGACGCCGTGAGGGCAGTAAGCGGATTTTCCCAGCAAGATCTCCATGTACAGCTACATCTTTAGGGCTGCTCGGGTTAATATATGTCGTCAGAGGCTCCTCACGCCAATCCCGGGGCGGCAGGGGCGGTGCCTCTCGCTCTCCGCAATAAAACTTTTTGATGTTCTCGTTGCTAATTGTCGGAGTCCTCTTCCAGGATTGGCTGCCCCTTCATAACCATGAGATAATTAAAATGAGGGGGGGGGCAGGGTTAAAAAAAAACTTTTTTTTTTTTATCAGCCAGAGGTTAATGCAAGTGTTTAGCAGATGCTTTACTATTAAATTATTTCCCCCCCAAGTCTCAAATCTTGAAGAGTCTCAAACCAGGTATAGCATTTCTTTTCTTTTCTGGTTAAAAGGGAGAAAGAGAGAGAGAGAGGTGGAGAGGACGCAGATATCTCTTTTCGAAGTGTTTTTGTAGGTAACCGAGTCCAGAAAGTAGGCAGGCAGCCTCGTGCCATTTTTGTGCGGGTGGTGGTGGGCGGAGAGGGGGAGGCGAGAGCAAAGGCAGCGCGCGCCGAGGCCCCCAGCAAAGGGGCTGCTGGAAGCCGGAGCTGTCTCCTTGCCGAGGCAGACAGCGGGCGCGGTGGGGGGAAGGCTGCTGCTTTGACTTGGGCACAGGCTGGACATGCCCTTCTCGAGGTCTCTTTACTTACCCGCCACGTTGACTTGGCTGGGGCCTTCTGAGGTGGCTCCTGGTATCGTGACTGATTTTGAAGATCCTGGTTGAGACCCCCCGGAGGAACGGTCAAGCTAATTGTAAATACTCTTATTTCCATATTCTTCAGGGACAGCGGTCCCGGCGACGATCTTGGGCGATTTCAAAGTGCAGGCACCTCGATCCCCCGAATTTGTGGTGCCGCCGGTATCGGTGTTCCCCTGGTTTAACTAGCCTGTTTGGTAAGTAACTGAATATTTTTTACAGCGTGTTCAGAGCTTATTTTCCAGTTTTTATGAACAAACATATAAATATATCTCTGCATTCCTGCCTCTCCCATAAAAGCAGGCATCTGTGGAAAGCAGGTTTAGTTATCGGAGGGGAACCATTAAACAGCCGTTTAAGAGGTAGACCGGGAGGACGGCTCGTGGATGTTTAGACTGCTGGCCTTAGTGATCTTGAACATATTATAACGGAAAATGGATCTCCATTTGTAAGTCACCGGGCCGCAGGGCACCGGGGCCTCGGCGCCCGCGTGGCGTGAGCATTTTGAGAAAACTGGAAGAGAGGTTGGGCCAGGGGATGGACAGTGGCAGGAGCTGGAATCTCCCCGGGGCTTGGCTGGGAGTCGCGAAGGGAGACTGATGTGTAGAGGAGGAGTCGGCCTGACGGAGTCTGGTGTGGAAAAAGTGTCAGCCAGGACCCTGCTCACGGTAAATTAGAGGAAGCCCAGGACAGAGTGCACAGAAGACCGCGTCGGGCTGCGCAGGCCTGGGATTCATTGCTGGGCCTGGCTGGGCTCACCCACAGGAGACCCTTGCCTCCCCCTTGGGTATTGTCGTTTTCAAAGCAGGCAGGGTCAGGTCCTGGGCCTCAAAGGGAGGCCCACGCTGCCAAGGGAGACCCCCCCATCCCAAGGGCTCCAGGAAGACAGTCCTTTCTCAGCCCTGTGGGTGCTTTCCACGGGGTCCGGGGTTGGGGTTGGAAGGCAAGGTCAGTGGGAATGAGGGCGGGGGGTGCCTAACTCCTCTGTTGTAGGGGATTCAGGGCTGGCTCCACCGACCACTACAACCTTGTGCAGCAGCACTGAGAGAGAGTTTTTAGGTTTGTGGGGGGTGGGTGGTGGGAGAGGGGGAGGAACTCAGAGAGGGGCATGGGCTCGCAAACCCAGTGCAGGGAGTCCATTCAGGACCGGTGTGTCCTCTGGGCAAGGGGTCAGTTTCTTTGGATGCCTGAAGCATCTTAAAGCAGAGAACAGGCTGTGGGGAGAAGCTGAAATTGGATTTGTTGGTAAAGTGCCACTTGGGCATGGAACAAAATAGCGACCTAGAGCTTTCAACCCCCAACTTGGATGGGTCTGAGATTTTACCTCGAGTGGAATGTTTTAGAGCCCTCGTTCTTCATGGAAAGAATATGGTAGTGTGGTGGGGTTCTGTTTACATTTTCACCAGGGAGGCAACCCCTGAATGTGTAAATATTGGTAGTTCAATCCTCTGACATTTGATACTTAAAAAGAAAAAAAGTCTGTTTATAAGAGCACATCTAGGCCTTGGAAGCAGGTAGGCAAAGTTAAGACGGTTGCTCCCCAGCTGGGAACAGATAACAGTTCAGGGGAAGTAGTTGGTAGGCTGCTTTCAGACCCAGAGGGGGTTTTGGGAATTGAAAGGGAGAAGATGCCAGGCCAGGCAGAAGGCTGAGTCGGGGCCTGGGATGCTGTGTCCACCAGAGGCGAGTGTCCTCAGTGTTGAAGCCATCAGAATTTGCCACTTTCAGCCTTTCTCATGCTCTTTTAATTGAAACCAAAAATGGGCAAATCTCGTCATGGTCCCAGATATCATGGCAAGTGATAAAAGATGTGGAGAACATGGGACAGCAAAAAGTCGTAAAAGATTCTAATCTGAACATCAGTCCTCGCTGACAGTGTCATTATCAGTTAATTAATGCTGTGCGAGGGTCTAGGGCTTCGTGTAGCTCAGAAAGCCAAGCCCCAAGACTACAGCCTTAGAAAGACTGCTTGCAGGCAGGGGACAAATGGGTGAACTCAAGTGTCCTCAGCTGTAGTTCTTTTTTTAAAAAATCTTTTTATTTATTATTATTATTATTTTAGATTTTATTTATTTATTTGACAGAGAGAGATCACAAGTAGGCAGAGAGGCAGGCAGACAGAGAGGAGGAAGCAGGCTCCCTGCTGAGCAGAGAGCTCGATGTGGGGCTCTATCTCAGGACACTGAGATCATGACCTTAGCCTAAGGCAGAGGCTTTAACCCCCTGATCCACCCAGGTGACCCCTCAGCCTCAGTAGTTCTTGACTGGCAGAGACCAGACTGGCTGAGGGCCACTTTGAATGCACAGCCAAAGGAGTCCCCTTTTTTCTCTCAGTGTTCTCTTCTGTACATTTTGCTGCTTCAGGTCTAGTGGGATGCTGGGTTAGTCTCTGGTTTGGAAGGCTGGGAGGCAGATGCTATCTCTGGTTTGCTCCCAGTTTAGATGGCCTATGCCTTCTGGGGGATGGGGTGGGATGGATAGTGATGGAGGGGAAATGAGGGAAAAGAAGAGGGAGTGGGTGAGTTTCCCAGCTTCCGTGTCAGCCCAGGGACCTTACTGTGGACCCTGAACAAGGACACCTATTCTAAGTATTCCAAGGGCGCAAGGGGCTGCGATAGTGCAGGCTGTAGGCCACCCTGGGCGCCTGCAGGAGGGACCCTGGTGAGAGCATACTAACTTGCTTCTCCTTTTCCAAAGCCATGGGCAACCAGCCTTACCCAGGTGGGCCGCCCTGCGTTGGAGAAATGCTGTGATTCTATATCCGGTCTTCAATGTAGTTGGTGGTATACCCATGGTAGGGCACATGACCTCTGCCTCCTGCTAAAGAGACCCAACCGGGGTTCAACAATTTATTTTGCACTCATGTCTCTTGGCTCTTTCCCTCCACTCCCACCCCTTCCCCTGGAAAAGACTCAAAGAGCATGGGAGAGCACTCCCTTGCAAACATTTTGGTCTTGGGAGATATTCCTTTTAAAATCAATCTGGTTTAAACTAAGTATTTTTTTTTTTTAAAACTCCAGTCTGTTTTTTAGGGAAAATACAGATCTTTTTGAGGTATTTATTATTACAAAGGCAAGGGCAGTTTGTATCTCGTGTTTTGCTCGCGAGAACTCAAAATAAACTGGACCTGAAAAGAACCAGGCTGGAGGGCCATAAACACACATTTTATGTTTACGGGAATTATGGCTCAATTCCCTTCATCGTTTTTCAAAGCAACGTGTTCCTGAAGAATGTAACCACAGCCCCACCTTCTCCAAGGAAGCTACTTCTTATGATACCTTGATGCCTTTGCATTTTGTCTGTCCTTTCAAGTCTCTTTTTACCTTATTTTCTTAACCAACATGGTAGAAGTGCCC
This sequence comes from Procyon lotor, assembly GCA_028646535.1. Lineage (NCBI taxonomy): Eukaryota > Metazoa > Chordata > Mammalia > Carnivora > Procyonidae > Procyon > Procyon lotor. The sequence goes on along the minus strand of CM053604.1, from coordinate 128,819,749 downwards.
GGGCATTCCTTTACATATCTATAATGCTCTTACATAAGGTGAACCCCAGAATGTTTGCTAAGAACTCCGGAAAAAACATCAAACCCAGAAGGTGGCAGAAAAAGCAACGTGTTCCTGAAGAATGTAACCACAGCCCCACTTTCTCCAAGGAAGCTGCTTCTTATGATACCTTGATGCCTTTGCATTTTGTCTGTTCTGGGGCGGGACCGAGTCATTTTATATGCTAGCCACTTGGTCCCAGAACCTTTAGGGCACACAGAACACGGCTCATTGTCTAAGTGGTGGCAAGGATCTCCTCCAGACTCAGTCTCCGTGGTTCCTCCCTTTCTGGGTTGCTTTTTGGGGAATAGTTGTCTAGAGGCAAGGCAAGTGACATTCCAGAAATGTGGTGGTGCTCAAAATGCATACACTCCTACAAAGCAAAGTCAAGTTTGATTGAACATCTTATGTCATTTCATTGTTTCAGAAATGAATGACAGCAATAGCGGTCTTTGGTGCTTGTGAGGTTTTATTTGTTCTGAGCATTTTCCGTTTGCATTTTGGAGTGGGGGTGGGGTATTTGGTGAGTGATCCCTCTTCCCTCCTCTTTCCCATCCGGAGGGATCTGTGGAGATGGGGGCAGTGAGGGGCTGATCTAGCTGCATTGACTGTGGAGGGGCTGGTTGTTTATGACTCCATCAGTCTATTTTTTTTTTCCAGTCCAGTTTTGATTAGGAAACATAAGTCGGGGGAGAAAATTGGGACTTGCTTGATGCCTCCCTCTCCACCCCTTTTAGCCTTTCTCTCCCCTTTCTTCTCTCCCGGCCCTTGCTTCTTTCCCTCCATTGCTCCCTCCCTCCCTTCTAACTTGCCTTTGAGCAATGCTTGGATTTCTGATGTCACTGAACCTGAAATTGGTGAAGAATAAGATACTAGCTTATCCTTCAGTCCTTTAAGAAAAAATATATATATATTTTTAGAAATTGAGATATAATTAACATATCACATTGCACAAGTTTAAGATGCACAATGTGTAAGAAAAATCTGGTACTACAAGCAGTGGGAATTTGCATTTCCTTCAAATAATCAATGACTAGATCTTCATATTAGCTGGCAGACGTGCTATTGCTCTGGAGGGTTTTCACTGAGGAGGGGGAAGGAGATCCCTTGCCAGGTATCCAAGCCAGTCTATAAAGCTAAAATACGTATTCAGACTAAAGGGAACAAGAGATAATGTATGTGAAAGGGCCCGCGCCAGAGATAGCAGGATATGTACGTGGGAGGTGTTATTAAGGTTGTTACCTTAGAAGTAAGGTAGATCTGATCATTGCTACTTTCTAGTAAAATATAGATACAGCGTAGAGCAAAAGTGGCATGAGAAAATACATCCCACAGGATTTCTGTTAACTACTTTGTTTGAAGCAAATTACTTACACACTGGCAACATTTTCTTCCAAACCAGAAAGGAAGCATTCAACATTCAGATGAGGAAGTAATTGTAATTTTGCATACACGGTCCCTGAGAAAATAAGTGGTAGTTATAGTAGTTAACTTTGACTAGTCTGCAATACAGTCTGGGGGTCAGAATAAAATATAAAAGCAAATGGCAACTTAAAATGTGAAACTTTGGACAAGCCATTCAAGTGACGGAAGGTTTTGTTTGTGACTTGAGGCCCCTCTGAATTCCCAGTTCTAACTGCGGGGTTGCTCACATTCCTAGGAAGTTCTGTTCTGAAGCCTGCTTTGCAAATTCGTGTATTTTTTTTTTTTTTTTTAAGCCCTGGCAGTTTCTTCCAAACCTTTTCTACTTTATTCTAGGGCCTTTGCTTCTAGACAAGGGACTCGAGCTAGGATGGTTAGGTTTCAGGTTAACAAAAAGAAACCCTTTTATTGTCAATATTAATGGCAAACCTCGATTTTTACAAGGCTTAGGTTTAGCAGCATGAGTAGATCAAAAGCAGCTTGGTTTGATTTCTCAATATTCTCTGGAGCTTAGACAATTAAGTGCAATTTTGCCTCTAACGAAACAACACCATAATATTAGTTAAAAAAATGTGACTGTTAGTCTTTCAGCAAGAGTTTTACCTGTATACAACGTGTCAGACTCTAATAAATGTGTCCACTGAACCTGAGTTGAGTTTTGGAGGAAACCTCCTTAAGAAAATGTGTGAGCAGAGTGTCTTCATTTGCAACGCCCCCATGTCTACTCCAGTGTGTGCATTCCACACTTGCCTTTCTGGCTGGGTAAGGATCCGGCAGACTGAGGTGCCCCCTGGTAATTTGGGTACACCAAGTCTCCAGTTAATGATAGATAATCAGCCTGTGGGTCATTCGGTCATTCTCTTATTACAAACCCCTCCTGCTCTCTCTGATCTCCTTTCAAACTAAATTTCACACAAACAAATAAAGCAAGACAGGGACAAGTTCTTTAAAAAAAGAGGGAGAAATATTAGAAACTCCTGATACAGAACTCTAAACAAGGAAAGGCGAGCTAAAAGAGGATAGGAAAGAACATCTTATCAAAATGAACATGTTGTGTACAAAACATTAGAAGAAAAGGCTCTGGTTTCTGTTAAAGTGACAGAAAATTAAAATAAAAATAATTGCAGGCAGAGAAGTTATAATATAAACAGAGAAGGCAGGATGCTTGCTGGAAATGCGCAGCACTAGGAGGCTAATTTGTTGTTACAGATTATATATCTGCACCATGATAGGAGAGGCGCTACTTTGTTCTATTTTCCAGAAAAGAATGGCTTTCTTTTTAGGACTTGTAGGAGTGCCTACTTAAGTTAACACAGGCCAAAACCTCTAGGAACAAAAAATGGAATTGCATTCTGCTTGTGAAGCATCCAACTTCAAAAGAAGGAATTGGTTGCATACAGAAAAGAAAAAAAAAAAAGCAGAATTCCATTCAGAACACATTTAGAGGGTTCACTAAATCCGTATGACTGATGCTTTTTTGCTTTGCTGACAGAAGGTGCAGATCATTCCCGGGGAAGTACAACTGAAACCAGTCCTCCCCTGCCCTCTGGGGGTCTTCGTTTTCCCAGCCTGCATCTGCTCCTGACTCCAGAAAGACAGTCTTCACATTGGCCAAGGTACATCTCTGAGCAGATCCCTCTAAGCAAAATTCTGCACTTGTGTGGCTCTCATTGTTCAGAACTCTGGTGAGAACATCCCCAGTGCCGTGTTTCTGTCTTTGACAATCGCTTTTGGCTCAAGTCCAGAAGGCTCCGAAGGGTCAAGGTCTAGCTGCTGGTGTCATTCCCAAGCCTTGAGGTTTCAATCCTAAAAGAGATTGGAACTTTGGCTCAGGGCTTGATCATCTCCCAGTTCTCCCAGTTAGAGGGGCAGTCAGGAGATGGCAGCAGGTGGTGAAAGTGTGACTCCCAGCTTGTCCCCAACCATCCGTCTGGCATTCCTTGATTTGAAAACCAATCCATCTCTCTCTCTCTTCTTAAAGAATCCACACTTCTTTGTTTCTTCTAAGCCCAGCTTAAATGCCGCCTCCCTCCTGGAAGCCTTTCCAGGTATTGCTTTCCGTCTCAGCTCCCCCAAATCAAGTCCTCTTTCTGGCGCACCCCCTCATATTCTCTCTGATAGACTGCTGGGCACACACCTTCAATGTCTGGTGACTCAGGGTTCCTTGAGCTCCCAATCAACCTACCCAGTAGGGGATTAAAGAGCTTGTGTAAAACGGATGGCTTAAAGAAATTGGGTGAATTCTGTATACCCCAATTGCAACTGGATTAGTTTTCTTTATTTTGAAAACGACTAGAGCTAGTAGAGGAGGTGGACGGCTCATTAGGGACAGACCTTCATCTCCAAGCCCTCCGGAGAACCAGGGAAGGCTTCCTCAGGATGGATCCCGCTGACAATGGAGTCAGCCTCAGCCGGCCTTGGCTCAGAGAGTGGAAAACCCAGCCCGGGCTTGGCCTCCCCGGGTGGCCCCTCTCGACAACCTGAGCTCCAGAGACAGTTGGGCAGGGCGGACTCTTAGGCACCCAAATACTCGCTGCCTGACCTCGGACAAGATCGTCCATCTCTTTAAGCCTTAGTTTCTTCGTCTGAACAATGAGTTAATGACACCGACCTCGAGGGTGTGTAGGGGAGATTAAATGAGATCAAGATGCACGCGAGAGCAAGTCGCCTGACACACCGGCTGGGCTCCATAAATATTTCTGTATTTTCTCTTCCTACCTCTTCGGTTTCTTCCCCTCCCTTACAGCCTCCTGGAGACCCAGCCCGACGGCGATGGGCCGGGTGGCGGCGGAGGGCACGCACCACTTGCCTCAGTGCTCTGAGCCAAGCGCTACCGCGGCTCCGCGGGGATCGCAAGGGCCTCAGGCCTCGCAGGACCTTGGGCGCTGGAGAGTGAGATGCGGGGCTGCGGCGGCCGCCTGGGATGGTTTGGGAGCAAGGGGCGTCGCCAGAGCCGCCACCCCGCATTTAGGCCGCCGGCCCTCGGGCCAGTGCGTTGGCGGCTGCGCCGCCCCCTCCATCCTGGTTAAGTTATCCTTTTGATCCCCGTCCCCCCTCTCGGGATCCGCCACCAAGGAGGCCGGTTCCCCGCAGCTCAGGCCAGGGGAGGTCACCGCTCTGGGACGGGATGGACCCCTAGCTTCCCCAGCTGGTGTCCGCAGACTTTTCGCCCGAGGCGGGCAGGAAGGGGTTAACCGCGCCCTTTCCCGCCCCCCTCGCCACCCCCCGCCCCCCACCCATTCCGGAGCCCTCGGCAGCGGGCGAAGGCCGCCGCTTCCCTCCTGAGGTCTCATTAGGGAAACCCTCACCGCTATTTTCAACATTTCCTCAATCAAGTGCCTTTAAATAGAGCTGCACAAACAAATTGGCGGCAAAAGCGTAGATCTTGTCACGATTGAGACCAATCCAATATTTCAGTCTTGTTTGCTTTGCAATTACGGGTTGGCTTGTGGCTGCGGTGCCACCGGAGCAAATCTGCAGCCGCCCGCTTTCTCCTCTGCACCCTCGGCGGGTGGAGGAAGCGACCCGCAGAGCCACTGGAGGGAAGAAGGGGGGTGGCGCTGGAGGAGGTGACGCGAGGGAGAGGCGGGCGGCGGAGCCCTTCCTCGACCCGCGTGCGAAGGGCGCGAGCAGTGTTAAAGGAGACGGATTTCTCATGCTCTCGGCCGAACCTCAGAGATGTATGCAGTAATAATAAAATGTGCAATGCACATGCCGGCATCGATGTTGCGTCCTTATCCAGCTCCCTTTTCTCCTCTCTTCGCTTTCCCCTCCCTTCTATCTCCCTGACGTCTTTCTTCAGTATTTGTTAGCGGGTACTGGTTTCCCCTTCTTCCTCGCTGTTAAACTGCTAGCACGATTTCTTGTTTTCCATAGCTGCTGCTTCTTGTGTGACTTTTTGGACCAGGTCACTTTAGATCGGCCGCAGGAAGACTAAAGCTCCAAGCCGTTTGGATGGGCTCCTGCAGGCGCGTGCAGGCCCCCCGGCCTCCCTCAGTCCTTGCGGGATGGCTCTTTTGTGTAAGTCTGCCGCTGGGTGCGTTCGGTCACCGCGAAGGCCAGACTAGTTGGTATTAGCAGAACAGTAGTTAACTCAAATCAGGTCCTAAGCCTTGTATTTCACAGACAATTAAATCTTGGCTGCTGTTTAACAAAATTGTAATATTTACTCTGCTCTGTACTGAGGAGCACTTTTAAAGTAAGAAACAAATACATTTCAAAAAGAAAATATGATAATAAATCTCTCTTTATGGATTTTTCTCTGCTTAAGTGGAAACAACGTGATTTCAATCCCCTCACCTCCCTCTCAGGCATCAACACACATTCTTCAGGTCTGGGGGGTGGCACCTGCATTTATTACATTCAGTTTAGTTTCTAAGATTTCACACCCCACCCTAACCTGCAACCGCAAAAGCAGCAAGAATTTTGCAATAATTAGCTCTGGGCTGTGAACGTTATTTCCACGCTGATTCAAGAAAGGTGGACAGGACTCGGGTCACTTTTTTTTTTTTTTTTTTACGATTTCACATTACCTTATAAATGACTACCCATTTTCCTCTCCTGTTGACTTCTGAAGGAGGTGGGAAAGTTGAGGCAGAGAAATATTTTTGTGAGACCCCGGGGTTACATATTAAAATATATTCTTTATTATTTAAAAATGCATAAGGTGTGGATGGACCTACATTTGTTTGCTGGTGGCCATAAAATAAATTCATAGCTGTTCTAGTCAATTAGCAATGTCTTTCAAGCTTTACATTTTTGGGGTTTATAATCCCACCTGGATTGTAGCTTCATTCTTCTGGATCGCATTCCTATTGTAACATTTCGGTGTTCAATTTTATTTAAAACAAACCTCAGAAATAATGGTTTCATAAAACTGCAATGTCAAAGCCACAGAAGAATATTTCAAGTTCATATGTCATGCACACTCATGTATATCTCTCAAGAAATAGGAAGCAGTAGCGAGAAAGGGTACCATTTCATGAGAATTCTCTCTTCACCAAAAAAAAAAAATGGTCTGGCATATTATTCAATGCACAAATTATAATATTACTTTCATGTGTGTTAATCTGTTTAGTATTAAAACTGCTAGTGTCTTAATCATTAACATGTTTTACCACACTGCTTTCAAATGGGTGATCTCAGATAATTATGAAGATTTTGATGTTAATACCATGTTAAGTGAACAACTATGAAAATAACCTTAAAGCATTATTATTCTTCTATAAATGCCAACAAACCCAATTTTAGAGGGAACATGATTACTTTTTATCTGGCATTATTCTATAAGGATATGGCTACATTCATTTCTCTTAAAATCAGAGCAGTTTTCAATTACTTTTTGATAGAATTTTTTTTCAACACAGCGTTTTGCAGCATCTATAAACCACAACAACTTTATACTGACAGATACATATTTTTTCAACATTGTTATTCATTAGCTACTTTGCAAACTCACTAAAATAGAATAATATACAAAAATATCAATATATAGAGAACAATTATTAGTTTCTACATATTTATTTAGGTAAGTCAATGTTATTAAAATTAAAAACATGTGCCTGGCATATAAATGTTTCTTTAAGAATTCTTTTTTGGATGCACAGTTATTATTTTTTAAACCAACTCAGATTCTCAAGGATTGATTTTTCACTCTAAACAGGCAAAGCATTGTTTTAAACAGTAGCTCCTGGAACAATACTACTCTTAGTATTTTAGACTTCCAAACAACAGTTGGAATTGGATAAATGCTTTCAGCTGGGAGCACTTTCTTAATACCTTTGTAGGTAAAAGGATTCCCTATTTGTGTGGGGGTGACGGATGGACAGTGCAGTGGACAGACTGCTTATGCTTTACAGAATCTACCAGAAAATGGAGTTTTTCTATGAGATTATTTGTAGTCCATCCAAAAGAAATTCTGTTCAAATGTGAAATCAGGGAAAATGAGCGAGTGCTTTTTCTAACTATAGTTATGAAGTGATGACTACAAGAGGGGGATGAAAAATATAAGACAGAAGGAATGCAGAAACATAAAATCTGAAAAAGACAATTTCCTTAGGCAGGATCTGGCTCTTTGTCTATGAACAGGAGAGTGATGAATTGGATCCACATAATCGAAGAGATTGTTTTTGTTTTCTTCCATTCAGTGATTTTTTAAAATAGATTTTTCACTGGATGAAGAAGCCCAAACAAGGAAATATATGTGAATTCTTGTATATGAGAAAATGCTAGCTTCCGTGATTTTTAAATATTGGTTTAAAATATAAGGACATTTAATCCATTGTACCGTGGTTCTTTCTAAGTGAATATATTTAAATACAATGCGTATTAAATTAATACAATATATATAAATACAATGTATATTAAATTAATACAATAAAAAAGAACCTTATGATAAATGAATACATGGCAAAAAGCAACGAACTTTTTCAAACTGGTGAAATATATCCATGAGATAATTTACATACCTTCGAATGTGCTGAGAAAAAATTTAAAAAACAACTTTTTTCAGGAATAAACCATAACCATAAACCATAACAAAGTTATGGGAACTTTGTTATTATTCTGGGATAAATAAAGGAAGAAACTGCCTCCTTATATTCTTAGTAATTCTTTTCATTTTTCCAAACATTGTTAAGCTCTATGCATCTTTTGCTAGTCAAGTAAAGATGATGTCAGCAATAAAGTTACAGAATCTAATCAAGTGACTATTTTTGCTTTGTTACAAATATAGATTATATATGGGCTGTTGAAGTGCTTAGCTGTTTGAATGCTGAATTTTTTTTCGGATAGACCGATATTTAATGAAGTGTTTATGAAGATAAATATGATGGCTCATCAAAGGTAAAACAGTCATGGGAACAAAGCAGTATTTGAGTCTGTGAGGTGTGGGCTGCACTTTGTAAATTATAGTGCTTCTAAATCATGACCTAGGTATTTGTAATGAGGATATGTGGGAAGGGAACCTCAAGGGTCCTTAACATATACAAACAAGAGCGCACAATCCTGTAAAGGAACTTGCCCTCCGAAGGACATTGCCATTCCCTCCCCACAACCCCAGCCCCCACCCCTGCCATATTTCCAGTTACTGTATTTTACTAAAAGTCACAGAGGGGCTCCTGGGTGGCTCAGTCAGGTAAGCATCTGCCTTCGGCTCAGGTCATGATTCCAGGGTCTTGAGATCCAACCCCTTCTCAGGCTCCCTGCTCAGAGGGGAGTCTGCTTCTCCCCCCACCCCCATTCCTCGCGCTTTCTCTTGCTCATGCTCGCTCTCTCAAGTAAATAAATAAAATCCTTAAAAAAGGTTACAGAATCAAGAGCGCCTGCGACCCAATGGGCTTTTCTCTCCTTAAATAGTTTAATATCACACAATATAGCTACATTAACGATTGAAAAGATCCCTCAGCTGTTCCTCCATTTTGTTCTCATTGTTAACTATCTGAATCTGAGAAACAACTGCATCAAGCCCTGAATTTTTCTTGTTGCCTCGAACACTAGTTTAGCCTACAATCTCAGATACGTTTGAGTAAATCGTGAGCCGTGTACATTTTTTTGGGTTATTGTTTATGCCCTGCTTCGTGTTGCAAAGACTCTAATGCCGGTTTTTTTCAACAACCGGTAAGATAACATTTTACAAATCTATAACAATAATCCCTGTAAATCTAATTGTAATTTATTTTGACGCTTATTACAAGATCAGTGATGTGTTCTGGCAAATCTTTGATCCCAAGGTGAAGCAAAGTCACATTTGAAATGAGACAAATTTTTAAAATTAATTTCGAGCGTGTTATATATTATTAAGAAATCATCATCATCATACATGGAAATAAAGCTATGACTACCCATGTAAATAGCATAACTTCGAGATTAAGAGCAAGTCTCTGCACAGTTTTGAATCCTGACTACAACATTTAGCACCAAGTGATCTGGGGGAAAATCGCTCTTCTCTGCATCAGTTACCACATCTACAGAAGGTGGATAATAAGTGCAGACTCTGTTATGGTGTCACGAGGAATATCTTTTGAGACGATACCCACAAGACTCTTGGTTGATGGTCCGGCATAGAGTATAAGCTTACTAAACAGTAGCTCCACAGCATTAAAAAGTGGCGTGCCACAGTTACCTTCCTGACGGCCATGAAGTGCGGGGATATCGACAGTCCACAGATTTTATGGAGATTGGTATGAGAAGCCTACACTGGTTTCCAGACCTCAGTGTCGACAGGGTAAAGGCAATGGCGTCTGTCTGTCTTTAGAGGCTTCCAGAAAGGAATGGGGAGATGGTCCTAGTGAGAGCAACCTGCCAGGTTGGCAGCGGAGATCTAGTTTCATGCCATCTTGCCCATGTGTAATGTGGTCTGTGGGTGCCTGACGCAACGGTCTAAATGGAGGCAAATGGCGCATTTAATAAATGAAATACTCTAGGGCAATGGTCTCTCCCATCGTTTTAATTGTGCACTCCAACAGTAAGACATTTTAGGTATATAATTATTGGCAAATTCGTGAATCTGCACTACTTTCCAGGTTTATTATATACATTATAAACCCATGCAAAAAATGAACTAAAAAAGGGCAAGGTGAGGAAGACTTAAACAAAAGGTGTAAATACTTTCAGGTGAGACAAATTCAGTTATCATCAGCGGTGGATGCAAAGCCACCTTTTAAGTGGTCTTGGTCATTTAAAAATGCTTTTTAACTGGCTTACTGCCTGATCTGTGTTGTCAACCTTTCTGCCTTGTTTTGTGGCTGACTAAAGCTCTTCAGTAGGAGGGAGAGTGTCCGTTCTGCCATTTTCTTGAACATTTATGCCCATATTTGAATGATCTTTATTTATTTATTTATTTTTAAAGATTTTATTTATTTGACAGAGAGAAACACAGCGAGAGAGGGAACACAAGCAGAGGGACTGGTAGCGGGAGAAGCAGGCTTCCCGCAGAGCAGAGAGCCCGATGCGGGGCTCGATCCCAGGCCCCTGGGATCTGACCCGGGCCGAAGGCAGACGCCTAACGACTGAGCCACCCAGGTGCCCCTGAATGATCTTTAATCTAAGGTTCTTGGTAGGGCTTTTTCTAAAGCCCCCTGTCAATTTGGTGAAGGTTAGCTTAGTTAAAACTGGATTACATCATCTGCTTTCACCGAACTGAGCCAAATAAGCCATAACACATCTCAGTCCATGTGAGCTCCTGCGAAGGCTACTGTCGACCCCTCCCACTGAGATCTCCTCCTTCCCTAAGGATACCATGTGAGCCTCGGGCAACTTGACTAGGACCAAGTGAGGGTGTCAGTGAACTCATTTCTGATTGTTTACATAAAAACAAATATAAAGAGAATTTCTGGGGCACCTGGGTGGCTCAGGCCGTTAAGCGTCTGTCTGGGGCTGGGGTCATTGTCTCGGGGTCCTGGGCCCCACGTCTGGGTCCCTGCTCAGTGGGAAGCCTGTTCCCTGTGCCCTTACCCCACCCCCTGTTGTGCTCTCTCTCTCTCTGTCTAGCTCTACCTCCAATAAATATTTATTTTTTATTTGAAAAGATTTTGTTTATTTGACAGAGAGAGATCACAAGTAGGAAGAGAGGCAGGCAGAGAGAGAAGAGGAAGCAGGCTCCCCGCTGAGCAGAGAGCCCGATGCGGGGCTCGATCCCAGGACCCTGAGACCATGACCTGAGCCGAAGGCAGAGGCTTTAACCCACTGAGTCACCCAGGTGCCCCATCAAATAAATAAATATTTCAAAAAAGAGAATTTCTAATGTGATCTTCTTGGACCCCCATCTTTGGGGGCACCACTGTCCCAGACTCCGACATAATTAGGATTCTGGGCATTTCTCTTCCTTGAGGTTCTACAGTGACTGAATGAGACCCTTAGGTGCACTGGACTTTGTTTCTATAATTTGCCTTACTCCGTTTGTATAGCTCTTCACTGTTTATGAATCACTTCCACATATATCTGTCATTTGAATTTAGCATCTCTGTAGGTGTGGTAAAGCAGGTCTGATTCTGTTCATTCTATAGATGGAAGGGATGAACCACCAGTGGCATTGGCTGGAGAGGTGAAATAATGGACCAAGTTCACACAGTTGGCAGGAGCCTGTGTTTGAACTCGTTTTCTGAAAGCAATATCCTGCTTTCTCATACATCATTTTTTAAAAAGATTTTGTTCATTTATTTGAGAAAGAGAGTGAGAAAGAGCATGAGCAGAGGGAGGGGAAGAGGGAGAAAGAGAAGCAGGCTTCCCGCTGAGCAGAGAGCCCAAGGTGGCGCTTGATCCCAGGACCCTTAGATCATGACCTGAGCTGAAGTCAGATGCTTAATGGACTGAGCCACCCAGGTGCCCGTTGTTCCATCACGTTAACTGACTTTAAACTGTATTCATATTTGTCTGAACTGAGGTGAGAGGGAGCTATGCAACCAAACAGACGCACCGGTTCCAGGTGGTGCTGGGAAAGGATTAAGAGGAAGCACACATATTAGGACACACAAGGATCAAATGGAATAATGTGGAGGAAAGGAATTAGCATTTATTGAGCACTTATTTTACCCTGTGCTCTTTACATGCACTGTTCCTTTAATATACTTCTTAAAAGGGGTAGGTTTTTACATATAGGGAAATCAAAGTCCAGAGGTGTTAAAGTAATTTGTCTCAAGTGCACAGCTTTTAAGTTGTGGGGTTGAAACCAAAAAGAGCTGACATTAAAAATGTATACATTTTCAGTATCCAGATAATGTTAAAAGAACAATATATGTTGAACTTGAAGGCCTTAAAAGCAGTTTTTGTCCCAAATTGGATCTCTGGCTTTGGCTAAAAATCCAACACGGCAACACCAAATCCTAGCAAGGGTGCAGAGAAACTGGATCACTAAGACACTGTTGGTGAGAACGTAAAATAGTACAGCCAGTCTGGAAGACAGTTAGGCAGTTCCCTAAAAAGTAAATGTCTAACTACCAAGTAATTAAGCAATTGCACTCCTCAGCACTTATCTCAGATATATGATGACCTAAGTTTGTGTGGCAACCTGTATATGAATGCTTATAACAGCTTTTTCGTGATAGCCCTAAACGGAAAACAACTCATGGATTCTTCAATGGATAGACAAACTACTAACCATTCTGTTGACAAGTAAGCATGTGTTGCTGATCATAGTATAGCCATACCATGGAATACTATTCAGCAATAAAAAAGGAATGAATTATCGGTAAGCTCAAGAATCTGAACGAATCTCTAGAGAATTACACCAGAGGTAGGAGGGAAATACTAACCAGGACGAGTTCTAGACTGTATGTTTCCACTAATGTAACATTCTTGAAATGACAAAATTATAGAAGTGGAGAAGAGATTAGTGTTTACTAGAAGTTAAGGAGAAGTGGAAGGGAAGTGTGTGCAGCTATAGAAGGACAGCAAAAGGGTTAGGGTTATAACCCTTGTGGTTATGGAAATGTTCTATGTCTTAACTGTATTCATGTTCACAGCCTGGTTGTGATGTTTTACTGTAATTTTGCAGGATGTTACTACAGGATGAAACTGGGTAAAGGGTGCAAGAGATCTCTATTATTTGTTACAACTTTGTGAGAATCTGTAATTACCTCAGAATAAGAAGTTTAACAAGAGAGTTGATTGACCTTTAGTGACTTCCAGAACTGACCTGAAAATAGAGGAACATTGGGATGGAGAATAGGAGTTGAGAACTTTAAGAATTGTTTTCAGTGCACCACTCAAACTGGGTCTGAATTTTTCCTTCTAATTTTTATTATGGATTACAATGCATTCCTACTGCTATTTTGGGGAAGAAAAAAAAATGCCACCTCTTCATTATAGGACTTCTATTTTGCAAGCTACAGTGATTTTTTTTTTTTTTTTATTTCATTAGGTGACTAGTTCTCACAGAAGATGAAACTACACTGGGTGCCTGGCTGGTTCAGTTGGAAGAGTATGTGACTCTTGATCTTGGGGTTGTGAGTTCAAGCCCATTGTTGGGTGGAGAGACTAAAAAATAAATAAATAAAAAAAATGAGATGAAACTAGATTGCACCGAATCTGATTGTCACATCTATCTTTTTTTTTTTAAAGATTTTGTTTTTAAGTAATCTGTATATCCAACACAACCCTGAGATCAAAAATTACATGCTCTACCAACTGAGTCAGCCAGATGCCCCTGTCACATTTATTCTTAAAGTCAGAGAAGAGGTTGTTTTGTTTTGTTTGAAAATTTAGTTATTTAGGGTGACTGGGTGGCTCAGTCAGTTGAGTGTCTACCTTCAGCTCAGGTCATTATCCTGGAGTCCCAGGATTGAGCCCCTCCTCGGGCTCCTTGCTCTTTGGGGAGTTTGCTTCTCCCTCTGCCCCTTACCCCACTCCTGTTTTCTCTCTCTCACTCTCTCTGTCTTTCTCTCAAATAAATAAATAAAATCTTTTTAAAAAAGAATTTGAGAGAGAGGGCACCTTCACAAGTGTGTGCCTGCATTGGGGAAGGGGCAGAGGGAGAGAATCTTCAAGCAACTCCACCCTGAGCACTGAGTCAGTCCTTGGGGGAACTCGCTCTCAGGACCCATGAGATCATGACCTGAGCCACAACTGAGTCAGTTGCTCAACATACTGAGCCACCCAAGCACCCTGAGAAAAGTATTTTCATTATCCTTCTTTTTCTCTTTGTCCTTTAAAACTTTTTTTTTTTAAAGATTTTATTTATTTATTTGACAGAGAGAGACACAGCGAGAGAGGGAACACAAACAGGGGCAGTGGGAGAGGGAGAAGCAGGCTTGCCGCTGAGCAAGGAGCCAGGACCCTGGAATCATGACCCAAGCCAAAGGCAGATGCTTAACGACTGAGCCACCGGGCGCCCCTATTTTTCTTCTTTTCTCGTATTTTTTGAACTCGTATTTTCCCATACTGTACTATTTAACCTAAAAACCAATAAGTGTAACTATTATAGACGGAGTTAAGAATGTCATTTTTTTTTTGGTAAAGATTTTTTTAATTTATTTGACACAGAGAGAGAGATCACAAATAGGCAGAGAGGCAGGCAGAGGAAGAGGGGGTAACAGGCTCCCTGCTGAGCAGAGAGCCCAGTGAAGGGCCTGATCCCAGGACTCTGAGATCATGACCTGAGCCGAAGGCAGAGGCTTTAACCCACTGAGCCACCCAGGCGCCCCAAGAATGTCATTTTTAAAAAAAGATTTAATTTATTTATTTGACAGAGAAAGACCACAAGTAGGCAGAGAAGCAGGCAGAGAGAGGCGGGGAGTAAGCTCCCTGCTGAGCAGATAGCCTGATTCAGGGCTCAATCCCAGGACCCTGAGACCATGACCCCAGCTGAAGGCAGAGGCTTTAACCCACTGAGCCACCCAGGTGCCCCAGGAATGTCATTCTTAAAAATGCAGAATATAAAGATATATTGATACGCATGCGATATGCTTGGATGTTCTTATTTTTGGAGAGGTCCAGTGAAGATTATAAGTATAATTTAAAAAACCTAGTGATGGGGAACATGGGTGGCTCAGGTCATGATCTCAGGGTCATGAAATCGAGCCCTGCATCGGGCTCTCTCCTCAGCAGGGAGCCTGCTTCCCCTTCTCTCTCTGCCTCTCTGCCTACTTGTGATCTCTCTCTCTCTGTCAAATAAATAAACAAAATTTCAAAAAAAAAAAAAAATCTAGTGATGGTTTGTTGAGAAGATAAAGTAGCAGCAGGATTCCCAAGAGTTGGTCTCGCTCTTCCCGGCCACCGACGCGGTCATGGGGGGCCCCTGATGCGGTCCCGGGGGGCCCCTGCAAGCACCTGACAATGCAGGAGAGTGATTTAGTCATCACCGAGGAGCTGCCATCATGACAAATAGGGGTTAAATTGTGAGAATTTCAGGACATATTTTGGGGAAGGATTAAATAAATCAGGGAACTTGCTGACAGCAAATTGTATCTTTGAGTGGCTGATTTGAAACATAGCATCAGAGAATTGAGATGAATCCCAGGTGGTCTTTGGAGCTGGAAAAAGTCCCAATGAGTTGGTCGACTTCCGCTGCGGCTTCCTTTCAGCATCATTAAACAGTCTCTAAGTGATGGCTTATCAATTATCACCTTAAGAAAAGATTATGCTAAATACAATGGTGGAATTAAGGTATGTTAATGCAGCGAACATTATTTATAGTTCATTTAAATTATTTCCCTCATTGCAGGGTTAAGAAGGCCCTCAAACTGCTTCTTGATAGCAGTTTCAATTCTGTCACTGTGTTACTACAACATTCCTTTTTCCAGGAATTTAAAGTGCATTAAATGCTTTCTTAACTGTCAGCCCAAAGAAGAATTTTTTTTACTCTAACAGTGCATGTAAGCTCTTACTTATAATAGTGAATGATACACTCTACTCAAGGATGCCATAGTTGGACGTTAAAATGAAGTCTTTCAACTCAACTAGCTTGTGGTGGAATGAGAGATGTCAAAAAGGGTGATTGCTATGACCCAGCCTGAACAAAAAATTGTGGCACGAGTGGGCTTTTCCAGCTGCTTGCTGGGAGGCAGTGTCGTGGGGTCTGGGGCCATGAAAAGGTGATCGATCGCCGGGCAATAGAGAGTCCTCACTGCGTGTCCATATGAGAGAAATGGCTCGTCCACCTCGGTTTAGCGTCTCATCAGACCAAATAGACAAAGAAAATATAAACAACAGAAACGATGAAAATGCCGAAACCGATGATAACACAACAAAAACTTTAATATGAACCGAAACAAAAATTGGGCTTTTATGAGGTTGAGTTGAGGTCAGGAGAAGAACGGTAAACTTCTGAGAGGAAGAAAGAAATCATCAAAGACGCGGGAAGCTCCAAGTGGGGTTTAATGGCAGCTGTCGTATTGCTCCCAAGCCTTGGCCATTTCTGATGCAGCTGTTCTGTTTTAAGGTGTTCCCAGTCATGTTCCACTAACACAGCCTTCCACGGTCACCCCAGTGCACACAGTCAGGCACTTGGGCCCTTCTAGTTGGCCGTCAACCCCTCAGAGAATTACTGCTGGGGCCGTGTAAATGAAAATGATGAAATCCAATATAGCATTTAGCGGAATCATTGTCTGAGATTAGACCCAGTGAACAGTTAGCAATATCAGGAGCCTCCTTGCGCCTCTCAAAATTGCACTGATGGCATTTTGTGCAAATTATGCACACGAGGGGAAGTGGTTTTTTTTATGTTTAATATTCATAGGCCTTAGGTAATAACTTGGATACAACTTTTTTTTTAATTGTTAAGGACATGAGTGGTGATAGACTTCTTACCCTGGAGAATATTTTTAAATGCCTTTTGGAGAAGTCATTTTATTGAGTGGTGAACTTTGTCTTCTTATTTGCAAAAGGGGGATGGTTTATCACATGGGAGAACGTTTTCATGGGGCAATGAGTACCTCTAGGAGAGTGTAAAGTTCGGGAAGTTGGTCAAGGCCTTGTTCCACCCTACATCAAGAATTAGGGGTTGGGGGTGCCTGGCTGGCTCGGTCAATAGAACATACTATTCTTGATGTCAGGGTTGTGAGTTTGAGCCCTATGTTGGGAATGGAAATTACTTGAAAAAAATAGAAGCGGAGGTTGGAGCAGTTAGTAGTAATAATCATCATCATAATGGCACTTACTATATGTCAGTCCCTTTTCTAAGGGCATTTCCCATATTATCGCATTTACTTTCCACAATTACTCTGGTACAGTTATCCCTATTTTACAGATGAAAAACAGGCCCACAGATGTTACCAGGATCACACAACTATTGAGTAACAGGAAGGAATGAAACCTATGAAGATTGGCTCCTGATTGTGTTCTCTTACCCATTCTCATTCATTCATTTGTCACTTATTAATTGAGCATCTAGTATACTACAAGCACTGGGCTTTATGTAGCCAGTCCTTTAGTGAATCCAGATGGATGTTTGTCTTCGTTGAGCCTATGGTCTAGTGGGCCTGAAGTTAGTGACTTACTGTGTAAAGTACTTGATGTTATGAGAAGGTATTAGTCAGGGCGCCTGGGTGGCTTAGTTGGTTAAGTGACTGCCTTCAGCTCGGGTCATGATCCTGGAGTCCTGGGATCAAGTCCCGGTTGGACTCCCAGCTCCACCGACAGTCTGCTTCTCCCTCTGACCTTCTCCCCTCTTCTCATGTTCTCTCTCTCACTGTCTCTCAAATAAATAAATAAAATCCTTAAGGAAAAAAAAAAGAAGGTATTAGTCAATATTTATATGGCACATTGATTTTGATATAAGCCCCTTAATAAAAACAGGTAGCCCAACTCCTTCCCACACAACCTTGGTTGTTTACTTCCTTCTGCTCTCCATCTGAGTGGATAGGAAGGTCAGCTCACTTAAATGTGAACCCTCAAAGTCAAGCACCTTCACTATACCCTGGTGTGTGTCTCAGGTCACAGGCTAGGTGGGTGTGTTCTCCACTGGGATATAGCTAATAGTGGCAGTAGAGGTGGGACTTGGGGACGCGGTGATCCTAGAATGCATTGCTGTTAAGTAGTCTCCACGCCCAGCATGGAGCCCAACATGGGGCTTGAACTCAAGACCCTGAGATCAGGACCTGAGCTGAGATCAAGAGTCAGACACTTAACTGACTGAGATACCCAGGCACCCCAAATGCATTGGTGTTAACCCCTTTTTGGTTTGTTTTGGTGGATAGCCATACAACTCTGGAATATGACCCTGGGTTCACCAATTTCAGGATGGCCTTCAAAGGGGATTTAGGAGAAAACTCCTAGGGTTCTTTTCTTTCATACAAAGGAAGGTCCAGCTAGTTCTTCTAAAGATATAGTCACATGTATTATCTTTGAGTTCTGACCGACTAATTTTGATTGGATCTTTTGGAAACCTTAAAACTGTTTCTTCCTGGGATTCAAACTTGGAATTATGTAGAATAAATTACATGAAGTGGATCTGAGCCCTGTTTCTGAGACTTTTATCTTGAATTCCATCTGGGATCTTTTCTAGAGGGCACCATTTTGTGACTTTGGGTTGGGTTCCCAAGTTCAGGTGATTGGGATTTATTAATTCATTCTTCCATAAGTGTTAATCGAATGCCTACTGTATGCAAGACCTACAATAAATCCAACTTGAGATCCTAGAGCTCATTGATTTCCATAAAAAAAAATCTAAAGACAAAAATGCTAACTTTAGACTTATATGAGGATTTAGGATTAAAAGGAAATAAGTAATGATTTATTTTCCTCAGGAGGAGAATATTCAATTCTAAAACATACTGATATGTATAAACACATTTGGTAACAAAACACTGTAATTTTTATGAGAACATATCTATTCATTAACACTGAGATCCAGCCTCTTCCAAATGTGTAAAATAAGTTAGAGTTTTATTTATACTAATGATAATGGGAGTGACATATGTGCATACAGTGAGTTCCTGGTTGAAGGCTCAGCTGATTAGGATCTGTGTTTTGTGGTTTTTGTCACTTATGTGTGTTTAAACCCTATAGAATAGGATCTATCCCCATGTATTTGGTTTATGAAGAAAACTGGTAACATGATACTGAATTAATGATCCAGTTTCTCAAAAGGGGAGACTATTGGCCTAACACCTTCCTAAATTGGAGCTGTCAACATGTTTAGTTTGGTTCTAATGGGAGCTGGGCTGGAGAAAGGAAAAGTTTTATAGGAAAACTTATGTGATATTAATAAGAACCACATTCTGTTTGATGTTCTCTCAAATTGTGTGTCTTTATCTTACTAAAAATTGAACCATTCAAAAATAATAAATCTTCTTTTTCTATGACCCACAAATGATCAACATTTTGGATGATCAAAAATTTTTTGTCTGAGGGGTGCCTGGGTGGCTCAGTGGGTTAAAGTCTCTGCCTTCGGCTCAGGTCATGATCTCAGGGTCCTGGGATCGAGCCCCGCATCGGGCTCTCGGCTCAGAGGGGAGCTGGTTCCCCCTCTCTCTCTCTGCCTGCCTCTCTGCCTACTTGTTATCTCTCTTTATGTCAAATGAATAAATAAATCTTTAAAATTTTTTTTTTTGTCCTAAAGACATCCCCACTTATAGCTCAGCTTTATTTTCTGGGGCTGATTTATAGATAAGAGCACCACTTCATATTTTTTAAAGTATCAAAGTCATAATGTATTTTACAAACACTCAGAAGTGCTTAATATCCACGAACCTTTGTATTCCCATTTTTTATTCTTTTATATGTATTCAAATTGGTTAAACAGATGGCTTCCTATTTTTGAAAAGTAAAAACTGCTAAGAATATTCATCTTTAGATGGAGAACTTGTAGGTTAAATTTCATTCTGGAGTGCACTTTTACAACTAAGTCATTAACCTTTGGAAATGAGAGTATTTGGGAAAAACAAGGGAAATCTTAACAAGATGATCTCATAAACACTGATTTGGTAGACATCTCAGAAGCAGAGAAGCTCCAGAAGGTTAATAATGAAAGACCTTAAAATGTTTTACAAACGGGGCACCTGAGTGGCTCGGTGGGTTAAAGCCTCTGCCTTCGGCTTGGGTCATGGATCAAGCCCCGCATGGGACTCTCTGCTCAGCAGGGGGCCTGCTTCCCCCCTCTCTCTGCCTCCTTGTGATCTCTCTCCCTCTGTCAAATAAATAAAAAAAAAATCTTTAAAAAAAAATGTTTTACAAACATAGCTATTTTACTTTTCCAAACTTTCTTGTTGTCTCTCTTTATTAGAATAAGCTTAAGAAATAAACACTTCAAGGAGTGTTTCATCATAACTATAGGAATTGGCACAAAAATTCTTGGTGGGAGGTTAGAGATTTTGCCATTAGTCACTTTTAGTCAGTCCTATTTGTGGGGTGCTTACCACACACAGACGTCTTTTCCATATTTGTGGAGGGATACAGCAAATTATAACATGTAGAATCTGCCCTTTGAGCTTACAGTTTCATTAGGCTGAAAAGGACTGGATTCATGAAAAGTGAAAAGGAGAAATGGAAGAAATAGTAGACGAGGGTTTTGAAGTAGTCTGTGATTGTTACCTGAGATTCTTTGTAAATTACACGATATTAAACCAATGAAAGTTCATTATGGGACATAGTGAACAGGTACAAATTTCTCTCCTTGCAGCTTTCACTAAACCTTGAGAGAAAGACCAATTTTGGAAAGGCAAAATTTAGGTACATGAAGGCAGAAGAAAATCCTAGATGGGAGAGGAGTTTCTTTTTGGAGCCAGACAGGGTTTAAATCTGGGTTCAAATCTTAGTTCTATTGTTTTGTAGATGTGTAATTTTGGGAAGTTATTCCGCTTTTTTAAGCATCTTGTTGAAAATGGATTTTTTTTAGGATTGAGATAAAATATATAAAATGATGCATAATAAGCACTCAATAAGTGCTAATGCCCTTAGTTAGAGAGAACAGAAGAGGAAGGCCGGCTATGTTTGTGGAGCAATGGGAAGATCAGTATGAGTCTTGGAGGGAAGGATTAAGTAAAAGAAATGGACTGAGAGAATGTAGAAAAAATCAGGATCAGATTTAGTCATTGACTCATTTCCTGATTTAATAATTTATTGAGCTCATTTTATATGGAAAGTCCTCTGCTAGGATGGGGATGCAAAGGATAAAGAAGACTTAGCCTTGAATTTCTGCTAGATGGCAGGGTAAGGAAGTGGAACTTTGGGCCGAGGAGAATTATCTTTAAAAAGGGGAGGAGCTTAACAATGGCATTTTTGAATGGCATTTTTGGCATATACTTCTTGTGACCCAAGATATGACTTCAGTGTTGTCTCTTAGTGGTTGGGGGTTCATGCTGTTCTTATGGTCTTGTTGACCAGGATCCTGATGGAAGAGTCCATTCAAATGAATGAGGAGGAAGAACTGAGTGGAACTTTATTTCATCCCTTGACATAAAACCTTGGCAGTGAAACTGCTCCTGTTGTACTTGTGGTTAAATTTCTCACTAATCTGGGATTTTCCACACTCAGTGAGTATTGCATTGAGTCTACAGTCATGGTGACCCTCAGAACTTGGTACCAGAGTAATGTCTATTCAGGGCTAAAGAGAAACTGGATAATCTAGACTTAGTCCACGATTGTATGTCCTATGAGTAGAAGTTACCCCCCCCATCAGTAACCAGAGGCCCTGTGACACACAGAACACGTGGACACTCAACCACAAGTTGTAGATTGGTTGAGTACAGATGCTTTCTTCATGAAGCTTTGCCTGAATTCACAGCTTCTGTGTCTTCTAATCACAGATTATTGGCTCATATTCTCACCTCTATCTCTGCCAACTATTCTTTTTTTAAAAAAGATTTTATTTTTTTATTTGACAGAGAGAGAGAGATTACAAGTAGACAGGAAGGTGGGCAGAGAGAGAGAGAGGGAAGCAGGCTCCCTGCTGAGTGGAGAGCCCAATGTGGGGCTCGATCCCAGGACCCTGAGATCATGACCTGAGACGAAGGCAGAGGCTTTCTGAGCCACCCAGGTGCCCCCCTGTCAACTATTCTTATTATCTACTTCCCCTTTTGATCCAAGGCTCAGTAGAACACAAATCAGATGAAATGCAGAATCTCTTGCTTTCTCGGATCTCCTAGCACCTTCTGGGTAACTATTATTTCAGTGGCCAATTTCTTTATTTCAGGGGTGGTACCATATTGAATTGTGGCACAAAACTGAGATAAAATTCCTTTTAAGGTAATTATATTTTGGTTCTCAGCTTGGAAGATGCCACTGGGGCATGGATTCCAAGATATATAACTTATCAGAGGATGTAATACTACCCTTTAATAACTAAGTGCCAGTTTTATGCCCATTGTCATATGTCATGTTATTTTGTACACCCCCACACAGACATCTATCTACACAGTGTTCAAGCTGCACTTTCTTTTTTTTCGTGGCTGTTTAGCTCAGGTGGCTAGGGCATTGAGCTAATGAGAGCAAGGTCACAGGTTCAATCTTTGTGTGGGCTAGCAAGCTTTGCTGTGTGCGATGACCACAGACCTGGTCCAGCCAGCTGCCCAGCATATGTCTGCCCCAGGTCATAAGAGGACATGGCAGGACTGTGTGGATGGACAAGAGCAAATCTATCACCACCATTAGAGAAAGCCAAACCAAGCACGTGTCCTACTAATGGGGGTCAATAATGTCTCATTTAAATAAGGTTGACATTTTAATACTTCTTGCCGAGAGGGCCTTTTGAACACCAAATTTAAGCACTGTTTCTTTTTGGGTGTGAATTCATTTTTAATAAATGGAAGGCTGTACAAGACCTCAGATGATTTACAAATATAGATTAATGACTCAAATATCTAAATAGTTGGTTTAGTTTTAAAAAAAATTCAGTATGGCTATTCAGTGACCATCCTTGTTTCTTAAAACCTGTTTAAGCTAGTGAAATAAAAAATTAGTTTCTCAGCAAGTGCTTGATAATCATTATCTTTGTTTAAGAATGAAAACATTTATATTCAACTTTCTGATAATTAGACCATTAAAATGTTAGCAAGACGCCACTACAATTTTGTATTATTCAACATGTTGGCCATTACCCAGACCACGCATCCCATCTTTCATTTCTAGGCAAGCATGTTCCCCAAATTATTTCATTATTTAGCGTCATGTCTTGGATCAAAATCTACTCCATTCCAAAGTGCTCTGCCTCAGCTGTTTCCCCCAGCCAGGTCTTTTCGAGCACTGAAAAGCCATTTGATATGGAAGAGGGGAGGGCAGAGTACAGAGGGAAATTTGGTGAGGGAAGGATGGAGAATAATATATTAAGATTCTCTGAAAATCCATCCATTTATTATTAGACAAACACTGGAAGAATGATAATGGAAATATACATTTACAATTTTTGGGAATAGGTAATACCATACACAAGGAAAAAATAAAAAATATAAAATGGTATGTTGTGAGAAGTTTTGCTCCTTCCTCTGTCCCTCATGTACCCAGTTCTATCCCCCTTGTATAGCCATTTTTACTAGTTTTAAGTGTACTCTTCAGGAGTTTGTTTTTTGTTTTTTGTTTTTTAGATTTTATTTATTTGACAGAGAGAGAGAGAGAGAGAGATCACAAGTAGGCAGAGAGACAGGCAGAGAGAGCGGGAAGCAGGTTTCCTGCTGAGCAGAGAGCCTAACGTGGGGCTAATCCCAGGACCCTGAGATCATGACTTGAGCTGAAGGCAAAGGCTTTAACCCATTGAGCCACCCGGGCGCCTCTCTTCTAGAGTTTTTTTGTGCAACTGTATCTTAAACCCTCCCCTCTTTTGATGCAAAGGTTAACACACTATCAACATTGTTCTTAATCTTGCTTTTTTCACTTAACGTATCTTAGAGACCATTCTATATATGAATAGCTTCATTTTTACATAGTTGTACACTATTCTACTGAATGGATGCACTATAACTTATTTATCTAGTTACCTATTGATGGATTTTGATGTATTTCTCATATTTTCTTTTACAGACATCAATGGAATAAGTTATTTTGGAATGCATTACACAGAAAACATTCTTAC
This sequence comes from Procyon lotor, assembly GCA_028646535.1. Taxonomy (NCBI): domain Eukaryota; kingdom Metazoa; phylum Chordata; class Mammalia; order Carnivora; family Procyonidae; genus Procyon; species Procyon lotor. The sequence goes on along the minus strand of CM053604.1, from coordinate 128,795,850 downwards.
TCTCTTTAAACATTTGAATATTATCCATTGAATGGATATATCATAATTTATCTAGTCCCTTATCGGTAGACACTGAGATTCCAATTTTTTAATTTTTTATAGACAATATTGTAATGAATAACTTTATACATGTATTATCTAATATATGTGCAACTACTTATGTAGAATTAATCCGTAGAAGTCAGATTTTAAAGTAAAGATGAAAATTTTAATGAAGTCAAAGTCATAAAAAACTTATCATATTATACAATTCACTATTTTCATTTTCCAAATTACCTCTATACCTAAGTCAGTTGTAGAATATAAAGTATTTTGCTTTTACACTTGATATTATAATACAGACATTTGAAGGATATGGATTCTAGAGCTATAGCAAGAATTACAGAACTGAGGGAAATCCAACAAAGAAGAAACTTTCATGGATTGGAGATTATGGTTGTCTTTTAGGCAGTGTCAGAGCCATACAACAAATTTAAATTTAGAAAAGTCTATGTAGCCTACTTAAGATTATAGAAAATGACATACATAAGAAGTATGAGCCCATGATAAGTGTATGAGTGAAATGTTTGGTTGTGAAAATATTTTTCATTTATGGATAATTTTTAGATACTATTAACTTTGGGAATGGTGGGGGAAAAACTTCTGTCACTGAGTTAGAAATTTTGTGAGAAAACAATTTAGTGTTAATAATGATCAATATTGTCATGTACCATTTCAAGAATGTACTATATCCAGGTAATTCCGTTTGATATCCAATTAAGTATGAAATGAAGAATTCCTTTTTTTTTTTTTTTAAAGATTTATTTATTTGAGAGAGAGAGAGTAAGAGGGAGCACAAGTCAGGTGAAGGACAGAGGGAGAAGCAGACTCCCCGCTGAGCAAGGAGCCTGATGTGAGAATCGATCCCAGAACTCCGGGATTTTGACTTGAGCCCAAGGCAGATGCTTAACTAACTGAGCCACTCAGATGCCCCTGAAATGAAGAATTCTGACATTTATTTTAAATGAAGAAATAGGAAAGAGAAAAGAAGATAAAATTCCTGAGTACTTCTCAACCTGCTCTGTACATGAACAACATAATATTTTTGTTGGGCATTTCTTGTTAGGTGTGACCTTTAAAGAGAAAGGATTTAAGAAAGCCATTGATTGGGAATCCTGGGTGGCTCAGTCGCAGTTAAGCGGCTGCCTTCAGCTCAGGTCATGATCCCAGGGTCCTGGGATCGAGTCTCACATTGGGCTCCTTGCTCAGCAGCGAGCCTGCTTCTCTCTCTGCCTGCTGCTCCCCCTGCTTGTGTGCTCTCAATCTCTCTCTGACAAATAAATGAAATCTTTAAAAGTAAATAAATTTAAGAATGTCACTGATGAAAGACTGGGTTAAGGTAGGACAGTGTATTTTTGGGCAATGGCAATAGGGTTCACTCTAGGGTTTTCATTCATTCAGAAATCCATTTATTCATCCATCCCCTGTCACATTCCATATTTATCTGTGTATAATCATCATGCTAAAACTCTGGGAAAATACCTTAGAGCATTGTAAGAGAATTAAGAAATGGACAGGATAGAATGAAAGCATTTAAATATCTCAAGAATGACATAAAATGATATGGCAGTTCCAAAGAGGAAGACATCACTTTCTTACTTTAAAAGATTTATGTATTTATTTTGGGGGGGAAGGGGCAAGGAGAAGGGGAAGGGGTAGAGGGAGAGAATCTTTTAAGCAGACCCTCCCACCCCCAATGAGAGAGGAGCCTGAGGCAGCGCTGGATCCCTCAACCCATGAGATCAAGACCTGAGCTGAAACCAAGAGTCAGACACTTACTGAGCCACCCAGGCACCTTGGAAGACATTACTTTCAATAGTTAAGAGACAGTGGCATTTGTCTTGGAGAACAAGACAACCGGAGTGACAAAAATGCAATGGAAGATTTTACTGATGATGCAGTGATTTATCCAGAGTTTGAACGGACTGGATAAACTGTCCTTCGACGATGCGGGCACTGTGCCCCGGTCAGCTGGCCACCTTTCCTTAGTCGTGGGGCTGATACTTCACACACTTGCATAGCTTGACTCCATGTTGTCCAGGGGGGCCAGACGGACTGTTTTAGGTGTTTCTCCAGATGCACCAAAGGGGCGGATTGCCTCAGGTGTAGCTCATGACCTAAAGACTCTTCTTTCACGGTTGATTCTATCCCTTCATTTTTAGCGTGTGTTTTGGTGAGCTGAGCTAGCAACTTCCCAGGCTGTCTCAGTCTCAGCAGATTCTCCAGGAAATGAACATATTTGACAGAGTCGAGGGAAGGAGCACAGTACCAGGCTGCCTAAGCACGTTCCTGATGCGGCCTCTTTAAACTAGCCAATCCTGGACCCTCTTGCTAAGCTATCATGGCTACATCTGAAATAGTCTTTTGAGCTTTGCCAGAAATAACTCTGGAAAGGGTCTTGAAGAATTTGGACCTAGGGAGGGGCGTGGGAAGGAAGAGAAATCATTCTCAGTGGAAGAAACACAATGAACAAAGGTATGCACACAAGAAATTGCCAAGTGTGAGGGGTGGGGAAATAGTCCAGTGTAGCCAAATGAGGGAATTTAAATGGGAATGGTGGATCTTAGGCTCCCGTTTTTGAGCTTGCTCCTCTAATGGTGACATTTGTTGCCATGTTTTTTTCAAGAGAAAGGATCATTAGTGATTGTCATTTAAGAAATGTACATGTTGAATTTGTAATGTATGAATTGCATTTGGGATTAAAGCTGGCGATGAGATGAGAGTAATAAAGTTAATTGGATTTGTTGGTAACCACTAGAAGGACAACTACAATATTTATTATTACTCTAGATCAGATTCGTTCAAACTTTTGGCCATTATGGAAATGTTCTATATCTGTACTAATACACACTAGTCACATATGGCTGTTGAACATTTGAATGGGGCTAATACATATCAGCAACTGGATTATTGTTGCATTTGATTTTAGTTAATTTAAATTTAAATGGCCACATTTGAACTAGTGGTGATTGTATCGGACAGTGGAGCACTAAACAGTTCTTGGGTATTCTGAACATGTAGAATCATAGCATTTGTAAAAAAAAAGATTCATTTCTTTGTTTGAGAGAGAGAGGGAGCATGTGGTGAGGGAGGGGCTGAGGGAGAGGGAAGAGAGAAACCCAGCTGGACTCCCCGATGAGTGTGGAGCCTGATGTGGGGCTTGATCCCACAATCTGGCCATCCCAACTTGAGCTGAAGGCTCAACTGACTGTGCCACCCAGTCCCTCAGAATCATAGCACTTAAGAGCTAGAATAAACCTTCTCATTTACCTGGTCTGGCACTTTGATTTTACAGATGAGGAAACTAAAGCCCAGAAAGTGAAACATCTTGTCTGAGGGCTCATGGATTGTGATGAGCAGTGGGAATCTGACCTGATCCCTCATCTCCCAGTTTACTGGACTTTTGACCCCTCCACTTTGCCTCCCCATTTATGATAGTAGGACTGTGGCTGCACATAGCTAAAGATGGTTGATTGGTAGATGAGGAAGTGAAGTCAAGTTAAGCAACCAAAAAATACGTGCTGAACATGGTGCCTGGCACTGAGGTTATTAGGATAGGGAGATAAAAATGGCATAAAGAGCTCACAAGCAATTTGAGAAAACAGGAAATGTGTGTGTGTGTGTGTGTGTGTGTGTGTGTGTGTGTGTGTGTGTGACTGTACAAGGTAGCCTACATGAGCTAGCTGAGCAAAACCCCAGGCAGGGCTATGAACATTTAGGGAGACCAACTCGGGTGGGTGGAGTTAAAGGGATAAGACTTGATCTATATTAAAGTTTCTAGCACAGGGGGTAAAAGACCACATTAATGTCATTTAAACTTGACAGGGGTTGACATGAAACAGATTTCTGATTCATAGTTGTTTTTGTATTCTTGCATTCTGTATTAATTATACATGTTCATTTGTGACTGCAACCAGAATGAAGAGCTTAAAATTGTTCCTGGAGGTTTCAGATGTAAGAGGAAAGTGGTTTGTTTCAAGATTATTTTGCTATAGAATGATAATTATATATAAATGTTTAGTATTCAGGCTGTGTTGTTAGATCACAGAAAGGCAAGTAATCATAAAAGACTGTATATCTGAATCAGGAGAAAAGTTTTGGCCATTATCATCTTGTACGGATAGCTGGGAGATCAAATCCTCACTTGGTTTATTAAAGTCTTTTTTTCTTTCTTTTTTTTTTAAAGATTTTATTTATTTGACAGAAACACAGCGAGAGAGGGAACACAAGCAGAGGGAATGGTAGCGGGAGAAGCAGGCTTCCTGCCGAGCAGAGAGCCTGATGTGGGGCTTGATCCCAGGCCCCTGGGATCTGACCTGGGCCGAAGGCAGACGCCCAACGACTGGCCACCCAGACGCCCCGGTTTATTAAAGTCTTAACATAGAGCTGCACGACAACATTTCGAGATTTTTTTTTTCCCCATTGGTAGGCAAAACAAATGAGACCCAAGTGCTCATAGAACATTCCAGAGAGTCAACAAAGAGAAATGGAAAGTATTAGAAACATTATTGTTTGGAAGGCAGGCATAAACGTAAGTAAAATAGGGAATGAAAAATCATCTATTATCTGAAGTTGAAGTCCACATTATGGATGTTTCTGAACATTTTTTTGTTTGTCTGATTTTATGAAGGTTAAATGTGCTTCTTGTATTTAGCTAGGAAAGTAAAGGTAAGATGAAAAAACAAATAAAAATCACTTTTAATCTTGCTCAGAGAGGGCCATTGTTAATCGCTGTTTTCCTACTTTGCAAACACCTAGTTTCAAATGTTGAGGTAGTTACTATTGCAGCAAGCTGTGTGTCCTAATTTTCCACTTTGCCTTAACTGAGTTTTGGATGGACAATTTTTTGAGTGAAGAGCTTTTACTAGGGAAGCCTATGCAGAAGAGGGAAAGCTCTGCAGCATTTCTGCCCTGCAGGTCTTTAAGGATGTTAATAAATTATGTCTAGTAATCAGTTGTTAATGACTTCCAAAAGTTTTCTTTGTTGGCATGCTTTGGTAAGTGGGTTAAATAATCTGGTTTGGTATCTCACTCATTGACCAGCGGTTGATATAAACCATCTATCAGTCTGCACCAAGGATTTCTTGAATCACCAGAGGCTGACAATTTAGAAAACACTGACTATCTTCAATTGGCAAGGCCCCAAAATCCCCCCCACCCCGGCCCCCGCCTTGTCCCCTTGGCTTATAGAGATCTGAACTGGTCTCTGGGGTTTCTGGAATGGTCTTCAAGGGCTATTTTTTTCCAATGAAACAAATTTATGTAATGATGTTGTATTTATATGGATGTTTCCCATTTCCATGTAAATGGCTGAAAATAACTTCATCTGCTGTTTTGTTCAGGGCCCAGAAGGGATCTCCGATTTGGCAATTTGGTAATTTTTTAGCTTTTTTTTTTTTTTTCTCGCTGCAAATGATCTACTAGAAATATTGCTAAAAATGTTTGATCCAACTTGGATAACCCAAAATGATACTCAGTACTCACTAATCTTGGACTTTATAAATCAGTTTCTCATCCTCAGAGGAATTTTTTTAAGATGCTGTTTCCTGCACAATTATTGCCTCCTTTGATCTCACACTACATTTGGTCTTTCAGATAAGAGAGACCAATAATTCCTCAGCTATAACTTCAGCAGCACAGATAACTATCATGCGTTGTGTGACATGCAATTCATTATTCAGTTGTGGATAACTACCATGGTCCTATATTAAATGTTTTACAGCTCATCTCTTCATGGCTCCCTGAGTTAATATAACACTTATGACTATTTTCAAGTCCAGGAGCAATAAAACAACTCTTTATAAAATGGCATATAATATTTAAATTAAAATGTTTTAAGACCTCTTAGAGGAAGAAAATAGCATAGTGAAGTAAATCTCCATATGTAGCTTAGCTTTTTATTTTATTTTATCCAATAAAGGGGCCTCCTTCCTTTGATGTGTCTAGTAATTCTCATTACTGCCTTCTGGATAAACTAGATAAGTGTGTTGAAGCAAGATTCAGCCTTCAGAAATCTTATGATCAGCCTTTACTGATGTTCCATCAGCCTTCTTTATCCATTTAATAATGTACCGTTGAGTTATTTGGCCCGCATAAAGACCTCTTTGGAATGTAACAGAAAACAAAAGATTGGTTCAAGATCTGATCCCATATTTACAGACAATCTTCCTACAGTTTTCTGTTTGCCAAATCAAGAGTTGGCAGTCTGGAGATGGCTGGAAGAGCTGTTTCCTAATTTTGAGTCTTTGGCAAGCTGGAATTCCACCTGCTAAAACTGAACAGTGTAGAGATTGTTATCCAGTGGGGACATTTGCAACTTCTGTTTGGTGCGCCATAAAGCAGACTGCGTTACTGGGCTGGAAAAATGTAACTTGCTGTTCATTTGAGTATTAATCTATCAAAATATTTCCTGGACTTATTTTACAGACTAACAAAAGAACTATTATACATTTACCATCAGAAAGTTCTTAGTTCATATTGATATTTTTAATTCCTTAATTGAATGGTTTTACTTCCTAGCTTAATGTAGACATTATTTTCAGATTATTAGTGAACTAAGAAAAAGTTAATTTGTAAGTTGAATTGGATTTTTGTTGCAAACTGAAAAGCCTTTTTGTAGCCCAAGAGAGTTTTTTTCCTGGACTCTAATTCTATCCACCACTGCTTTGCCTGCACCCCTCTGCTCTCAAACGAGGGTCTCTCATGTCTTCATTTCTACTTCTCTTCAGGGAAGTGGCTACTCTGTCAGATAGGATTTGCTCACTCGTTAGGAGACATTGGTTTCTAGACATTCTAGGAGGGATGGAGATGTTCAAAAGTGATGAGACCTAAAGTTTCTTATTAAAGTTTTCTGACATATCAGGATAAAAATCTGGTTACTGGACCATATAAATTTGAACCCACTCAAAAAGACTTTTATACTATTATTTTCTGAAAAAAAAAATCATGTGAGATGACAATATACAGTAAATACTTTTCTAATTTAGCATACAATTCCAGAGCAAGACCTTTTTTTTTCCCCCAGTGATTTCTGGGGCTGTATTTTTTTTTTCTTCCTTTTGTGTGGGTTCAAAGTTTGTTAAATTTAAAAACAAATTTTTCAAGAAAGGTGGACTTAAGAAAGCTAGTCTGAACTAATTCCTACCTTAGAAACACAAAATAAGAATTGTTTTGAATTTCGCTGTTCTTTCTTCCTCTTTCTCAAATCTAATTTGTCAGTGTGTGTGTATGTATGCGTTTAAAGTCTGTGGATATGCATCAACTATTAAAAACCAGAAACTTCAATGGAAGGAATGACATAGAGAATAAGACATGTCTACACAAAAATGAGGGTCTTTAATAATTATTAGGTGAATTTGGACTATATAGAATGACATGATGGTTGACTGATCTTGGTACCGAATTCCAATTCCTTCAATAAGGATTTTTAAATCATGAAGATGAATCTTTACTTCATCTATGTGAATCCCACTTAAAGTATCTAGGCACTGGGCACTACCAGTAGGAGTAAACTGAGCTGAACTAAAGCAAGGTTTTGTCAGAATAAAACTCTCTAGTTGTAATGACCTTTTCACACCTCCTTTCTTTGCTCCTGTCCCCGTGGACCATTTGCCTTGATGAGCCCTCAGGATGCTGAAATGGAAATGACAAGAGTTTTAGAATCAAAAGACCCCAGTTCAGAGTCTTATAGCTTTGGGACTTTGCTAAAGTCAGTTTCCCCAAGACACAATTGTTTCTTATATAAAAGGTGTTAGGGACGCCTGGGTGGCTCCGCTGGTTGATCATCTGACTTCAGCTCAGGTCATGATCTCGGGGTCCTGGGATTGAGCCCTGGACCTGAGTCCTGGGATTGATCCAGCCCTGTGTTGGGTTCCAAACTTAGTGGGAAGTCTGCTTGTCCCTGCTCATGCTCTCTCTCTTTCTCTGTCAAATAAACAAATAAAATCTTTAAAAAGAAAAGGAGTTTGGGCGCCTGGGTGACTTAGTTGGTTAAGCATCTGCCTTCAGCTCAGGTTATGATTCCAGGGTCCTGGGATTGAGCTCCATGTCGGGTTCCCTGTTCAGCTGAGAGTCTGCTTGTTCCTCTCCCCCAGCTTGTTCTTGCTCTCTCTCTCTCTCTCAAATAAATAAATTAAAAAAAATAAAAATAAAACAAGGAGTTAGCAACATCGCCTACCTCACAGGTAGGTAAAAAAATTGTGAGTAAAAAAACTGAATATGTGAAAGTGCCTAATAATTCCTGACACATAGTAAGTAGTCAGTACACTTCATGTTCACAGAATATAAAGGATTAGTTATTACTGATTAAATACTGAGCTAGTTTTTGCAACATGGCGTCAATCTTGTGGTATCTTGAGGTTATCTCATTAGTAGTCAATGTAACCCCAAAACAGGTATCTAAGTTATTGTTTATGTGTGTCATCTGATTGTACTTGAATGAAAAAGGAATAGATGGTACATCTCTTTTCAAACTTAGTGGAGAGGAGCCTGGCTGCCCTCAGATTTTCTTTCTGGAGATCTTGATGTGTGTCTAATTCCTTCTCTTACAGTGGCTATTTGAATATATATATATTTTTTGTGAACCCTCTTGGGCCTTATGCAGCCTTCCCACACTACCACACATCCATAATCCTGAGCACAACCAGAAATTCATTTCTCTTCCCAAATTACAGTAAATCTTAAAGTCCTGAGAAATGGAAAGAGCTGGAGTAGAGAATGGCTGCTTCCTTTTGTTCGCCTGGCCAGCCAGTGTCTACCATTCCCCTCTGAGAGCTTTAAGAGGCCCCCAGTATGGTTCTCATGACCTCCTCTGCCATCTTCTTGGTCCTCTTTGTGGTAGGAAAGGCTCTATCTTCTATTTGAAAATCACTCCTGTGGTACATCCAAAGCTCTAAAGAGGAAAGGGCTATGTCAAGGGCAGACACTGTTACTCTTTGGAGGTTGTTGGGCATCTCAAATGGCGTGCCCATTGGGTGTCCCAGGGGAGGCTGAGACCTCCCATGCTGTAGCTGCTTGTGCCATGTAAGCCCATGTCTGTGGTGGGCAATTCTTTAAGGGATAAAGCTCTGCGACCTTGAGATCTTTGGTCTTTTCCGTCTCTCCTGGCCACTCTATTTATGTAATTGTTAAGGGGGATGTGCCTGGAATCAAGTAACCTCTGCTATTTGGTGACCTTTAGTCTTATTCACATTATTTAAGCAGGCATAATAATAATAGCTACCTCACACAACTCTGTGCATATTCAAGGCGATGAGACACTACGGCACTGGGCACATAGTAGGTGCTCAGATGCATGTATTTTACTACTACTGATAACAAAGATAAGTCCTAACACAGATACTTCAGGGAGCTTCAGGACCGTGTGTCTTCTCGTGTTTGAACCAAGACAAATGATGTGATGGAGACACAGGGTGAGCTTCCCCACCCTGGTTCTGCTAGTCTTTGCCTCTGGCATGGCGGGTCCTACACTTGTTCCAGGGGTTGAGACCACTGGAGGTTCAGGCAATTGCACGGACCCCGGGTTGGGGGGAAGTGGTCAAGAGTGGTAGGATTTTCTTCATCGGCTTCTCAATGAGCCATAACTCTTTCAGATTCACTGCTCACATATGGCCTCCAAGCAGATCTGGCAGTTTCCATCCATGATGCAGGCTAGGAGAGGGAGGGTCTGGAAAACTCATAAAAGCAGACTAAGTGGTAAAGGAAAATCAATCTTCTCCTGCTTTGGACCAAGTTGATGAGAATCATTCTCCCTGATTCTCCATAAATTGGAACAAGGCTTAGGACACTAATCCTACTGTAATACCATTTGAAGACGAACACTGACATTCGTGACATTTAAATAACAGTTCAGGTCTGCTATTAAACCGGGGCCTCCAACTGTTTAACCTTTGCCCTTGTGTACTATTACCCTTTGTCTAGTGCATGCAAATGCATTTATTAATGCATTTCAGCTTTCTGATGACACATGCTTATTTAGTGTTGCTGGATACATTGCATAATGTGAACTTAGCTGTACCAAATACCAAATTTATCTGAAAACTTTTAAATATGCTGTACTCCAAAGCGCTCTCTTGGGTTGCTTTCGTACGGTTAAAGCTAAATAAAAAGTTGAGGCAATTATCTAGAAATTTTCCTGGGGGTGGAGGAAAGTGCTTTTCTTGAATTGAAATTACCTAGGGAAATCTGAAGTCATTCACCGGTTCAACAAAATGTCTTGAGTCCATTTGATGCGTCCCATAGAGGGTTAGATCCAAAATAAGAAAGATGTGCCTCCTGCCCTTATAGAACTGTAGCCATGTGATTTTATGGACCTACTTATATAGGTGTAGACCTTAATTTGTATGTCTCTTACCTTAATCTTTGCTAGTTGCATAGACAAAATCTTTACTGGTTTCAGAAGAGCTGTTTCTCGGGGTGTCTGGGTGGCTCAGTTGGTTAAGCATCGGACTCTTTGATTTCAGCTCAGGTCAGGATCTCAGGGTCGTGAGATCGAACCCTGTGTCAGGCTCCTTGCTCTGTGCAGAGTCTGCTTGAGATTCTCTCTCTCTGTCTCCTTCTGCCCCTCCACCTCCTTCTCTCTCTAATAAATAAGTAAATCTTAAAAGCAATAACAACAACAACAACAACAACAAAGAGCAGTTTCTCATCTAGTTTGAATGAATTAGAAACTAGAAGGTATGGATATTTTCCACTCAGATACGATATTTTTGCAAAGATAGTATTAGCATTAAAGTCAGGAATAATCTTTTCATCCCTTGGATATTTTCCTAAACAGGAGAAAACACTTCCTGTTATATTCTTTATCACCACATACCATTTTCTGTGTATCAGCAGATCGGCATAACTGACAGAGACGTGAATCAGGTTACTTTATTATTAGGGTCATATTGATGGCCGAGAGTCTAGTTTGGCTAGGTAGTAACTCGGCGCCAACTTGATTGGCACATTGCAGACCCATGCTGGATGACCGATTCTGCCGGTTTCAGGATGGTGTGAAATTCAGCAAGATGTTTAACTATACAAGCCTCAGTTTCCTCATCCGTAAAACGGGTTAATAATACTTACCTCGCTGAGTTGTTGGGAAGATCGGAGAAAATAATTCTGGGAAGATAGCAACACAGAGCATGGCACCCCGCAGCCCTTGTTCTGGTCCCTGAGCTTTAGAGCACCCCTCCCCCACCAACTTCATCCCAGCCCTTCTCCAGCTCTACCACTTGTCAGGCACACAGCTTTCCTTTCTGGTCAGTGGTTGTAAACTGGGAGCGATTTTGTCCCTCAGGAGATATTTGGCTATGTCAGGGGATTGTTTTGGTTGTTACAATTTGGGGGCAGGGGTTGCTGGTTGCATTTACTAGGTAGAGGCCAGAGATGCTGCTAAACATCCCATCATGCCGGGGCGCCTGGGTGGCTCAGTGGGTTAAAGCCTCTGCCTTCGGCTCAGGTCATGATCTCAGGGTCCTGGGATCGAGCCCCGCATCGGGCTCTCTGCTCAGCGGGGAGCCTGCTTCTCCCTTTCTCTCTGCCTGCCTCTCTGCCTACTTGTGGTCTCTCTCTCTCTGTCAAATAAATAAAATCTTATAAACATCCCATCATGCCCAGGAAAAACCTCCTCCTTACAGGCCACGTCAATGACTTATGCAGGGCCAAGCGCTGATAGTCCCAAGCCCTAGATTCCTAGGACCTTGAAATTCTCTCCTGAAACAGCCCACTTCCAGGGTCTGTGCTTCACCTGGCTAAAAGAGGGGGCTGTTTGAAAGGGACGTGGGCACAATATGGATGTGTGGAATGGGGCATCCACACAGCCTTGTCCACACCGCCATGTTTCAGTGTGCAAGTCTGAGGAGCCTGAGCATCCTAAACTGGAACTTGGCCTTCCGAGTTGTTACGAAGGCATTACTCATCAAGGTCAGAGAATAAAATCTATTTTATTTAACAGCTTGTAAGCTTGATCTATAACTTTAAATATTTATACACACAGTACATGGGCCTTCCTTTGCACTCTTGGTCTGGGCCCCACAGATGTTGGGATGGGCGTGCCAGTGAGATTTACAAAGTGGCATCATTCCCTCTCCGTGGTCCGGGTCACCAGATCTCCACCCTTCAGGCTTCGTTTTAAGAATTCACCTTTATGAAGGCAGACACTGCCTGGATGGCTCTCCTGCCACATGCCCCATGTGCTGAGGCTCTGCACATTTCTTTCATTTGCTGGTTTGTTCCAGAGTTTGTGATCCTTTTTTGTAGCTGAAATATTTATGGTGACCATCCTCCCCGTGACCTTTCTTCCTGAGAACTTCGCTTAAGCGCAGGCATGGGCCTCCGGCAGACGTGTTAGTATCATCTGATCCAAGCAAAGGCCTTCAGGATCCTTTCCAGGGAATTGGTTTCTGCAAATGGCTGTAAGTCAGTGCTGTAAATGGACAACCATCACCCACCGCAAAGAAAGGCAGTAGGTAGAGAAAGGGAGAGGCTGAGAGAGACAGAGGACTGCCTGGGTTCTTGATGCTTTTCCAGCCTTGGAAAGATGTCTGGGTTCCATCAGACACCAAAGTTTCTTCCAAGAAATTATCTTGTTTGCTTAAACTGGATTGAGTTGATTTCTGTTACGTGTAACCATGAGGGCCTCGACCAAGACCCCATCTTTCAAGTCCATCTTTTGGTAGCTTGCCCCAAGTTTCAGTGTCTTACTTGCACAAATCTGGACTTGTTCTTGCCAGTCCATTGACTGGCAGTGTAGAGGGCGGAGCCCGTGCTGGATGTCAAATTTGGCCTGTCCCTTTTTATCATTTATAGGTGGGGATTGACTGCCAGGAGCTGTCCAACATCAGTGGATAGATTTGGTTCTGGAGTCTCTCTCCCAGTTGCAAGCAAAAGTCCATTAGGCCATGTCCTTCAGTGTGATGCTCTCTATCCTCTAGAAATTTGCAGCCTAAAGCCGTGTCTACATGCTTCCAAAACTCCAGATCAAACTCCTCGAGCAAATGGATAACGCATTTGCAAAATTTATGGACAATAGATAAGGAAATAAAGTTTCACCCGGATGTGGGCAGTTTATTGGATGTAATCTTGGATCCGTATCATTGTGGAAGAGCTGGGAGGAGAATATGCAAGTGAATATTAAGACGCCAGTGGAAAGGCCCAGCTCAGAGGGCGGGGGACGGAGCTGTGATGGGCGCATGCGTGCTTGCGAGTGTGTCAGACTGCTCCCTTCCGAGGTCTTTAGGTATGTTTTCTCCCTTCATCCTCAATATAACCACATGTCGTAGGTATTATTTATTACCTCCATTTTTACAGATAAGAAAACTGAAGCCCCTGCTAATGATGAAGGTGAAGTTTGAATTCAGGTTTCTCTAATTCCACAGGTATGAGGGTGGTAGTAGTAAGGAACCCAAGTTGGGAGATAGAGAAAGCACTGATTTTCTTATAAAAGAGAAATGTTGGGAAGGATTATTATTATTTTTCTTAACTGTTTGTGTTATACAAAAAACAGGTTCTAAGAAATCACGCAGGAGTTCTATTATGTTACATAACAATCTGGCATATATCTTATTTCTCTCTCTCTGCTCACCTGAAGATTTAGGTCAACTTCTGCAAGAAGCTCTTGGTTCATTAGTTCAGCCAAATTTTTGTTAAGGGCAAAAAAGTCAAAATGGCTTTTAGATGTAGTGTAATTCAGACAATTAAGTTACCAGACTGCTCACTCCTCTCCCTTCTGCTCTTTTTTTTTTTTTTTTTAAAGATTTTATTTATTTATTTGAGAAGGAGAGAGAGAGAGCAAGCAAGTGAGAGCACAGGAGCAGGGGGAGGGAGAAACAGATGGGGAATAGGGAGCCCAGGACCCCAGGAACATGACCCGAGCTGAAGGCAGCTGCTTAACTCACTGAGCCCCCAGGAACCCCTTTCCCTTCTCTTCTTGCTGATTTTCTTTTAGTTTCCTCCCTGGAGTTTGCCATCTTTTTCTTCTTATTTTTATCCATGCCATTCTATCAGTGTCTGCCAATTTATTTGGATGGATTTGTCTGAAATTTTCTTTTGTGTAGACTCAGGATAGTTGTCGGCTAATCTGATCATCTACGCTAGCATTATTAAGGTGACTGCCAAAAAAAAAAAAAAAGGAAACAAATTCCAGAAATCAATTCCTTGACATCCTAAACATGCTATTTATATGTTTCCAGGCTTAGCCTGGCCATAATTTTAAAGTCAAGAAGCAAACCCAATTATAGACCTGTATATAAAAAAAGATGTTTGTCTTTTTTATAAGTCTATCATGACCCAGGGAATTTGATGCCAACAGTTTTTCTGACTTTGATCTAATACAAATTTTGTGAAATTGGACATATCCAGGTCCATTATTCAAACACAAGAGTCTTCCTATAACTGTTGAGTAATTAGATTTTTTTTCAAAATTACTTTGACATGTATTTTAGTCAATAACCAGCAAAATTCTACAGGTTCTAGGAGAAAAATAAAGGACTAATTAAAGACTCACGTCCACAGCAGAAAAAAAAATCATGAATCTTTGCATCACTCAGCAGTCTGGGATACTCCAAATACATTGTTTCCCTCCCACCCCCCCTTAGAGTTATTTATTGGCCAGAAGGGAGGGTGGACAGAACTTCTTTGAAGTCAAACATCTTGCTTGGATGAGCAGATATGTTGCATCAAATCAAAGTAATAAAAAGACAAAATGCTTTATTAAATCTTCTTTATCACTATATTGTGCTCCAATAGGATGATCTAATTAAAGGCACCGTTAAGCCTCTTTTCATCTGAGGAGGAGTTCAGAAGCTTTCATTATTAAAAGGTTTGCACAGAAACAAATACATTGTTGTATTGCTTCCAAGTTTCTCAGGGGTGCCTCCTTCCTGTTTTGCTCTAATTGTTATGAATGTCTTGGCTGCCACTTCATGGTTTGATGCTAATTAGTCCTTTTCATCTTCAAAGTACCTGTATGACATTAACATGACTAACATTCATAACACCACTCTGAGGTAGGCACTGGAAGCCCTATATTCTTTTTGGAGAGATGGAAACAAAAGAAAATAATTTAACATGGTATTTATTTGGATGGTGATGAGCACTTTGCTTTCTGGATCCGAGCTCCCGAACGCTTCAGCCGGCTCCTTCCTTACCTTTGTGCCTCTCCCTGCACAGCTCTGTCAGATGCTGCCAATTCATTCTGTATAACGTGAGATTTCTTTGAGTAATCTATCTAACCACCATCATCATCATGAGAAAAATGTATACCAATCAGGGAGAACTCGATTAGTGGTTGCCCCTCAGGTGGAGTCTCTCTAGGTCCACTTGATTTAACAAGTGTTCATGAGATACTGACTCATGTTTTAATTTAATCCCTCTATAATATATAATATGATTCTTGCATAAAACTTCATTCAAGTTGGACTAAACGGGATCCAAAACCAGCATCTGATCTAGATCTTAATTCGCCAAATAGTTTCATAATTTTCATTTTTGAATTTTCAAATTTTTGTGGTGAAGTTCGTGCTTCCGAGATCATCATAGACCCCAATGCCCTCTACTGCTTTCCCCAGAGTTGAATCTGTGTGATTTGTATTATTTGCCTAACTGGTGAAGGCATTTGAGTTAACTGATTAAACAGAGAAGGGAAAGATTGTCTTATTTCCCCCAAACCAAGCCAAATTTGGTAAGTTGGCAAAATTGGTAAATTGCTGAATTTCTTGGATATCACATTGTCCCTGCTCAAAGATGATTTCTCTCCTTTCCCCATCAAATTCTTATTCATTTATTTCATTTAGCATTCTCAGGGCAAACTAATAAAGGAATCCACACAGAGTTGTAAATGACTGACACTAGCTTGATGTTTTACCCCTCTAGAGCTAATGAGAGTTTAAAAGAGGATAGTAACTACACCTCCATGTCTGGTGTCTGCCAAACCAAGAGAACTTTTTTTTTAATAATGGCATGATGGCATCTCTCAAGTCACATTATATACTTATGATTGTTGGCTTTTATGATGTGTGTATATAAGGCATGGCCCACCCAAAAGCCTGTGGATTTGCTTTTTTCTTATATTCAGATTTTTATGTCAGAATCTTAAACATTGGAAGAAATCAACAAGGAAATGTTGAAAAGTAAATCTAAGACATTTCTTATTATTTAGGTTTCTCCCTGTAGTAAAGTGAGAACAAGAAGAGAATGTTCTGGAGAAGAAGTTGCAACAGAAGCCAGGCAAACTGTCTTACGTTTTTATTTCCATTCTGAATTTGATGCTGACCTGCCTGGCCCTGAAAGTTTCAGACACAGATAGTAGAGATTTCCAGTGATGATGAATGATCTTGGACAGAGGAGCCGGTTGGGTAATGACCACTATTAGTGAGATATAGGAAACATTCCAGTTGGGACCTGTTCCAGAATGGACCTGGGAGGTGAAAGCCTAGAGCACAGCCTGACTGTGTCACTCTCCCGTGCCTTCTATAGGTTCACTTTCCACTCTAACTTGACCTTAGTTGAATTAACTTGACCTATGTCCTCGAAGGACCAGGCTGTACAGAAGCAAGTCACTTTCTGAGACTTGTGCATCTCAGTTCATTCCTTTGGTCTTCCATTTTTAATTTTTACGGGTTCTCAGCTGTCGCTTAACAGTAACTTGTGATCAAGGTTAAATTAAAGTTTATTTTATTTTTGGTGACATTTTTGCAACTAATTTGAACTTAGGTCTCTTTGGGGAGAAATATTTACAAAGAAATAACATCAAATTGCATGGTGTAAATGCCATACCATTCAACTGTGTAAATAGCTGCTGAGATGTTTAATTGAAAATAAAACACTGGTACAATGTAAACATCATCCTTATTCCAGTTGCTTCAATGGC
The DNA here is from genome assembly GCA_028646535.1 of Procyon lotor. Lineage (NCBI taxonomy): Eukaryota > Metazoa > Chordata > Mammalia > Carnivora > Procyonidae > Procyon > Procyon lotor. The sequence continues at coordinate 128,778,962 of CM053604.1, read as the reverse complement.
ACAAATGAATTCACTAACTGATGGTGAAAGTTAGAATTTGCAGTGGGGTCCAATAACTCCAGTGTGTCTGGAAACCTTTTTAGCAATTGCTATATTCTTCAATGATGCTCAGTCCACCTCTCAAAACACATTCATTTGTTGTCATAAATATTGGCTGTTAGAGACCTACCGCATTGGCATTTGAATGTGCAATTCAGTGTACTGTCGTGGGTTTTGTTTTTTTCTCGCACTTGTCTCAAGTGACTTCTTTTATTGTCTCAAGCTACCAAAAGTATACTGGGCACTCCAAAGCATCAAATGATTAGTGTTTTGAATTTGCTTATTTATTTATGTAGCTGGAACTCTGTATTGTATGGAACACTCCAAGGAAACCCTCACAGGTCATATCTTGCCAAGCATATTTTTGGAGGAAACATACATGCTTGGTTATGGGATAGTACCTTGGAGAGAGTTGTCTGAGTATCACTACTTTTTGGAGATGGTCCTTTATTCCAGATTTATGGACTCTATGAAGATGAAATCGTAACAACTTTTGATCCAAAATTTGATGGAGGATCTTTTCAATGATCCCAACCAATTGCATATTTCATCTTTAGATTAGATTAGTGGGACTACATTAAAATAAAAAGCTTTTGCACAGTGGAGTAAATGATCAACAAAACGAAGAGGCAACCTACAGTATGGGAGAAAATATTTGCAAATGATATATCCAATAAAGGGTTAATGTTCAAAATATATAAAAAAAACTTGTATATAACTCAACACCAATAAAACAAATAATCTACTTAAAAATGGACAGAGACCTGAATAGACATTTTTTCAAAGAAGACATACTAATGGCCAACAGACCAATAACAAGATGCTCAACATCACTAATTATCAGGGAAATGTAAATCAAACCACTATGAAATATCACTTCATGCCTGTCAGAATGGCTACTTTTAAAAAGACAAGAAATAAGAAGAGTTGGCAAAGATGTGGAACAAAGAGAACCCTTGTGCACTGTTGATGGGAATGTATATTGGTGCAACCACTATGGAAAACAGTATGGAGGGTCTTCAAAAGAAATAAAAAATAGAAATATCATATGATCCAATAATTCCACTACTATTTACCCAAAGAAAAGAAACAGATTAATTCAAAGAGATATGTGCAACCATATGTTTATTGCAGTATTATTTACGATAGCCAAGATATGGAAGCAACCCAAGTATCCACTGATAGATGAATGGATAAAGAAGATGTGAGATGTGAGGTATATATTCAGCCATAGAAAAAGAATGAAATCTTGCCAATTGCAACAACATGGATGGACCTAGAGAGTATTACACTAAGTGAAATAAGTCAGACAGAAAGAGAAATACATATGATTTCACTTAAATGTGGAATCTAAAAACCAAATGAACAAAGAAACAAAAAATAGAAATAGACTTGCAGAGAACAAAATGATGGTGGTCAAGAAGGGGAGGGGTTTGGGGGTTGGGCAAAATAGGTGAAGGGGATTAAGAAGTAGAAACCTCTAATTATAAAATAAACAAGTCACAGGGATGGAAAGTACAGCATAGGGAATACTATCAATAATACTGTAATAACATTGTGTCATGATAGATAGTGACTACACTTGTAGCAAGCATTATGTAATGTATGAAATTGTTGCATCACTAATATAACTGAAACTAATATGACATTGTATGTCAACTATACTTTAATAATAAAAATAAAAAATAAATTACATTAATGGAAGAACTTCCATTACCTTTCTCAAATAACTGTATTGAAAAAGAAATTATAAATTAACTATTAAGAATATAGTCTCTGGAGCCAGACCTACTGGATTAGTTGTAAGACCTTGGGCAAGTTATACAACTGTTCTGTCCCTCAGCTTTCTTGTCTGTAAAATGGGTATAAAAATAGTACCTGGTTCTGCCTTCGGCTCAGGTCATGATCTCAGTGTCCTGGGATCCAGCCCTACATCGGGCTCTCTGCCCAGCGGGGAGCCTGCTTCCCCCTCTCTCTCTGCCTGCCTTTCTGTCTACTTGTGATCTCTCTCCTCTCTGTCAAATAAATAAATAAAATCTTAAAAAAAATAGTACCTGGTTCATTAGGCTGTTGCAAGGATTAAATGAAGTAAGATATGTAAAGCAGAACAGGGCTTAGCACAGTGCTATATGAATATAGCTATTATTCATTTAATTAGTAAACATTTATTAAGAGCTTTTATTATTTAGTATCTATGAATACATGTCAACTTTCTATATTGTTATTATCTTTTATGGAAAACGATTCTTTTATTTTACTGATTTATTTTATTTTGTTATTTTTTCCAGCTTTATTGAGGTGTGATTGACAAATACAAATTGTATATATTTAGATTGATTTAGTTTTATTTTGAGAAATTTTCTGATAAAGGGCTTCAAGGTTTTTTTTTTTTTTAAAAAAGTTATACAACGTGATGACTTAATATGCATATGTATTGTGAAATGGTTACCACGGTCAAGTTAATTAACATGTTCATTATCTCACACGGTTACTATTTTTGTGTGTGTGTATGGTGAGAAAATTTAAGATTTACTCGTCTAGCAGATTTCAAGTGTAAAATACAGTATCGTTAACTATGATCACCATGCTGTACATTACATCCCCAGAACTTATTTATCCATCTTACAAATGAAAGTTTGTACCCTTTACCAACATTTCCCCATTTCCCCCACCTCCCAGGGAAACAATTCTTTAAGGAAGGAAATCAGATTACAGATTCTCAATTACAGATTCTACTTTATTCCCCACAGTGAAGGTCAGGCTTTGAAGAGTTAAAGCCTCATGAAAATGTGCTCGTATCTGGTAAAATTCTTAGTATGAACACTTTTTTTTTTCATTTAAAGGGCGGCATCTGGACTTTAGTAAGCAAATATGCAATAAAATTTTTGACCTTTTAAAAAGTTGATCTTTATTTTATTCAAATGGTAAAAATATTCCAAGGAGTAAACTTCCACCTTGGATGGCGTTTTTGCCATTATTTAGTGAAATGTTTATGTGCAAATCACACTTTTACATTTCATATTTTATACAAAGAAAAGGAGAGCATAAGCTGATAGAATCACCTAAAAATAAGAGATCTGACTTAGGCTCACGAAACATGGGAATTGTTTGAATTTGAAATTTACCCCAATTTGAAAAATACCCTTTTTAGTTGAGGAATTGCCTGGATTTTGTTTGCGAGCGTAAGGGTCAAAGACCTTAGGGTAGATTATTTTTGTCCCTGTTACAGCCGCTTCTCTCTCTCTCTCTCTCTCTCTCTCTGATCGGTGTCAAGCAAAACCTGGGGATCATTTTATAAGCTCACTCACCGCAGCAAAGACATTGGTGTGAGGTCCAGCTATTTTGTTTTCCACCTGAGGCATTTAATTTCTAAAGCTCAAAGCGGACTTTGTCAGAAATAGAAAATTATTTCCTGAATGCAAAGGCTTTTAAAAAACAAATTGAACGAGCGCATTTATAGTAAACCTCTGTGGTGTGTGTGTGTGTGTGTGTGTGTGTGTCCAACTTCCCTTTTATTAGTCTCTAGTCGCCTTTTGGTGAAGCCTAATGGCGTGGAGTTCTTGGGAGCCGCACCACTGGGGAAAGGGGCCACATCTTCCCTCTTCTTCCTTTCCAGAGGGAGCCATGTGATTTAGAATTGGGCGATCAGACATTGTCTTCTGGGGCTTTGGATCTTGAGCAGGTGAGTAAGCAGACCAGGACAGGTGGAGGCACATTCTGGTGGGGGCAATGGGATGGGGCCGCTTACCCAGCCAGCCTGCTCCTCGGCTTCTGGCTGCCCAGTTTGTTGGACCCCTGGGTTTCTGACCTTTTCCCCAGACTTGTCCTCCAGCCTCCTCTCAGTTTTGTTAGCCTCGATATACTCCCGTTCAATCTCTCTCTCCACAGTTTTTTTTTTCCTTTTGCTAATCAGAGGAGGTTTCTATTTCATACAAACAAGAACTTTGATGCAACAAGCTTCCAAGCCTGGTTGGAAATAAATGCCAACCTCTTCCACTGAATTATCAATCTAACCAATGCTAACCAGCCTGAAGGCGACTTACTTTTAAATAATGTTTTCTGGAATCTATTAGCTATTGTGAAGCTGTATCAGTTATATGCGTCTGTAGGACTGCACACACAATATTTTGCCCAAATGTATTTTGGTTTGGGCTGATTCGTCCCTAATCAGCCAGCGATGGCTGATCTTTTTTCAGCTGCTTGTTTGGAACTGGAAGTTTGACGTTATTGGAAAGATCTATGCTACTGTCTTGGGTTTGGGGGGGTAAGTCAACAGATGTGTAATTGGTTTCAATGCTGTGCTTTCCAAAAGTGAAATGTTTGCAATGGTGTTATGAGCTGACACACTGTAGATAGTCCTACATGTCAGGAACAATTAACACGTGTCCTATGGGTCTGATTACTAGCGTTAAGGAAGTTCTGCTCTGCATAAACCCCAAAGCAAAGCCTCCAGGAAAGTTAAAGGTCCCTGTTCCACCATTAAAACGGGAAAGTAATGTGCCTTTTCTGGATTGACTATAAACTTTGACTCGTGGGACTTTGTTCTTAAAGGTGAAAACAAACGTGAGTAGGAGGCAAATTGTTTTCCTTAAAAATTCTTAAAACTTTAGTTGAAGCCCTTTATCAGAAAATTTCTCAAAATAAAACTAAATCAATATTACCTTAGGATCATCACAGGAAAAAAAAAAAAAACAAAAAAACCAAACAAGCTAAAAAGCCAAAGGGGACATTTTCCTTAAAATACAGCACAAAAGAAATTTCATATGTTTAGGCCACTGCCCAGAAGAGTGATAAATTTGATATTTGATATGTGAAACTATTGTAGGGATAGCATAAGGAGTTGTATTTATAAAAGATTTTAGGAGTAAGTAAATGATTGAAAGCAAATTTATGAGATATCCTGGTTATTACATATGGTAGGTCTTTGAAATATAAAAGTAATTAGGTGAGATTCACATGCACACAGTAAATTAAAGGTACTATTACTAATGCCCAGTAATATGCATATTCTCAATTACATGAAAGTAGAGAGATGGCAGAGTCAAGCATAAATCATGCCTTCTGCCCTCAGCTTCTTCACTGGCCAAGTGACTAACTTTTTTTTTTTTTTTTTAAAGATTTTATTTATTTGACAGAGAAACACAGCGAGAGAGGGAACACAAGCAGAGGGAATGGTAGTGGGAGAAGCAGGCTCCCTGCCGAGCAAGGAGCCGATGCGGGGCTCGATCCCGGGACTCTGGGATCATGACCTGAGCCGAAGGCAGACGCTTAATGACTGAGCCACCCAGGCACCCCCCAAGTGACTAACTTGAGGCCAAGTTAGCTCAACTGTAAAGTGAAGAACACCGACTATAGGAGTTCAAGCTACTTATCAGCCCTGAGATTTCATGATCCCTAAATTATATTTAATTTTTTTTAATCATTGGATTATGTTTCTCTTCTCTCTGGATGAAGGAGAAAAGAAGCAGAAAGAAATGTGATGTTAAAGTAGACCATATAATCCCAAATGCCTGGCCCTGAGATGGATTTGGGAATGAAGATCCCCCTAGTTCATATGCTCCCAGTCCAAGAAAGAGAGTTGGGGCAGGTGTTCGACTAGTTGACCATCAGCCAAGACAAAGAATTAAGCCTTCCTGCCCCAGGGAAATCCTGGGGTCAAGTGTTGGGCTGAAGAAGAGGTTTCTGCCCCTGTCACAAACAACCCCATGGCTTTGGACGAATGATGCAGCCTTTGCCTGCATCTTGTCTTTAAAAGAGGAGCTCGGATAGATCGTCCACATGTTTTCCAGCTCTCCTATTCTTCCATTCAAAGAAAGCCATACTTGGGGTATCAGGTAATGATCTGCTTTATCTACTAATTTGAGGTCAAGTGTTCTTTATTTTGCCTAAAATATTATCACTCCAAGCTCTAACGTAGAGATAGCTCCGGAACTGAGGCTGGTTTTCCATTTTAAATCGGAGCAGGCGAATTTGGGACTTTTCCTTGAATGAAGGAAATAAAAGAACAAGGCACACGGTCAGGAAAACTCTAAAGCTGTGGGAAGATCGAGAGATTAGACATTTTTCTATCAAAGGCAAGAAAGCTGTAAGAGGAAAGTGGAAAAAAAGAAAAAGAAAAAAAAGAGTGAGAGCGAGAGAGCCAGCCCAGGGGAAGAAGTGGGGGAGGAAGGAGGAAATAGAAGGAGCGCAGCCCCTCCTGGGCCGGCTGGGCTTTGAAGTGAGGCCAGAACTACAGCAAAGGATTGTGGGATAGGAGGTCAAGAGAAAAAGTAGATGGGGACCCTTTGCTCAGAGGTTAATAGTTATGTGTCAGAAGTGCTTTATCAGAGTAAAAGGCCCTGTGCATTTTTATATACTTTTTTTTTTTAGAGGGAAACCAATTCTGTGCAAGTTTCCCAAGATCCTTAAGAAAGAAGCCTTCCGTTGGTTTCTAACCTAAAAAAAAAAAAAAAGATGTTCTGCCATCAGAGGCTCTGTTTTAATTAGAAATAACCGACTGTGGAAAAGGCCTGGTGTTTCATATTTAAAATTATCCAAAACAAAGGATTTTTTTTTTGGGGGGGGGGCATGAGTTGCTGGGAAGGAGCTGGAGAGCCTTTTAGTTGTTCACCGAGATCTACACTGTTTCTGCGGGTTCAATGTCATGTAGGTTAGGAATGAAGGAGAGACTCCCCGCTCTTCCTAGGCGTTCTGATTCCGAGGTGATTCCAGCCAAAGGTCAAAACCGAGGTAAATTCAGGTTTGCTTTGGCGAAGACCTACCTTCTTATCCAGATAGCTGAGCCCACGATTGTGTAAAATTAGCAAAGGCTACCCTGAGAGCATTAAGAAAGTTTACTGAGAGGGCTGAAGACAGCAGCACAGAGGCGTTTCCTCCAATGAGTTACCTGAAGTGCTTTAAGTTAGTAGTTCCAGGGAGTTACATACATATATATTTGCTAAACAAGAAGGCCAAACAGTTTCCTTTACGTTTGGTAGGTTTCTTTGTGGGCGAGTGACATGGTCAAGCTTTTATTTCCAGAGCTCTCCTTGAACGTGCAGTCACGCAGCCCTCTCAGATGATTAAGAGGGCTCACAGGAACCCTCCGCCTCTGACTGTTTAACTTACCAGGACTTTTAGAAGGGAGGCTGATAAAGTTCATAAATTTATCACATCTCTAGTGGCTGATGACACTCACCAAGTCCGCTTCTGATACTCTTCAGTTCTGGGCATTCGTGAAGCTGGGGTCACTGACGACAAATCCAATGCAGAACGATCAAGTCGTAACTAACTTTTAAGTGTCTCCTTGAAGGTTAAGACCGAAGGATCGGAATAAGAAGTGGCAGGATCCTTGCTCTGATCTTTTTCTGACGTTTCCCAAATCCGCAAGGCAGAGGGCATGGTGCAGGTTGGATCGTAAACTGGTCCATACTCTGAACTCTCACTGAAGAGCACAGGAGACTTAGTTTTTGTGGCAGGGAAAGGAATAAATACACACACATTATGCAGCTATTTGATTTGACGGTAGATTAATTTTTTTTTTAAAGACTTTTATTTATTTGACAGAGAAACACAGTGAGAGAGGGAATACAGGCAGAGAGAATGGTAGCGGGAGAAGCAGGCTCCCTGCTGAGCAGAGAGCCCAATGCGGGGCTCGATCCCAGGACCCCGGGATCATGACCTGGGCTGAAAGGCAGACGCTTAACAACTGAGCCACCCAGGCGCCCCACAGCAGATTAATTTTTAATAAACTTATCAAACCCATTTATCTGCCAAGAAGACCTACGAGCACAGATGTAATCGATTAGAATATAATCAGAAAATGCTGAGGTGCAAATTTCTTTCATTTGATGTTGCTTTTTTTGTTTTTGTTTTTGTTGTTGTTATTGTTGTTCTCTCATTTTCTAGGCCCTTGCAGGACAGTTGTTGTAAAACAACTGACTTAATACATCTCAGCATTTTAAAAATTGTTTAATCCGTGGAAAAGGATTACATTTCCTCCTCTTTTAATTGTTGGTCAAAATTTCAAATAGAATGCAATGTTTCATATATATGATGACAGGCGAACTGTGTGTTTCTTACAGGATGGATGGTTAGCTGTCCTTCTAGAACCAATATCCCCCTCTGAAAAAGCAGGTCAAATAACACTAGACTCAGTAATAGCTGTGGGTACCTTGAGCACGTCTCAAATCAATAATGACAGAGGTAGCCTGATAGCAATTTATGAACCACAGTCCTCTCGGGAAACATATTTCAAACCATAACTTCATCTAAACTGTTTATCGGCTAAGCTTGCTCAAATGTATGAAGTGTCAAAAAGTTTCTTTGACATTAGGCTTGTTATTGCCCTTTGATTTATGTACCCAAGCAAAACGTAGTAAATAAAAAGATTGTTTGGTGGTTTGGTATTTGAAGGAAATGATTAGAAACATTTGCCAATGCTATTCATTTTATATGTTTTTTTTTTTTTCCTTTCCAAATAATAATAAAAAAAAAGTATTTCCGTCTAGTGAGTGACTTCACAGTAATGGAACCTTGAATGATCATTAAAATAAGCAGAAAAGCCAGTTGTAGTTGCTATGAAATATTTAGAAAACTCTGAACTAAATGTGTGATGTACATATAAACATCTTTCCCTCTTCTTGAATTGTGCATGCCCAACAGTTCACAAAATGTCCCATCTGAGGCACACTTAGGGTGGTAAATCTGACCTATTAAAAATGTGGTCTGTCATATCTTAGTTTTTGTGGAAACTTCCACATGGGAAATTCAAAGGACTATTCCTTTGAAAAGTATCCTTCAAGAAAATTCTTGGGTATACACAAAGCATTTTTATTTGCTTAGGAATGGAAATATTGACTTCTTAAGATTTTTTGATGATGGAATATTATAGATGTATAAAAGGCATCAAAAGGCAAACTATAAGACAAATCCTTTGAACTGCATTTCATTTAAATATTTTAGTCCAGGATTTGCATTTTATTTCAGTTTGAGGCTTTCCATTCTTACAATTCCTTAAGCAGATTTTCATACTAGGCAACTCTATGGGTAGGGTGTATATAAAAAACCCAAACATAAGATTATAAAAGTTGGCCAAAGATTCCAAAGGATTGCATTATGGGTTTTTGAAAGATAAACTTTTAAACAGTTTTTACATTGATATGAATGGAATTCACTCTCACTTTAAAGGGAAACAAGAAACCTAAGGGGGGATGGACACATTTTAATGTAAGAGTTGCTTAAATGAAGACTATTTCTATTTCTAATGTCTCTCTTTTCAAGCGGTTAACACTAAGCTGATGGGCACTATAAAAAGAAAAAAAAAAAGGCATAGACACAGAACAAATGAGGACACAGATATCTATACCAGCAGGGTTAACTTGTTAGCGAATCTGTTTCCTTGAAAACAGGATACAGTGAATCTGTGTATATTTAGTGGAAAGTGGCCACATTTACTGGAGAATTAGGAGAAAACACTCCCCAAAGGAGTCAGAAGTTCTGATCTGCTATCCTTCAAAGAAAGACTGTTTCCTAGGCTGGCCAATATTCCAATGGAGCAACCTATGCCTATTGATAAGTTATCGGATTCCTCTCCGGAATCAGCTGGTCAGGAAGGATACAGAGGGGAGGGAGAGGAAGGGAGAAGGGATTGTGATAGTGGCTTTGTCTGATCGCCAAGGTAGGAAGGGGGTGGAGAACTGAGAAAGGAAGAATAAGAGAGGTGAAAGATAGGAAAGAGAACAGGAAAAGAAGGGAAAGAAATTGAACAGAAACAAAATAAAATACAGCAGGAAGATGATAACTAGATAGGAAAAAAAAAAAAGACATCTCTGGAAATGGAATCTTCTTCCAGACCTCTAGGCTCTTTAGAGCAGGAATTCCTAATATGGATCTCACAGACTTCTCCAGGTCTGCGAATCCACTGTGAAATTGTATGCATATTTTGTGAGGATGGGTATGTGCATATTTTTTTTCTGGAGAAAGTGTTCTTTCCTCTGATCTGCTTCTCCAAGGGATTCCAAGATTTTTTTTTCTTTCCCGAAGTCCAAGATTACTAAAACTTAGGAGCTACTACTTTAGTGAGATCTTGTGTACCCTATAAAGATATTTGTCTTTAAAGGAGTCTGAATGCTTGGGACGGACTATAGCCTGTCAAAGAATGTTACTTTTGAGGATTAAAAGTTGTGTAGTCTGAGGGTATTCATTTTCTCAAGACCTTTAGAAAGCTAGCTATTCAGTCAAGTACCATTGATTATTTGCATTAAATTAAATCAATGTTTTTAAATTGGGTGTCCTGGGAGAAGGGTACTAATTTGGAGGCAAATATCTGAATCTGGGATACAGATACTGTATGGAATGTTAACTAACAGTATGAAACTGGACTGGTAACATCTGTTCCTTAACTCTCCTCCTCTATAAATGAAGATGGTGATGATGACGATGACTTAATAGGGCCGTGGTAGAGATGAACAGAAATGTAATATTGGCTGACATTTATTGGGTGCTTACTATCTTCCATGTGCTGTGAATAACATCTCTATGCTTTCTACAACTTAATCTTTCTAACAATTTTTATGAGATTGTTGTTATGTTTTCATTTTGTAGATGGGGAAATTGAGGCAGAGAAGTCAAAAATTTGCTCATGACCACGAAAGAAATAAATGATGGAGCCAAATATTAACCACACAGGAGCCAACAGGTGTTGGTGAGGATGCAGAGAAAGGGGAACCCTGTTGTACTACTGGTGGGAATGCAAACTGAGGTAGCCACTCTGGAGAGCAGTGTGGTGGTTCCTCGAAAAGCTAAAAATAGAACTACCCTATGATCCAGCAATTGAACTACTAGGTATTTACTGAAAGGATACAACAGTACACTTTTGAAGGAGTGCATTTATAACAACATTATCAACAATAGCCAAATTATGGAAAGAACCCAAATGCCCATTGACTGAAGGATGAATAAAGAAGAGGTGGTGTGTATATATATATATATATATAAAATGGAATACAACTCAGCCATCAAAAAGAATGAAACCTTGCCATTCGCAATGAAGTGGATAGAACTAGCGTGTATTATGCTAAGCGAAATAAGTCAATCAGAGAAAGACAAATGCCATATGATTTCACTCATGTGGAATTTAAGAAACAAAATGGATGAACATATGGGAGGGAAAAAAGAGAGAAAGAGGGAAACAAATCATGAGAGACTCCTAACAATAGAGAACAAACTGAGGGATGATGGAGGGAGGTGGATGGGGGATGGGTTAGATGGGTGATGGGTATTAAGGAGGGCACTTGTTATGACAAACACTGGGTGATATGAATATATATATATATATATATATATATATATATATATATGTAAATGATGAAACACTGAATTCTACTCTTGAAACCAATATTGAACAGTCTCAACTCATTAGAAATTAAATTTAAAAAAAGAAACGAAAAAAATACATGGTGGAGCCAGTAGGTGAATGTAGTATGGGCCATGCAAGTCCATAGCCCATGTTCTTGGGCCATTAGACCAAAGCAGGGCACCTGTGGGGCAGTTTCCTGCTGCCCAACAGCAGCTGCTGTTGAGAGAGGACCCTGTTCCTTCCGTGGCATGGTTTCCATGGCACTGTGTGCACAGAGGCTGCTCCTATATCTGAAATATGTATTGTTACCTTATTTCCTTCCATGTTGAACATCATCCTCTTCTGTTAGGACTTGTTCTTCTCTTCTGCCCTTCCAGATGACTTCCTGAGTTCTTGTGGTTCTGTAGTTCTAGGGAAGAAAGCATGACAAGAATTTGATGTGAGTTTCGGAAGAAAAGTAATTTTCCATCATGTACCCAAAGTTATTTCCTAGAAGCTCTGGGAGAAATTGCATCTCCCCAGATACCCTGGTTTCCTAGCAGAATGAGATTGAATGCTTCTAAAGTATTATCTCAGCAAGGTAGACCCCACTTACCATATGCACCATTAAAACAAAACAAAACAAAACAAAACAAAACAAAACAAAACAAAACCTTGCAGATGTAATACCTTTCTTTTTTTTAGCTAGCCAACTTCTTCTTTTTCTTCTTTTTTTTTTTTTTAAGATTTTCTTTATTTGACAGAGAGAGAGATCACAGGTAGGCAGAAAGGCAGACAGAACGAGAGGGGGAAGCAGACTCCCCACTGAGCAGAGAGCCCGATGTGGGGCTTGATCCCAGGACCCTGAGATCGTGACCTGAGCCGAAGGCAGAGGCTTTAACCCACTGAGCCACCCAGTGTGACTGGGTAGCCACTTGGCTACCCAAGCTAGCCAACTTCTTGTGGACAATTATATAATGCTAAGTTGGCATTACATTATTTGTTACTTTACATTCAAAGGAAGTTCACCATTTTTCCTCTTTTGGAATGTTTTCCTTTTTTCCTGAGGTTACTGTGTATTCATAGATGTGTTTTGTGTACTTACATCCTAGAAAAGCATACATGTGAAAATGCTTCTTTTTCTTATAATCCAAATTTACTTTCTTTTTTGTTCTTTCTTACGGCTGTTAATCAACAAAATGGCCAACATTGGTCTTAAAAGAACCTTATTATCCAGATTTTTGGAAGATTTGGGAAGAGTTTTTTTCCCCCTCCTCTTCTAGGAGGAAGGACACATATGGAAGGCTTGAGCTTACCTTCAGTGCCTCATACACCCATTCTGGACTCCATGGAAAGGCCACTGAATGGGATTAGGCCCTAGAGATAGCGTGTCAGTCATCATGAGGGATGAGCTAGAGCACCCTTTAATTTTTTCCTTTGGGTCACATGTGAAAAACAATTCACTAGCATTGATGAGTGTTATTAACAATGAGATAGGATGTAGTCTCCCCACCTCCACTGGGTGTGCTTAAAAATAGAATAGTTACCTTTTCTCTTGAATGATTTAAATAAAGCTCTGGGGAGCCAAAGGTGGTTTGACAGATATCTAAAAGGAATTTTCTATGCTCTAGTGTAAGGTTTAATTCCTCAACTCCCTATATTACCCTAGTTTAATCTATGATCTCAGTCATTTTATTTTTCCTAAAGATCGATTGAAAAATCAAATAAACCTTTGTTGTCCACTGAGTGGTTAAGTTGATGCATTCTTTGGTTCTCTACCCTCACAGCCTAAGGTATATGATAGACAACCCTGGGATTTTTAAAATAAAACCTCTTTGCATATTTCTTTCTCCAAATGAAATTTTCTTCGTTTTCAAACATTACCTCTTAAAATCCAAGGAAATAGGGGTGCCTCACTACCTTCCAAAGCTTTTTGACCTTCATGTCAAAAACAAACAGTTTTTAGGAAGGGAGTTTCCCTATCACTTTACTTACAAATGAGCTCCTGATCGTCAGAAGCAAGTTTCATTGTAAGTATACCAGGTCTTGTTTGAAACTGGGCATGAATAATTCTTCTCTGCGGCTCTGGAAAGGCGAGGAATGAGGTTTCCTGACCTGTTATTCCCTCAACGTCCTCTCTCCCTCACCTCCCTCCTTCTCGAAGCAGTGGCAGCAATGGGCTACAAAACCGTTTTTCATTGGTGCCTGGTGGAACCTTAATTCCTTCCTGTCAGCATATCCCTAGGCCTCTCTCCTGGTTAGGATAAGGACAGCATAAGAAATTGAACTCCTGGGTCGTTTTCCAAATGAAATGCAACCTCTAGACCTTGCGAGGCTTAGCCAGTCTTCCTCACTAGCCTAAGATGAGTTTGCAATGAATTTTCACTTTTAATGGATTCTATTTGTGGGTGGGAGAGGTAATGATTGCATTGCTCAGAGTCATTAGTGTAACTCCAAGTCAGGAAAGAGAGCCAAGCAGGTGTGTGAGAGTGGATGCGAACCCGAACCTGAGGCAGGTGTTCCCGAGGAGGTGCTGGGAGAGTCTGATCAGCTGTTGGATGGAGACACCGAACGTCACGTGACAGAGCTCACCTCCTAACGTCAGGGTCTTGTTGGAGTCGTGATTTAAAAAACGGTGTGGCCGAAGAAAAAATAGGAAAAGCACTGTTTGCAGTATATTGAAATGAACATGCAACATTGAAGACAGATGACTGAGTATTGATTAGCCGGGTGAGAGGCAGTCAGACGTTAAAAATGAAATTTGCAGTGGTAGTACGCTGAGGAAGAGGGACTGTGCCTCCTGCTGGTTTGTCGCGAGGAATTTTTTTCTGGGCAAATCCTGTTGAATTCCTGACATGTGAATCTGGCTCTAGAGACTGTAAATCTTACAAAAAAAAAAAAAGAAAGAGAAATATTTTAATTTTTTAAAAAGACTTTATTTATTAATTTGAGAAAAAGAGAGAGGAAGGAGTAGGGGGATGGGCAGAGAGAGAGAGAAGTAGACTCCTTGAGGAGTGGTGAGCTTGATGCGGGGCTCAATCCTGGGACCCCAAGATCATGACCTGAGCCGAAGGCAGATGCTTAACCACAGAGCCACCCAGGTGTTCCAGGAAGAGAACTATTTTAAAATGTCAAGATACCTTTAAAAATTCTCATTTTTAGGGCACCTGGGTGGCTCAGTGGGTTAAAGCCTCTGCTTTTGGCACAGGTCACGATCTCAGGGTCCTGGGATCCAGCCCTGCGTTTGGCTCTCTGCTCGGTGGGGAGCCTGCTTCCCCCCTCTCTCTGCCTGCCTCTCTGCCTACTTGTGATCTCTCTCTCTTTCTGTCAAATAAGTAAATAAAATCTTTAAAAAAAAAATTCTCATTTTTAGCCCAGCTACCTTTCATTAAAAGAAATGGTCACGTTTCTATTTGTCCAAGTTCCTGTTTTCAAACTGGGGCTAAAATAAGGGGGAGGCCAGTGTGGCACCTGTCGTGGCCTTATTTTGTACCTATTTTACATATGTTTTCCTTAAATGCTTAGGCCTCAGATATGTGTGCAAACAGGCTGTGCGTCTATACACTGATTTTAGCAATATTTTAAATAAGAGAGAATACTTAAAATTTGACAAAAATACTCCTTTGAACTAAGTGCGCTTCTCCCTCTCCCATTTCCCTTGCTTGCGTTCCCTCTCTGGCTGTCTCTCTCTCTGTCAAATAAATAAATAAAATCTTTAAAGAAAAAAGAGAGAAATGGAATATGATAACTCGTTATTTGTGGTGGCATAAGCTAAGCGCCAAGGGTGCCAGACCCACGAGCCATGCTCCAGGAAGTCCAAGGGCTCTTTAGACGGGTGTATAAATGTGGAACTTGAACCAAGGTCTGAACTGTGGGGGAACCTGTTTGCAGAGGAGGGAAGTGGATGATTAGGAAGTAGGGTAGGTTTTTTTTTTTTTTTGCGATTATTATCTTCTCTTCTTTCATGAAATAAGATTATATACTCTTGCTAATTGCGGTGTGATTTGTAACACCCACTTAGGGGGGAAGTATATGTTCTTGGTCTATTAATGTTGGACTTGCTAATGTGACTGGCTTTGGTCATGAAATATGAGTAAATCCTGCTATGCCACATCAGAGCAGAAGCTTGCTTCATTCATTCATTCATTCATTCATTCATTCATTCATTCATTTGACAGAGGGGGAGAGAGAGTGAATACACAAGCAGGGGGAGCATCAGAAGGAGACGGAGAAACAGGCACGTCCCTGAGCAGGGAGCTCCATGCGGGGCTCGATCCCAGGACCCTGGGATCATGACCTGAGCTGAAGGCAGACGCTTAACCGACTGAGCCACCCAGGCGCCCCACAGCAGAAACTTTAAATATGGCTGCCTGTTTTGCTTCTGTTTTCCTCAGGGACCGCTGCCTTTCCCGGACAGTGGTTTCTTTTTGGGTGTGGGTTCCAGAATGGAGTGACACATAGAGTGGAGTGGGACCCTGGAGCAGACCTGAGGCCCAGGAAAGGCCCACATGCAATATGAATGAGAAATAAATGTTTGATGTTGCAATCCAGAGATCTGGGGGGTTGTTTGTTCCTATAGCACAGTTGACAAATACAGGGAGGAATCACCACTTGAGCAAATGTATGGAGACAGAAAGTGACATGGATGAGGGACAGCAAAAGAAAATCTACTTTGATCTAGTCAAGGGATTTTTGTAGGAGAGAAATTAAAAAAAAAGAGGTTGGGCCATATTACGGAAACCTTGAATAACAGATTAAGGTCTTTTCTTTTTTTTTTTTTGAGTTTTTATGAACTTTTTTTTTTAATTTTTATTTTTTCCCCCAAATATGTTTATTTTATTTTTTCAATGTTACAAGATTTATTTTTCATGCACCGCACCCAGTGCTCCATGCAATACATGCCCTCCTCAATACCTACCACCAGGCTCACCCAACCCCCACCCCCTGCCCTCCAAAACCCTCAGTTTGTTGCTCAGAGTCCACAGTCTCTCATGGTTCATCTCCCCCTCTGGTTTCCCCCCATTCACCTTTCCCTTCCTTCTCACAATGCCCTCCATGTTTTTCTTTATGCTCAGCACGTAAGCAGATGCATTACAAAGAAGGGCCACATGTACCCCAATGTTCATAGCAGCAATGGCCACAATTGCCAAACTGTCATCTTTTTTTTTTTAAGATTTTATTTATTTATTTGACACACAGAGAAAGAGAGAGAGAGAGAGATCACAAGTAGGCAGAGAGGCAGGCAGAGAGAGAGAGGGGGAAGCAGGCTCCCTGCTGAGCAGAGAGCCCAATGTGGGGCTCGATCCTGGGACGCTGGGATCATGACCTGAGCCAAAGGCAGAGGCTTTAACCCATTGAGCCACCCAGGCACCCCCAGATTTAGGTCTTAATTTGACCTTGTTCTAAAGGCAGTGAGAAAGCACTAAAGATTTTGGAGAGACAGAACAAAGGGAGAATCTGGGGAATATTTGTCCAACAGCAGTGTTAGGATAAAGTAGAAAATGGGAAAGAAACATGTTCTTAAGCATGTGCCTAAAAAATGTTCCTGAATAGGGGAGCCTGGCTGGCTCAGTCAGTAGGACATGTGACTCTTGATCTCAGGGTCCCAAGTTCAAGCCCCACCTTGGGTGTAGAGCCTACTTAAAAAGAACGTTTCTGAAGAGAAATGATTATTTTGTTAAAAGAGGGTGGACTTCATATTTCCACGTATAAAAATGCAAGGAAAATAAATCAAATGAGCAAAGCAACTTTAAGGTAGGAAAAAATGGATACCGCCAAGATGTAAAACAAATGTTTTCTTAGGCCAGGGAAGCAAGACAATCTGGTCCGATTTGTTGACGTCTTTGTCAAGCTAAGGCTTGTAACTACCTTAACCGTCTGAGGCTGAAGCCTTCTTCATAATGCAAGTTTGTCCCTTCTCTTTGTCCATATATTTCAACAGACATGCAATTTTTTCTTTGTCTGTAGATCTGTTATTAATGTTCTGCTCACTGTGGTATGTGTCCTTTGAGGTCATGAAGTGGAAGAGAAGTATTTAAGGCACAGAAAACGTGTAGGCTTGCTGGTCTGTAATTGGTACACGCAGGAACTACAGTGCGAGTGATCTTTTTTTTTTTTTAAAGATTTTATTTATTTATTTGACACAGAGAGAGATCACAAGTAGGCAGAGAGGCAGGCAGAGAGAGAGGGGGAAGCAGGCTCCCTGCTGAGCAGAGAGCCCAATGTGGGGCTTGATCCCAGGACCCTGAGATCATGACCTGAGCTGAAGGCAGAGGCTTTAACCCACTGAGCCACCCAGGTGCTCTAGTGTGAGTGATCTTTACCGCACATACGAACTAGGATGAACGTTGACATTAAGGGCGGCTATCTGGTATTCCGCAACTACAAAAAGTTTACCTGCTTTTTATTTTGCTCAGCACTTCACCTGCTTTGGGTCCACTCACGAGTATCTTTCATATCTAAGCAGGACAATATTTTACATGGATTGGATGAACTATCTTGCATTTTCCTAGGTGTTGTGTTATTTGATGAATTGGTTTATTGAGGGCAGATAACAGATTCACGCACACAATACACAGATCGAAGAAGGTCATCTAAACATTGCAGTCCTCACCTGTGTCCAGATGTGAGTTTCTCCCATTCTGAATTCCTCAATAGAGTTTTCTCTCTTGGTTGCCCTGAGATATTTTTACTTACCTCGATCGCAGTGTTTGCCTCAAATCTCATAAAGCCTGGTGTGTTACTGCGGTTCTGCAACTCTCCTGCTTTGCAAACGACAAGGTTTAATGAATTGGGAATATCCATGCACACTGAATTCACTTAAAAAGGGAAAATCCTTTTAAACAGCTATAGCCACAGAAATTCAATTCCATTTATTTAGGAGGAAATGAGAAACTTGAGTTGTAGGTGTGGAGTCTTACAATCTCTCAGACTGATAAAAACTTGGTTTGGGGGGGTGATTGGAACAGTACAAAATTGCTTCAGCCAAAATTATTTTCGTGAGCACATTTCCACACTTATGATCATGTTTTGATAAGAAAAATCCCCTTTCTCCACAAGTTCTCAGGTCCCACTCATTGGCCCCTCACCCTCAATTCTGGGACCTATGTCAGGTTGTTATGTGGCTCAGTTCTTGGTGATATGTTTTCAATTTGAGTCAACTTGATGAGAGAAAAATTACTAAAAAGTGGGAATGAGCTGTGAGGTGAATAGGGTTTTCCTATCAAAGTGGAGGTATTTTTAAAAGCATTTATTATTTCAAACTAAAACATTTATAGAAAGCCGTGAGTGTGAAGTATATGGTTACCAGTTGTGGCTTGCCGTATTGAAAACTTCAAGTTCATAGGAAATATTTACTGAGGCTCTGGCTAGCAAGGAGTTTGTTCCTGGGAATAATTTTGTCCAGAAGGCGTGTCAGTTTAAAACAATAGTTTACTAACATAGTAGTAACAGGCAATTAGGATTCATAAATGTTGCCATGATTGAGACGTCATTTGGGAGTCTTAGATGGAAGCAATTCTGTTTTCAACAGAATAGAACTTAAAGGCTGTATGGCTGTGTCTTCCACGTGACACGAATGTCAGAAGTGAGCAAATAAGCCCTCCATTTGCAATATTTTATGGGCTCTGATGTAATATGGTTATTTTCTTCTGTGTTGAAAATGATGAATATCGTTTTGGCACATTTGTTCCATAATAAAGAAGTATTTAGCTTACAAGTGAAAAAGTCTGGCTTCGACTGTGGATTAAAGAGATGTTGTAGAGCTAAGTTTACTTTCGCAGGAAAGGTCAGTTTTGCATGGCGTTCTCTGGAAATTTGGTTTTGGAACATATAAAAATTCTCTTGTCATGTGAATTCTGGAGATCTGTTGAGGGAGATATATTTAATCACATTGGGTGAGAACATTCCTTTATGTGTAAGTTCTTCGTAAGCTCACAGTGTTTTTTCTTTTCTTTTTTTTGAAGATTTTATTTATTTATTTGACAGAGAGAGAGAGAGCGAGAGAGGGAACACAATCAGAGGGAGTTGGAGAGGGAGAGGCAGGTTTCCCGCCAAGCAGGGATCCTGATGCAGGGCTTGATCCCAGGACCATGGGATCATGACCTGAGCTGAAGGCAGACGCTTAACGACTGAGCCCCCCAGGAGCCCCTCACAGTGTTTTTTCTTATTCAGTTTTTTGTAATGGAGTTCATATGCATAGCGTGTATTCTTGAATAAAGAGCAGGCTGCAGTGGGACCCGGGTGGCACAGCCCATTAAGCATCTGAATCTTGGTTTCAGTCAAGGTGTGATCTCAGGGTCATGAGATCGAGCCCCAGGTTGGGCTCCTTCCTCGGTGCAGAGCCTGGTTGGGATTCTCTCCATCTCCCTTTGCCCCTCTTGCTCATGCTCTCTCCATCTCTCTCTCCAAAATAAATAAATCTTAAAAAAAGAGAAGGCTGTAAACAGTATTGATGGTATATCACTATATGCATGTAAAATTGTGTGTGTGTGTGTGTGTGTGTGCACATGTGTGTATAAAAAGAAAGATGTCTGGAAGGTTGTGAATATTTAACGCTGGGTGGTGGGTTTTAGGTGATTATTATTTTCTTTGTATAGTTTTTAAGAGTGCTTGGTTTTCTTTTGTTATTGTGAAATATACCATACCTTTGAAAGAGAACATATGTACAATTTAAAGAAGAATAATATAATGAATACCCACAGTCTAGCTAAAAAAATAGGATGTTACTTTATCTTGGCCTTCCTTCTGCCCCTGCCTCTTTCATGGAGGCAATTACTTGCTGGAATTTTGAATTTTGAGCTAATCATTTCTTTGCTTTTCTGTATGGGTTAGCCACCTATAAATGTATCCATAAACCATATATAGTTTCTTTTCATTACTTTGAACTTTAAATAAATAAATGGAGCCATACTGGATATATTTCTCTGTAACTTCCTTTTTCTTTTTCTTTTTTTGACTCATTATGGTTTTGAGATTTATTGATGTTGATGTGTGCCATGGGTTTTTTCTTTGAGAGTATATAATATTATTTCATCATGAAAAATCAATTCAGTTAGAGTCATTTTGTAAAGAAAAATCTCATCTTGATCTTTTAAAAGATCTTCTAAGAAGGACTGTGGAATTATCATGCTCCTGTGAACTGAAAATTGTTTGTTACCATTTGTCTCTGTCTCTATGTAGATGGGGTCCATAGCTGCCCACAGGATGTGATTTCAGTGATCCCCGGATGTACATCACAACAAATACCTTCCTTTCCTGTCCCAGTCACAGAGTCTGAAATTCAACCATCAGCTATTTTCCTTGGCACATTAGGAAATATCTTCCCAAAGGCAAATCGTGTCATTTACCATCCGACATGAACGAGTATAGACAGTAATTGCCTTTAGGACCTGGCAAGCAATGAGCAGGTGTTGGGCAGAGGAAAGAATAAGACCTTGAGATGTTTGGAGGACGGGCTTCAGTGGGACATTTAAATGAAGCCCTCTGGCATCCTACCCACAACTGAGGACAGAGTGAGAGGCAAAACCAGGTGTGTGAGCTACAGAGAAAGAAGGTGGAAAGGAAAACTTTTATGTCCTTTATAACATTGCCCATGTGTAGTGACAAGCACTTTTTGAGTACCTAGTGTGAAAGGCTCCATGCCAGATATTCTCAATTCAAAATATAGCTAAGACCATGTCCTTGCTTTTTTGTTTTTGTTTTTTTTAATTTAAATTCAATTAGCCAACATATAGTACATCATTAGTTTCAGATGTAATGTTCAGTAATTCATCAGTTGTGTATAACACCAGTTCTCATCACATCACGTGCCCTCCTTAATGCCTGTCACCCAATTACCCCATTCCCCAACCTTTCCCTCCAGCAACCCTCAGTTTGTTTCCCCAAGTTAAGAGTCTCTCATGGTTTTTCTTCCTCTGATGATTTCCCCTTCAGTTTCCCCCCCTTTCCCTTATGATCCTCTGTGCTGTTCCTATTCCACACATGAGTAAAGCCATATGATAGTTGTCTTTCTCTGATTGGCTTATTTCACTCAGCATAATACTCTCTAGTTCCATCCATGCTGATGTAAGTGGTAGGTATTCACCCCTTCTGATGGCTGAGTATTTAAAGAACTGTCTTTAAAACAGCAACAATCTTTGTACCACGTCCCAGAGAATACAAAAGAAGAATTGACTGACTGCCTGAGGGTTGGGGCAGGGGATGGGTCATCAATGAAGAGGCCATGCTGCGCTGAGATTGGAAAGAAGATAAGTCTGGTGGGTAAGGAAGGGAGGCCATTCCCAACTGAGGAAGAGCATTTACAGAGGCTAGGGATACAGGGGTGCCGACTTCAGAGAACTGCTAGTACGTAAGGCTGGCGTGTAGGTCCATCCCCCACCACTAATGTGATGGTTCTAAAATCCCGCCATGTTGTCCAGCCATGTCACCCAGCTATCAGAAATCACTCTGTTTCTCTAGCACTAAGCCTTGCATGACACATGGTATCATTTGCCCCTGGGCTCAGTTCTCCTTTCCCACCTATTCCCTTTCTGCATCACACGTTCCTCATCTATAGTAACAGAGAAGTACATCGGGTCACCTCAACTCCGCTCTGTTTCTTTCTACAGAAAGCCCGGCAGCAACCACCACTTGCTAACTGGAGCATGAGTATTTCATCTAAGAAAGAGAAGATTTCTCTTCATTGCTGCAGTTTAGTAATAGAATTCCAGAAATACCCAGGTTCCAGTGAATGTAGATGATCTGCCCATGAAGGTCCAAGGACAGGGGTGTATGAGAACACCAAGTAATCATTTGCCAAATATTTGAGTACCTAATGTGAGTAAGACACTATATGGCCATTTCCCCATGTGCTCTACTAAAGAATCACAGAATGGAGAAATTCCCATCCTTCTCCCACAACCAACTTCCCAAATCAGCCTTCTTATAATTTGACTCTGCTGCATAGGAAATCCACACAAAGCTCATCGGCCCTGTAACTAACCAGGGTTGATGGTGAAGAAGCAAAGTTATCATGAGCGCAGGTGGATTGAACCAGATGAACTAGATGTTGGAGTCTGCACTTCCCTCCAGAAACCGATAGTTTCCTTTTCATCTCCACTTTTTCCTTTTGTGGCCAGGTTTAATATTATTAATCTAGAATTTCTGATATTCCAGAGAAAACCCTATGAGATGTTGCATATGGCTCTCAGGCCCCATTCTCTTGAACACCACCCCTAAAGCCTCTCTTGGATCTATCACAAAGGGAAGGCTACTGAATTGCAGCAAGCTTTGTGTTTAAGCTATCTCCCTATTTCTTTCCAGGTCTCCTCTAGGACGGATACATTCAGAGGAATAAACAGGAACATCTCTATTGCTACCATCTTGGTCCAAGCCACCGTATATCTCACCTAGTTACTCTAATATTTTCCTAACTGGTTTTCCCACTTCTATCCTTGACTCTCCTTCAGTCCATTCTTAACACAGCAGGTGGAATGATCTATTAAAACATCATTCCTCTATTAAAACTCTCTAAGTTAGTCTGCCTACTTTCCCTCCCTGCCCTCCACTGTCCCTTCCCCCATCTCTCTTACTCAATATCCTACTGCTCCCCTTGCTTACTACATATGCAACATCCCAGCCCCCCTTCTGTTTCTCCAATACAGCTCTTTCTCCAGGCACCCTCTCACCTCAGGGCATTTGCACATGCTGTTCGTACCCTCTGCCTGGTCCACTCTTTCCCCGTATCTGGCTCATTTCCTCACCACCACCAGGTCCATACTCAAATATTACATTCTTAGAGGATTTCCCTGACTGGCTGCTTTATATGAAATTGGAACTCCCAGACTCTGTACTTCCTACTTTCCTTCCCCTCTTTATTTTTCTTAAAGTACTCCTTGTCATCTAATACATTATATATTTTACATTTTTTCGTTTGCTTATTCTTTGTCTCCCTCCACTAGAATATAAGCTCTGCAAACTTATTTTTTAAAAGATTTTATTTATTTATTTGACAGAGAGAGACATCACAAGTAGGCAGAGAGGCAGGCAGAGAAAGAGGGGGAATCGGGCTCCCCACTGAGCAGAGACCCCGATGCGGGGCTCGATCCCAGGACCCTGTGATCGTGACTTGAGCCAAAGGCAGAGGCTTTAACCCACTGAGCCACCCAGGCACCCTTAAGCTCTGCAAACTTTTTGTCTGTGTTTGCATTACTGTATTCCTTGTCACATGTTGTGTGTGTGTCTGTGTGTGCATGTAATAAATGACTGAATATGTAAAAATAAGGGATTGTGGCTACTTTCTATTACTTTTCTTAGAATACTTTAGTTCCCATCTAGAATTTAGTTAGAACCATACTTGGTTTTCACTTAAGCAAAAACGTGCACACAGTGGTTTCTTTTTATGTTCCACAACATTCACTATTTGAATTTTGTCTTTTCCCAGCAGTAATAGATTGAGGGCAAGGTTAGTCATTTTGGACTGTTCTCTCATTTTTGAAAAAGTCATTTGTGTCAGAAAGTGAAAAATTTTTAAGCTTTCAAGAAATATATTTTTTAAAATATTTCATTGATTTATTTGAGCGAGAGCTTCAGCATGAGAGGGGGGGAGTTGCAGGGGGAGAGGGAGAAGCAGGTTTTCTGTTTGGGATTCAATTCCAGGACCCTGAGAACATGACCTGAGCCAAAGGCAGACATTAACTGATTGAGCCGCCCAGGTGTCCCAAGAAATATTCTCTTTAAGGAAATATCTCAGAAGTAGTATTTATTTGTTTGTTTGTTTATTTGAAATAGTTTTTAAATATAGCTTTGTGTATATCTACACAGTCAATGAAAAGACACCTTTGAGCAGCAAGACTTATTGTAGGTGAGGCAACTTTTATAGTTGAGGTGAGTGATCACATTTCTATCCTGATTCTTCATGTTTTTAAAATTTTAAATCTTAAAATTTTTATTTATTTATCTATCTATCTATCTATTTATTTATTTATTTAAAATTTTTTAAATTAACATGTAATGTATTATTTGCCCCAGGGTACATGTCTGTGAATCATCAGGCTTACACATTTCACAGCACTTACCATAGCACATACCCTCCCCAATGTCCATAACCCAGCCACCCCATCTCTACCCCCCCATCTCCCAGTCACCCTTAGTTCGTTTTGTGAGTTTAGGAGTGTCTTATGGTTTGTCTCCCTCTTGATCGCATCTTGTTTCATTTTCTCCCCTACCCCCCACAACCCCCTGCCCTGCTTCTCAAATTCTTCATATCAGAGAGATATAATTGTCTTTCTCTGACTTATTTCGCTTAGCGTAATACCTTCTAGTTCCATCCACGTCGTTGCAAATGGCAAGATTTCGTTTCTCTTGATGGCTGCATAGTACTCCATTGTATATATATACCACATCTTCTTTATCTATTCATCTGCCGATGGACATCTAGGCTCTCTCCATAGTTTGGCTATTGTGGACATTGCTGCTATAAACATTCGGGTGCACATGCCCCTTCGGATCACGACGTTTGTATCTTTAGGGTAAATACCCAGTAGTGTGATTGCTGGGTCGTAAGATAGCTCAATTTTCAACTTTTTGAGGAACCTCCATACTGTTTTCCAGAGTGGCTGTACCAGCTTGCATTCCCACCAGCAGTGTAGGAGGGTTCCCCTTTTTCTGCATCTTCACCAACATCTGTCCTTTCCTGACTTGCTAATTTTAGCCATTCTGACTGGTGTGAGGTGGTATATTGCTGTGGTTTTGATTTGTATTTCTCTGATGCCGAGTGATGTTAAGCACTTTTTCAGGTGTCTGTTGGCCATTTGGATGTCCTCTTTGCAGAAATGTCTGTTCATATCTTCTGCCCATTTCTTGATTGGGTTATTTGTTCTTTGGGTGTTGAGATGGATCATTTCTTTACAGATTTTGGATACTAGCCCTTTATCTGATATGTCATTTGCAAATATCTTCTCCTATTCTGTCAGTTGTCTTTTGGTTTTGTTGACTGTTTCCTTTGCTGTGCAAAAGCTTTTGATCTTGATGAAGTCCCGATAGTTCATTTTGCCCTTGCTTCTCTTGCCTTTGGTGATGTCTGAGTCTTCATCTTGAACTTCAGATAGTTGAGTCAACATTGAGGTCAGGTGGTCAACAAGTGCATAGATTCCCTTTTTCTTCTTTAACTTAGGTCCAGGGTTAAGAAGGGAGTTTTCTTTGCAGAGAGCAGCTGGAGGATGGTGTCACCAGATCTGTCCTTCCACTTGTTTTTACAAAGTTGTACTGGGACACAGCCACACTCAGTTGCCTATGTGCTGTGTCTGGGTATTGTCTTTGCTGTCTGGTCCTGTGCAGAAAAGCCACAGATCCTTCGTGGATTCCTGATGTTAGAGCATAACCTATTCAAGTTGGGGATGCCAGCCAGAATGTAGGGAGCCATATAGAGGAGGATTAGACAAAGTGTTAGACCAGCCACAGAAGAGCTACTCCATTCTTAATTAATTGGTAATCACACATTGTCTCAATTTGTGCAATTGCTCAGTCCTGTTACATCATTTACAAATATAAATTTTCTTTTTTAAAAGATTTTATTTATTTATTTATTTCACAGAGAGAGAGAGAGAGAGATCACAAGTAGACAGAGAGGCAGGCAGAGTGGGGGAGGGGAAAGCAGGCTACCCACTGAGCAGAGAGCCTGATGCAGGGCTCGATCCCAGGACCCTGAGATCATAACCTGAGCCAAAGGCAGAGGCTTTAACCCACTGAGCCACAAAAGTGCCCCTACAAATATAAATTTTCTAAGTAAAACAACATATCCTCATGATATACTGGAATTCAGAACTGTTTTTTAAAATTTTGGATTGTTTTTCAAGTAGTCAATTTAAGCCTGGGCTTAAACATTTGCCTTTGGCTCAGGTCATGATCTCAGTGTCCTGGGATGGAGCCCTACATCGAGCTCTCTGCTCAGCAGGGAGTCTGCTTCTCCCTCTCCCTCTGTGTTCATATGCCCTCTGTCTCTCTCAAATTAATAAAATCTTTAAAAAAAAAGTAATAGTGACTCTTGCACCTAATTTGTAATTCTTTTACAGTTTTTTTTAGATGAAATATTATTCTGTGGGCAATACAGCTTTTTATAACATAGATTACCCTCTAATATATCTGTTTTATATGTGTCTTTTAACATATGATTGAAATCTGTTGTATAAGTTAACTGTAAGTTAACCCTATTGCAGTGATTAGTTTTAATGAAATTATCTCTTCAAATATTAACTACTTCACAACGGAATATTGGGTAGCATTTATACTGTAGTTAATTAGGTCACCCAGCCAGGTTTTATTAAGAAAAAGATCTGATTTTTGGATTTTCTGGAAACACAGGCAGAACCTCTGCATTTAATATCATATTTTATTTCTGACACATCGAGGTAAATTGCATCAAAATGCCCATTGGGATGTGTGATAAATATCAAACTTAAGAACTGCATTTAACGTGAGAAGCTTTCAGAATGTGTTATTTGCATTTGGGAATCTCCAGGAAGGCTCTCCTTGGAAGATCTATCATCTGTTTATTTTATTATTATTTTTTAAAAATGAGCTTCTTCTTCTTTTTCTTTTTTTAGATTTTACTTATTTATTTGACAGCCAGAGAGATCACAAGTAGGCAGAGAGGCAGGCAGAGAGAGAGGGGGAAGCAGGCTCCCCGCTGAGCAGAGAGCCCGATGTGGGGCTCGATCCCAGGACCCTGAGATCATGACCTGAGCCGAAAGCAGAGGCTTTAATCCACTGAGCCACCCAGGCGCCCTTATCATCTGTTTAAAGGAATGAAGTTGGTATAATACAGACCAGGTGTCAAACCTAGACTTCCACTATTTGTTGGGAAATAGAAGGACATGTGACATTTTTAGCCTCAAATACAACTGTAGCAGTCTGAAAAAGTTAGGTGTCTCTGCAAACATAGTATACTCAGATTAACTTAGGCACTGTGTCAAAGAGTAGACTTCTGTCTTAAATATACAACCATTAAATCAGAAATAGAGAATGCCTCTGGCACTGCATAGTTGCAGTAAATTCTATCATTCAGTCCAAAAGCAATAATAAAAACAAATCTATTTATGGAGGCTTATTTGTGCCAGGCACTGTTCTATGTGCCTCCCAGGCATTGTGTCACTTGTTCTTCATAGCATCCTTCCTATGTCTGTTTTGATGATGAAAACACTGAGGTTTAGGTGACTTCTCAAGAACACGGAGAGGGGGGCGCTTGAGTGGCTCAGTCGTTAAGCGTCTGCCTTTGGCTCAGGTCATGATCCCAGGGTCGTGGGATTGAGCCCCGCATCGGGATCCCTGCTTGGCAGGAAGCCTGCTTCTCCCGCTACCATTCCCTCTGCTTGTGTTCCCTCTTTCGCTGTGTTTCTCTCTGTCAAATAAATAAAATCTTAAAAAAAAAAAAAAAAGAAGAACATGGAGAGGATGTGATGGTGCTAGACGGACCCAGGGAATCTGTCTGATCCTGATGTCTGGCTCTTAATCTCTGCAGTGTAGCACTGCTCTAGAGAAATGTGATCTAGATTATGGATTATGGAGAAAGACTTAAATAGATCCTCTCTTCTCATCTGTTTTATGTCCTGTGACTCCGTTAAAAAATATTGTTCTCTCTAGGGCGCCTGGGTGGCTCAGTCGGTCAGGCGTCTTGACTTTGGCTCAGGTCATGATCTCGGGGCCCCAGGATCAAGCCCCTCTTGTCCAACCCTGCCTGAAGCTCCGAGCTCAGCAAGGAGTCTGCTTGTCCCTCTCCATCTGCCCCCTCCCCCTGCTCGTACTTTCTCTCTCTCAAGTAAATAAAATCTAAAAAACCCCGAAAAACCAAAACACCGTTCTTTGCTATTCTCTGTTATTTCCTGCACCCTTACATTTGCATATTTAATTCCCGTTTAGAGAAGATCCTTATTAGCGAAATTAAAAATCATGTCCTCTAAACATTATGGTTATCTTTCTCTTATTTATCCTTTCCCTAGATTCTGAAATATGATGTTGTAAATCTCACCTATCATCCATGCCTCAAAAGGTGCTTTCTCATTAAAAAAAAGAAAAACAGAGACATTCCACGGTTGTTCCAGACAGCTGTATTATGTTGAGATGACTTAGGTCTGGAAGGTGTTCATTCTGCAGGACATTTCTGGAAACAAATATTTTAGCTTGATTTATGGTGCTGAAATAATTATTGTTATTTTACGGATTCCACATACTTCCACTGGAAGAACATTTGGAAAGCATCTTCCAATTGTCTAGGCACCATTCCTTACCCTGAATTATTTCAATTTAATTAAACCATGTGGTATCTTGTGTCAATAAATAATGCTTGTAAACAGACTTGAAGGTGAAAAGTACACTTTAGCAGGACACGTTACTGATATGAGGCCATCAGCCCGGATATGTCAAGTAATCTACAAGCACATTCTTTGTACACTTTTATGTAGAGCCGATCATTATGGTACATAGACACCATCTGGATCACACCCTCTTTCTTCATGATCATGTGAAATTTTAGGACTTTCGGGGAAGAATCTATGTTGTTTCATGCTGACTTATTTTATTTTAAAGATTTATTTATTTATTTGAGAAAGAGAGAGAGAGAGAGAGCTCATACACACCGAGGGAGAGTGAGAGGTGGATACAGGTCTCGATCCCAAGACCCTGGGATCGTGACCTGAGCCAAGGCAGATGCTTAGCCAACAGAGTTGCACAGGTGTTCCTCATGCTGACTCCTTTTCTCCCTCTTCCAGCTCCTAGATTTTTCTGCTGAATGAGCAATTATTATGTAGCATCTAGAAGTTGCAGAGTGTAGTCACATTGCCTGCTCAATATATATCTGACTAAAATTTCCACTTCTGCCTTTGGAGGGGTAAGGAGGAAAGGAGGCAAAGTTTTGGGCAAGCAGTTAATAGATTCGGCAAATCTTGCCTTATTTCAGTAATCAACGAATTATTATTAACTAATAGTCTACCTCATTCCAGAGAAGATTTGAGTGATATACATGCATATATAAAAAGATTAAAAGTGTGTGTGAATAGAAAGTCAAGACCAGAGGAAATATAATGCGAAGGTCAAAGCTGGGGAGAATTAGAATAGAACCATTCACACCCATGTGAATAAAGCCAAGTTCAATTTGGCTTTGAACTTCCTGTGACTAACATGGAGAGGGAAACATAATTGATAAAGTCTAAATTTAAGTCACTGAAAAGAAACTATGCCAAAATTGCAGTGCTTTCCCCCATTATTTTGAGCATAAAAGTCATGTAATACAGAGCTTTCTTAAGTTCCATCTTACTGTGTTGGTCACTGTTAGAGAAGTGGATTGATTCTTTCCTGCTACAGATCATAACTAAATGTATTATTCCATTATCTCAAATGTCACCTAGAAAAAAAATTTCTCTCACAACATATTTTTTTTATTTTTCCTTCTTATTTTTTATTTTTATTTTCTACAATGTAGTCACGTTAAGCCTGGGCTATAATTAAGTCATATGGCAGAATCTGGCTTGTTCATTCTTAGTTCAGTTCTAAGGACCTGGTCCAGTTGCTGTGTAGAGCTACCTAAAAATACTCTGATCTTTCTCTGTTTCTCTCCCTGCGTGTTCCTGTTTCTAGGCCTTTATTCAGTCTATGGTCTCTGCCTCAAATGTGCCTGTTAGAAATTGCAAAGGGTATGATATTTTACCCTGCTTGCAAGCTAGCAAGTGGATTGCCATAGTTTCACAATTCTTAGAAAATTCCCAGCAGTAGCCAGACCATGAGCGTTTGTGCTGGTACCCTGAGCTCGACTTCCTGCAGGACCACAAAAAGAGGAGGTGATGTCTGCATGCTTGTAGGTTGCATTACGAGACAGGAACCCTGACCTTCAGGAACCTGAATATTTTAATTTTTTTTTTTAATGGGCAATAAGAATGCCTGCTCCTGGGGTGCCTGGGAGGCTCAGTCAGTTAAGTGTGTGCTTTCTGCGCAGGTCATGATCCCAGTGTCCTGGGATTGAGCCCTGAATCAGGCTCCTTGCTCAGCAGGGAGCCAGCTTCTCCCTCTCCTCTCCACTTGTGCTGTCTTTTGCTATCTCTGTCTCTCTCTCTCTCTTAAATAAAGAAATAAAATCTTAAAAAAAAAAAAAAAGAATTCCTGCTTCTTTGCCCTGGAGAAAAACATTCTATCTTCCAACATGGTTAGCTATACAAACATCCTTGAAAAGGATAGTTTGCAATGATATCAATGTATCTATTTGCAAGAAATGCAGAAATGTGAAGGACCCATGAAGAATGGTTTCTCAACACTACCTTCACTCTTTTATATCTTTTTAAATTTCATCCATCCCTGAAAAATCAACATTTTAAGGGCTACCTTATTTCAGCCTTCCTGGTTCCTACATTTTGATGAAATGTTATCTTTCTCAGAACTCTCTGGGAACCTGTAGGATAATTATGATCCCTACCAGGATTTTAAAATTAATCTTCTGACATACAGTTTCCTGTTTCTAGTAGTTTCATATAAGTCGTCATTTTAGTTTTTCCTCAGGGAGGTTCTAAGGACTTTGAGGACAGAAACTACTTTTTGGAGCCTATTTGGTACTCACTATAGTACTCAACATTATAGATGGTACTAGAGGATGTATATGAATATGAGAAAAAGCCACAGCTAGAAAGGTTGTCCATGGTAACAAATGATAAATAACTGTCCATAATTTCCCATCTGTCATGCTTTAGTGACCAAAGAAACAGAATTCCTAACTAAGAATCTGAAAGTTTTTATGATTTCATAGCTGTAGCATGTCGGGATCCTACAGTCAACTCTTGGCTTGATTTTACCACAGTATTAATCTTGGTGTGTTACTCAATTGTGTTGATTCTCTGATTCAACATAAGGGATGGCAGGCACTCTCAAGAGACAAGCCTGTCTCTGTTTTTATCCAAAACTTATTGGGTAAATAGGGCCATACAATGTGAGAAGATAGGTGATAGGAGGTAGTAGGGAAATTCTGGCATGGCATAATCCATATAGATACTAATTAACAAGGAGCAAGTCCATATTTATTGAAAACTAACTAGATATCTCCACTGAGCTTGGGAACCTTGCTTCTGGCACAGAAGCAGAGACTGAGGCCAGCATGTGTATTTGAAATAATTTGGCAACCTAAGTAAATAGTTTTCTTTTTTTTTTTCCTGCATAACTCTCTCTTTCAAAAAAGAAAACCAAAACAACAAACCCTACAAAATATGTTTCAAAATGGAAATAAGTCTCCGCGATGGAACAGGATTTTGTAGACGTGTGAGAAGCATTCTTTTTTTTTTTTTTTAATATTTTTATTTATTTGACAGAGAGGAGAGAGGTCACAAGTAGGCAGAGAGGAAGGCAGAGAGAGAGGGGGAAGCAGGCTCCCCGCTGAGCAGAGAGCCCGATGCGGGGCTCGATCCCAGGACCCTGAGATCATGACCTGAGCTGAAGGCAGAGGCTTAACCCACTGAGCCACCCAGGTGCCCTGAGAAACATTCTATAGTCTAGAGTGAAGTGTAGGCTTTGAGGCTGGGTTAAAATAAGGACTGCACTAATTATTCACTAAGTGAGTCCAGTTAAGTTACACGCGTTTGCTGAGCTATCTTACCAGTAAACGTGGAAAGTAAAACCCACTTCTTGGCATATTTGAGAACTAAATGAGATAATGTATGTCGAAACCCCAGGGCAAGGTCTGGCACCTACATTTGGGCCCCAGAATGATCGTTTTCATAATTGCTAAATAATTGACTCATAATAATGATTCAAGGCTGAAAAAGTGGGGAGATGATTAAGGTAGAACTAAAAAGGCCAGGATTAGGCAGGTGGAGGTGGGAGATGAATGAGTAGATCACAGAGTATCTTTCGGACAGGGAAATATTCTGCATGGTAAACTTTGGTGGGTACATGAGATCATACATTTATTCAAAGCCATGGAATGTATGCCACCAAGAGTGAATCCTAATGTAAACTCCGGGTGATTATGATGTGTCAGTGGGGGTTCGTCAGTTGTAACAAATGCACACTGTTCGGGGGGGTTGGGGAGGCAGGAAATGTTGATAATGGAGACCTGCGTGTGTGTGGTGAGGAGAGCAGAAGGGAGATCTCTGTACTTTCAGTTCAATTTTTCCATGAACCTAAAACTGCTCTAAAAATAGTCTTGAAAAAAAGAAGATCTCTTAGAGGCATCCCTAAGCAGCAAATAACCCAAGGGACCTTGGAAGTTTTTAACTCTGAGCGAGGTTACCCACCCGATCTCAGGAATGGAGGGAACAAAAATGCTCTTTGGGGGGGTTGTCCTGATTAGTGGTGGGTTAAATTGAGAATTTCAATTTTCAGAGCCACGGGAAAAATTTTTAAATTTTGGAACCTTATCAATATTTGTTAATTTCCCATGCTAAAATAGACAACTTATATAATTACCTGGGATGTACTTTGGAGGCTTTGTCTGAGTTTCAAATCGGCTTTCCATATTTTTTGCTTGCTTTTTAGATATTCCCATTATAAAATATAAAATAGAAATTATAATGTAGAGAGTAAGAGTTTCGTCGTCAGATTGAAATAAAGTAATCAGTAGATTTTCAGGATAGTCTGAAGGGGGCTAGTTACATTTATGTGATCTAAATCCATTGGTTAAATGCACTGGGATTAACATCTGTTAAAAGAATTGTGCTTGGCACACAGGTGTTTCAATATTTGCATTTAGTATGTGTTTCAGAAACAGCCTCTGAGAAAAACATTTATGTAACAATCTGGTGGTTTTATTGTTTAAATCTGTCAGGACAGTCATTTTGTTACTCAGACTTTGTGACCCTCTTGCAAGCTGTAAACTCTTTAACGAAGTGAATATATTGAGAAAATGACAGACTTTCAAACTTCGGGGGGAAAGAGTATTATATGAGGAGAATCAGCTTTCCCTCTGGAGACTGTGCCTAATATGTGAACAGCGAAAACAATTACATTGGTGATTTCAGGAAGTCCAATAAATTCCATTGCACAGTCCTACTTTTGAAATATTACATCACTCAGCAAAAGCTTAGGCTCATATATTAGCTGAAATGAACTAATCATGAATTAATTACCATTAGTTCAGTTTCGTGAATGGAGTGCAGAGGAAAGGCTCTGGTTTCCCCGCGACCAGCGCCTCGAGGTTTAATGACGCCTGCACTTTAGTCTCCCTGTGCCGGGGTGTATGTGGGGGGTGCGCCTGAGCTACTCATTTCAGCAGTCCTGCCGATCACCTCTCATTGCGGTGATTGACTTAATCATTCTGTAATCCACATTGTTAAAATAAGTTTCGCTCTGGTCGTTTGTTTTGTAGGTGAAGTGGGGAAAATAAATGCAACGTTTCTCCAGAGATTCGTGGCTTAAAATCAGATAGAAAATAGTGGAATCAATTGGTTTCACACACTGCCAGATTATACCTCAAGCAAATTAAAAGTGGGTAAAAGTTGAATTGCAAGTGATTTCAGCTTTATAAAATCCACACATGGCCAGGACAGCACATGGTGGCTCACTTTGGCTTAACTACTTTTTGAGTGCCTTCAATGTCTTCAGGGTACATGAGTATCCAGTGGGACACAATGTTTTGTGTATAAATAGCAAGTAGTTTCCAATGTTAATATCTGCCCCGTGGCTTGTTCTCACCCAATTCCTTTGCTTTTTAACTTCTAGATCCTAGTTCAGGGTTATTTCAGGCCACTTTGGAAATTGACCCAGGAAGTTTCAGTTGGTGTAGATTTCAGATACATAATTGCTTCAGGTAATTGTCTCCAAGAGCCACTGGGTAGGGTGTATGTGGCGTTGTCTTTAGAATTTTGTTTCATGGTTTCTGGAATAGTCGACCTTTCTCCAGGTCTACAACAGCCGTCTACAGTATTTTCTTCACTTACTAACAATATTTCTCCCAATTGCTGCAGGCATTCCCAAAAATTCTACCTTATTCATATCTCTTTTTTGATAGTTTCCAGATTTGGGATTGTACAGACCAGTAAAATATCCAGAAAGTTCTGGGGGGAAACTGCGTTGATGGTCCTGGTTTGATTTTGTCAATTATGGACAAGAAACAAATACTTTCATCATTTAATAAATGAGAGTACATTTTAACACTGCAAGTTAAGAAAGGTCTAATGTATGAATAAAGAACAGTGCTTTAAATTTAGTCAATTTAATTTATGCAGAAGTCAGTGCATTATCTTATTTTTCTCATTTAGGAGACAACTTTGTCACGGATTGACATCCAGCAGGAGAATGTAAGGAATTATTGAGAAATCTAAAAATAGCTTTGGGACGCCTGGCTGGTTTAGTCAGAAGAGCATGTAACTCTTGATCTGGAGGTTGTGAGTTCGGAGATTACTTAAATAAATGAATAAATAAAAACTTTTTAAAAAGTCAAAAAAATAAAATAAAAATGGCTTTGGGTTAGAATCAGGGTTAGGGATCAGACACCATTCTGTGTTAGCTATTGGATTCTCTCTGAGCTTCTCCAGTGGGACAAGGGGATGATGACCTTAGTTGGGCTTTTCTCACAAGGTTATTGTGAAATTCACGTGGAAAAACAAGTGGAAAAGTGTGTTTGAGCCCTAAAGCACAATGAGAATGAAGTGGTTTTAATGTAAATTTATGCAAGATTATGATGAGCTTCTAAATCCTATGATTGGGCTTAGCCTCAGGAATCATCTGAGCAATCACTTCACAGACTTTCCATTTGCGGTGGCAACACAAGTCATCTCTGGTCTCTCATGGGTAAAGTATATGGTTTTTTCTTTTTCTTTTTAAAGATTTTATTTATTTATTTATTTGACACACACAGAGAGAGAGAGAGACAGAGATCACAAGTAGGCAGAAAGGCAGGCAGAGAGAGGGGGAAGCAGGCTCCCTGCTGAGCAGAGAGCCCGATGTGGGGCTCTATCCCAGGACCCTGAGATCATGACTTGAGCTGAAGGCAGAGGCTTTAACCCACTGAGCCACCCAGGCGCCCCAAGTATATAGTTTTTTAATCGAACTGGTTTAGATACTTTCCTGTAGCGTCCGCCTACTGGTACCTGTTTGTTGAAGAAAGAAATGCTGTTCTTTCTCCTCTGCGATGGCACTTGAGAAAAGTAAAGGGATTTGATTCCTGAGATTTTATTATTATTTTTTTTCCAGGCCAAATAGCTCTAATTTCTTTCATCATTTCTTGTATGGAAAGATCCTGAGTCCCAATGTCATCCCGTCGGGCTTCTCCCGTCTCTCAGCGGAACTACAGACAGACCACTGTATGGCAGGTGCACTGTAGTGAGCACAGAGAGAGGTAAGGTGTCAAACTCCCTATTTAACACATTGCATGGCCGGCAATGCAGATGAAGGTGTTGAGCAAACTGCCCTTGGGACATTGTCCCTGAACTTCTCTGGTGGTGTCTTCGCTGCTTCCCTCAGACTCTGCATGTTCCTGCCTTCACTCTTAGTACGTCTTATTTATGTTTTTTTTTACCCTGAGGATGACATTTATTTAATTTTACTTTATTTAAAATCAATTAATTAACATAGAAAGTATTATCAGTTTCAGAGGTAGAATTTAGTGGTTCATCAGTTGCATATAACACCCAGAGCTCATTACATCACGTGCCCTCCTTAATGCCCATCACCCAGTTACCTCATCCCTCATCTCCCCTCCAGCAACCCTCAGTCTGTTTCCTAAAGTTGAGTCCCGTATGGTTTGTCTCCCTCTGATTTTGTCTTATTTTATTTTTCCCTCCCTTTCCCTATGTCCATCCGTTTTGTTTCTTAAATTCTACATATGAGTGAAATTATATATTTGTCTTTCTCTGACTTACTTTGCTTATCATAATACCCTCGAAGTCCATCCACGTGTTTGCAAATGGCAAGATGAATGGATAAAGAAGATGTGATAGATATATACAATGGAATTATTGTTCAGCCATTAATTATATGTTAATATGCCTTTATCCTCCAGTATCTTTTTTGGAACTGGGTAGTTATCTTTTTCACTTTTGTGCTGTCATTACACAGTAGATTCTTATTTTATTTTATTTTATTTTATTTTATTTTATTTTATTTTATTTTATTTTATTTATTTGACACAGAGAGAGAGCACAAGTCGGGGGAGCAGCAGACAGAGGAAGAGGAAGAAGCAGGCTCCTCGCCAAGCAGGTGGCTGGATGCGGGGTTCGATTCCAAGACCCCAGGATCATGACCTGAGCTGAAGGCAGATGCTTAACCTACTGAGCCACCGAGGTGCACCATACACTGTAGATTCTTAACAAATGTTGAACTCTGCTGAATGTGGGTCTTTTTCTTGGCAGCCACATGATTCTGTTTATTTGTATTAAACTGACAGCCCAAATCTTCACATCTTTTTTTTATTGGGGTTGCTAATAAGTCATATAGTTCCTATTTTTTAGGTACTTACTTTTTCTGCTGTCAAGAGGAAAGCCTTATAAAGAGCTAATTTTATCTTGTTAATTTGGCCCTGACTCAGTGGGCCTAGTAATTGAGTGCATGTCTGAATTTTAATTTCTTAAATGACTTTAAATCCAGGTAATACAGTGTAAGGAATTCAATTCAAAGGGCACAAAATATGTGTGCAGTATAAACAAAGTCTCTTCTGTTTGTCGCAAAGCCAGCAAGCCATTTCTCTTCTCTGGATGAAATTGTTACCTGTTTTCTTGTGCATTTCTAAGAAATAGTTTGCACGGGGCACCTGGGTGGCTCAGTGGGTTAAAGCCTTTGCCTTTGGCCCAGATCATGATCTCAGGGTCCTGGGATCAAGCCCTGCATTGGGCTCTCTGCTCAGCAGGGAGCCTGCTTCCCCCCCCCCCCCCCCCCCCCGCCTGCCTCTCTGCCTGCTTGTGATCTCTCTCTGTCAAATAAATAAATAAAATCTTAAAAAAAAATAGTTCGCAAACACACATTTTAAAATACATTTACATTATTTTACATGGTGCTTTTATTTATTTTTTTGTCCAGATTTATTGAGAAGTTATTCACAAATGAAATTGTATATATGTATATATATATTTTTTTGAAATTGTATATATTAAAGTATAAGGTGATGATTTGATATACATATACATTGTGAAATGATTACCAACATCAAGATAGTTAACATATACATTGTCTCACACAATTAACTCTTTTCTTTTTTTCTTTGTGGTGAAATCCCATAAAATCTACTCTCAGCAAATTTCATGTACACAATACTGTGTTATTAACTGTAATCACCATGTTGTACACTAGACTCTCTGAACTTATTCATCTTCTAACTGGAAGTTTGTATCTTTTGACCTACAGCTCCTACTTTTCCCTCACCACAGCCCCTAGCACCCCCCACCCTGTTTCTATAAAATCAACTTTTTTCTTTTTTTATAAGATTCCACATATAAGTGATATCATACAGTATTTGTTTTTCTCTGTCTGGTTTATTTCACTTAGCATAATGCGTTCTAAGTTTATCCGTGTCGTCTCAAATAGCAAAAACTTGTTCTTTTCTTATGACTGAATAATATCCCATCATATATATATAATAATGTATATATATATTATATATACACACCTATGTGTGTGTGTACTACATTTTTTAATCCATTCATCTACTGATGGATACATCGGTTGTTTCCATATTTTTAGCTACTGTGAATAATGCTATAGTGAACATGGGAGTTCATATGTCTCTTCAATATATTGCTTCTGTTTCCTTTGAGTATATTTTTGAGAACTGGATTGCTGAATCATATGGTAATTCTATTTTTAATTTTTTGAGGAAGACTTTTCCATAATGGGAATTTACATTCCCACCAACAGTGTACAATGGTTTCCTTTTTTCTGCCTTCTTGCCAACTTTGTTACCTTTTATCTTTTTGATAAAAATAGTTACTCTAATAGGTGTGAGATGATATCTTATTGATGTTTTGATTTTCATTTCCCTGATAATTAATGATGCTGAACGTCTTTTCAGTCTTTTCATGTACCTTTGCCTATTTATATGTCTTCTTTGGAAAACATCTATTCAGCTCCTTTGACTGTTTTTAATTGGATTGCTTGGGTTTTTTGTTTGTTTGTTTTTGTTTTTGCTATTCAGTTGTATGAGTTTCTTATGTATATTGGATATTTACCCCAGATATATGGTTTGTAAATAAATATTTTTCCCATTCCATAAGTTGCCTTTCAAATTTATTGATTGTTTCCTTTGCTATAAAGAAGCTTTTTAGTTTGATGTAGTGCTACCTGTTTATTTAGCTTTTGATGCCTGTACTTTTAGCATCTCACCTAAAAAATCATTGCAAAACCAAAGTCAAGGAATTTTTCTATGTGTTTTCTTCTAGGAGTTTTTACAGTTTCAGATCTCACATCTTACTCTTCAATCCATTTTTTTTTTTTAAGATTTTATTTATTTGACAGAGAGAAGGAGATCATCAAGTAGGCAGAGAGGCAGGCAGAGGGAGACAGAGAAGCAGGCTGCCCGCTGAGCAGAGAGCCTGACGCGGGGCTCAGTGGGTTAAAGCCTCTGCCTTCAGCTCAGGTCATGATATCAGGGTCCTGGGATCGAGCCCCGCATCGGGAATCTCTGCTCAGCGGGAAGCCTGCTTCCCCCTCTCTCTCTGCCTGCTTGTGATCTCTTTCTCCCTGTCAAATAAATAAATAAAATCTTAAAAAAAAAAAAAAAAAGGACTGCTTTTGGTGCATCCCATTGATTTTGATGAGGTATTGACCAAAGTTCTTTTTTGTATTTTGTAAACTGTAGTGTTTTGGAAATTTCAGTTAGTCATTGTTAATGTATACAAATAAAATACTGTATCCTGAAATCTTGTTAAATTCACTTATTGGTTCTAATAGTTATATTTCTTTTTTGAAATTTCTGAAGGATTTTCTATGCAATTCTTTTGTTTGCAAATAGAGGCAACTTTTCTTTCCCAGTTTGGAGACCTTTTATTTCTTTTATTTACCATATTGAACTGGCTTAAATTTCCAGTACAATGCTGAGTAGATAGTAAGGGGTGGGGGGGCATCACTGCCTTTTTCTTAGTCTTACAGAGAAAGCTTTCAGTCTTTCTCCATGAAGTATGATATTAGCTGTTTTCTGTTGAACTATAAGTTTTAAGGTTGAGGAAGTTCCCTTTGAATCCCTCTCTGCTAAGAGTTCTTAGCAGATACGCTTACTTACTTTTTGTAAAATGTTCTTTTTGAATTTGTTGAGACGATTGTATGATTTTTACTTTGTACTCTGTTAATGTGGTGAAGTACACTGATTGATAGGTGAATGTTAAATCACATGAAACACAAAAAATATTTTCCTTGAATGAACCCTATTTGGTCATGTTTTATTACCTTTTTACATACTATTGAATTTAATTTACTAAAATTTTGTTTAGAATTTTTTAAAAGATTTTATTTATTTGAGAGAGAGAGACAAACACACACAGAAAGCAAGAGCACAAGCAGGGCCAAGGGAAGGGTAGAGGAAGAGAGAGAAACAGAAGCTCCGTCGAGCAAGGAGTCCGACATGGAGCTCTATCCCAGGACCCTGGGACCCTGGGATCATGACCCAAGCCGAAGGCAGACAGTTAATGGACTGATACACCCAGGCACTCCTTATTTAGAATTTTTGCATCTATGTGCATGTAGGATATTGGTTTATGGACTTCTTTTATTATAATGTCAGTCTGGGTTTCATGCCAGAGAACTGGACTCATGCAATAAGTTGGAAAGTATTACCTCCTATTCTGTTTTGTGGAAGAATTTCTGTACAATTAATACCATTTTTTCTTAAGTGCTTGGTTGAATTCTCCAGCGAAACCATCTGAGCCTGAACCTCTTGTTGATTTCTCTGCAGGATGTTTTTAATGACAAATTCAATTTATTTAATAGGCTATTTAGGTTAGTATTTCTTCTTGAGTAAATTTGGGTAGTTTGTATCTTTAAAAAGAAATATATTCGTTTCTTCTAAATTGTCAAATGTTGGCATAATGTTCTTAATATATTCTTATTTTCCTTTGATATCTGTGGATTATATAGTGATGTCATCTCTACCATTCCTGATATCAGTTATTTGTGTCTTTTCCCTTTCTCCTGATTAGTCCAGCTATCAATTTATCAATTTTATTTATCTTCTTAAAGGAGCAGATTTTGTTTTCATTGATCTTTTCATTGATTTTCTATATTTTATTTCATTGATTTCTAGTTTGATTTTTTTTTTTTATTATTTCATCCTCCCACCTTGGTATTTATTTGTTTTTTTGTTTCTTCTTTCTTTCTTCTTTTTTAAAGATTTTATTCTTAAGTAATCTCTAAGTAATACGGGGCTTGAACTCACAGCCCTGGGATTAAGAGTCTCATGCTCTGCTGATTGAACCAGCCAGGCACCCCTCTAGTTTCTTAAAGGTAGAAGTTGAGGTCATCCATCTGAGGTCTTTCCTCTGTTCTGAGGTAGATAAACCCCTCTAAATATTGCTTTAGTTGCCGAACTTTAAAATGTTATGTTTTCACCAATATGATTACTAATTTCCCTTCACTTTTTTGGACCCACAGTTTACTTAGCATTATGTTGTTTAGTTTCAATATACTTGAGAGTTTTCCAGGTAATTGATTTCCTAGCTATTTTTATTGTGCTCAGAATAAATGCTTAGTATGGTTTTGGTCTTTTTAAATTTATGGAGACATATTCTGTTATCTAAAATATGGTATACCTTGGAAAACGTTTCATGTGTACTTGAAAAAATGTGTATTCTAATGTAGTGCTGGATGGGTTGTTCTGAAAATATCAATTAAGTCAAATTCTTTGGTAGTGTTCTTCAACTCTTCATATCCTTACTTTCTGTATAATGGTTCTATCAATTATTGAGATTATTGAAATCTATGACTATAATTATGCAATTGTCCTTTTTATTACAGTCATATCAGTTTTTGTTTCATGTGTTTTGAAGTTCTGGAATTATGTCCTCATTATGAATTGGTCTTTTTTATCATAAATAATCTGTATCTTTGATGATATTCCATGCTTTGAAATCTACTTTGTTCTATATAATAAAGGTGTTTCATCTTTTCATCTTTTGATTTCTGTGAACTTAGCTTATCTTTTCTTTTAATTTTAATCAATTTGTGTTTATATTTAATTTTTTGGTAGACAATATACAGAATTGAATGTTACTTTTTATTTTTTAAATTTGATCTGACAACCACTGTCTCTTTAACTTGTGTTTGTAGGGCATTAACAGTTTCATGTGCTTACTGGTATAGTGGAGTTTAAATCTTGGTATTTCTTTTCTATTTCTTCTATTTTTTCCTTGTTCTCCTTTTCACCTTTTCTTATGTTTTCTTTTAGATCAGTTGAATATTTTATTGTTCCATTTTATTTTTGTTGTTTTATTAGGAAGAACTCTTTGTTGAGTTACTTTAGTGGTTGCTTTGGTGTTTGTACTAAACATCTTTAACTCATCACATTCTAACTTCTAGTGGTGTTACACTGCTTTATATACTGTACAAAACCCTTACCACAGTATACTCCCACTTTCTCCTCCCAGCCTTTCTGTCATTATTGTCAAATATTTTATTTTTAGATATGTTGCAAACTCCACAATACATTATTGCTTTTATAGTCAATTATCTTTAAAGACACATAGTTAATAAGAAAAAATATTTCAAAAACATGCAGGTGCCATTTTTGGTGCTCTTTGTTACTTTGTGTAGATTCTAATTTCCATCTGATATTACTTTTTCTTCTGGCTGATAGCTTTCCTATATTATTTCTTGTATTTCAGCTGTGTTAGTGATGAATGCTTTTGGCTTTTGCATATTTGAAAAATGTCTTTATTTTACTTTTGTTTTGAAAGATATATTTTCTGGATAAAGGATTTGAGATTGACAGATTTTTTTTTTCTCTTAGAACTTTAAAGATATTTCTCCACTATCTTCTGGATTGATTGTTTTTGATGTGAAACCTGATGTCATCTTTGTCTTAGTTTCTTTGTATGTAATGTGTTTTTTCCCTCTGGCTACTTTTTTTAAAAAAGATTTTATTTATTTATTTATTTGACAGTAGGCGGAGAGAGGAGGGGAAGCAGGCTTCCTGCTGAGCAGAGAGCCTGATGCGGGGCTTGATCCCAGGACCCTGAGATCATGACCTAAGCTGAAGGCAGAGGCTTTAACCCACTGAGCCACCCAGGTGCCCCATCCCTCTGCCTACTTTCAAGACTTTTCTATCACAAAGATTTTAAGTGATTTGGTTACAACATGTCTTAGTGTAGTTTTATTTATGATTCTTCATCTTAGGTTTCATTGAGCTTCTTAGCTATGTAGGTTTATATATTTCATTAAATATGGATTATGTTATATTTTGGCTATTATGTCTTCAAATTATCTGGAATCGCTGGGTCAAGCAGGGGAACGGCAGACAGAGGGAGAAGCAGGTGGAATCCAGTGCAGGACTCAATCCCAGGACCCTGGAACCATGACCTGAGCTGAAGGCAGATGCTTAACTGACTGAGCCACCCATGTGTCCCAATCCTTAGCACCTCAAGCCATTATCTTTGCTGCTTGCAAGCCAATCTCTGATCATTTAGTTATGTCTTTCCTGAAGTTTTTCTGGATTTTCCCAACTAAAAGTAAACACTGAACTACATGAATCACTCACATACTTGTGTCTATCACATGGTACTTATCGCCTACTAACTCATGCTACAACAATTTGTATTCCTGTTTTATTTCCATTAATGGATTGCAAGCTCTTAAGGGGTGGGGATTATTTTAAATTTATGTTTGTATTTCTCATCAGCGCAGTCATTTACTTTGGTTTTCCATTACTTGTAGGAAGGATGGATGTCCATTAACCTCAGATGTTAACAACAATCAGTTACTTCTGCCTTTTATTCTCAAAGCCTTTTTTTTTTTGCTTTTCATGACTCACTGCTTCTCCTTATCTGTACAATTGACTATACGGGTGGCGGTGGAAGTTTGGAGACTGTGGGAGGAGTCAAGATAAGGGAAGGAGGAAAGGAAGTACCCAATAAATACAGCTATGTCATAGTCTCCAAGAGATGGATCTACAAGGAAGTGATGTAAGCATCTTGACAGGTAGGAATATGACAATATCACTTATTTCAAGGGTAAAGTGTAGCTGGAATGGAAATTAGATCAAGAAAAACAAGGTGGGGAGGGGCTCCAATTTCATATCGTGCCTCATGCTATTTCTGGAGTATCCTAGTTGACTAGTCATTCTCACTACATTAAATAATACCTTGCCCTTGAATAGCACATTATACTGTAATTCACATGACTTATTTTAAAGATGAGGAAAGGGGCTCTTGAGTGGCTTAGTCAGTAAAGCTTTTGCCCTGGGCTCAGGTCATGATCCCAGGGTCCTAGTATCCAGCCCCACATTGGGCTTCCTGCTTGGTGAGGAGACTGCTTCTCTCTCTTCTTCCATCTGCTGCTCTTCTGACTTGTGCTCTCTCTCTCTCTCTCTGTCAAATAAATAAATAAAATCTTAAAAAAAAAAAAAAGAAAAGATGAGGAAAATAGGTTGATGCAATTTCTTTAATCCTTTTATTTTTTCTTTATTTTACTTACTGTTTCACAAGTCAATAGTACTTTCTTCTAGCCTAAAAGAATGTAGGGACTTTGAAGAGGGATGACATCTCTAAATCCATCTGAATGGGAACATTGATAGAAGGAACTCTCCCCCTGTTTGATATGATACTGTCCTAACCATCCATTTTCTTGCGCTGAAATGCAATTCCTAAGGTTCTTTAACATATTTTTTATAATCTGTTTTCTTGCTTCTTCCAACGCTCC
Source organism: Procyon lotor (assembly GCA_028646535.1). Lineage (NCBI taxonomy): Eukaryota > Metazoa > Chordata > Mammalia > Carnivora > Procyonidae > Procyon > Procyon lotor. Next base: position 128,734,828 of record CM053604.1, on the reverse strand, counting down.
AAACCCTGGTGCCCTTTCCGTGCTCTTGGTTTCCTGGGCTGCAGTTTGGGTCGAGGTCCTCCCCTTGCCAATCCTCATGTTCGGAGCCCCCAAGCGGTGGTAGACAAATTTTGCCTATTTCATCGTGTGAATTCCAGTTTTCTCAGATTTATTTCAGTGAAGTTGCTAAGAAGGACCAGGTCTTTCACACGTTTATTCCTGAGAAAATGCCCTCCATGAAAACACTGTAGAGTCATAATTCCATTTGCTTTCTAATAATTTGTACATCGTGTGACCCACCACATGCTGTTTTTGCAGCTTTACACCTTCAGTGGAAACTTGCTGGATAAAGTCCTGAGGAAAGAGGGAGGGAAGGAGGAGGATTGGAGAGAGCAAGGGAGGGTGGGAAGGAGGAAGAGAGAAAAGGTGGGGGAGAGAGAGAGAAAGAGAATATCAGAGGGCTTGGGGGGAGGGACTTTATTTTTAGCTTGACTCCTAAATCAGGGCAGACAGGAAACAACTGCAAACATACATGACGTTGATGTCTAGGTGACGAGTCCTGTCAATGTTACTAAGTTGTTCAGGGTTTCCGTGACATTGCTTTTCAAATACAACCTACAGGTCGAATGTATTTATGAAAAATTCCAGGAAAAAAAGTTATTCCCAATGAGTTTTTTTTGTTGTGGTGGTGATGAGGGCTGTGTGTTATTGAGCTTATAATAGAAATAATGACTTTAAACCGAGTTTTCTAAGAAAATTAATGACTGCCCCAAGTTAATGGCCTTCAGCCAATCTCCCAGTCAGCCATTAATCCCCAGGAAATGCCCTGGGCCTTGATCATTATTGCGTAAATAATACAAAAGTGGGTAGAGTTCTCTTGTCACATGGGAAGCGTACATTGCCCTTGTTGTCTCTTGGACTCCTTTTACGGTAGTAAGAATAAACTTTTAGGGAGGAAAACTGTGATAATTTTGTTTACCGATGCAAGTAAATAGTCTTATTTAAACAAAATTGTTAAATATAATGTCAAACAACTCCAGCTCTGTATGTTCGAGGAAGAAGTAATGGAAGCCTCCAAATTCAGAATTCTTAGACTGCTGTGGTTAGAGCCACGAGTGATGTATTAAAATATAGAGCCAAATTTTGAATTGAGAATAATGCAATTACTGTCATATTAGATACTTCAAGTTAAAATCAGGGTTAAAGTAACACGTAATCGACTTCTCTAATGGTTGCGAACAAAAGATGGTACTGAAATTTACTTTAAAAGTTAGGGTCTTATATTCTAGTAAAAATATCTTGAGGAACTACATTTTATAAGTTTTCAAATAAATATCATGATGGATGGGGATATTTTTCTTATCTTAAAATATCAAAGGACTTTCATAGTCCTTTTCGTGGCTTATTTTGCATTCCAGGATCTTCAAGAAGGCAAATAGTAAAATGAAAAACATGTGTGGGAAATTAGTATAGCAGTCGTCCTTGGCTGCCACAGGAGATGCTACTGAGGTAAAAAGACCTTCGAGGGAATTTTCCTACTTTGAACAGAGATGTCCATGCATATTGTTATCCCATGACCCAAATTCAGGTGGAGAACTTTACATGGAGTTTCTCAATAAACATTTTCAGTTGAATAAACATACCTTAAATGTCTTAAAATGTTGTCAGTTGTATCTCAGCAATGCTGGAAAAAAAACCAAATTAAAAAAATGCCCCTCTTTGCCCTAAGAGTTTTTTGTATATTTGGAAGATTAACTCTTTTTAAATTTTTCTAAAGTTTATTTATTTATTTATTTTAGTAATCTCTACACCCAACATGGGGCTCATACTCACGACCCTGAGATCAAGAGTCACGTGCTCTTCTGAGTGAACGAGCCAGATTAGCTCTTTATCTTTGATATATGTTGTGTGTGTTTTCTCCTACATTGGTATTTATCTTTTTTCTTCTCCCAGATGACTATCCATTTGTCACAAGACTATGAAAAGCTCATCTTATCCTCACAGGTGTGAAATGCTATCTCAATTATGTTCTAAATTTCCATATGTAGTTACATTTATTCTTAAACTTTCTTTTCTGTTGTATTAGGTCTGACTGTTTATTTGTATGCCTTGTTTTGATATGTAGGAGAGCTAATGACTTCCCCGTTGCCTTTTCTCTTGTTGCACCAGCTAATAAGTCTGATATTGTATTAAATACTTAAAAAAGAACAGCAGGCATTTTTTGCCTTGTTCTGGATCTTAGTGGAAATGCTTCTAATATTTGCCTAATAAATAATATGCTGGCTTTAGTATTGAGGTAAATTTATCTTATCAATTTAAAGAAAATCCATAGCTTTCTGTTTTACAAAATGTTTTACCAGAAATAAATTTTGAATTTAGTTGCATTTTTCAATGTCCTTGGTACTAGTCAAGTAATTTTAAAATATCTTTCAAGATGGTGATCATGGTAATGGATTTCTTAATATTGAATCACTTTTGTGTTCATCTAATCAGCTTGGTCATGAATATATTAACTTTTTTTAATATGCTGTTGGATTCTACTGCCTGATATTTTGTTTAAGATTTTTTTCCCTCAGTATTCCAAAGTAAGATTGGTTTCTGTTTTTCTTTATTATACTATTTTATCAGGTTTATGTATTGATAACACTTTTTTTGTAATAACATTTTTGGAAATGTCTATGTTTAGAAAAATTTCTGTAGTTTTGGATCATCTAGTCTTTAAAAGTTTGGCTGAACTCCCCTGTGAAACTGTCTGCACACAGTAATGTTTGAGGGCAAGTTCTCCGCTTCTTTGAAATTTAGTCCAAGTTTTTTAATATACAAAGAAATCTATATTTAGATCTGAGTTGGAGAACAATGCTGCCCCCCCCCATCCATGCCCTAATCCCCAGAACCTGTGGTTATGTTATGTTGCATGGGAGAAAGGACTCTGCAGGTGTGATTAAGGGTAGGGTCCTCTAGATGGGGAGATTGTCCTGAACTGCTTATTGTTTTGAGAATTTAAAAGTGAATAACTTTTTCTGATGAGAGAAACTTGACCTGCCTTACTGTTGCCTGCTTTAAAGATGGAATAAGGGACGGACGATAAGCCCAGGAATCTGGCTGGCTTCTGGAAGCAGGGACAAAGCCCTCTATAGACGGCCAGTAAGAAAGCAGGGACCTTGATCATACACTCACAAGGAAACAAATTCTACCAACACCGGAAGGAGCCAGCAACAGATTCTCTTCTAGAATCTCCATGAAAGGACACAGCCTGTGGACACCTGATTTTAGTTCAGTGAGAGCCATATTGCATTTCTAACCTAAGAACTATAAAAGAATAACTATCTGGTGTTTTAAGCCACTAAGTTTGTGGTAACTTTTTACGGCAGCAATAGAAAACTAATACTTATCTGGACAAAGAAAGTCAAATTTGATAAATGTATTTTATACAGAATTGACTGTTTTAGCTAGGCTTTCACATTTATTTTCGTAGAATTACATAGTATGGACTCATGATTTTCAAAATTTTCTCAATTTATTTCCCCTTTCTTATTTTGTGTATTTGTACTTTCTCTTTCTTTTGGGGGGGTTGTTGGCAGAGCCATCTGAAGTTTTACTTGGGAAAAGGCACTTTTCGTTGGGGGCCTGGGGTAGAGGCGGTACTCAGGGAAGTAGACTCCCCCCAAGGGTAGGCCGAAGACTAGGGCTGAGCCTCAGGTGAGTTTCATGTTCCTGATGCTCCCCCACACAGCTCCTTCTTCCAGAGGCTCTACGGTAGTCACAGGAGTGAGGAGGCTGGGAGGGACCACAGTGGCTATTCACATGGACGGGACATCAGATGGCTTGGACACCAGCTTCCCACTGCTGGCTTCGATCATCTTCACAGCCATGGCCTTGGAGGAGCTGACACAGTAAAGGAACTGGTGCCCCTGCTAGAGCTGAAGCTGGACTGGAAGGGGCTCAGGCCTACTGTTGAGGTCAGACTCAGGAGGACCGTGTAGGCTGAGCTCAGCCCACCCGAGCAACCACTGTTGGTCTTAGTATGTATATTCAGATTCGGCATCCCAGACACCAGCTGGCTCTCCTCCTCCTCCAGCAGCTTGGGGTAGGTGGTGATCTCAATGTCCAGGGCCAGCTTGATGTTCATGAGCTCCTGGTACTCTTGCCGCTGGCATGCCGTATCCTGCTTGGCTCACTCCAAGGCAGCCTCCGGATCGGCCACCTTGGCATTGGGGTCCTTAACAGCCAGCTCCTGGCTCTGCTTATCATCAGTGGTGGTGACCTGCAGTGAAGACAGCTGGCCTTTGAGGCCCTTGATCTCAGCCTGGAGGCAGCTGATCTTTTGGTTCATCACGGAAATCTCCCTCTTCGTGCTACTGAGGTCATTCCCATGCTTCCCAGCCAATGCCTGCAGCTCCTCATACTTGATCTAGTACGTGGTCTCAAGCCTCAGCCCAGCTGTGGTTGGTGATGTCCTTGACCTCTGCGATGATGCTGTCCAGGTTCAGGAAGCAGCTGTTGTCCATGGACGGTGCCACGGATGTGTCCAAGATGTGGGACTGCAGCTCATGGATCCCTTCATAAGCTGCCTTATGAAGCCGATCTTGTCTGTCAGCCCTTCCCGGCAGGACTCCAGCTCTACTTTGTTCATGTAAACTTCATCCACATCCTTCTTGATGAGGACAGATTCATTCTCCATGTCTGCACATTCTTTGATCTCCTCCTAGAACTTATTTCTGAAGTCCTCCACCAGCCCCTGCCTGTTGCCAAGCTCCACCTCCAGCTTCCGCTTCTCCTGACCCAATGTGTTGAGCTGCCACCAAAGGTTGTTAATGGAGTTTTGGAATGTCCTGTCCATGTTGCTCCCAGCGGTGCTCTGCTGCTGTAGGAGGCTTCACTTGGTCTCCAGAATTTTGTTCTGCTGCTCCAGGTGCCACACCTTGTGAATGGAGGCAAACTTGTTGAGGGTCTTGATCTGTTCCTTCACCTGGGTATTGCATAGCCTGGATGTTGGGGTTTTCTTTCAGCTTGAGGGGGCTCATCGGGCTCTGGTTCACTGAGACAGATGTGATGCCCCCCATTCCCCTGGCCCAGCTGTAGTCCCTGACCATACTCATGCTCATGTCCAGGCCACCACAGAAGCTGCCCACCTGGGATAAGGCTGGGGACTGGATGTGGGCTTCAGGTGCTCTGGGGTGCAAGTAGCTGCTGAAGGCTTAGGGGGTGGGAGGTGAACACATCATAGGAATTCTGGGTCACCCTGATGGACACAGTGGAGGCTGGAGTGGAGGCCACGAAGTTGAACCTGACAAAGGTTTGAGAAGGAGCAAGAAGCTACTTCTAGGTGGAGATCTCTTTTGCTTTGATTAAATTAGCTACATTTTTGGATGGGGCTACTTTTAAGTCATCTGAAACAGCAGTCTTGGATAAGAAGGCAAAAGGCTTTATCTTTATCTGGTCTTTGCCACTAGACTGGCCCCATTCTCAGTGATGTTTTTAAGAGGATTGGGTCAGTCTTATCTCATGCTAAATCTGCCTTTACAGAAATACCTTATAATTCTCCTGAATTAGTGTCTCCCGCCAGACTGCTAAACTTGGCAAAGAAAAGCCAATTCTTACCAATATTTTGAGAGTTTTTTCCCAGGTGGACTCTCTCATAGGCTCTATCTGCATGGGATTTGTATTGTAAGATATGATAGTCTACAGCTAATGAAATAGCACAGTTAATCACACAATCAACCATGGTGTAACAAGGATCACCAACTTTCTGGCATGCTGTATCTGTTTTCCTGCTGATCACCAACTAACCACAAAATTAGTATTTCATATCTTAAGTTGTGTTAAGATATGTCCATGTCTAGTTACCTAACTCTGTAGTTGTATATTATCTGTTAACAGTATAACAAATAAGATAACAGTGATGTTGAAGAAATGAAAGTGTATTTGTCTCTCATAATAATTCAAGCAAAAGCAGTCCAGGGTTATGATATGATAACTTTACTATCTTTTCTTGCTCCGTAATAGTCCTTTGGACTTGCTCTGGTCTGTGGTGCTGCATATGGCTTAGACTATTGGCAGAATTAGGCACATTCCTGCCTTCTTACCTGTGAGGGAGAATGCAAAATACAGTAAGTATTTATACTGAGAGAAATTTAAATTAATGTGTTCTTTATATAGTTGTTAGGTTTTTTTTCCCTCCAATGAAAATAGCCCTTTCATCATACATTTGATATATATTAGTAATCACTGTTTTTAAAAAAATCAGCCAATGAAAGAGAAAGCAAATATCATCCAAAATTTTTGCACGTTGAGGAAAAATACCATCAATGTTTTAATTACTACTCTTTCATTTGCAATTTTTAGAAATATACACAGACACTCCTTTTCTCAAAGATGGTCATATAATAATTCTACTTTTACTTTACAAGCTCTTAAAAAATGCAATTTTGTTTTTTTGTTCATTCCCTCTTCTTCATTTGTTCTTCTTCATTTGTTCATTACCAACTGAATTACCCTAGTATCAGTGTTACCAAGTTGGCATGTACCTTGGCTTACTTTAATTTATGGTCATATGGTTATATGCATTTGGATATTTATGTCTATTTACACACATTTATAGTTGTGTGTGTGTGTGTGTGTGTGTGTGTATGTATGTGTATACACATATATATATACATACACACACACACATATATATATTCAAATATTTTTGGCCTTGTTTGGTTTAGAAAAGTGGGATAATATATATATTTCTCTGCCTCTTACCTTTCTCACTTAACAACATATTGTGGAAATCTTTTTAATCATTGCATATAGATTGATAAAATTCCTTATAATTGCTACATGTTATCTCATGGCATGGTTTTGCCACAACTTAGTAAAAATGTTTACCCATTAGTAGACATTCAATTTTCCCCCCATTTTTTTGTTCCTGCCTTCAAAAAACTGCATTAACTATCCTTATACTTGTATTTTATTTCTGTGATATAGATTACCAGTAACAGAGATGTTGATTTGAAAGGTGGATATATTTTCTATTTTAGCAGATATTACCAAACTGCTTTTCCAAAAGGCCATAACAATTCACCCTTCCTCCAGTGTACTGCCCTGTGTCTAAATCAGCAATACATGTACTGCTGTTCTAAATTTTACCAAAATCAATGTTACCTCTCGCTATCTTAAACTTTCATTTTGTAATCATTGAGATTGTGTGTATATATACATATGTATATTTATTGTGTATATTGTATATCTATATTTATTTAATTAAAAAGGAGACACAGACTTATTTTAAATTGCCCGTGGACATTCAAAGTGCGTGACTGCCTAGCCATATGTAATTGATGAGCATATCATGGATGTCAAAATCAAGTACAGGCATTTGATTGTAATAGATAATTTTCCCCTAGCAGTATTATGTTTCTCTTAAATCTTTAGGAGTCTGTAGGCTGCTATATAAATGGTCTGAGTGCTAGGTGAATTTTTTTAACATAAAGATATACAAAATTGTAGCTACTTGTTTCTATGGGATAGAGACAGAAACTGTGAAATAAATTTGGTTGCTCCTGTGGCATTTTAAACAAGCAAAAAAAGTTAAACTGTCTATAAAGACACTGCATTTATAAGTTTTATTATTAAATCCACCACTGCTTTGCTGACTAATAAAATGGAAAATGTGTGCTTTTATAGGTTTATAAAAAGGCAAGCTATAGTTTCATGAAAAATATCTTGCACCGATTGAATACAGGTGGCTACTTGTTTAGACTTTGAAGACGTAAAGACTTAGTATAGATGTCTGAAAAAGGTAATATGGCACAATAAAAAAAAATCTTCCTTTCTTGGCTCATCAATCCTTTGGGTATTCTATGTCAAATAAACGCTACAACAATTTATAGTAAAAGTACACAGTGGAAGTGCCAACGTTAACACTCCTTAGAACTGGATACCTGCCAGATTTTTCACACCAATATTTAAGGTGAACTAAAATGTCTTTTCCATTGGAAGTGTGAGAAGGCGCTTGCTTTCCTATATTTGGCAACACGCTTATGTGAAGTATGAAGTCAAATGCCCGTGATGTTCTCTTTATTTCAACCATGATAAATCGTGTTCATTTGTTTAAGTGCATGTGACAGCTTTAGTGTTCCAACCATAAATTTTGGTTAACTTCTATTGACATGCTGTATTAAACTTAAGAAAAACAAATTACACTTCACCCGTTTTAATTGACTAAATGTGTCAAAAACACAGTAAGTATAACACAAAAGGTCGGAGCCTTCGTCTACACTGTAATGGGTGTCATGGCAGGGATCCAACTTTTCTTGTACATTTCATTTTTCATGAAGTTTTAGGACAAGGCATACGTTTAACATTCACTTCCACTTCTCATTTGTACTTCAAAGTTTATCATAGGCTGTGTGACTACCAAGAACACTTTTCTTTCGGGCTATTTAAAGCTCTCTTCGTATTGATGTGTGTGCCCAGAGGATACTGATGTTCTCCTGTAAACCAGGCCTTGAGAATGGCCTTTGGCATCCTGAGGGACGCAGTGCTGATTCATAGCACAACCATAGATCACTGAGACACTCGCTGGAAAAGACTGTGTTTACATATCTAGCCCCTGCTTCTGTGATCCAGCAAGTAACCTGGAGGGTCAGGTGCCAGATTAAACTTGGCATCCTGGATTCCCTTAGGATCGGATGAAAGTTACCAGTTTTAATTCTTTTGCTCTATGGCCAATCATTTCTATCAATCTTTATTCCTTCAGTAACTTATCAGTCAGATGCCAGATGATTAAAGAATAGTAATTAAACTCTCTCTCACCCACGGGCCACCGCCCTTTCTTTTTTTCTAATTACCCCTCGGTGTGGTATCTTTTCAGCCCCTGTTGCTAAATTGGCAGCCTTTCAGGGGTTCAAACATTAGTTTCCAGGGTGAATTTATGTCTGGAAAGAACTCAAAATGGTACAGGTGTTTGCAAAGTGTTATGTTGCGTATTGGAGAAAACAGAGATTCTAAATCCTAACGTGTATGCTGTTTTTGTCACTATTTGTAAGCGTCTTGTTCGTTAGTACATGTGTTACCATCAAGAAACCCCAAGTTTTATGTCGTTAATAATAGGAGACTATTTGTTTTGCTGTGATCAATTTAAGGGTGGAAAAAATACCAGTCATCCTTATCCAAGAAGCTCAAAGACTGCCTGATGGAGCCCAATTTCCATTGGGAAATTGGTTTCATTTCTCCTTAAAAAAAAGGAAGAGATCCATCCCAACCCCCATGCCAGGGGATCGCTATTATCATGAAGATTCCCTGAGAGTGAGTCTGGTTCTAGATTACAGTTGGCAAACTTTCCGTGAAGGGCCAGAGTGGAAAACTTTTAAGCCCCGAAGCCCACGTGATCCCTCTCACGACTACTCAGTCTTGCCATTGACGGAATAGCCATCAATATCCTGTAAATGAATGAATGTGGCTACGTTCTGATAAATGTTTACGGACAATGGGATTTGAATACCATATAAATCTCACGTGTCACGAAATAGCGTCTTCTTACTTTTTCCCAACCATTTAAGAATGTAAACCATTTTTAGCTTTGGGGCTGTGCAAAACCAGGTGGCAGGCTGGATCTGACTGGAGGGCTCTAGCATGCCAACCCTTGCGCTAACCTAATATTAATTTCTCAAAGGCTCAAGGAATTTAAAGGACGTTTTTTTTTTCTTTGAGAGAGAGTGAGTGCGCGCATGTGCGTGCGTGAGCTGGGGGTGGGGTGGGGCAGAGGGAAAGGAAGTGAGCATCTCAAGGAAGCCCTGCTGAACATGGAACCAATGCAGGGCTTGATCCCACGATCCTGAGATCGTGACCTGAGTGGAAATCAAGAGTTGGTGGTTTAACCCACTGAGCCATCCAGGCGCCCTGGGAGGTGTTCTTTTCCAATAATGTTGCTCTAGTTTTCTTGTATATGCAGCATTCTCTTTCCTACCAGGAGAGTTTCCCTCCCTTTCCCCATTTTTTTTTTTTTTGTTGTTGTTCACATGATAAATATATTGGCATTTTGGAGTCCAATCTAATGGGAATTAGATATAGCAGATGCTGTTGATGCCTTGTCTGTATCTGTTCGGTATCCACCATTCCCCTGCCCTTCCGCTCTGCTGCTTTGTGCAGCAGGAATGTGAGATTCCATAGATCTTTCCTGACCACTGGAGTGCCTTTGGCCTGTAGGTATGGCATGCTGGGAGCGCTGAGGCATGAAGGCCCCTTGTCTTGTGCAATGTATTATAGAATTGGAGGGAAACTATCCCTAGCTTGGGATATCTCTAAGGCATATTCTTCCATTGTCTCCCTGGGTACTTCAGTGGGATTGGAGCTCCAGTTGCCAACAGCTGTAACCTGCCTGAATAATACCCTTTATAGGCCTCCATCCTTTCTCTATTTCAATTCCCTGCTTCTCTCCTAGTGCTTCTCAGGATTATCTCCCAAATAAACCACTTGCTTGCTAGATTCTCAAGAAGTTGCCTATACTTACATTCAAAACAAACCTTTTGTAATGAAGGTCACTGGCTTAGGTTGTAAGTGTTAAGTCCTTGCTTCCTTCTCTTAGGTTTAAGCAGAGCTTGTCATCTCTCCTTTGTGTATGGGAAAGATTTTCTCTTCTCATCTTTTGTCTTTAGCCAAAGGGAAGATAACACAACTATGGGCCATCTGCACAACTGCTAATCAAGTAGCATTCCAAGAAGTGGTATGCTGTCTCCACCCAGGTCATAGTGATTGTTCTGCCCTGTACAGTACGACACATGACACAAGAAAATAGGTCAGAGGGGACACTGTATTCTCCACCTCCTACCCTATACTCATCCAAATATATCAAACAAAGACTATCTCTATTGACAGCTCACTTTTTCTTTTCCGTTATGAAATGCAGAATTGGGATGGATTAAAATGACATGGGCTTTTTGAAATTCAAATCCTGGATAAATTTCACCCTGCATCTAATCTACAATAGATTTTCTTACTGCCCTCTGTATTCTGACCTGTCTGTTCACTTTTCTTCCAAAGCACCTATGTTTTATAACTGGGACCATTATTCCTAGTATTATTATAGGAATAATAATTAATTATTATTCCTAGTTATTCCAAACAAGTTTTTATTAAGTTTCCTAAAAGTAATTAATTTTTCCCCTGATAACCTTCTATATAGCTTTCTTTCATTAGCAGGAAGCATGGGGATGCTTTAGTAACATTCTTCCTACTGGCTCCCGTTTTTGAGTGTGTCATTACCTGCAGAATAAGTAGAGAAGGAATAGAGATGACCAGAAGCCTTTTTAGGGTAAAATTTTTATGAAGAAAGAGGTACAAAGTGGATATATGCAAAGGAGAAACACTAGGATTCTTTTTATAGCCACAGAGGGTGGTGGTGGTAAAAGCATCGAGAATGTTAAAGACAGAGTTGATAAAATGGAAGAGCTATTTCAGACAGACTGAAATAGAAGCAAATTTATATATTAACCAAAACTTTGTACTTTTGATAGAAGGCTCTAATACTACTTCAATGCCAGTTTTTAAAAAAATGCATGTTTCAACGGATAATTATTTTCATTTTAACTCCTGATCCCTATGAATATTGAATCAATGTCTACTGGGACCAAAAATATCTTAGGTAGTTTGGCATGGAGGAGGATGTGTAAGGCTAATGAGTATAAGGAAGGCCAGAGATAGACCAGGAATTATAACTTTAACAGCATACTTACACACTTAAAAATGAAATAGATGCATTCATATAGTTTAGGACTTGACTTTGAACATGTGCTGAGTTAAGATAGACAGTTTGGTTCAGAAGTTGATCAAAATGAAAAAAAAAATAGAAGATCTAAATGATTCAGGAAAGAAAAAGACAGTTAAAAATAGTCCTCTGATAGTCACAAATTGTATAACTAATAAAGGGTTATAATCCAAAAAATATAAAGCACTTATAAAACTCAACACCCAAAACCCAAATAATCCAGTTAAAAAATGGGCAGAAGACACGAATAGACATTTTCCCAAAGAAGACACAGAGATGGGCAACAGACACATGAAAAGATGCCTAACATCAGTCATCATCAGGGTAATACAAATCAAAACCACAATGAGATATCACTTCACACCTGTCAGAATGACTAAAATTTACAACACAGGAAACAACAGGTGTTGGAAAGGATGTGGAGAAAGGAGAACCCTCTTACACTGTTGGTTCCCACCAACAAGTGCAAGCAGGTACAGCCCCTCTGGAGAATAGTATGGAGGTTCCTCAAAAAGTTAAAAATAGAACTACCCTACAACCCACGAATTGCACTCCTAGGTATTTACCCAAAGGCTATAAAAATACTGATTTGAAAGGATACATGCACCCTGAAGTTCACAGAAGCATTATCAATAATAGCCAAATTATAGGAAGATCCCAAATATCTATCAACTGATAAACGGATAGGGATGCAACACACACACACACACACACACACACACACACACACACACACTGAAATAGTACTCAGCCATCAAAAAGAATGAAATCTTGGTACTAACAACATGGATGGAACTAGAGAGCATTATGCTAAGCAAAGTAAGTCAGTCAGAGAAAGACAAATACCAGATGATTTCACTTATATGGTGAACATAGGGGGAAAAAAGAGAGGCAAACCAGAAAACAGACTCTTGACTAGAGAACAAACTGAGTGTTACTGGAGGGGAGGTGGGTGTGGGGATGGGTTGAATGGGCGGTGGGGATTAAGGAGAGCACTTGTGATGAGCAGTGGGTGTTGTATGTAGGTGATATATTACTAAATTTTATGCTTACAACTAATATTACCCTGTATGTTAACTAACGGGAACATCAATGAACACCAATTGTCCCCTGTTTATGAAGAGCTATGTATTAGATGAAATCTTCTCACTTAGCATTGATGTAAATATGAATTTGGATGGATCAATGAATTTTTTTAATCCTTCCTATGGATAGCTCCAGGGCTGGGTGCTGATGGTACCACAGAGGAACTCTCTGGCTTACGTAGCCTTTAGTCTCCTGACTTGATGAGTGGCACCAAAGCTGGTACAGGAAAACCCATCAGGTGTTTTATAGTCTTTTTTTTTTTTTTTAAAGATTTTATTTATTTGACAGAGAGAAACACAGCGACAGAGGGAACACAAGCAGAGGGAATGGTAGCGGGAGAAGCAGGCTTCCTGCAGAGCAGAGAGCCTGATGCAGGGCTCGATCCCAGGACCCTGGGATCTGACCTGGGCTGAAGTCAGATGCTTACTGACTGAGCCACCCAGGCGCCCCTGTTTTATAGTCTTGACCTCTTTTGGCCTCCCCTGTAATATGGAAAACCTATGGTGTGGTTTTAGCTTGGCTTGGTTGTAGATTCATCTTGACTTCATCCATTTATCCATGCATCCATTCATTTACTCACTCAGTCAGTCGATACTTCTTGATCACATGCTAGATACTGTATAAGTGTTTCAGATGTCTTTGTGGAGCTTATTATCTTGTCTTTAAAACAAACCAACACTGGATTTAGAAATACATTAGTAATCCTCGGGATTCAAGATTTTTAAAAATTGAATTATGACATTGAATTTCAAAACAGTCTATATACGGAGGTTAAATTGTGGCAGATGCTAGGCTTTGAAGACTGCTTGCTGACAACATATCACTCCGGTCACATGAAGACAGGAGATAATTTGAAGACAGGACATCTATATTATGTTTAAGGATTTAGTTGCCAAGTGTTGCTCTTACTGTTCTATAGAATATCCGCTCATCAAAATACAGCCCAGTCAGTTTTCAAGTTTGTTTCTGGCCATTTGTATGATCCCTCAGGTCAAGTTTCAACATTACAGATGGATATCCACCACCCCAAGATCACTGGTCATCTCACTTCATCCTTCCTTGGGATTTTCAGCTCCACCTCATCACATATCATCACCTGTGAGCCTGCGCAGGTCACCCTACCTCACACTTCATCACTTCTTACATTCTTTGTGAGTTCTTTGCTGTGTTACAGAATCTGTCTCCATTGTTCCCTAATTCATTACATATAAACCAAATGTAAATTCATCAAACTTTAGTGGCATTTAGATTAGTTCTTTCTAACTTATCAAAACGAGACGAGGGCACAGTATAAAAAGGAATGATTTCTCTGATAAAGCGTGGTCAAGACAGTATTACATATAACACTATGTACGTCCCGAGTTTTATTCTTCTTTATATTGACTCTATAAACTTTGAGCAGGCAACTTCTCGCTAGGCATCTTTGTTACATTAAACTGAGGGTAGTAGTGACATTCGCCACTGCCCTGTTGGGGCGTCAGCACTGAGTGGGGCATGTTGTTTTTGGGGATATTCACTTAAGCAGATTTTTACTTTGAGTACAGTTCATTGTAGCGAGTGTCATTTTGGGCGGTCATCCTCTTACTTTAAACAACTAAGTAATTTCCTTCCTTCCAATTGACCAATCCAGGCTGAAAGCTTGTGAACAAATTCGGATCGTCTGAAAGAAAATCTCTCTATAAAAATAAAAGTACAGGTGTTATATGCTTTACTGTTGATTTAGGTAGATTTTCCCGAGTGAATTATTCCTTCAAGTTTTCTGAAGCAAAGTTGCCCATAGTGTATTTCATTATATAACGGAATTGGTTATAGCAAACATGATATTTTTATTCAAAGTTTTTACACTTTATCCATTCCAATTCTCATATATTCTACATGTAATTTCCAACTCCTTGCAGATAATAATGACCTCAAATTACCTAAGTAGATTCCATTGCTCTGAGTGTCTTAGTCTGTTCAGGCTGCTAGAGCAAAAATCTGTGGACTGTGTAGCTTATAAACAACAGAAATTCATTTCTCAAGATTCCAGAGGCTGGAAAACCCAAGGTCAAGGTGTCAGCATGGCTGTATTCTGGGGAGAGCTGTTTTCCTGGTCCAGAACTGGCAGTTTTATCCCTGTGTCCTCACATGGTAGAAAGGCTAGGGCACTCTTTGGAGCCTCTTATAAACCCATTCATGAGGGTTTCACCTCCATGAGTTAAGCATCTCCCAAAGGCCACACCTCCTAATAGCATTATCTGTGGGAGTTAGGATTTCAACATAGGAATTTTGGGGAAACACAACATTCAGATCCTAGCACATGTTCACTATAATCAAAGTTGTACATTTAGAAGTTCACCATCCCCACAAAGGGATGCAACTTTGAGCTTGCCATTGAATTTTTTGGTTTTGTTTACTTTTTGTTTTTTAAAGTATGCCCACAAAGAGCCCAACACGGAGCTTGAACTTACTCAGAACCCTGAGATTAAGACCAGAACTGAGATCAAGAGTCAGATGCTTAACCAGTTGAGCCACCCAAAGTGCCCTTGCCATTGAGTTTTAATGTGATTTAGTAGAGTCTGGGGGAGACCAGCCAGCAATTTCAAGACATAATGTGAAAGGATTGTGATTTCTGATGATACCATTTTAATAATTCTAGAAGCTGTATTTATGGTTACGTTGATGATATATCTCGTTGATGTTTCTAGCTCATTATTCAATTAGTCTTGGAGAATATTGAATTTATACTATTAAAGCGAGAAAAACATGCCTATATAAGATATTTTAATTATTATTTAGAGAAGTATTTATTATTTATAACCACGTTAGTTTAAAAGTCAAACTGCTGCAAATTTAGGATTACTTACCTTTACCAAGTCCTCTTTGGGTCCCTTATTATTGCCTAGGTACTAAATTGTGACAATCACATCTGTTACAGCTAAGCAGGCAGGTGTGTGTGGTCAATTTTTAATTTTGTTTTTATTTTACTCCTGGCCTGTAGAATTTACGATTTTGTTTATTCAGAGGATGATGAGAAAACCCTGCCTTTAGAGTACTCCATAAAAATTTACAGAGACAATGCTTTTTTCTTTAGTCAAAATAATGCATTTCATTTACTTTAATGACCGCTTAAGTTTGTAATTGGTTTGCACTTTGAAGCACTTTGGTATTTGTTGGTGGCTTTTAACTTAAGGTATGCAGGTCAAAATACAAAAGGGTTGATGAGTCCGACTTTAGAAACTGGCCTTTTTAAATTTAATTTTAGTAACCCAAGAAAACAAATGCTCAAGTTTGTAGAATTGGAGGATATGACGTTATATAACCAAGTATATACAGAAGCATTTTTAGATCTATCTGATGTGATAGTTTAGATCTATCTGATGTGACTCGGAATTAGAACTGTGTGAATTTTTCAAACTGAGAAGGGCAGTGTGGCATTGATATTTCTAAGTAAGCAACTGAGGGAGCATTCTGGAAGAATTCCCCGTAATCTCTCACTGCGTGCAGACATTAAGACTTACTTTATGATTGGATTCAGATGGAAAGGATCAGATGACTTAACTGATGAATTTTAAAGGCCCACAGCCAGTCTACAAAAGCCTTGCGCTGACCAAGGCTTATCTATACTATTTTTTGAGCAAATATTTCTCGAGTCCCTTTAATGTATTAGGCATAGGTGATGGAGATATAAGCATAACTAAGACACTATCCCTCCTCAAGGATGGGGCTATATGGAAACAATAAAAGCAGTAGCAGTAAAAATACTAGTAGTTACATTTACTGAACACCTAAAGTATGTCCACTACTTAAATGCAGTTATCTCTAACACAACAATTCTGCAAAGTATCGTTTGCTCTGGCTTGCCAGCAAAGAAACAACCCCAAAGTGGTTAATTAACTTGTCTGAGTCAACAGAGAGCAAATAGAGAATTTGGATTTGAACCTTGTTCTGATCCCAAGGTCTAAGGTCACCATTTTGAAAATACATGGGTCAGATCATGTAGATCATTTAGGACATTCCAAGTAGTTTAGATTTTATTCTGAAGGCTATTGAGAGCTACTGATTTTAAACAGCATATGGCCTGCCAGGATTTGGGTTCTAGAGAGAAACTTCTGACAATAGCATGGAGAATGGGATGGAGGGGCTTGAGACTGGAGGCAAAAAACCATTGTAAGAGCTAAGGTGGGGGAGACTGAAGTCCTTCCTTAGGACACGGCTGTGGAAACAAAAAAGTAAACAAATGGATTTCAGACATACTAAAGAGGGGGTGGCAAGGATAAATCAAAGACTACCTCCAAATTAGAAGCTGCTACCATTTGGTGCCATTCTGCAAATAGGAAATACAGAGGGAGGAGATCAGTTTAAAAAATCATATTGAAAAATTGTACAAACTCATTATAACACTTAGAGCAGCGCAAGAAGGCAAACAATGAAAGTTTGCCAATAAATGTCACTCCAATTCTCAGAGCTCAGAAATATTCGTTAACTTTTGGTACACTTAATTCTGGGCATATTTCTGTGGGAAAAGTATTGTAGAGAAAGATAGATAAGTTACATACCTACACCCTTCCTATCACAGAGAATGAGCATGTATGTAGGCAGAAGAAAAACGAGGTAGGATGTTAGAAAAGTGAGGAGAGAAAAGAGTTTGGAAAAGTTGTCTATAGTATCGAATGTTCTAGAACAATCAGGAAAGATAGAATAGCTGATTATCCATTGGCTGCAGAGATCTGGGAACAGCATGAACAGCAATTTGGTCTCATCCAGAAGAGTTTTCGTAGATTGGAGAAAGAAACCAAATTACAGTGAGTGAAGAAGTCAGGGGGAGGCAAAGACCACTCTTAAGTAACTTGGTTGTGAATGTCAGCAGAAGCTAGAGAAACAGCTTAAGAAAGACACAGGCTTGGGACACCTGGGTGGTTCAGTCAGTTGAGGGTCTGTCTCCAGCTCAGGCCGTGGTCCTGGAGTCCTGGGATCGAGTTCCGCATCTGGCTCCCCAGTCAGCAGGAGCCTGCTTCTCCTCCCCTCTCTGCTGCTCCCCCTGCTTGTGCTCTCTCTCTCTCTCTGACAAATAAATAAAGAACATCTTTAAGAAAAAAAAAGAAAGAAAGACACAGGGTTGAGAGAGGGCTTGTTTTTTTTACATGGGAGGAGTTTGAACATATTCTACGCAAGGAGTAAAACCCCAAAAGAGGAAGAGGCTGAATGGAGGAAGCAAAGCTGATTGACAGAGCAGGGGGCTGAGTGGGCAAAAGATGTGGATTGCGGGACTAGCTTTGGGGAGGAAGCGGGAATCTCATTCTCTGTGATAGCAGATGTGCTTACATAGGAAAATAGGGCTTTGTGAAAGTTCTTCCTAAATGGGTTGTGTTTTTTATGTCAAGAAGAGGACAAGACAATCTGCTGCAGATGAGAACGACAGGGTTTGAAAAAGGAGTTTGAAAATAGTAAGTGTAAATAGTAAAGCTCTTTGTGGTAACGGGGAAAGGGGCAGGCGAGGAATATGTAAAGGACTGCTTATTGGTCCCAAAGGCTTGATCAGAGTTGGAAACCATATGCATGATAAATAAATTACAGGATTCACTTGGCTTTAGATGTACGATTCTTTACTGTAAGGGATATTAGTTCCTAAAAATTTCCTCTAAAGTTAAGACAAAAGATTATAATACACTTGAACAGGAAGAATTCACAAGCTAAGTAGGCTTTGAGCAGTTGACCGTCCTTTCTCCTCAGTTCTGATAAAGAGGTAGATTTTATTTCCTGAGAATACACCCTTGCATAACAGCTTCTAAACCTCGTTGAAGTACTTATCACCCAATTCTGATGATGAGAACATTATTATTATTATTATTATTTTTTTTTTTTTTAAAGATTTTATTTATTTGACAGAGAGAAACACAGCGAGAGAGGGAACGGTAGCGGGAGAAGCAGGCTTCCCGCAGAGCAGGGAGCCCGATGCGGGGCTCGATCCCAGGACCCTGGGATCTGACCTGGGCCGAAGGCAGACGCTTAACGACTGAGCCACCCAGGCGCCCCGAGAACATTATTTTTAATAGTGGTGGAATATCTCTATAAGTTGTGTAGCTCCTATTAGAGATCTAGGATGTTTACCCAAATTCTTCTGAATACGTTATACCTATCTATCTATTCAAAGGCTCTGTCTACCTGATAAAAGCAGAAGGTTGAACCCCCAACTTATTTTTATCTTTTTTTTTTCTTGGCTGGTTCTTTATCAGTCGAAATCATTGGCTCATGACTCAAACAGCTCAAGTGTGGTTTGGGTAAATCAGCAGGAACAGATATCATTTGACTGATATAGGATGGAAAAATGTTGCCTTTTCGAAAAGAGTCAAAAAGTCATTTTAATTACTGGACTATTTGTGTACTGGGATCTGGCATGACATTTCTTGTCAGTTTAAATGTCAGACCTTGTTAGAATGTTTCCTGGATTCAGTGCCATAGTCACCAAGATCTGTTCCACTCTCAATTTTAGGGGATACTGCTCTTCTTGTCTTAGACCAAAGTGGTGGCCTTCCATATTTTTATTACCTACTGAGAGCTCATTATCTATCTATCTATCTATCTATCTATCTATCTATCTATCTATCTATCTATCATCTATCTATCTATCTATCTATCTATCTATCTATCTTTCATCTCTCTCTCTCTCTTTCTCTTTCCCTCTGTGTCTCTATCATCTCTTTATCTGTATCTGCCAGGGAAGTTTGAGCTATCTAGTCTCTGGACATCCCTTATAAATAGTCACAAAATTCCATTTAACACATAAAGGGGCCATGGGGAAGTAAGCATTAACTGATTAAATTGTAAACCCAAGCGAAATTATTTCTATATTTAATGGCCATCAGAAATAGCCATATCCTAATCTATATTTTGGCCATAGATTAAAAACTCTTAGTGAGATCAGAGGCCAGATGTATTGCTACTCTATAGCAATTTCAAGATTTCTGACTCAGGCTTAGTGATGGTCTCATCACATGTGAATGCGAAATGTGACAAACCAGTACAAATTGTTTCTTTGACATCTGGGTCAGAATGCCATTGTTGATTTTTTGGGAAATTTTATCAAATATAGTTCAGATGACTTTGAACTTATAAGCAGTATACAGAAGGAATAGTCTCATGGGAAAGCCAGAGCACTTTAATTAGTTGTTTTCACCATTGACTTAAGAATCAACATTTACTTGGTGGAATATAGTTGTATAAAACATTAGAAAGTGAAAAAGAAAACATTCTGCATCAGTTAGTGTCCTCAATTTCTGAAGCAACCGAATGCTTCCTTTTTTAAAGTTAAAGGCTTTTCGAGAAAGATTGAAATAAGTGTGCAATCCCAACCAGATGTTATTGTAATCCTTCTGAAAGACTAGCCAGTAATAAGTTTTTCATTCCAGATCGCTTGTTTTGCTGATGAGATTTTTCCAAGTTCTTCTTGGATTCTAAAGAACCAAAGTAGGCTTGTGTGGGGGGCATAAACTCTGTTATTTTCTACTATTAAGTTAGGCAATTTGCTTTCACTTTTTCAGATTGGGTTCAGACACATTTCCCTAACGTGTAAGGAAGCTGGGCTCACCTCACGACTCTTGTTTCACCTCTAAGTGAAGCATTTTAGGGTTGATTTTCCCCAAGTCTGTTCCTGGATTCTTTTTTGGATCAAAACCAATCTTTGAGTTCCCTTTTGATATTGTCAACCACAAGCTTCTAATAATCTACCTCTTCTCTAACTCTTTTTTTTTTTTTTTACACCCAAGGCATCTATTGATGGGATTCACAAAACTGTTTCTCTGTCCTCTCCTCTTCTATTGTATTGTGTTTTTATACCATTTTTAAAGACCTCTTTTGAAAACATAGTCTTTTTTGGTGACTTTTCTTCCAATTTTAACTTGAAATTATATCAATGGGTCTAGGCCACGGAACCACAAACCAAATACAGTGTCTAGATATAGAATTCCTAAAGAAAACTGACAACTGAAGAGGCTTGTTATCTTTTGTCTACCTAGGTATTAGGTGGTGAAGTAGAAAATGATGAAGAAAACTGTTTGTTCAATTTGTTGGATCAAGAAATTAATTAAGTCAAGGTATTTCATCCTCATCACAGTCCTATAATTAAAAGCACCCTTATTTTTCTTCTACCATAGATAAGGAAATTGAGGTGTAAGGGGTTGCAGAGCCTTCCCTGGATCCCAAGGAACTAGCAGAGAAGTGGTTTAATCTCAAGTCTGTGTCATTTTGAAGGCTGTACTTTTTTTTTTTTTTTAAGATTTTATTTATTTATTTGATATAGGGAGAGAGAGCCCAAGCAGGGGGAATGGTGGGCAGAGGGAGAGGAAGAAGCAGACTCCCTGCTGAGCAGGGAGCCTGAAGTGGGGCTCTGTCCCAGGACCCTGAAATCATGACCTGAACTGAAGACAGGTGGTTAACCGACTGAGCCACCCAGGCACCCCATGAAGACTGTACTCTTCACTACCCTACTCTATCAACCCAACCAGCGATTTAGAAACATTTGCAACAGAACCTAAAAAGAACTTGTTATGGTGACAACTGAAATCTCGGCTGATATGAATATTGGGTTTGTGGTCCTGCCTCGCACAGTACTGTATGGTGATGCTCAGAATGCCTCCATTGAGTTTGGAGAGAAAAGTATAACCTTCCAGTGGGGGTTAAATTCCGGGAAACCAGTTCGTATTCAAAAGGCCCACAAGAGATTGATTTATAAAGTAGGAGTTCAAATTACTTCTGTAAAGAGAAATACATGTTTACAAGATGACAAATGTTGACCATTTGGAATGTGTTTTCTCTTTAGCTAGGTAGATTCGCTTAGGAGATCCATAATATATTAGAAAGCTTATGTAATCAGAAAAAAAAAACCCCACTATTCATAATGGGTTTCCTTTAAATTACTATAGCTGGGTGATTATTATGGGCTGACTTGTAACTTCACCAAATTTACATGTTGAAGTTCTAACCCCAAGTATCTCAGACTGTGAGATACTCAGATGTGAGTGTGTTTGGAGATGGAACCTATAAAGAGGTAATTAAGGTAAAATGAGGTCATAAGGATGGGACCTTAATCCAATATAACTGGTGTCCTTATAAGAAGAGATTTGGACATATACCTGTGATCACACAGAGAAAAAGACCAAGTAAAGACATAGTGAGAGGGTGGCCATGGGTGAACCAAAGAAGAAGGTCTCGGAAGAAAACAAACCCATGCACAACTTGTTGTTGGATTTTCTGAGCTGTGGGAAAATAAGTTTCTGTTGTTTAGGCCACTCGGTCGGTGGTATTTTGTTATGACAGCCCTGGTAACTTATTTTGAAAATTAAATTTTCTAATTGTAGAATTTTTTCCATTTCATTGAATAATATTGGTCATTAGAAGTCAGGGTTTACTCTCTCTAAACAGTCCTGAAGATGTACTGATTTTTAATCTGTTTCCTAGATTCTGTACTTACCTGTCTTTTACGTCTTCCTCACTAATAAATTATGTTAGTTTTATTTTTATTTATTTTTATTTTTTTAAAGATTTTATTTATTTGTCAGAGAGAGAGACACAGAGAGACAGAGAGAGCACAAGCAGAGGGAGCTGCAGGGAGAGGGGGAAGCAGGCTTCCCGCTGAGCAGGGAGCTTGTTGTGGGACTCATCCAGGGACCCTGGGATCATGACCTGAGCTGAAGGCAGACACTTAACTGACTGAGCCACTCAGGCGCCCCAAATTATGTTATTTTTAAAGCTACTTTGATTAGATTTGGTAAACACTCCAGATCAGCACTGAACAATTAAAATATAAGGTGAACCACTAAATCTCACATTATTAAAGTTTCCAATAGCCACATTTAAACAAGAAGAAAAGGTGAGTTTAGTTTCCATAATATATGATTATACATTAGTGTATATTATATCTTATACATGTTAATATTACATATAATACATCCAAAATAGAATCATTTCAACATGTACATATAAAAATATAAAATGATTCATGTGAAATTTTCCATTTTTTTGGAAACGAAAGTCTTACTAAGACTCATACTAAGTTCAAAATCCAATGTTTATCGTTTTGGACCAATCACGTTTTAAATTCTCAATAGTCGATGTGGCTAGTGGGTGGGACAGCTCTAGGCCTGTTGAATCTTTTTCTATCAGCATTGTGTTTGCACATCTTTTTAAAAACTTTATTTATTTGAGAGAGAGAGAGAGCACACGCATGCATGAGAGAGTGTGTGAGTGAGAGAGGGGCAGAGAAAGAATCTTCCAGCCAACTCCTCGGGGACTGCCGAGCATGCTACAGGGATCCCACACCCTTGAGATCAGGACCTGAACCCAAACCAAGAGCCTGACACTCAATCCACTGAGCCACCCCGCCGCCCCCTATTTGCTTATCTTTTTAAGGCGGTGTTTATGCAGATGTCCGAGGTCACCTATTGCGTGATTATTTGAAGTTTCAGCCTCAGAGTGTGATATGCTTTTACATGAGAGCATCAACTTTGTCTGAGTTTACTGTCATTTAAGTAACAAATTCCTGATTGACAAAGTGTGATAGGAGGAAGCCATTACTAAAGTTCCAATCAGGTAATATTTTCCTGATGTTTTCAGGCTTCCTGGAAACATCAATAGATATTTATGAGATGGCCTGCTATGTGCAAGGTACTAAGAGGGAAAATGTGTGTAAGGCTATTTTCAAATTGAGTTATCTTAAATATTGAAAATCTCTAAATGGATTAAAGGGGAAATGCTTCCATTTGTTGGTCTTTTACTATGTACTGACACATGTGATCTTACTCATTTTTTTTAAGATTTTATTTATTTATTTGAGAGAGAGCATGCGTGTGCACAAGTGGAGAGAAGGGCAGAGGGAGAGGGAGAAGCAGACTGCCCCGCTGAGCTGGGAGCCCAACTCAGGGCTCGATCCCAGGACCTTGAGATCATGATCTGAGCCTATTTCAGATGCTTACCCGACCGAGCCACCCAGGCGCCCCTTACTCATCTTTTAAAAATCTTGTGAGCTTTATACAAATGAGAAAACTGAAGCTTAGTGATTTTAGGTAAATTTCCCAAGATCACCTTATTCACAATTGGTGGAGTTTCTCATTCATATTTACTTGACTTTAAAGGATTTACGATATGGTTAAATTTTGTTCCAAGGCGTGCTTTATATTTGAGAAATTTCAACGCAACATGAAGTGTGTGGATTTTGCAGAAACCATTAAATCTAGCATTTGGAGTAGGCTAAGCTCAAGTTCAAGGTTCCAGCTCTTTTACTTCCTAGGTTTTTTGTCTCTGTTTTACCTTATTTAAACTCCACAAGCCTGTTTCCTCATTTAGAAAATGGGCATCATAATAGTCCCTATCTCTTAGGGTTGTTCGAGGACTGAGTGAGCTAATTGAGGGAAAGTACACTGTGTGAGGCATATATTAATGACTCACCAAATATTAGCTGCTTGCTCCTTTTTATCATCAGCAGTGACAGGCCTGGTATATATTAACTCTTTCAATTTACAGGAACTTTCTTGACCACTCAATATAATAGAATACATTTTTTTATACTTTAAATATGATTAAGCCGAGAAGCCCGAAGTACTTTTCTATAATTAACTGCTCAAACTGTGTTAGCTCATAAGAACAGCTTTTGGAAGTAGATCTGACATTCACTAACAGCTAGGGAGAGGACAGCGCTGATGTCTTTTCTACCTATGAACTAACGGTTTTATCCTTGGAGATGGTGACCTTGATTTCTTTCTGAAAGATACCTGAATTCTGGCCAATGTTGCTTTAGGGCTTCATGTGCCACCTGACCCATCTCAAAGGAGATAGAAGAATAAAGTTTTTCAAAGGTCATATCTCGGCCTCGTAAAATGTTTATGTTTTTGTTGTGACTGAAGATTGTATTATGGCAATTACAACCAAAACAACAAAAGTCGAGATGAACCAATGAACACAACAAAAACAGAGAAAGAAAGGAGAAAAAATGAGATTCCGTCTAGGGTTCAAATGCTTCCACTCGTCAGTCTTAACCTTTTTGATAATTATATTATGTGCAGCAGCAAAGAAACAAAAGGGGATAAAGGTCTTAAGAGTTATATTGATAAACTATGTGTGGTGCTCAAAAATGGCATGGAATATCTTGTTTAAGCTGTAAAAATATATTAGCATGTCATGTTATCTTCATAAATTCTTCTCACACGTAGGGTGGGTGGAGTTCCCAAATCCCAAGGCACGTTACCAATTCGGTTGGTCGCTGCAATTCATCAATTGTTTTGTCACATATTTGCAGGCTCACAGTTGGGACTGAGGTATTATGATTCTAGAGGGTTTGATAATAGGTGAATTATTAGCTGTTGGGGACAGATTTGTTTCTGAGACTTTCTGTGGCAGTCTCTTATATAGGAAGGCAATCATTTTCACAGAGTTTGCTCCCTCAGACTTAAAGAGATTTTGAATATAGCTTGTAATTCTTTTCCTAGCAAAATTTCATTAGTGGTTAATTATGATTGGTGGAGCTTACCGGAAGTTCACCAAGTGTGTTGAGAGTTCAAACATGTCCAATTTTAAGCAGTGTCATGATGGGATGGACATATCTTGGTATTCTCTGTCGCCATGTTTATACACATTGTCTATCAATCTTCTGTGTATTATCGCATGTTGAACTTGTGATTTTAACCTTTTTGGAAAACAAAAAGAACTTTTAGAGCTGACTTCTTAGTGTGGGCAACTTTACGTTTTGGTTTTTGAGCATTTGCCTCATACTGTATGATTTGGGGTAAGAAATAATTCGAGGAATGTTTAAACAGCATCTAACTTTGATAAGCTGCAAGAAGTTAAATATTTTTATGTGGATGTTATGTTGCAAATCAGGCCAGATGAACCCAAAGTGTGTTTAAGGCTGGTCAGTCCCATCTACGGTTTCTCAAAGAAGCCAGATCATATATAAGGCAGATTAAGCAGAATTAATTTCTCCTCTGAAAGTGCACATTTGCAAGAAACATGAACATAAAACACAAGGGGAAAGAAAAAACTTCTCCATAAATTTTTCTGAAAGTTCCAAATTTCTATTTTAGAAGGGTATCCTCATACTTAGATAGGTACTTCAGTTCACACATTTGTCATGAACTCCAAAATTAGCTTGACTATTAAAGTTATTAGTTGCTTATACATTTTTTTTCCAGTAAGGGCAAGAGGAAATGTAAATAAAGGAGGACTTCTAAAAAATCAGTACAGAGGCGCCTGCATGGCTAAGTCGGTTCAGGTCATGATCCTAGTGTCTTGGGAATCGAGCCCCACGTCCACATGAGGCTGCCTGCTCAGCGGGGGAGCTTGCTTCTCCCTCTCCCACTCCCCCTGCTTGTGTTCCCTCTCTCACTGTCTCTCTGTCAAATAAACAAATAAAATCTTCAAAAAAAATCAATACAAAACATAGTTTTATTGAAGTAATTAGATAATTAAACACAGGACTTAAATTATGCTGAATCAAAAGTTTTTGCTGGGACTGTAACACTGTCAGAGTTTTGTGCTGTTTTTCCTCTCTGTTTTACTGGAGACTGGGTTTGTCTGAAAACTGCGTCTATAATCTCCTAAGTGGAGAATATAGAAATAGAGATGAAAAAACTTTATTAAAAATGGAAAAATGGTTACCTTGGCAAGTGGCAGCTGTACGTACAGCAAATATTCCAGAACACTGGAATAGATTTAAAATATTGTCAATCTTCTGTTTATGTTCGTGCTGTGCTGGACGAACATTTTTGATGAGGGGTATTTCTGTTTCAGCAAAGAATTATGCGGCTGAATTATCTGGATTGAGATTCAGGGCCTGAAAGATATTCGATTATATGCTATGGAGGAGGGCTCATCACTGAAGTGAGTATGAGAGTTAGACATTATATATCCATTCAGCAGTTATGTAAATTATTTCCAATAAGTTATTTTGAGCCCCTTTTCAGCCTGATACCTCTCATGCTATTTTGGAGAGCCCTTGGCCTAGGGCAGGTTCAGTTCTAGGTTTTATTTAAAAATGCTTTATAGAGGGGCACCTGGGTGGCTCAGTGGTTTAAAGCCTCTGCCTTCGGCTCTGGTCATGATCTCAGGGTCCTGGGATCGAGCCCCACATCAGGCTCTCTGCTCAGCAGGGAGCCTGCTTCTCCCCCTCTCTCTCTGTCTGCCTCTCTGCCTACTTGTGATCTCTCTCTGTGAAATAAATAAATAAAATATTTAAAAAAAATGCTTTATAGGAGATACAAAATAAATCTAAGTCATAGACTCTATATTCTAGAAGCTTCCTAGAATATTTTGGGAAAGCAGCACTCACTCACAGGAGGAAGAAGACCAATGAGGACCTAAGGTGCTATGGGAGGCTTGCACTTTGGCAGGCAATGAACAGGAAGGATAATCTCGACCTGTACTGGGGGTGGGGCAGGCTGAATGGGTGTTGAGGTTGAAATGTGTCTAGCATGAGGAATTACATAGCTCTTCTCCCTCCCACCCATTTTAACTCAGTCACTTTCTCAACACGTGTTTATTGCGCCATCTCCCATGGTTCAGGTACCTTGGTATGGAACATAGACAATGAACATAGTTGCTGCCTTCATGACTTTTAAGATCTGGTGGGCAGTAGGCATGAAACATGAAACATGAAACATAGGCAACAAAAAAACAGTGCTAGGCAATAGTAAAGGAAAACGTGATGCTGTGAAAGAGATTGTGGACTGGGGAATGCAGGTCTGAAGAAGAGATATTTCAGCTGAGATTCGAAGGATATACCTATTAAAATATAAAGACACGCTTCTAACATAGGATATGCTAAAATCAGAATTTCCTTTTTTTGAAGATTTATTTATTTATTTGAAAGTGAGAGAGCATGAGCAGAGGGGAGGGGAGAAGCAGACTCCCCTGCTGAGAAGGAAGTCCGACGAGAGGTTCAATCCCACGACCCTGGGATCACGACCCGAACCAAAAGCAGTCTCCTAACTGAGCCACTCAGGAGTCCTAAAATTAGAATTTCTATTGAGTTGCTTTTTTATAGTCATGTGCCTGACAAATGAGGTAAAGAAACATTTAGGACATGCTCATTAAATTCACAAGTGTATCAGTAAGAGGCTCACCAAGAAACTGATGCCACCTGCAAATGGAGAACTTGAGGAGGGTTGAATAAATTTTACAAAGGTGTAGGGAAGTGACAAGGGATAGAGCAGTATTTTCAGGGCCATTAATAGCAGAGCTGTCACATTCCCTAGACCCAAAGGGACAGGATGGGGAGCATGGAGACCTGAGTACTAGGAAGATGTAATACCTTGAGATGAATAGTGGCCTTGGTTGAGGGACACAGCAGCTGAGTGTCCCCTGTGTAAGAATATAGGGTGTGTGCGGGGTGTGGGGGTGGATACAACCTGAGATCTCACTCTCCTTTTCCTTGTGCTCTCCTGGTAATGACCCCCTTTGGCTGGACCCAGCTAGAAGTCATAGGATGATGACATTCACACGGGTTGGCCTCCCAGTTAGAGATCATGGTCCAGAAGGTAGAACATTGACTTTGGAGAGAAACAGAGGGTACCCCACACAGCAAGTCTACACTAAGCTCCCACCGTAGACAAAGCTCAGAGGTGGGGGGTGCAAAAGAACAATGAGCCTTGTGAAAAGATTTATGAAGAGTCCCTCTGTTTTGAATTCATTTGTGGAGGGCGTGGTGCTGTCTGTCAGAATAAAAAATATGGCTTCTTGAGACTATTATAATAGCGCTTTCTTCTAAGAATTTCTCCTACTGGCTATTCAGACTTCTCTTCCAGGGGCTGTGTTTTCTTTGTAATGTCTGTCATAATACCTGAGTCACGCCGGGAAGCAGAACGCCCGTGACGGTGGTGCCACAGGAAGTGTGACGGGCCAGGAAGAGCTCACTGCTGAGCACTGAGCTCCTAGAGTTACTTACCCAGGTGCCTCCGTTCAGAACATTCCTGCACATTCCTACCATGCCACTTCTCTGTGGGACCATTGCTCGGCTCTTTCTTAGGGTTTTGTCTTTTTTTTTTTTTTTTTTCTTTTTCTTTTTCCCTCAGCAGAGCTGGGGATGTGGAAATGAAGAAAGGCAGAAGTTGAAATGTGCTGTAACACTAGCTGACATGTGAACGCTGGGATTCGTGTGTAAGAGGAAGGCATGGCTGTATTTACCGACCAGCGCGAGTCCCCCTTTCCACCTTAGTTTCGAATTCTGCAGGAAAGAGACAGCTCTGAAAATTTACGAGCCATAACTTGCTCTTCATTACTTGGTCCCAGGGTAAGCAACGAGCACCCAAGCCCAAGGGTCACCTGCAGGTCTGGAAGTCTTTGTAATTTTATAGGGAAGTTCACTGGCTGCGGGAGGAGTGATGAAGTGCTGAGAAGCCCCTCGTGCACCAGGGAACCTCTAAGTAGTTTTGTTATAAATAAGGATATACATATGCACAGAGCTCTTCCCTTAGAGCATTTTCCCCAAATGTGAGAATCTCAGTTAATTGTTGCCGTGGCAGGCCTCGCAAACTTCCCTTTTGGATGAGACCTTGGGCCTCAGAGCGACCTGCCAGGGTCCTGTGGCTGGGAAATGGCAGAGGTGCTGGAAACGAGTTCCAAAAAAAAAAAAAAAAAAAAAATCACAACAGTTTCCAATGGAAGATTCTAGGCCTTTTACTGTTCTCAGAAAATTCGAGAGTGTTGTGAGAATCAGGAACTTTTACTGAGTTTGTTTATAAATTTGTCCAATGAAAAGGGAACTGTGGTTGGAGGTAAAATTATATTCTGTCGGAACTGCTGTTCAAATACCTCTTTCCTCGTTTTTTTTTGTTTTTTTTTTTTTTCTTTTTCCTCGTCAGTATACTAGGGGCAGAATACTAGTAGCAGGATGGGAAGCCTGGTTCTCTCTTCGTTGTCAGAAGCGCTTACTCTTAGTAAACGAGGACTCCTTGCAGCTCTGTGAAGAGTGGAGTTAGACACCTGGACTGACTTTTCCGGTTTTACAAAGGGTCCTCTGGCCACTGTGTTGAGAGCAGACCGGGGGTAAAGGGGGAAGCAGGAGGGTCCAACCAAAAGGCCGTAGCCGTCTGGTATGCGAGAGGTGATGACGGGGTTTTGGACAAAAGTAGCAGAAGAGGTGGTAACAAGTACGTGACCTGGATATATTTTGAAAGCAGGGCCAGCAGGACTTCCTGACAATTCAGATGTGGTTTGCGAAAGGAAGAGAGGAGTCGAGGATTAATACGAGTGTGTGGCCTGGGCGACAGAGAGGAAGGAGGTATGGTCAATGAAGCTGGGGAAGAATGAGGTGAAGCCAATTTGGAGAAGGATCAAGAGGTCAGTTTTGGAAATGTTGAGCTTGGAGCGTTTGTTACACATTTGTATTTCCTTCCTTCCTTTTCTCCTTCCTTTCTTTCTGTCTCACTCTCTCTTTCTCTCTTTATTCCGTCCTGCCCTTTTCCTGCATAAAAAATTACCAGAAGTGGAGTGGATTCAAATCACACGCGCACTTACAGTTTTGTAAGGCAGAAGTCAGGCAGTGCATGGCCGGATTCCCTGTTGAGGGTTTCACAGGGCTGCCGTCGAGGGGTCGGTAAGGCTGAGTTCTTGTCTGAAAGCCTTGGCGAGCAATCCACTTCCAGGTTCATTTAAGTTGTTGGTGGAATTCAGTTTCTTCAGGGGGGGCAGGACTGAGATCCTCATTCCCTCGCTTGCTGTTTGGTGGGAGCCACTTTCGGCAACTAGAAGCCACTCTGAAGTCTTTGCTCCACAGCCTTCTCATCCTTCAGCAATGGAAAATTTCCCTTGTGTTGAATTCCTCTCATGCTTCAACTTTCTGCCTTCTTTTTCTGAGACCAGCTGGAGAAAGCTCTCTGCTTTTAAAAGGCTCATGTCATTAGATCCAGGCACACCTGGATATCTCACAACCCCTCATCTTTAAAAAAAAAATTATTCACAACTTGCCTGAATTTTATTTTAAGTATCAAGAAACCTGTAAAGGAGCTACATATAACAAATTATTACTAGAAAACATAAGTAACTGTTCAAAAGAACAGACAATTCGATTAAAGTACAGGTAAGTATGCTAAGTACTGGCATATAAGGATTTGCTATTTATTAATTCAACACATTTTTGAGTGTCTAACATCTGCTGGGGTCTTGAGATACAGGTAGAAAGTAAATTAAATTTCTAATTTTGTGTACCCTCCATCTCAGTAGGGGGGAAAAATAAAGAAATAAATATCCTATATGAATTATCAAGCAGTGATAAGGGCAATGAAGAAAGTGAAACAAGGTAAAGTGATAAGGAGTGATAGAGTGTGAGTGTGGGGATACTTAAGCGAAGATGGTGAAGAAGATTCTCTCTGAGAGATGGCATTGGAGCAGGGACCTGAATGAAGTGAGCGGGTGAGCTAAGCAAATATCTGATGAGACAGTTCTTGGCCAAGAGAAGAGCAAGTTCAAGTGCCCGGGATGGAAGTGCTCTTGGCATGTCCCAGGGCAGCGAGAAGGTAAACTGGTTGGAAGGCTCTAAGTGAAAGGGAGAGCTCCCTGGAGGTGCAGTCAGAGAGGAGGCAGGGCCAGTTCAGAATGAACTCAAAAGGATTTGATTCTATATGTGGTGGAAGATGTTGGAGGTTTTAGGTAGGGCACTGATATGGTCTGATTTACGACGAATAAGACAAATGGAAAGATCTTGGAACTGCTCTAAAGAAACTAAAAATCTATTATTCAAAATTCTACTATACAAACATTCAGAGGCATTCTTATTAAACTATGGAATTAAAAAAATAAATTTACTAAAAATTAAAATATTCCTGCTATGTGTATGGCTTATGTAGAGAGTGTGTGTGTGTAAATATATACATACACACACACACACATATATATATATATGTATATATATATGGGTAATTGTGGGAAGAGGCAAATAGCAAATTTAAGTGGAAAATTATAGCCTCAAAAGTTCTAAAGATACGGAATGCAGCATTTATAAACTGAAAACTCAGATCCAAGAAATGTAGTTTTTTCATTTGAGAAACAAAAGCGGTGGCTGTTTTTTTTTTAATTTCCATATTTTTGTATCTCAAAATGCCAAGGTATAACTTAGCATTTTATGCAAGAGTATAAATTACTATTATTTGTTAATTTTTTTTGCTTTTACTTATTTATTTGAGAGAGAGTGAGCAAGAGGGAGAGAGCTTGAGGGGGGAGGGGAAGGAGGGGGAGAAGCAGAGGGAGAAGCAGACTCCCCGCTGAGCAGGGAGCTAGATCCAGGGACTCTAGAATCATGACTCCAGCTGAAGGTAGAGACGCTTAATTGACTGAGCCAGTAATTTAGGCGCCCCTAAATTACTGTTACTTGAATTGTAGATCCCAAAGAGTATTTGACAAATATTCACAGCCCATGTTTGCTACAAATAAGGACATAGTGATAAAGTAGAGCTGAAGAACTGCAAAATAGAAACACAATTACATGATCTTAAGGTATTAAATAATCAAAGATCCTTTTATGCTTCTGTCCATGGATGAGATTTGAACACTGTAACTAGGGATTGGTTTTGTCATATTCATTTTGATGCTTATGTGATAGGTGACTTTGAGCAAAAGTCACCTTCTGCTAAAGCTAATTCAGGGCTCCATCTGGATCTGGATCATGCCCTCTGTGAACCATTCCCTTCATGCTGGTGTTTTCTTGCCAGAGTTGGGAACCAAATGAGAGATACAACAAAACTGGGCAGATGGAGAACCAAGTATCAACTGTATGACTAATGAAGCTGTTACCAGACATGGTGGCAACAACAGGTTTCCAAATACTGAACCCTGGCATAAGCTAGATTTCTGTGTGCAGCCTTGGGCCATGCTGGTGGACTGTGACTTTCCACTGAAGGACATCCTGAGATGTATAGAACAGAGCCAAAATTGAGTCTTCTGTGGGTATTCAACCCTAAGATAAAGGAGAACAAGGATCTGGGCTACACCACTCTACCCCTTTTTCCAAAGCAACAGTTGGGTGTATTTAAGGAAATTCCCTCCTCATTGAAGTTATGCGAATAGAGAAGAACTTTTTCCCTGGTAATGAATCTCATTTAATTCTCACAGAAATCCCATAGAATACGTATTATTATCACAGAAACAAAGGTGCAGAGAAGTGAAGTAAAGCTTGTTGGCGACGTCCCACCGTGAGGCCATGGTGGAGACATCCTCGAACCCAGGCGGTCTGGCCTCAGACTTCAGTCTCACCCGCATGCCCTCCTGCTTCTCTAATCTTTTTTGAGCTGAACTTTCTTATCTGAAAAATGACGGGGTCAGGTTAGAAAAATCTCTAAAAATTCCTTTCGACTTTAAAATGCTTTAATATGTCTTTTGGTTTATTGTAGAAATAGCAGGGTGTGTGAAATATTTGAAACTCCTCAGGCAAGGGGTAATATGGAACAATATTACATACAACTTAAAACGTTATTTTGATGAAAAGCCACAGTAGGTAATTGTAACCCAATTCTCTTTTCAATGTGGAAAACTTAACAGTTTAAAAAGGAACAGACAGATGGAATTTTGCTACCACGTCCAAGAAGGAAATATGATTTCACATGCATATTATATGCAAGTTTATGAATGCAGTCATAGTGTCTGGAATCTAGGTAGGAAACTATGATGAAAATCAGTGAAGTAAAATATCAAAATAAAACATTGCATGACAATTCCTAATGGGTAGCGACGCTGGCGCCTTTAATAAAACCACTTGGGAGTATTAACGTGAGACATAAGTGGCTGAAGGGTTCTGAATTTCCCTGATGATAGTCATATATCAAAATGAGTGTTAGCTGGCAATAATTCAAGCAGCGACATGCTTAGCATGCCATACTGTTGAGATGCCCATGTCATGATCATGGACGGTAAACGGTGACATTTTACTCCGTGCCAAAATTAAGTAGACAACTTTGTTCGTAATTTCCTAAGAACTTGCTTGGAGCAAAGATTTCGGATTATAATCTCAATTAAGGATGGAAGGCGTCATTTAGGTAACGAGAGCACCTTTGTGTATTTGAAAGGATAGAGGTATTATCAGTCTGTTTCCAGGGAAACTGCTTTCAGTGTCTTCTGGGCAGCCGAGAATTTACTCCACGTTTGAATACATACACTCAGGACATTTCGGAATAATATTTTTAATTGAAGAGTTTTAAACCACTTTAAAATAGTATGCTTTCAAAAATGGCTTCAAACCAATGTAAGTTCTTTTTTTAAATAAAGATTTTATTTATTTATTTAGAAAGAGAGAGCGCAAGCATGAGGAGGGGGAGTGGTGGGGTGGAGGGAGGGAATCTCAAGCAGACTCTGCTCTGAGCGGGGACCCTGCCGCTGGCTTGATCCCAGGTCCCCGAGACCATGACCTGAGCCTAAATCAATGATCAGACGCTTAACCTACTGAGCCACCCAGGCGCCCCAAATCAATATAAGTTCTAATCATATAATTAACGTTCAAATAACTTCAGTTTTTCTGTCAAATTAATTTAGAAGTTGGCAAGTGTCGACTTGATGATTCTAGCTGATGAGCTTTCTTCTACTCTTCCACCAGAAACAAAAATTTTTAAAAACGGCATTGCCTTTCCTAACTAAATAATATTATCTTTGATAAGCATGATTTCTAAAAAAAGGCCATTTTCTTTTTTCAGGAGTTGCCTGGGTATCATGTATAACTACAGTTCTAGATACATACAAGCTCCACTTGTACCTATCATTTGTTTTAGTAGCATTGTTTTCCAGACTGTATCTCAGGGGTTCCTTCTGGAGAATTTTTTTCTGTTTGGTTAAAAAGAGATTTTCTTTGCCTGTTGGAACTTCATGTACATTTACTATTTCCAGAGTGTGTGTGTGTTTTCAAATTATTTCCTTAAAGATTATGACACAAGGGATGCCTGGGTGGCTCAGTCGGTTAAGCGTCTGCCTTTGGCTCAGGTCATGATCTCAGGTTTCTGGGATTGAGTCCCTGAGCAGGGAGCCTGCTTCTCCTTCTTTCTCCTGCTCCCCCTGCTTGTGCTCTCTTGTTCTCTGAAAAATAAATAAATAAAATCTTAAAAAAAAAAGATTATGACACGAATGGGATGTTATGATTCCTGATTTTCAAAAAGAGTCTAAGCAAAAGAATGATTTCTAATGACACAATTTGTGTATATTATAAATTGCTTCCAATTATATGTATATTTTACTGACTAATAATAACTCAGGATGGAGGACATGAATTATAAGGAGCAGAGCTGGATCGTTCAAAAAGTAAATGACAGATGTCAAGTACTCTGGAGCAGGGTGGTTTAATGAAATAAAGAGTACTAGCCCCAGGACTTTTTTCTTTATTGCAATATTATAAAGTATAATAAAGTTTCTAAACATGTAACATAAACCAAAACTATATTATTTGACTTCTAACAAATTATGATGATGACTTGTTACAAACAAATGAATAATAAGTAGTAAAAATAAATGTGTAAGTAAGTTGACTTTATTTTAAAACCTCTAATAATATCCAGGGTGTAATGATTATGGAGATTCCAGGAAAGGGGATGTCTGTCTGCATAGTGAGATTTCATTTGCTGCTTATTTTGAGAACAGTCACTTGGACCTCTTGTGAAATAGTCTCTTGTGATTTCTCCACCTATTAATAGCTTGCTTTGGGCCTGATGGCTCCTAATCAGTGACTAATGATTACTGACCGGGCCACGGTTATCAACAGCAACAACAGTAGCATTTATGGGCTTTTAGTCCTCATAACAACCCAGTGAAGTAAGGCTTATAATTACCTTCATTTTTACCCAGATGCAAACCAACACTCGGAGAACAGAGGTCATTGCCAGAGACCATCAAACAATGCAAGTATAATGGATATGTACTGTGTTCCTGCTCCGTTCTAGGCGCTGTGCTAGTCTCAGCAGAATGGAAGATAGCCTGTGTTCTCAATATCTGTTTGGGGGAAACAGATGATCTTCCAGGCAACTACCATTTAACAGCTAAGACCTAGTATAAGAAATGCGGCAGTGGAGTGCTAGGAAACCTAGAACTCATGCACTGGGTGTGAGGGAAGACTTCTGCAGGCAGAAAGTAGCGGAGCTGGGTAAAAGCTTTCTCTTTCTTGTGTGTGCCTTGCTAGCGAACATAGATTGTGTTCATCCTTACTCTTTAGCCCTACAAAGCTTTAGTTCTCTGCAAGCATATCATAGTTCACCCCAATACCACATGGGAAACGACTCCTCTTTTGCATATGTAATACCAGAATAGACCTTGCATTTATTTTCAGGGCTGCGTTTAGGAGACTACTTAGCGAATTTGCCAAAAAAAACACATACTTGAGAAAAACACCAAAGAATTCTCGGGACACATGGGATCCACGGCCAATTGTTTCTAAGATCTGGTTACTATTTATAAACTCTCCATTTTAATAGAAGATGTTTAAGCTGCTGAAGAGTATTTTTCTTTCCATTTTAGACATTCAGCTTTGCATGTACTTTCCACGTGGAATGATTTGTATGAATTTACAGCATCGGAGAGCCATCTGTAGATCCGACTAGGTTTGAGAATGTACGAGACATACTTGGTTAGTCGTGGAAGCTTTGAGCAGCGGGAGTAGAGTGCCAGGAAATTATCTGCCAAGCATGTCTTTTTTAGGAACTGCCCCTCCCCTCTAAATTCACATGTTGCTTTAGATGTCACCAGGTTGATAAATGTCACCTTGATTAGTTCAGTGTGGGAAGAAGCTCCAAGCTGGGTTTAGCATATTATCCCACTATTTTGACCTCATTAATTAGGCTTCGCTGGTCAGAGTCCATTGTTTCCATCCCAAATGGGTTGACCACCACTCAATTCTGACTCTACCTACCGGAATTAGCACCAGACTCCACAGGTTAAGAGCTCAGGCCTCCACAAAACTGCCCTGAGCTTCGAAACCAGATGCAAGTGGGGTCCAGGTCAGCCTCACTTCTGACTGACTTGCTTCAAATATGGGGGCTTCTATGGGTCCTTCAGTTTCCACAATTTAGTAGAACTCTCGCAGAACTCAGGGACATGTTATATTCGTGATTACAATTTTCTTATAGAGGACACGACCCAGAAGCAGCCAAATGAGAAAGCTGCACAAGGCAAGGTCTGGGAGTGTCTCAGACACAGACATGCTTTCCCCGTAGAGTCAGGGCCCCCCTCTCTCCTGGCGCGTCTCTGTGCCAACCAGAGGGCCTTGCTGTTGAGTTTTTATTGGGGTTTCACTGAGAAGTATGATTGATGAAATCTTTGGCTGTGTGACTGACTCAGTTTCCAGCACCCATCCCTCTCCCTGGAAGTTCACTGTCTAGTCACATGCCAGGTCTTTCTGGTGACCAGCCTTCATTGTCCTGAAGCTAACTTCAGCACCCACCAGGGATCGCTTCATTAACATAACAAAGACACTTATTTATCATTCAGGAAATTCCAATGGTTTTTAAAGCTCTGTGCGGGGAACCAGGGACAAAGCCCAGATAATACTCTTTATTATACCACAGAGTTCACGCTTGGAAGTTCTGTTATTGGAACTAAGTAAGAAAGTCCAATCTCTTCAGATTCCTGTGCTATGTTATATAATCCTTAGGGCTATTGGCTGCCATGTTTCCCTCCAGGAAAACAGAGGCCAAGGTGTAGAAAGAAAAATAAATGAAGCAGATGCACACAGAGAAGAGAGGAATGGGGGACGGAGTGAGCCCACAGAGATTTGAGTCTCTTTTCCACCATTTTCCTGTCCTTGGTTTCTGTGAGGATTCACATCACATTTACCAAATATCCTTTTCCTCTTCTGACTTCATCCAACTCTGGCTGAGTTTCTCAAACTCCTAACTGAGCTCTACTGGTAGAATGAGCCAGTGGGCATGTGTATGGAAACGGAAGTGCGCGGACTTCAATCACGTGAAGCTATGGGCAGGGTTGGTATCTACTTAATCTACATGGCACGTCTTGTGCTGCCTTGTGCAAGTGCTGATCTTGTTACTCTGCAGCATGAGTCGACGTGAGTATGTGGGGGATGTTGACCACCCACTGTCAGGTGTTTCCTTCCACACACAGGTTTCTGGCAGCAGGACCTCTCTGTCTTTATAAGATGCTACTGTAGCAGCTGCAACAGAATTGGAGCGAGTGGCTCAGCTCCAGGGTTTGCAGGGGCCAACCCGGAATCCGCTGTTGGGTGTCATAACTAACGCACTGTTAGTTATCATGGTGGCAGCGGCTCTACTCGCCCCTGTTGGCCTACTTTGGTGGCCTGGGATTTTTTACGAGTTCCTTGTGAGGCCCCACAGTTGGGGATTTTAAGTGTGGACAAATGATAAAGTTCTGAGGAATACTAGATAACATATAATTTCTTTCAGGGCTTTGCACCTTCTCCTGAGTGGTCCGTGAGCGTTATTACTATGTGTAGAACATTCTTGCCTTACCTCAGGGCTTTTGCAGGTGCTAGTCTCTCTGCCTGGAGGTCCTGTCTCCAAGGTCTC
>CM053604.1:128619657-128696045 GCA_028646535.1 Procyon lotor | reverse complement strand
ACAAAAATTTTTAAGGTATATTCTACTTGAGAGTCTTTACCTTTAAATTTTGGAGGTTCTATAGTTAAATCAATAGAGAAATCTCTCCTCAAATAAATTTATATTTTACTTAGATTAAAAAAAAGAAATGAGGCATTCATCAGGAATTTAGGACAATTTCATGATTGATAAATTGCTTTCTTTTTAAAAAAATCTTTTATATTTGAGTATAGTTGACACACAACATTGTATTAGTTTCAGGTGTACAACATAGTTATTCAACTTTTTTATGTTATGCTAGACTTAGCACAATTGTAGCCACCATCTATTACAATACAGTGTTTTTACAATATCATTGACTATATTCCCTATACTGTGCCTTTTATTACCATGTCTTATTCCATAACTGAAAACCTGTACCTCCCACTCCCCTTCACCCCTTTTACTCAACTCCCACCACCCTTCCCTTCTGACAACCATCAATTTGTTCTCTGTATGTATAGGTTTATTCTGCTTTCTGTTTGTTTATTCATTTGGTTTTTCTAGAGTCTACTGAAATCATTTGGTATTTGCCTTTCTCAATCTGACTTATTTCACTTAGCATAAAACCTTCTATGTCTATCCATGTTGTTGCAAATGGCACAATCTCATCCTTTTTCTAAGGCTGCATAATATTTCATTGTATGCACATACACATCTTCCTTATCCAGTTGTCTGTCAATGGTCACTTAGATTGTTTCCATATCTTGGCTTTTATAAATAATGTTGCAATAAATATAAGGGTTCATATATCTTTTTGAATTAATGTTTTCATTTTCTTTGTGTAAATACCCAGTAGTAGAATTATTAGATCATATGGAATGTCTATATTTGATATTTTGAGAACCCCATACTGCTTTTCACAGTTGCTGTACCAATTTACATTCCCCATCATGAACTTTCTTGATGTTAGTGATAGGAGAATCATATAATTGAAAAAGGAGGCCCAGTACATGGCCTCCAAAAGTGTTTCTGGTGCTCACAGTTCAAGATACCTTCTCTGGCACCATCACTGTCCACACCTGGAGGCTGCCACCATTGGGCACTAGGGCAGTGGAAGGCATAGCATATGTAGATCCTCAATGACCAAAGCTATGCTGTGTCCACAACTCTTCAAGTCTATCCAGAATTCTCTCTCTTGTCGGAAGGCCAGATTTTTTTTTTTTAATTAGAAATGATAGGGAATAATTGACAGGAGGAAGTCTTTCCCAGGAGGATTTTTCAATCCCTCATGTTAAGAGACTGATCTTTCATAAGAATCATAAGATTCATAAGATTCATAATTTTGACATCTAAGACAAAATAACCAAGGACCATTATATTAAAATAGTAGTTATGTGATATTTGTATTTAATCAATAACTATAAAGTCCTACTCTGGGCCAGAATTGACCTTTCTGGTCTTAGTTTATTCAGCTTTTATAAAATGGTTGCTACTCTACAGTGTTTTCATATTTATAAGTTTTAAGGCTATACAAGCATTCATTCACCCATTTTTTTCAACAATACAATTCAAACCTCAATCCTTGACCAACGTATATAATATTGATCTATATAAAGAATTGGTACCCTGCCATGAGTGATAAATGCAGTTTTAAAAATGTGACCTAGCCCTAGTCTTGATTCAGACAGTTTTCAAGGTTAAACAAGTAGCCAATTTCTTCCATTCATCCATGCAATGCTTGTAGAGATGATTGCCTTAGACAAGGCCAGTGAGGGAACTGACCCGAGCCACCCTTTAGAGGGTCCTGTGTATCATAAATACCATTCAATTCTCTACTTTTTCTTGCCCTTTACCCATGAAGCAAATGCTCCAGTGTCCTAATTCTATGAAGACTTGGGGATTGTGTCACTAACAATGTCAGAGCCAGACTTACTCTGAAATGTGGGATAAAAATATTTAGGTAGAGCAAAAATAAATTAATTTGCCAAATGCTTTCTATCAAATAACAATAACATAATATTTTCTTGAGCAGTAAAGTAGTGCTGAGTGTCTATATTCCTGCTTTTCCTTATTGCCAAAGACCGAATTGTTTCTCTAAATTCATATGTTAAAGCCTTAACCCTCAGTGTGACAGTATTTAGGGATAAGCCCTTTAAGGGGTCATATGGATGGGCCCCTAATCAAATAGGATTAGTGTTCTTTTAAGATGAGATACCAGATCTACCTCCCTCTCTTTCTCTTTTTCCCCTCTGCATGGGCTCAGAGGAAAAGCCGGAGGATTGCAGCAAGAAAACATCTTGTCCGCAAGCCAGGAAGAGAGTCCTCACCAGAAACCAAACCTTGCTGGATTCCCGAAAAGGGAGCAATGCATTTCTATTGCTTAAGCTACCTAGCCTATGTTTCTTGTTATGGCAACCCAAGCAGACTGATACGATTGTGTTCTAATTCCTGGAACTGGAGGTAGGCATAAGTGAGGTATGCACAACAATTGT
This sequence comes from Procyon lotor, assembly GCA_028646535.1. Lineage (NCBI taxonomy): Eukaryota > Metazoa > Chordata > Mammalia > Carnivora > Procyonidae > Procyon > Procyon lotor. The sequence goes on along the minus strand of CM053604.1, from coordinate 128,693,592 downwards.
ACACAGTGTCTGAATAGTCTTTTACAATGTTAAATAATTCATAGTTCTTAAAATAAAAGTCTAGCTGAAACTTGTGAAACATGACAATGATTTTTTTTGTCATTTTTATTGCGGTGTGACTGAGACATAAAATTGTGTGTATTTAAAGTGTACAGTGTGATGATTTGATATATGTATGCATTATGAAATGATTATCACAACCAAGTTAACTGACACATCCATCAGCTCACATAGTATTCTTACCTGTTTGCTTACTTGTTGAGGAGGCTTAAGATGTACTGTCTTAGCAAATTTCAAGTATATAACACAGTATTATTAACTGCAATCCCTCCATGTTATATACTAGATCCTCAGAACATAGTCATCTTCTAATTGAGGGTTTGAACCTTTCAACCAGTGTCTGCTCATTTTCCCTACATCCCAGCCCCTGGCAACCACCATACTACTCTCTGTTTCTATGAATTCAACTTTTTGTCTTTTAATTCCACATCTAAGTGATACCATGTAATATTTGTCTTTCTCATGACATCGATTTGTTACATTGGCTGCCAGATAGACATTGAACAATCAGTTATAAATGGTTTTCTTTTTATAAAAATATTTAATAAGATGTAATTACATTTTTGAAAACTAAACTAAAATTTCAGTTTGTATTTATATCTTCTGGTTTAAATTTTTTCACTGAGTATAAGTTTTATTTCACCTTTTAATTTTAATATACCATTTTGATTATTTTAGGAAAAAATAAGAAACACAATAAATTGTTTTACCTTATTTACCTTTCACATTTTTTATACTTTGAAAACAATATATATATATATATATATATTTAAAGATTTTATTTATTTGACAGAGAGAAACACAGCCAGAGAGGGAACACAAGCAGAGGGAATGGTAGCGCGAGAAACAGGCTTCCCGCCGAGCAGGGAGCCTGATGCGGGGCTCGATCCCAGGACGGTGGGATCATGACCTGAGCTGAAGGCAGATGCTTAACGGCTGAGCCACCCAGGCACCCCAGAAAACAATATTTTATTTTTTAAGTCTTTAGATTGGGGTCAGCAATCTAAGATCTGGGGGTCAAATCTGGTCTGCCATTTGTTTTTATATAAAGTTTAATTAAGATACATCCATGCCCATATTTTTATGTATTGTCTGTGGTTGTTTTCATGGCACAGCATCAGACTTGAGTAATTGCTACAGATACTGTATGACCTGAAAAGCCAAAAATGATTACTATCTGGCCCTTTACAGATAAAGTTTGCTAACACTTGCTTTAGATCACTGAGATTGTGTACAATCTGAATCATGATAAAAGTAGAAATTAAAATAAGATAAAAACTAAAAAGCAATAAGAGAAACTTTTCAAATTAATGCTCAAAATTTAAATAACTGAAAGCTAGGAAAATGAGTGGACTTCTGCACAGCACTGCTTACATAAAATTTGTAAGCAAGATGTTATAAATTTTTCAAAGAAGACTGGATGAAAATGAGCAAGGGATATTATTCACATGAAATCCACACTGAAACTGGTCAGATAAAGCTTCTATAATGACAGAGTCTCATTAACAGAAGCCATAGTCACTGATCAAAACAGTGGAAATGAAAGACAAAAATTACTCATATCAAATTCATAATTCAGAGACAGCAAATATAATTCTGGCATTCTTATTAGAAGTTGAAGAAAAATACATTCATAAAATCTGCAAATTGGATAAAAAAGTTGAAAACTCTGGAACTTAACTCTCTTTATTGGATAGTGATTCCGGAAAATGGCTGTCATAGCCTGACAGAAATGAGAATGCTTCTGGCAAAGCACAATCTGATTCAAATCAATGATTACATTTTTCCATTGGATAAATGTGAAATTTATATTTCATTTTTTCATAGACTTTATTTTTTAGAGCAGCTGCAGGTTCACAGCAAAATTGGACGAAAGTGCAGAGATTTCCCTTGTCCCTCCTGTCCCCACACACTCAATCCTCCACATCCTCCACCACAGTGCCACCATTTGTTACAACTGATGAACCTCCATGGACATCTCATTGTCATTCAGAGTCCACAGTTCACATCTGGGCTCACTGTTAGTGTTGTACCTTCTACAGGTTTGGACAAGGATATAATGATATGTATCCATCATTATTATTTCATACAGTGTAGTTTCATTGACCTAAAATTCCTCTGTGCTTCATATATTTCATTTTCAACCCCAAATCTTTCCAACTGGGAAAGAAGCTGTTATATTCTAAGTTCAAAGACAAAATATCTGGTTATTACCCTTATATATTTCTCAACAAAGGTTCATAAATAGTTTTGGGCAATAAAGATATTTGTGGTTAGAAACATTCTTGATTAAAAGAAAATGAAATGATAAAGTGGCAAAAAAATAAAATATAACCAGGATGAATGCCAACGAAATGGAAAATGGTTAAACAAATTATGCATGGAATGTTATGCAATATGAGCAACTATTATTGAAGAATAACTAAACTAAAAAAACATGAAATGCCACATAAAATCAGCAGATACTAAAAAAATGAGCGAAAGGACTAAATAAGTGACAATTGATATTTTCAACAAAGACGTAACTATAGAACAGAATGCACAACATTGTTATAATGTTCTTAAAAGAATATTAAAAATGATATCACGTGCCCAATTTTTTAGCAAAGCACAATGATGCTTGTTGCAGCAATGTTTTTGTTCAGCTTTATTGAGGTAAAATTGATAAAATTGTAAGATATTTAAAGGGTCCATTGTGATTTGATAAATGTCTACATTGCTAAGGAATTCCTCCCAACTAGTTAATTAACACATCCATCAACTCACATATTTACATATACATGTTATCCATAGATATATATTTTTTGGTGAGAAAAAATAAGTTATTTCTTGGCAAATTCCAATGACATAACACAATGTTATCAATTATAGTCACCATGTTATATATCAGATCCTCAGTCCTTATTCATCTTATAACTAGAAGTTTCATCAACCTCTGCCTAATTTTTATATAAACATGAAAAATTGCGGGGTTTGGTGGAAATGATCTTCAAGTTTGTTAGAATGGCTAAAGATGTATAAAATATGAATAAAAATAATGAAAAGAATAAAAAATGAGACTCCCCTTTTGAATGGAGAATCTTAATTAGGTTGTTCATTTATTGGATAAGGAAGTGGGAGAAGGGGGTGCCTGCGTGGCTCAGTCGTTAAGCATCTACCTTCAGCTCAGGTCGTGATCCTGGGGTCCTGGGATGGAGCCCTGCATTGGACTCCCTGCTCAGCAGGAAGCCTGCTTTTCCCTCCCCCACTCCCCCTGCTTATGTTCCCTCTCTCACTGTGTCTCTCTCTCTGTCAAATAAATAAAATCTTAAAAAAAAAAAAGTGGGAAAAGAAAATGCATAAAAAAGTAACTATTACTCAGCTTAACTGAATTTCAAAGGTTGAGAAGCTCCTCAAAAAAAGATCAAATTGTGATTTTTTTTGTAGAAAATGAATTTAATTTCAAGTGTCCGTGTTGCTTGCTATTAAAAATGTTGGGAAAAGATAATGGCCACCAACAACACAAAAAGGATGTGCTTGGATATTTCAATTTTAAAAGACTTGAAAACTTAAAAAAAGCCCCAAACTCTGGAGAAAACTTTGGAGAAATTGCAAGAAGCTACATGTTAAATATGCAACAAATGTAACATTTCATTAAAATGGAAAGAAATTGTAACTAGAAATAAATATATTTCATGCCTATGCAGAAAGAGATTCATGTACAAATATTTCCAGAACTGATTTCTATAAAGAATATTTTCTAGTCATTAAAAAGCAAGTTATGGTTTCAATTGAAGAGAGATTAGAATAAATTGAACAACCTGCTGCTCTTTTTAGATCTTTTTATAATATTCCAGCACTGACAAAAATGTTGTATGGCTCTGGAACTGCTTTAAAATACTTTGAAAATCTGATAAAAGCAATAGAAATTTATATCTTGGAATTAAATTATTTTGTAATGCTTTTGTGTTAATAGTTTATCTTCAGTGTTCCTACTATAACGTTCAAATATGATTTGTTAATTTCATATTCCATTTTTGAATCTCAAGATTGCTTTACATTTTTCTTAGTTCCAGTTGTCAGTGCCTCAGCAAAACAAAGTTTCTCCATATTAAAGTGAATAAGGAAGTATCTAAGAACCACCAGGACTCAAGAAAGGTTATCCCTTTTGGCTGCTGACAGAAACAGAGTGTGGGGAAACTCGGATCACACCAAATAATTAGCGAATTTGCAGGAATTTTATGAGATAAATATAGAATTTTAAGGTGAATTATGTCATTTTGGTGTTTTATTATCCACTCAAACATTGTTGGCCCATTGACAGAGCACCTAGATGGGCACAATAAAAATTAAATTCCGTTTTTTTTGATATTTTGCCAACTTTCAGTTTTAGGCACCTATTCCTCAATTTTATTAGGACGATCTATTTGTTAAAAAAGGGGGAATAGAACCTATTAAGTATGTTATTTAACAGTTTGTTAGCTTGCTGTAAGACTTCAGTATTTAGACATGTGGTATGTGGACCTCCATTTGTCTCCTGCTTTCATGACAAGGGGCCGTCCCACTGGCTTCATCTTCTTTATGGGCCAAGGACCACTGGATGAGAGGAAATGTGAAAGCACGTTGACAACGGGACAAGGTGATGTGCTGGTGTCTTTCTCTTTCATTTAGCCTTCTCCGTGTTGTTGCTACAGTTCAAACGGATCTTTCTCGTCGCTGTTCCTGGGAAGCGGGGATATTCTTGCAGACTCCAAACCGCTCAGGATTTTCTTGCTAATTTGATGCTTTTTCTTTCTTGACTGAAAAAGATGTTTTGGTTTCGAATGAACCCACCTAAGTAAGCTGGCTCTGTCAAAAAGCCAAAGAGATTTGCTTTCGGATTTTCCCTGTGCACTTCCAAGGAGGATAAATGTCTTCCCATCTAGGAGAATCAGCAGTCTGTCACAACCCAGACCCATTAAATTTAATGATTTATTGTAACAAAGTCTACGCTATTATATTCAAGCAGTTATTACATATCTTATATGCCAAAGCTGTTAAAAATAACAAAGGGCTATTATCTTGAGTGTGGGAAACAAAATCATTTTTTAAAATGTGATTAATTCTGTGAGCTTGGACCTTTTATGTACATGTGGTAAGCAGTATTCCATGGGAACTTTCTCAGCATGTGTCCAATGATGTAAACAAAAAGTTAAAATACAGCTTACACTCTTCCTGGCATTCATTAGCATAGCCAAGAAAGCAGGAACTAACCACATTTTATATAAAAAGACTTTAGAAATCTGTGTCTACTTACATTAGCATTATTCAGTCTGTGGGTGCCAACTAGATGCGTAGGAACTATTTATTTATAGGCCTATCACCAAAATGTGTTCTTCATTAATTCATATTTTTCCCAGCTCACATTACTTCTTGAACCTATCCAGGTGGTTTTTAAATGCTGAGGGTAATTTGAAGCTGAGCAAATTCGTGCGCACCCTGTTTTTTAGTGCTTAAGGACAATCGAATGGAAATGTCCTTACTGTTCATTTGCTTCTTAGTCAATTCGTTTGCCTTTAATTAACCTGAAGGATAACATAAATGTGAGCCTGGCCGGACCTTTGGAGTTCAGATCCACATTGGGAAGGAAATAAACCTTGAACGACTTGCCAGAGATATTTAGAAATACATTTCTCACAAGATTAAAGCTGAAAATCCAAAGTAACTGCAGTTTATTCCGACAATACAGTTTAGTGAAACTGTGTTATATTGAACATTTCCTTATATATGACATTCGTTAAAGTAGAAAAGGCGTCATCTGAAGGCTTGTAAAGCGACGTTTCCTCCATATAATATTTTCCTGTATGTAACGTTCAAAAAGTATAGTTCCTTGGAAAACATTACAAAGGACTTTCCCCTAGATTTGTGCTTGTTGTTAAATTTATTTTGGGCTGTCTTTCTGGTTAGCATTTCATAGCTCTTCACAGATTCAGTCAATACGTAATACACAAAAAGCCCCCAGAGTTTCCCTTTTACTACTGTGAAAGGGCAGGAGAAAGTTTACGTTCCTGGCTGAAGGTCCTTGAGCAGACACATACGTCCATTCTGATAAGGCCTGGGTCCCATGCTTCCGTTCCTTCCAGGGCCTTGTGTCACCTGTGCTGTTCTCAGCAATGAATGGGATGCTCAAAAGTGACGTGATCATGAGAACATCTTGTTTGTAGATTAAAGCGACTGTCCATCCCGGAGAGCAACTTTACCAATATATTTCTCTATTGCATTATACAGCCAAAGACTCCATTGAGAGACACGTAACTGATCTGTGTCCCTTGGGTGTAATTTCTCACTCCCCATGATTCTTTAGCCCAGCAGATGATTCCATTAGATGCTGAAAACTTTCTATCTCACGCTTTGAATTTTCTGGTAACAGACTTCAGGGGTCCGGTATGTAGGTACATATGTACAATGAAATTTATGCAGATATCTCTGTCCTCTGTTGCTGAATTATGTCATGGTATATTGTAAGCAAATGTTAATCCAAAGGTGCCTTCTTGAGGCGCCTAGGTTCAGTTGGTTAAGCGTCTGCCTTCGGCTCAGGTCATGATCTCATGTTTCTAGGATCGAGTCCAGCATGGGACTCCTTGCTCAGCAGGGAACCTGCTTCTCCCCCTCTGCCTGCTGCTCTCCCTGCTTGTGCTCTCTCTCTCTTTCTCTGACAAATAAATAAATGCAATCTTTAAACAAAACGAAACAGAACAAAAACAAAAAACAAAAGTGCCCTCTTGTGCCTTCACTCATTCATTTATTCAAAACCATTTTGGAGTGCCCACTGTGTGTTGCTAGACACTAGGCATAAAAGTGACACTGTCTTCATCCGCCCGAGTGTTCAGACAATTACCCAGGGGCTTGCCGTGGAATGCGAAGAGGGTTGACAACAGTGGAGTTACCACATGCTATGGGGGACAGACAGCAGGATGATCTGAACTACTTTATGGAGCCCAGGGGAGGCCTTGCTGGGGAGGAGGGGCAGGGCAAGAGCGGTGGAGTGTGGGTGGGTGTGGTGGGTGGTGTTTAATCCCATATCTGAAAGATGATCGGACCAGCAAAGGGAGGGAGTGCATTGAAGGTTGAGAAGATTCTGCACACAAGTGAATGGCACCTGCAAAGGCTCAGAGACTAGGGAGCATGTGGTGTGCTCAAGGAACCAAAAGTTTGAAGCCTAAGCCAAAGGTTGAGGGGGGCAAGGGCCAAATATGATGCCGGATTGCTTGTCTCCTCTTGGCATGATTCAGGCCAAGCAAATGCTAACTAAGGTCAACCATCATAAAAAGCTACATCTGCTAAGAAAATTATGCAACAGGTTTTAAATTTAAGTGTACTACCTCGGATCCAGATCCATCGTATATGCTACCTTGCCGGGCCTGAAATCCAGACGTTCTCAGGGCAGAAGAGATTTAAAAATCATTTTTGATTGATAAGCTGGATGCCAGAAGGATTTCACCGCTGCTGAAAGTCTGTGCCTTTGAATCTAAGCGGGGGATGCAGACATGGACACAGATTTGGAAACTGAAAAGTTGCCTCCAGAGTAAGAGCTCCAAGTCCACCGCAGTGCCTTCGGGTTTAGAGTTCTCGGCTGACCTCAGCCCCTCCTGCCTGCTAACAGAGCTCCCACCAGGTTCCGCCGTGAGGAGGGAAAGTGGGTCACTTAGAGATCCTGGCCTTCCTTGGCTCCCCCAGCTGGGAAGCCATGAAACAGAGAACAGGATCCAGGTTTTAGTTTTCTCCCCTTTCTTTTACTTATTAATTACTTTCTTCAAAGTTCGTTATTTTGATTAGGAAGATTTTTTTTTTCTTTCAAAAATGAGCTAAGATCCAACCGCCCAGATGACCCCCATTGACCTTAAAAAAAAAAAAAGTTAACGGTGATGAAAGCAAATGCTTTCTAAGTTTAAACAATACAGAAAGTTATAGACAGAAAATAAAACGCTGTGTTCTTGCCCTAAAGGTTCCCAGTCTGTCTTTCCATAGGCACCCCCATTCATAGCATTTTTGTGAACATTTCTAGAACTTGTTCCCCTCTATGACCAGGTGGCTGTGTGGTGGACAATGATGTGCCAGACGCCTGCTTCAGGACCAAAGGACTTATTCCCTCACCTGCAGGGAGGGCTTCTGGCAGAGAGCACATGGTGGTTGTCAGAGATGGGGCTGAGGTGGAGAGTGGAGAGAGTGGGGGTAGGTGGTCAAAGGTAGAAGCTTCCTGGGGTGCCTGGGTGGCTCAGCTGGTGAAGTTTCTGACTTGATTTCAGCTCAGGTCTCCATCTGAGGGTGGTGAGTTCAAGCCCTGCTTGGGCTCCATGTTGGGTGTGGAGTTTACTTAAAAAAAAAAAAAGCAGAACCTTTCTGTTCTATGAAGAATAAGTAATAGGGATGTAATGTGCAGCGCGGACTAACATTAATGACACTGCAATTGCCTATTTGAAAGTGGATAAGAGAGTAGATCTTGAAAGTTTTCATCACAAGAAAATAATTGTTTCTCTGTGAGGTGATGGCTATTAACCAAACTTACTGTGGTGATCATTTTGCAATATGATAAAAATATCAAATCATAATGGGGTACCCCTTAAACTAATACAATGTTGTGTGTTGATTATATCTCAATAAAACAAACAAACAAAAAAGGAAATGAACAGTACAATGGGAGGAATCAGAAAGGAAATTTTATGGCTTATATTTTCCTTAAGTTAAATGTCTCAAACTGGATATATAATCGATAATGAGATAAACTGCGATTTGGAGATCCTAGCAGGCTGGATTAGCAGGGAAGTTGACTCTAAAACAGAGTAGGGTGCAGGATAGTTATCCCAGTGTGCCCTTAGGAGCAGCAGCTGTAGGAAAGAGAGAAGGAAGCAGAACTGGGCCGAGGAAGAAGCTAGACTGCAATGCAGTTCAGAGAAAAGGACTCGGCGGATCCTGTGGGAGCCCTGGAGATGCCTGGTCTCCGCCAGCATCACCCCGTGAGGCTGGGTCTTTATATCCTGGCACGAATGCAGGCCCCCTGGGAAGGAGCAGCACCCTGGGTGAGCCGTCTCCCCTATCAGAAGCAGAAAAGGAAGAGCCCCAGAGATGGGAGCCATGATGGCAGCGCTGGTCGTGTCCGCAGTGGGGGTGTCGCTGAGGGCAGTGATATTGGAGACGGTTGGCAGAAAGAGCTGGCAAGGCTCCCTGGGGGTGACTGCTGTGGACTGTAGCCAGGCTTTCTCAGTGGGATATCACCTGTGGTGAGCTCAAGGCCTTTCTCTGAGGGAGCTTGTCAGGAAGCTCTGCTGGCAAGATGGCAGCAGCAGACACAAGAGGCAATGAAAAACAACAGGGATACCTGGGTGGTTCCGTTGGTTAAACATCTTCCTTCCTCTCAGGTCGTGACCTATAAGTCTTGGGATCGAGTCCCACGTCAGGCTCTCTGCTCTTCTTCCCCTCCCTCTGCCTGCAGTTTCCCCTGCTTGTGCTAGCTCTCTCCCTCTCTCTTTCTCTGTCAAATAAGTAAAGAAATAAAAATCTTAAAAACAACAACAAACACAGATAGTTTCTGCTGAGGGCTTTCACGAGCTGGGCATTTACGGGCATGAACTCCATCCTTGCACCAAGTCTTGGTGGTCAGTACTGTTATTATCTCTGTATCACAGGTTTGGAAACTGAGGCACAGAACCTTTAAGAAACTCATCCAAAGTCATAAAGCAAATAAACAGCCACGTTGGGATTTGAACGTTTAAGTCCCCAGTGGGTTTATGCAGAGTCAATTTGGGTACCACGTCTTGTGGATGAATGGTTGCCTAAAGAGAAGAGGGTAAGGAGACACCTGAAGGTAACATTTTTGACTGGGCGGTGTAGCCTGGCCATTGGAAGTACATTTATGGCGTGAAGTTCAGAATTTTATAATTTAAAGCAAGTAAAGGAATAGGTGGAGGGAGGGCTTTGTGAAAGACTATGGTTTTCATTTTGCCAAGTCAGTTGTGCTGCATGGGTCTTAGAATGTATTCCAAGTAGTTTTGGGTCTAGGGTTGACTGTGCAAATATGAGTCATGTACATGGTCTGATATGAGGATCCATTTGCCTCCACAGATTTTTACCATTGCCTCACAGTGTCTGAAATTGCAGTATTTATTCCTTTGAATGTCAGAGAGTTTTCATTTTACAGAATTCTCTCTTAAATTTTAAACGTCCCTTTTGAAGGGTAAATGTAAGTCCCTTGAAGTGATGTCAAATATATGTCACTGTATCCTGAAAATGTTTCCAGAGCGTCGAAGTTTAAGGGGAACACAAGGGGTACGGAAATGTGGAAAAGAATTTTACTGAGAAGATATTAGTGAAAAATTGCTTCTTGAGTCCCTGAGTTTATGTGTGGCATCCTGAGACATATTCTTATAAAGTTACGATATTAATATATGTAAGTTTTCTTATATGGCTTCTTTTATTATACACAGTTTATTTTTTAGACTATTGACTGGTAATTTAAAAAAGGCTAATTATTTAAAAAATCATTGTTAACCATTATTTGTATATTTGTACTTTTCTGAAACAGTTCTATGTCCCACATAATGGTGAAAAGAGAGATTATTTTAAAATTTATCTGAATAGCACTATTACATCACAATGGAGGAAAGAGCATAACATCATAAAATAAATGATCTATCTTTAAAACAATTAAAACATCCCTTTAGATGTGGTTGTGCTGATTGTATACCCACAGTGAAGCCTTAATGTTTGAGACTCATGTTGCGTTTTCAACATTATTCAACAGATTGATGAATTTATTATTTTCTTCTCCTGCATCTATTACTCTGTCAAGTTACAATGAAAACCAAATTAAGTTCCCATGGCATGGGTAAGTATAAACACAAAACACCCAGTGTGTTAGGAGCTTCTATTCTAGGACAATTGTTTGAGATGTGCAAATAAAATAATTTATAAAAGAGGGGCGCCTGGGTGGCTCAGTCTGCTAAGCTTTCAACTCTTGATTTCAGCTCAAGTCATGACCTCGGTCGGGGTCTTGAGATGGAGCGCTAGGTGTGGAGCCTGCTTAAGATTCTCTCTCTCCCTTTCCCTGTGCCCCTTCTGACCCCCCCACCCCCCTACCCCTGCTTGCACATGCCCGCCACCTCTCTCTAAGAAAAATCTAGGCTGGTGATACCTCTCAGGGTTGTTGTGAGAATCAGAACAGAGTGTGTGTGTGAAGGGCCTTGTAAGCTATCACGGGGGAGATATCGCAAAGTTTGTTCAGAAACGTGGGGTTGGGGAGACAAAAGTTCAGCAGTACAGTCACCTCTGTTCATGTGTTGGGAGACTCTGAGGTTACGTGGACAGAGTATGGACTGCCGGGGGAGTCCACGAAGCCCTTGGAATGTGATTTTATTACAGTGTAACCATGTGGTTTTCGGAGTAGTGGGTCTGTGTCTCAATCCAGATTCTCAGTCCTCTGCAGTTGTGAGGTGTTAGGGTTGTTGTCTGGGAGGAGGTATTTTGGTATATTTTTCCAAATGATCGAAGTTGAAGATACAGCCTCACAGACTGTCTTGCTTTCTGGAAATTTAATCAAATCTTAGAGTTGATGGAGCGCAGCTGAAGGATCAAAGCATGTGCTCTATTTGGAACAACTGGTTCCTTGTTAGAGTCTTGCTATCAAGACTGGATTAATTGATCCACTTTTGATTTGACTTGCAATTCCAAATAATGAGCGAATTCCATGTCATGACATGAAATATGACAAACATAATTTGCGTGACATTTTAAGAGATGCTGCGTGGAATTTGGGTGTGTCTGTATGGACCTTGGTAAAAAAAATTATTTCATTATCTTTGCATAATTATGATAGAGAAAGCAAAATACGATCAATTAAAAGGGTAAATACTGAACTTATAAGGCCTTTCCAAATAAAATATCATCAAATAATCTTAATGAGAAACCTGCGCTTGCTTTTATTGGCTTTAATGCTTGAAATGACTACATGAAGCATTTGATCAAAACCTGTAAATGATGATCTTTTTAATTTTTTAACATTTTTCATTTATGAGAAGCTTAATTCAAAATAAGTTCTTTTTTTTTATAAAGATTTTTATTTATTTATTTGACAGAGAGAGAGAGATCACAAGTAGGCAGAGAGGCAGGCAGAGACAGAAGGGGAAGCAGGCTCCCCACTGAGCAGAGAGCCCGATGCGGGGCTCGATCCCAGGACCCTGAGATCATGACCTGACCCGAAGGCAAAGGCTTTAACCCACTGAGCCACCCAGGTGCCCCCAAAATAAGTTCTTAAATGACTTACCAACCAATCAAAAATGTGTAGGAGTTGAAATTATGTTTTAAAATAACTAATAAAAAAATAAAGCACTTACTAGATTTTCCTTTTCTTTCACTGAAAATTTTTTAGGCTAACGTGCATGGATTCAAAATCCAGTGGAACATTCCCATATCAAGTATTTCAAGCTAACAAAGCTCTGATTCTGGGGATACGTATGCCTTGTGCTCGTAGTCATCTTGCAGCCAACACGGACAACACTATATGGAATCATCAGCTGCCAATGGGCAAAGGAACCCAACAGGTGGGAAGACTTGGAGTCAGGACTATCACCAGCTGTTGAGCCTGCCTGGGGCCGCTGCCCTGTTGTCCTGGCCTGATTTCTCTAGTCTCCACCCTCTGATTGGCTCCTGAGCTCTATGCCCTGTGTCCTACTTGGGACTATGGGATACGCGAACTTCTTCAGCACCTCCACGGCCCATGGTGGGCCCATGGTTGCCAGTGGGGAAGTAGACAGGCAGACAGTAGTCCAGAGGAAGACTAGGAAGTGCTGAATGATGGACATCCTGCCTGCTGCTTCTGGGGCCAAGCTGGGAACACAGAAGGCGTGGCTGGAGGCTAGAGACTGTGGCTTGGAGGCTTTTAGGGCTGAGGAGATCAATATCTCTGCTTAGCGCAAGCTAGCAGGTAAGTTCCCTATCAGGGTTTTTCAAATTTTAGGGTGTGTGGATTACCGGAAAGGCTTGCTGAATATAGATGTTGGACTCTATGCTCATGTTCTGATTCAGTGGATCTGGGATGCAGCTCCAGAATGTGCATTTCTAAGAAGTGTCCGGGGGATCTTAATGTCGCTGGTGGGGAGGATAGGTTGAGAACTCCTGCCTTCAAGCATGGGATTTCTAACAGGATTTAAGATAGTTTTCCACCTTCCCTCAATAGGTTTCTAAAAATCAATCTTTTAGAGTATCTATGTGCCTTTAAGGATCTTTACAGCATGCAAAAGTTATTGCCGTTCACAGATATAAGATACGTGGTTCGAAATTATAACAGCAACCCAAATAAAATCATTTTTTAATTTTGCTGAAACACAAATGTGAATTTCCTGTTATACAGCGACTGTGTATCTGCACTGCAGTCAGTGGCTGGTGAGTGCCACTACCCAAAGGCCTGTGTCAATGATTCAAGCTGCCTTTGTTTGCTAGTCATGGTTCTAGTGCATTTTATTTTATTATTTTTTTTAAAAGATTTTTTATTTACTTGACACAGAGAGAGAGAGATCACAGGTAGGCAGAGAGGCAGGCAGAGAGAAAGAGGGAAGCAGGCTCCCTACTGAGCAGAGAGCCTGATGCGGGGCTCGATCCCAGGACCCGGAGATCATGACCTGAGCTTTAACCCACTGAGCCACCCAGGCGCCCCGGTTCTAGAGCATTTTAAATGAATACTTACCTGTTCTTATGCCAGGGTCACAAACTCAAATGCCTAACTGGTCCAGGGAAGCAATTGCAAATGAGTGGAAAGAACTGGAGGAGAGTGTGGCGAACTGGTGGGCAAGTGTCCATCCAAGGGCAGACACCCTCTACAACTCCAGCGGACTGATAGCAAGTAGGAATATGGGGCTGTCTTGCCATGTCTCCCAATTTTCAAGAGAATCAGAAATCCAGATTTTTACATGCAATTCCTCTTTTTTCTCTCTCTTTTTTTTTTTCTAAAGATTTTATTTATTTGACAGAGAGAGAGATCACAAGTAGGCAGAGAGGCAGGCAGAGAGAGAGGGAGGGGGGAAGCAGGCTCCCCGCTGAGCGGAGAGCCTGATGTGGGGATCGATCCCAGGACCCTGAGATCATGACCTGAGCCGAAGGCAGAGGCTTTAACCCACTGAGCCACCCAGGCGCCCCTTTTTTTCTCTTTTTAATGTCAGCTCTCTGAAGGCCCAACAAAACATATTTGCAAGCCAATTCTAAATTTACTTTCACCATCAAAAAATACCCTACAATTTGAACATCAGCGAAGATTTTAGAGCTGATATTTTGTGAATGTCAAGGGCTCACTATTCAATATTTCGAAAGGGTTCAACTTAGTTTAAATATGTGACTGCCCTTTAACAGCAGTTTCATTATAATGAAGGAAAGGAAAGAAGTGTGCTAGGGAGTTTCATTCTTGGGATCAGAAGATGGAATAGGAGTTTTTTTGCAGAGTCACTAAGGTGAACTTTACAAAGTAGGCATTCAATGCCACAAGTACTCAATCCTGTGCCAAGCAGAAATTATATTTTCTGTGCTGTGCCTTATCATTACTCACATTCTTTGACTAGTCTGAAGATAATTTTGAGACACAACCCTCCAGTTGTTGAAAGTAGATACAATTTTCCTAAAGTGAAACAATTTGCCATGAAAATCTTTTTATCCAAGGGCCAAAGTTGCTGTATGACCGCTGAGGTGTTTATGGTCCCCTCCCAATTATCTAGAACCAGGCTGCTGGAATTTCGTATGAATTCTCCTTTCCCTTGCATACCCTTTGACTATTTTATTGCTCATACCCCTGCCATCATAAGCCTGGCAGATAGAATGATAGGATGTGGTTTTACAAGCAATTCTTTTAAGAGTCAAGTTGAGAGGTTCTTGGAATCCAACCCTTAATTTGAAGTTAGGGTTTTGGCATTTTCATTTCTATGTTTTCCTGCCAATCCTGCTTTCATTTTAGTAGCTGAGGATGACGAGGATTTGTGTTTCTTCTCTTTCCAAAACTCCCAAGATTTTTGGTGTTTTGCCTTGAGAGGAAAAAAACGCCATATTTTTCTAAGGGGAGCAATAAGAGAAACGATGGATATCAGTGAGGGTTAGGCAAAGGGTGGGTAGATGGAGGAACCAGTGATGTCCTTGATAAATCACTTTGTATCTCTAGACCTTAGTTTCTTCCTGTAGAGAATGAATTAGATTGGCAAGATGCAAGATTTTCCCCACTGTGTGCTGTTCCAGATTCTCCCTTGGTGTGCTGTTAGTAGATTCTCCAATGCGTTATAAAGGATATTTATACACTATAAAGGATAGTGTGGTGCCTTTACCAGTCAAATCTTGCCCAAATGAAATCGAGCCTGTTTTAAATAACTCCCAGAGTTTGGGGTTCCACTAGGAGTTTTGGGTAGATGCTGGTCATGAAAGGGGGAAAAAGTTGAGAGGAGTAAAAAAACAAAAACAAAAACCAAACTCTGATCAGCTGGTATATTATCACTTTGAACTAACTGTAGCTAGTGGAGCAAAAGAATTAGTGTTTTCTCCCTCCATAGTCTGGAAAAACATGGCATGCAATAGCATCTTTCCAATGTCATGTCATTGTCTTAAAGTGAAAATAAATGGTATTATATTCTAGGTAAAAAACAACCACAGATAGATTTCCCGGCTCTTCTTTTTATCACTGAATAATTGCAACTGGTGAGGTCAATGCAGTTGAAAGTTAGCCGCAAGCTTTTGGGATTGTAGTGAATACTTTGTAAAAGGAGTTTAATAACCTATTTCTCAGCTGAAGCCAGGGGGTTGGACCACAGAATCATTTGTGACCCCCTTTTGTACTAAAGGTCAGCACTTGTCAAATGCTATGATTAAATCTTTTGGAAGAAAGTTAAGAGACACATAGAATATCATAGAAAACAACCCGACCATCTTACTATAGATCAGCATAGTTCTAGATTGGTTGCAGGATTAATAGGCGGGAGGGCAGAATAAATTTTCACTGAGTGTACTGTTCCATGAGCTGGAAATATGGGTGAGCAAAATAAAGAAATCCCATCTTTATGGATTCTACATTTTACACACACACACACACACACACACACACACACACACATACACACACATTGCTGCAAAGAAGAATAAATCAGAATAAAAGAGTAGAGAGCGATGGCAGGAGTCCTGCTTCAGGTGTCAGAGGATTCTTTCTCGGGAGGTGACATTAGGGCAGAGACTTAAACGAAATGGAGGAGGAAACCATGCTGAGTTCTAGGAGAAGAACGTTACCGGCCAGAGAGCAGGAGTACACAAACACCCTGAGAAAGAGGATGAGATTGATGTTCTCAAGGAGCAGCTGGAAGGGACATGTGACTGGAGTGACAAGGGATGGGTGGCAGGAGATCAGATTGAAAGGAAGCAAGTGATTTGGGGCCTCGTGGTAAGCAGGTTTGGCATGTGGCATTTCATCCCCGGTGTGCTGGGAAACCTCTGGAAGGTTGAGTAAAGGCTGGTGATGCGATTTTTTTTAAAATTTTATTTATTTTTTTCAGTGTTACAAGATTTATTGTTTTGCACCACACCCAGTGCTCCATGCAATACGTGCCCTCCTCAATACCCACCACCAGGTCACCCGACCCCCACCCCCTGCCCTCCAAAACCCTCAGTTTGTTGCTCAGAGTCCACAGTCTCTCATGGTTCATCTCCCCCTCTGGTTCCCCCATTCACCCCTCCCTTCCTTTTCATAATGCCCTCCATGTTTTTCTTTACGCTCAGCACGTAAGTGAGACCATAAGGTAATTGGTTCTCTCTGCTTGACTTATTTCACTCCGCATAATTTACATCTAAAGAGGTTGCGCTGCTGCTGTGTGTGAAGAATAAAATCTGAGGAGGGCACGAGGGGAAACAAGGAGATGAGCCAGTAGCTGCAGTAGCAGATGGTGGCTCGGCTAGGACAGCCGGGCAACGGGTAAGAAAGGGGCGGTCAGATTTGTGGCATATTTCCAAGTTGGAACCAAGGGGCCTTGTTGATGAATGGGAAGGGGATGTGAGGGAAAGAGATGACCTGCCCGTCTTTGGCCTGATCAAATGTATGGACCCATGTATGGGGAGGGGAAGAACTTGAAGAGGATGCGAGACCAGGGAATCCTGAGTTTAGTTTGAGTTCAGTTTGCCTGTGAGGCATCCAAGTAAAGACGTAGAATAGGCAGTTGGATATCTGAGTCTGGTATTTCGAGGGAAGGCTGAAGCTGGAGATAAAAATCAGGCATCATTAGTGTGTAGATCATACGTGAAGCTAACGGCTTAGATGGCTTCTTGAGAGAGAGTGTGGAGGGAAGACAAAGGAGACTCCGTGGCCGAGTCCTGTGGATCACCAACTTTTGGAGGTGGAGAGATCAGTGTATGGAGAGGAGACACAGGTGCCTGCTGCTTTATCCTGTTTTTGGGTAGTTTGTCTATATAATCCGAAGGAAATAGTTGCAGTTTAATAAGATTAAATCCACTGTAATGAATTAAAAAATCTCAGAAGTTCAGTATGCCTGGTTGGCTCAGTTGGTTGAGCATGGGACTCTTTTCAGCTCAGGTTATGATCTCAGGGTGGTGAGATCCAGCCCCACATCAGCTCCGTGCTCAGCGAGGAGACTGCTTGAGCTTCTGTCTCTCCCTGTGCCCCTCCTTTGACTTGTGTGCTCTCTCTTTATCTCAAATAAATAAATTTCATTTTATCTTATTTTATTTTATTATGTTATGTTAATCACCATACAGCACATCATTAGTGTTTGATGTAATGTTCCATGATTCATTGTTTGCATATAATACCCGGAGCTCCATGCAATACATGCCCTCCTTAATACCCATCACCTGGCTCACAAATCCCCCTACCCCTCTCCCATCTCAAACCTTCAGTTTGTTTCCTGGAGTCCATAATCTCTCATGGTTCATCTCCCCCTCTGATCCCACCCCCTTCATTTTCCCCTTTCTTCTCCTAATGTCCTCCATGCTATTCCTTAAGTTCCACATATAAGTGAGACCATATGATAGTTGTCTTTCTCTGCTTGACTTATATAATCCCCTCCAGTTCCACCCATGTCGATGCAAAAGTTAGGTATTCATCCTTTCTGATAGCTGAGTAATATCTATGTGTATATGAACCACATCTTTATCCATTTGTCTGTTGAAGGGCATCTTGGCTTCTTCCACAGTTTGGCTAGAGCGGATGTTGCTGCTATGAACATTGGGGTGCAGGTACCCCTTATTTTCACTATGTCTGTATCTTTGGGGTAAATACCCAGTAGTGAAATTCCTGGGTCATAGGGTAGCTCTATTTTTAACTTTTTGAGGAAACTCCACACTGTTTTCCAAAGTGGCTGTACCAACTTGCATTCCCACCAATAGTCCAAGAGGGTTTCCTTTTCTCCACAGCCTCTCCAACATTTGTTGTTTCTTGCTTTGTCAATTTTGGCCATTCTAACTGGTGTAGGGTGGTATCTCATTGTGGTTTTGATTTGAATTTCCCTGATGGCTAATATTGATGAACATTTTTTCATGTGTCTGTTAGCCATTTATATGTCTTCTTTTGAGAAATATCTGTTCATGTCTTCTGCTCATTTTTTGACTTGATTATTTATTTTTTGGGTGTTGAGTTTTAGAAGTTCATTATAGATTTTGGATAGCAACCCTTTATCTGTAGTTTCATTTGCAAATATCTTCTCTCTTTCTGTGGGTTGCTTCTTTGTTTTGTAGAATATTTCCTTTGCTGTGCAGCAGGTTTTTATCTTGATGAAGTTCCAAAAGTTCTTTTTTGTTTTTTTTTTTTTTCTTTTGCCTTTGGAGATGTGTCTTAAAAGAAGTTGCTGTGGCCAATAGAGGTTACTGCCTATGTTCTACTCTAGGACTTTGATGGATGCAAGTCTCACATTGAGGTCTTTCATCCATTTAGAGTTTATCTTTGTGTATGGTGTAAGAGTATTGTTGAGTTTCATTCTTCTGTATCTAGCTGTCCAATTTTCCCAGCACCATTTATTGAAGAGACTATTCTTTTCCCATTGGATATTTTTTCTTGCTTTGCTTAAGTTAGTTGACCATAGAGTTGAGGGTCCATATCTGGGATCTCTATTCTTTTCCATTGATCTAGTTTTTGTGCTATTTTTTGTGCTATCTGTGCTTTTCCATTGATTCTGTTTTTGTGCTATCAATACCATGTTGTTTTGGTGATCACAGCTTTGTAATATAGCTTGAAATCAGGCAACGTGATGCGCCCCCACTTTGTCTTCCTTTTCAACATTTCCTTGGCGATTTGGGGTCGTTTCTGGTTCCATACAAATTTTAGGATTGTTTGTTCCAGCACCTTAAAAAATGCCATTGGTATTTTGATCGAGATAGTGTTGAATGTATAGATTGCTCTGGACAACATGACTTTTAACAATGTTTATTCTTCCAATCCATGAGCATGGAATGTTTTCCCATCTTTTTGTGCCTTCTTCATTTTCTTTCATAAGTGCTCTGTAGTTTCTATAGTATAGATCTTTACCTCTTTGGTTAGGTTTATTCCAGGTATCTTATGTTTTTTGGTGCTATTGTAAATGGAATCAATTCCCTAATTTCTCTTTCTACAGTTAAACATTGTTAGTGTATAGGAAAGCGACAGATTTCTGTGCATTGATTTTGTCTCCTGACACATTACTGAATTGCTATATGAGTTCTAGTAATTTGGAGGTGGAGTCTTGTGTTTTCTACATTAAGTATGATATCATCTGTGAAGAGAGAGAGAGAGCTTGGCTTATTCTTTGCCAATTTGAATACATTTTACTTCTTTTTGTTGTCTGATGGCTGTTGCTAGGACTTTTAGTACTATGTTGAACAATAGTGGCGAGAGTGGACATCTTTATCATGTTCCTGATCTTAACGGAAAGGCTCTCAGCTTTTCCCCATGGAGAGTAATATTCGCTATGGGCTTTTCATAGACGGTTTTTATGAAATTGAGGAATGTCCCTCTATCCTTCCATACTAAAGAGTTTTAATCAGGAAAGGATGCTGTATTTTGTCAAAGGCTTTTCTGCATCAATTGAGAGGATCATATGGTTCTTCTCTCTGCTCTTATTAATGTGTTCTATCATATGTATTGATTTCCAAATATTGAACCACCCTTGCATCCCAGGAATAAATTCCACCTTGTCGTGATGGTTAATCATTAAAAAAATCTCAGAAGTTTTTAAGAGATCACTTTACAAAAATGTCAATCAAATGAAAACCTCACTAAAAAACAAAATATAAATGGCCTACTGACCTAGCCCGATATGACATTCAGCTACCTTAGCAATAGAAAGAATGTAGCAGTAGTCTATGGAGTTGCAGGCTACCTAGCTTGATGATCACTTAAAAAATACTATTTATTTGAATATTCTAAGATTAAGGTATAAATATAAGTAATAAAGCTGGGATTGACAATTCCCCTTATTACACAGATGAGTTAAGACCTTGAATTGTGTTTGGTCTCAAGGTTTAGGAGACTTTTATATTAAAGAGCAATTTAAAAGAAATGCAGCTTAATAGCAAAAAAATAAATAATCCAATTAAAAAATGAGCAGAGGATCTGAATAAACATTTGCCCAAAGAAGACATACAGATGGCCAACAGACACATGAAATATCACTAATCTTCAAGGAAATACAAGTCAAAGTCACAATGAAATATCATCTCATAAATGGCCACTATCAAAAAGATAAGAAATGACAAAGGTTGGTAAGAATGTGGAGAAACTGGAATCCTCATGCTCTGTTGGTAGAAATACCAACTGGTGAAGCCACTCGGGAAAATGGTATGGAGTATCCTCAAAAAATTAAAAATAGAACTACCGTCTGATCCCACAGTTTCTGAAGAAATGAAAACACTAACTTGAAAAGATATATGCACCTCCATGATCACTGTAGACTTGTTTATAATAGCCAACATGTGCAAACAATCTAAGTATTTGTACAGTTTGCAAGTGATCACCACAGTATGTCTGGTTAACATCCATCTCCATACATAGTTACAGAATTTTGGGGGATAAATGGGTAAAGAAATATGCTATTTATGTACACAATGAAATATTATTCAGCCATAAAAAAGAATGAAATGTTGTCATTTGCAACAATGTGGTGGACATTGAGAGCATTATACTAAATGAAATAAGTCAGATGGAGAAAGACAAATACCATAATACTGTATGATCTCATATGTGGAATCTAAAACAAAACAAAACAAAACAAAACAAAACAAAAACTCATAGATACAAAGAACAAATTGATGATTGCCAAAGGCAGGGGGTAGGTGGAATGGGTGAATGGGGTCAAAAGGTACAGACTTCCAGTCATAATTTAGTTAAGTCATGAAACATAATGTACAGCTTGGTGACTGTAGTTTATAAACCTGTACTTCATATTTGAAAGTTGCTAAGAGAGTAGATCTTAAAAGTTCTCATCACAAGAAAAAATCTGTAACTATGTATGATGATGAATGTTAATTAGATTTGTTGTGGCAATCATTTTGCAATATATACAAATACTGAGTTATTATGTTGTATATCTGAACCTAATATAGTGTTGTATGTCAGTTATACCTCAATTGATAAAAAAGCAATTCACATTAAAAAAATAGATTTTTTTACCCCAGTGGAAATATGGCAAAGGATTGATGCAGGCCAAAGGGAAGTACATTAGGATATATGCTGACATTTATAATCAAGTAAACATGAATTAAATGAAATATCAATTTTAATATTTTGGAGTGGCAATATTTTAAAAAGATGAGTGTATGTGTACTCATATATATTATTGGTGGGAAAGTAAAGTAGAAGAATTTTTCTAGACTAAAATTTCACAATCTGTAAATAGCCTTAAAATATTTAGATTATTTTTGAGAGCAAATTTGCTTCTAGGAATTCATCTTAAGGAAACATTCTGGGGGCACCTGGATGGTTCAGTCAGTTAAGTGTTCAACTCTTGATTTCAGCTCAGTTTTTGATCTCAGGGTTGTAAGGTCGCGCCCCACCTTGGGTATATGCTAGGTCTCTCCCTCTCCCTTCGTGCCCTCCACCCTTAACCCGCACATGTGCATGCACTGCTCTCTTTCTAAAAAAAAGGAAAAGAAAACATTCTGAGTTAGATACTAAAATATTTATTGGAGCAATATTTGTAAAGGTGAGAACTTAGAAGCAACTTAAGAATATAGTGGTGAGGATTGGTTAAATATATTATGGTGTATGTATATAATGTGATTTCTGTACATGTTTTTGAAGACTTTCATGACATGGATACATGTTCATTGTATACCATGTGAAAAGCAGATTATCAAATACCACACGCATTGCGATAGTAACTATATATGCACGCACATGCCTATGGACACACAGAGCACATGGAAAACATCTGAAAAGACTTCTACCAAAGCATTTACAGTAATTTTCTGTGCATAGTCAACTGAGGTGATTTTTAAATTCTCCAAATATCTTTTACATTTTCTAAAATTTCTATAATATCCACATCTTCTTACATTTAGAATTTTAAAAATGTGGGGAGATTTAAAAGGGAGATAACACACTTGGACACTTTTGTTTTCCTAATAATACTATAGGGCATTTTTGACTTAGAGCCAAAGAACTTTCATAAGTGAAAAGATTTTGTGACTCATATGCAAAGGGTTCTCCTTTCTTCTCTCAACTTAATAGTGTGACGATGATGTCATCTGCTGCTTAAGGACAGTTGTCACTGTACCACACTATATTGCTGCCATACAATATACTGTAAGGAGAGAGTGAAATATGGAAATAACGGGTAGTTAGCAGAGCTGAATTAGGTAATTCTGAATTCTTGGCTTTGCCTTAAATGTTAAATAGCAAAAAACCGAGTAAATATGTTGAATCAATTATTTTCTTTTTATTATGCAGGTTTTAACCTGACAGTGCCAAAAAATGTAATGCCAAAAGACTTCCTGGGCCAGAAATTTCAATTTTCTGAATTCTCAGGTTTAATCTGGAAATTGTTGAGGTAGGGAGAGGCTAAGAATTTAGGTGGTGTGAAGATCCTTTTCTTTAATTAATCAATACAATCCATTTGAGGAAGTAATGTGAAAAATACTGTCAAATTCATTATAGATAATGATGAGGGTGAGGATCCATATAGAAAACCTCGAACTTCCATGGCAAATATACATTTATCTGTGTGTGTGTGTCTGCTTAAATACTTAGTTGGTTAAAATTAATTTTTTAAGTTTATACATGGTATGGATGTGAAATGACACTAAGTATGCTCTTCAAAACAAGGTATTTCTGGCCTTAGGATAATTGTACAGTGACTCAAAAGAAAATAATATAAGTAGTAAAGCAATGGAGGCAATCCCATATGTAATTCAAGCAAAAGGAAAACAACTTTTCTCAAATCACCTCTCACATGTGAGTTTCCCCTGAATGACCCAGATAATCGCATGATACTTCATTTCATTTGGACTATGGAGACCTGATTTTTAGCTTTTGGTTTCCTTGGAGAATACAAGAAGAAAAAGAAGAAAAAAGCATAAGCCCCTTTCTTTATGGAATTTCCCAATGAAATTGAAAAGGCAGTAGCCTGGGGGCACCTGGGTTGCTCAGTAGGTTAAGCCTCTGACTCTTGATTTTGCCTCAGGTCATGATCTCAGGGTTGTGAAATCGAGCCCCAAGGCCAGCTCCAGACCCTGTAGGGACTCTGCTTGAAGATTGTCTCCCTCTGCCCCACCCCCCACTCACACTCTTTCTCGCTCTTTCCTTCTTTCTCTAAAATGAATAAATAAATCTTTAAAAAAAAGAAAAGAAAAGAAAAGGAAGTAACCAAAAAGTTGTAGGGCCAACCGAAGCCCTTAGCTGCTGTCAGAAGTCCCCTGAAAGAGCTATTTAAATACACTGAAGACAGGTTTTACATTTTCCTTATATAGGTCCAAACTGTTTCCATTAGTTTTGGTGAAAGTAATCTGATGAAAGCATTATTTCTAATTAAAAAAAAAAGAAATGCCTTTACAAAATTATAAATTAGTTTTAAAACCTACCTATTTTTAGAAGTGGCATTTCCGGGTAACCTGGGTGTTTTAGAATTTACTTCTCAAATGTAAAAACAGAATTTGAATCATACCATGGGTATGATTTCAGAATGTTTTAAGGACTGAGGCTAAGAAACAGTTAACAAAACTTACAAACTCTTTAAACAGAGCACAAACATTGATAGCTTATGTCCTTGGAGATGGGTTTGGTGGAGTGCACCTAATAATGTTTATTACTAATGTGGAGTCTTTTAGGAGACACACGAGACTTTTTTGGCTGTTGTCAGAGTGAAATACTTGAATTACCCCTATCTAGTCTCTGATTGTTTACAATCTCCTCTCGAGGTGTCAGAGCGCTTGAATTGTTCTTAAAACACATAAATCTCCCTTCAAAGGTAGCTTGAGAGCCTGAAGTGCAGCCAGGGAATTTTAAATGGAAAGGGCAAGCCAGGCCTACTGAGTCCTCTTGAAAGTAGAGATTTCAGTTTGTTTAAATTATAGCACAATCTAGACCAAAGAATCAAATCTCTATGATGCTTCTGCCAAAGGAAAAAGTATAGCTGCAATCAAGGAAAAAAAAATATTTATCATCACCAAAGACTTATTTATTTGAGGCCGCCTTGAGGATGCATTTGTGGGGGGTGGGGGGGCGGTTTGTGGGGTTGGGGGTCAGGGGTTTGCAATTCCGCCACTGTCTCCAGAAACAAACCAGCCAACTAAGTCACTCAGACACCTTTAGTCGTTAATCACGCTGGCTTACTGGAATTTCTTATGTGGCTCCAACTTGGAGAAAAATAAAAATTTGTGAGGTTCATGAAAGACTACCTGCCTTGATTCAACAAGTACCCTCAAGTATTCATTCATGCTCCCCTTATTTCCCTAATGTATCACTTATATCACAGAAGTGCACATTTAGCATATTTTTAAAATCACAAATTACAATTCTGCACTAAAAGCTGTAATATGTCAAACTGAGTTGAGTCCCACGTATCTTTTGTTTGGCAGGAACTATTCTGGTGCTTAATGAAGGCTGCATTGGCTGATCCCCCTGTGTCTTAATTTGTAGTTGGTTTCTGTCTTCTCCAGAAAATGGTTCTGTAGCCAGTGTTTTTTTTTTTTTTTTTTTATGTTGCTTCATAGCCATTGCCTGCTTCATTTTAGCTGGAAGCCTATTTTCTTTTCGCTTTGCTTGCCAGCAAATTACCCCCACTTTCTGACTGTGTCATCTTTATTAGAACAATCTGTAGGGGGAGAAGTAGAAATCCATGTGCTGCAATCAAAATATTTCTTTTGACATTTAGGTGAACGCCAAGACTTTGATATCTGAAAATTAAGCTAATACTTGAAAGAGGCTTTCACACAGTTGATACAAATGTTACCTTTCCCACCAGTGTTACACTGGATGATACAGTTTAATTAGCATTTGCACATTCAGTCAAAAGCTCTCCCACTCATTGCTAATCTAAACCTTTCATTAGTCATTATTTCTTGAGGATCAGTGGCACCCTGGCACTCAGGAAATAATTGAAGTAACAATTATTTCTGGCTTATTTTTAAAAATATTTATTTATTTATTTATTTGAGACAGAGAAAGAGAAGGGGGAGGGGCAGAGGGAGAAGGAGAGAGAACCTAAAGCAGACTCCACCATGCTGAACACAGAGCTGGGGCTCAATCTCATGACGCTGAGGTCATGATCTGAGCCAAAATCAAGAGTTGGGCCCTTAACCAACTGAGCTACCTAGGCGCCCCAATTCTGGTTTAGTTTTAGCTATGATTGGTAGAATAGAGACTGTGTTGATGCTTTTATTCTCAGTTTGCTGGCTTTTGTATTTGGCCCAAGGTAGTTTCTCTTCAAGAGAAATGTGAGAAGATGGCCATGGGCTGTTGAATTTAAGTGAGGATTAGAATATGAAAACAGAAAACTGATATACTGATTATCTTTACTTCTTCCTCTTCTTTCCTCCTCCTCCTCCTCCTCCTCCTTCTCTCTTTGCCATCTTGATTTATTTTTCCTGGAGTGTCCAAGATGGGAAGAAGCAGGGTCCATGAACAATTGTTCCCTATCTAATCACTTTCAATTTGGTCATACTGCTTTATTTTCTTCCCAATACTTGTTACTATCCGGAAGTATCTTCTTGGTACATTTGTTTGCTTGTTGAATCCCCTGTCCCATACTCGTAAGAATGGAAGCTGCCGAGCATGGGGCTTCCTCTGTCTTACACATCATTAGTATCTTCAGTGCCTGTAACGACCTGCAACAGTGCCTGGCCCATAAAGGGAATTCTACATGATCTGTTCAGTGCATGAGCAGGTGGCTATGTCACGAGAGTGTGAAGGATCAAATTGTGAAATTTAAGTTCTGTGGGTGGTGAAGAGAGACTTTCCTTCTAACATTAAAAACACCTTATTTGGGGCTCCTGGGTGGCTCAGTGGCTTGCTTAAAGCCTTGCCTTCAGCTCAGGTCATGATCTTAGGGTCCTGAGATTGAGGCCCACATCGAGCTTCCCCCCTCTCTCTGCCTGCCTCTCTGCCTACTTGTGGTCTCTCTCTCTCTGTCAAATAAATAAATAAAAGCTTAAAAAAGAAACCCACCTTATCATATTTATTTGGAATATGATTTAGGAGAAGCTACAAGAATTACTAGAGAAATGCGTGCTCAGGTAAGGGAAAACTTGAAGAGAATATGTGTAAGAACAATGTATGTAGGGACAGGACAGAACAATTAGACAAAGTTTATAAAGGAAATGAGCTGTTGATAGGGGATATGGGTTTTCTCATGCTGAGGTTTTTTTTTTTTCTGTGGAGTGCACTCTGATATCATAACCTTCCTGGCTTTTCTCTGCCCCGGCATTCACTCAGCAGTGGGGGAGTTGGAGCTACCTCTCATTGATGATGTGGGAAAGAGAAGTTCATTGCTTTCCCTTCTCCCTTCCTCTTGTAAGTGGGCTTCTCTGAGAGGACCTTCTTTGCATTTCCATGTCATAAATCTAACAAAGGCCGGTCCCCGGGCAGTGCGTGTGTTTCGAATAGAGAAGTCTTTCTAATTTTGAGGTTCAGTATAATGAAGTTCACTTGTCCACTTTCTCTAATAACACCTTTATAAGGAATAAAGTTCATATTCTGACAACTGTAAGATGACAATACCTCCATGGATGAAGGGGAGAAGTGGAATGATATTATTTAAAGTTCTCATACTATACTTGAAGTGATTTGATATTATGAAGGTAGACTGTGATTAGTTAAAATTCATACGATAAACCCTTATAATGATCACTAAACACAGATATATCTCAGTTAATAGAAGAGATAAAATGGAACACAGGAGAATATTCTACCAAAATCAATAAAGGGAAAAAATAACCAAGAAAAATGAAAACAAATGAGAAAAATAGAAAACAAATAGCAAGATGATAAGCTCAAATTAAGTGCAAAATGTCCATAAACATTCCAATAATAAATGTTTTTATCAATAAAATTAAGTGTAAAATGATCAATAATAAAAATTAAATGTAATTTAATAAAGAATCAATAATAAAATTAAGTGTAAAATGTCCATAAACATTCCATTAAAAGGAGAGGCTGCCAAATGGATAAAAAAAATCAAGACCTAAATGTGTGTTACCTAGAACAAAAGCAATTTAAGTATAAGGAGAGATAAGTTGGAAAGTGAAAGATGTTCCCTGCAAATACTAATCAAGAGAGAGACAGAATGCTTATTTTAGTATTACACAAAGAAGCCTATGGGACAAGGAATATCAGCAGAGGTAACCATGAAAGAGTCAATCATCTAAAAGGGAAAATAAACCTAACATGTATGTTCCTAATAACTGAGCTTTAAGATATAGTACGCAAAAAGTGGCAGAACTGAAGCAGAAATAGATAAATTCAGTAATTATTTTTGGAAATTTCAGCACTTCTCAGTAATTGATAGAACAAGCTTAGAGGAAATCAGTAAGGATGTAGAAGACTTGGACGTTACCATCATCCTACTTGACCTACTTGACATTTATAGAAGATTACATCCAACAATGACAGAATACATATTCTTTTGGAATGTACATAGAATATTCATAAAGTTAGACAGATACTGGGTCATAAAATAAATGTCAATAAACTTTAAAAGACAAATCATACAGAGCATATGATCATAAGAGAACTAAATTGGAAATCAATTGCAGAAAAATATCCAGAAAATATAAAAACATATGGAAATTAAACAGCATAATTCCAAATAATCCATGGGTCAAGGAAGAAATCTCAAAGGAAATCAGAAATTTTCTGAATTGAATGAAAATGAAAACATTACATATCAAAATTTGTGGGATGCAGCTAAAACTGTGATTAGAAGGAAATTAATAACAATAAATTTTAGAGTTAGAAAAAATAAAACTTTAATCAATAAATTTTACCTTAAGAAACTAGAAAAAGAGAAATTTAGAAGACAAAGAAGGGAAAATTAAACTATAATTTTTGCATACAATTTCAGGTGATCCTGGAACCTTTTGAGACCCATCACAAATTCAGGTTAAGAATCCCTGCTCCTTAAAGATTAATCCTAAATTCATACCCCATACCAGACCTCTTCTCTTTCTTGACCCCCAGAAAGTCATATTTAAGTGATTTCAGCACATCTACAATTAAGTATTTCACAAGCACCTTAAAATCGAAACTTGTAAGAAATAATGCTTTAACTGCCTCCTTCCTCCTTTCTTCCCTCCCCTTTTCCTTTTCTAAATCTAAACCAAAGAACAGTGCCACCATTTACTCACCTGCAAAAACCCTGGGCTTCTTCCTCTCCTTCATTCAGTCCTCTAATCAATTACTACATCTTGCTTATCCTACCACCTAAAATCCCTCAAATCCACCCATTTTTCTCCATTCCTATTGCCATTGTTCTGGAGTGGGTCACTAACATATCTTTAGGTAGATTATACAATAATTTCTTAATTTAGTCATCGCCTTCTGCATAGTCTGTCCTCCGACATTTTCACCTTCAATAGGTAGTCAGGGTGAGATTTCAAACAAAGTAATGTGATCTTATCATACCCCTGTTTGTAACCTTTCTCTAGCTTTGCTGTGGTCTTGGGGTTAATTCTTGTGCCTTGGCTTATAAGACCTTTCGTGATTGGGATCCTGCTTATCTCATGGACCTCGTTCTCTCCTCCTGTTGTGCTGTTAACTTTATAATGTTCACTGTGTAATGAACTTCTTCCTGTTTCCCTCAGGTTCAGGCTTCCTTTTTCTTTCAGGCCTTCCAGATGCTATTCATTTTGTCTGGAATATTTTTCCCAACCCATTTCCCTTTGTCCTTCCCCCTCCACATTTTATTGGATCATTCCTACTCATCCCCTAGACCTAGTTTAGCTGTCATTTCTCTATCAGGACCTCCCAGATCTTCTTCCTGCTGCCTGCTTGTCTTCACTTCCAAAGGGTCCAATGTCCCTGCTAAGAATCTCATTGTATTTTATCATTTCGAATTGTAATTTCTGACTTGTGAATCTCCACTACAAGGCTGTAATACAGTGTTTGTCCTTGTGGGTAAAAGCAGGTGTATTTTTTTGTTTGTTTGTTTGTTTTGTTTTGTTTAGATGTATTGTTTTTGATAATTTATGGTAATATATGAAGGATTCTGGAATTCTTAATCACCTGGGAAAATAAATGGTAAAAATAATGTAAGCATAAAGTAAAAGTGATAGACATCCAGTGAATATTTGTGTAATCGATGCACTTTATCTGTGATTATATGTTGCTATATGTCATTATCATAACCTATGTTCTCATAGATTTTTTTTCCTGTTCCATTGACAAGAAAAATATAATTGTCTTGTTAATAAGCATTGGTGGTGTGTTGGACAGATTATGAAGAGAAATTAAATGTTATAGCTTTCTCTCAATATCCTGTGTATTTAATTATATTTTCTCTTCACTGAGCAGAATTCTAATCATAGGGTTATGGATATTTGGTTTAGAATCTATGATATAAAGACCTCAGCATCCCAACTGAATGTAAAATTGATGGGCTTTTGACTTCACTAAGTCATTTTGCCTGCCTTTCATTTTTATATTATTAAGTTGTAATTGCTCATTCTCTTCCCCTTTGCTAAGCACATTTAAATGGTTAGTACTAAAATTACACTATGCCATCACCAAATGTCCAACACCAGATCCTTATTAGGCTAATAACAGATTCATTAGAGATTAGAAAGGGTCAGTATGCCCTTTTGGCGTGGCTTTCGTACACTGCACTCTACTTTGGTGGAAAAACAAAATCATTAAAATAATGTTATGCACGAATAGTCATTAAACCATGTTATAAACATTTGGCTCGGGTTAGGCATATTTGTTCATCAAGTTATCCTGATAAAAGTGGCAAAGAATTTTGGGATGTTTTAAAAATAACCTATAATCACGTGCTCATAATTTTTGTTTTCTTTATAACATTGTAGGGAGGAAATCAATAGTAAAGTAAACATGGTTAAGCATAGTCGAGCTATATTATTGTGTCATCTTTAACCATGAATATAACACATTTAAAAGTGTTTTACCCATCCCCAACCCTCGAATTATAAGAAAGAAAAGAATTATCAGTCATATAGAAAGCAAAGTGGATCCAGACTTAATAGATATTTATTTTCCCATAAATATATTATTCTAGTAAAAGACTATTATCAACAGATTAAAGTATTTATTTGTTTATTTTATTTATTTTATAATTTCTTAAAAGATTTTGTTTATTCATTTGACAGAGAGAGATCACAAGTAGGCAGAGAGGCAGGCAGAGAGAGAGGGGGAAGCAAGCTCCCTGCTGAGCAGAGAGCCCGATGTGGGGCTCGATCCCAGGACCCTGAGATCATGACCTGAGCTGAAGGCAGAGGCTTTAACCCAGGTGCCCCTAAAGCATTTATTTTTAATAGGTCTGAGCATTTTAATCTGATGTTGATTTTTTTTATTGTTATTTTTTGGTCATTCCAGTCAATGATCAGTTTATTGATGTTATTTACTCATTCATTCATTCATCAAATTTTTATTCATTTGCTATATGTCAGGTACTGTGCTGTTGAGATTCCAGAGATGAATAATGTACAATCTATGATATCAAGGGGTAGAGCTATGGGTAGAGTCTCTGGGTGCTCTACGTATCTTTGTGTATCTACTGGGCTTCCTTCTCTGAGACGAATCTTAGGTCATTTGAAGAGAACCTTTGTCACGGTGCCTCTCTCTGGACCCTGTGGAGTCTAAGGGAATGTATGAAATGTTTGAATGTCAAGAAATTCATGGAAAATAACTCTGAAGGAACGGTAGTGGAATGTCTAAGGCAACATCCTTTGAGTTGGATGCTGTCCCTTAAAAATATTCAGAGGATTCAATGTCTGGCACTGGGTCATCATTTTCCCTTAAATAAATACTTCAATCACATTTAAGTTTCTATTGATCTTTTACTTAATTTAGAAAGAAGCTTCACTGATGCATTGCATTTGTTGCTCTGCAATGTCAAAGAATTCTATCATTATGATTGGTACCATTTGTAATAAAAAAAAAAAAAGAGGGAGAAGCATACAACAATGCTGAAGATTCATGGTCCCTTTCCCCACTGACATGGGCTGGTATTGGGACACCACCTCTAGATTGGTACAACCCCCATGCCAACAGGATAGATACATTGCTTTGGGCTTTTAAAATTTTGTTACATTTTGTGACTTGAAGGGATTTTTTTTTTCTATTTTTCTCTTTGGAATAGAAATATGTTTCCCCCTATTTTTTACAGGCAAACCACTTCAATCGAACATGGCTGGCAGCCATATGGTGGCTTATGCATCCAACAACTAATTTAGCAAAGAAAACTGCTTGTAACAAGTTCTCTATATGCCATCCCAGGTATTACTTTGATGATAAATGAGAAGATGATTGCCAAGAAAATGATAGTGACATTTATAAAAAGGTATATTCCCATTAGTCATTTAATGATGGTCAAATTATTAGTTACTATCTATTTGAAGTGAAGTCCATGGCACTTGTAGGAGGTACTTAACACTTTTTATATATAATTTTATAGCAAAAATATGGTATTAATTTTCAAGCAGCTTACAATCTGGTAAACTTTTGAATGAGTGCTTGTATTACTCTTATCTGGAACTTCTAGGTCTAGACTTTGGACTGGCATGGCTTCCAGAACTGGCTTTAAGACTATATTTTAGAACCAGTGTTTCTAGCCAAAACTAATAAGCATGGAGTGGCTCGAAGATGGTGAAAGAAAACAAAAGAAAAACTGAATTAACTCTACCCATTAGAATCTCACAAAGAGTTATTAAGAATTTGGGGGAAATGGCTCATCTCAGTTTTTGTTTCTTATTACAGCCTATTGCTTCCCTGGATGGTTCCTTCTGCTCTGACACTTGGAGAATCAAAGTCTTAGCTGGATGGCTATCACTCTTCACATGCAGGGAACCTGCATGCTGTGTAGTTAGAGTTCTTTTCCTTTAGAATTCCTTGGCATCAGGAGTGGATAAAAAGGAAAGCAAAAGTATTAGGGTATTTTGTAAATTTTATTTACACTTTACTGAAAAGTGACTGTTTAACCTCTGTCTGGGGAAATTAAACATGTCATTTGTAGACATGAGAAGCACACATCTGTAGCTATGTGAACGTGGTAAGAAATATTTCCTTTGAAGAAATCCATAGTAGTTTGTTTTTATCTAATTTTATCAGCTATTTTCAGTAATGTTACTAGTTACACATTTAGATAATTTATTGAATTCACTGTAAAATAAGCTCGGTTGAATTTCTGAGTTGAACTTGTCATCAGGTGCCAAAATTATACTGCAACTCAAATGAGTAGAATATTAAAACAATGATGACAGCTGAAGAACTATCCACAAAATACCAACAAGTCTGACTTCTGGAAGGAGACAGAAACACTTCCCTAAAATATTTTATAAGTTGTTATTTGAACAACCATGGAATTAATAAATAAGATTTCTAGAAAATCATGAAAACGTATGCCATTCTGTGTTCTGTATATGAAACATGGCAGCTGTGTATGGTAAGGTCATACAATCACGAGGTCAGAGGTCAGAGAGCAATGAACTGCAACGTGTTCTGGTGCTGTTTCCTTTTGAAAAAGCTTTTATACGTACTCCAGTGATACACAGGGGTACCAGTGCTGGAAAAGGGTTAAATGCTTAGACTACCGTTCCTTCAGAGCTATTTTCCATGAATTTCTTGACATTTAAACATTTCAGCATGGTGTGACTCTTTCAATACGTAGAAGTCATGACATGATCCAGGATGGTTACCAAAACGTTTGTACTGATTTTTTTAGCCTGGCATCTAGTTATCCAGGGGCATTCACAAAACAGTATGAATTCCTTGGAGATTACACAAAATACGCTACTTATATCAGAGGAGAGAAGCTGAGGAAATTTTTAGAAAACTAGTAGAGTATGCAGTAAATATTAATTTAATTTCTCTATAAAAACCCATTTTATACTGATTATTTCATCTAATTTTGGATTTGAATTTAGACTTAGGGGCAGATGGTCAGATTGTGTACTTCAAAATACAATTACTAAAAACAAAAACAAAAACAAAAACACCCCAAAATACAATTACTTTTTGTGGCTACAGGAGAATGAGTGTTATAATGGGGAGAATTTATAATCTGGGAAAAAATTGCTTGCCACTGTATAATCTTAGTTGAATTTAAGTGATTCCCAAATTCAGGATTTGTTCTTGACTTGTGTTTGGTTTAAACCCTTTAATTCTTTTATGGCTATTCTTTAATGTATAAAATGGAAAAAAAAAAAATCACAACCTGCCTTTTGAGGCTCCTCTGAAAAGGAATAAAATGAGAAGTAAAAAAATCGATCTTGGTCAATATTATTTTTGAGAGGTTGGCAGAACAAAGGGTGAAAACAACATCGTGTCTAATTGCAGCCCCAATTCTTCAGAAGGCAGTAGGTAATTTTCAGTGAATCTTCTGGACTTGTCACATCTCAGTAGGAATTTATACTGAAATGGGTTAGAAGTCTAAACTTAAAGGAATCGAGAAACATCATCCTTCACATGCCACCAAAGTGATCTGTCTAAAAAGCAGAATTTATCATTTTACCTCAGTGTTAAAAATTTCTCAGTGATTTCTCTAGCATATGCAAGAAATGCATTGTATACACCATATTGCATGATGCATTTTTGATTATCCCTTTTCAGCTTTGACTGCCGTCATCCCAATATAAACTCCATACTTCACTTATACCACACTTCATAGAGCTCGCTGAATGTACCAAGTTCTCCCCACGTTTTCCTGCCTTCATCTATGCTGTTTCCTCTGCCTGATGTGCCTTATCCTCACCACCTTCCATCACCAACCTAGTGAACTTTTACTCAACCCTCAAAACTCTTCTTATATCACCTCCTTTATGTATATGTTCCTAACCTTCCAACTGCTTAACAGAATGCTGTATTTGTTTTATGTCTGACCCCCAAATACATTGGGAGTTCCTGAAGTGTACATTCCCTATTCTATATACTTTTGTATCTCCAGAGCGTAGCTGTGTTGCTGATTGGACAAATATATAAAGAGATGAAACTCTGATATTAATTATCCAGTATCTCTCTAGAAGGATCTGGAGTTAGGTGCTAAAAATATATTGAAGGACTCCACCTTTCTAATGTTTGGAACTAACTGAGGGATGGAGCCAAGAATCAGGCACTTGAAGATTAAAGAGATGGCTTTGTTAATGACAAAGGCTGGGTTGGAGAACATGGCTTAGTTATGTGGTAAGTGGTGGGTTTCCTGCTAGAACCCAAGAATTAGACAATATTTTCCGAGTCAGGGCAGTTCTGAACAGCTATAGGCCTGGACAATCTCATTCTCGGTTTACGTACAGAGCCTCGACCACTAAGTTTATGACATGATCCAGAGTAGATCAGAACATGTGCATATCGTCAGATTCCAAAAAGAAAGAGGAAAGAGCTGATCTAGGCTTGCCTATTTTTTGTTCCAAACTTATCAATCAGTTAAGTCAACATTTGTCCCTTAGCAAAAAATTAATGTAGGTGTAGAGAGACCAGAAGCATTATTTGAATGGATGTTCTTCTACTTGGGAACATGAAATCAGGACAAAAGAAGATCCCTGATTCTCCCTCTTCTGGTACTAAGAACGGTTGTCTTTCCATGTGTCCTCTGTCAATAGCATTACTCTTTTCCCAGATATCTAAATGTAATTTGAGAAACACTATCTTAGTTTTTAGCTCATCTCCCTTAAAAAGCAATTGGCAATGATTCTTCAGTCTATGTCTAGTCCTAGAACTAATTGTTGGTATCTTATCTTTTCATTGTTTAATATATAAAAGAAGTAAAAATTACAAATGATTCAGACACATAAAAATAAACCTGCCTACAAGTATCTGAGTCTTCCAGCATTTTCTCATGTCTGAAGATAACTATTGGTCAGGCATGTATCTCCAGACTTTTTCTAGGCATTTACACATGTTTAGACATAAAGATTTTTGAGAATTGCAAATACTTAATAATAACTGACACACATTTTCCTATTTCTCATTTTATTTGTTTACCTTATATTTTTAGCATTCTGTAGAATGAATGCTTCATAATTCATAATTTCTTTCAGCATTCTCCTATTGCTGGATATTTAGGTTGTTTCCAATTTTTTACTACCACAAAGAGCAAAGATTCTATACAACTATGTCTCTCACTACTTCTGTAAGAGAGATTCCTATAAACAAAACTGGGGAGTCGAGTTACCTATACATTATAATTTTGGTAAGTATTTTCACATATGCTTTTTTATACTATATTATATTATGTGTATGTTTATATGTGTACATGCATTATATATATTGTTTATATTAACAGTAATACGAGTTCCCATTTTCTGAAACTTATGGACTCTGGAAATTTAAATTATTCCAGTTTTTATCAGCTGAGTGGATAAAACATACCTTTTTGTTTAATCCCATTTCCTTTACTACTTATGATGTTGAACTTGATTTTGCGTGGTCATTATCTTTTGGTGCTGCTTCTTTTGCCAGTTCATAATTTTTGCTCATTTTTCTTTCATAGTTTAATATTTTCATACATTATAGGTTTTAATTCTGTATCTGCTAAATATGTTGCAAATATTTCTTTACAGAGTGATTTTCTTTTCAATGTGTTTAATAGTTAGCTTTTACTAATAGATTTTAATGCCAACATTTTCTTTTTCTTTTAAAGATTTTATTTATTTATTTGACAGAGAGAGAGAAATCCCAAGTAGGCAGAGAGGCAGGCAGAGAGAGGGGGAAGCAGACTCCTTGCTGAGCAGAGAGCCTGATGTGGGGCTCGATCCCAGGACCCTGAGATCATGACCTGAGCCAAAGGCAGAGGCATTAACCCACTGAGCCAGCCAGGCGCCCCATTCTTTTCTTTTTTTAAGGAAGATTTTATCTATTTATTCACTTAGAGCATGCATGAGTGGGAGGAGGGATGGGGGGAGAGGGAGAGAATCTCAAGGAGACTTCGTGCTGAGTGTGGAGGCCAACATTGGGCTCAATCCCACAGCGCTGAAATCATGACTTGAGCTGAAATCAATAGTTAGTCGCTTAACTGACTGAGTCACTCAGGTGCCTCAATGCCAACATTTTCATAGAATGAATTCCCATATAAACATTACTCTCTTTTAGTAATTTCAATTCTGTTCTATTGATCTATTTATTTATTTTTCATATGGTGTGAATTCTATAATGACAGAACTTAATATTTAATATTATATAATATTATTATATTATATATATATATTATATATTATTATATATTATATATTATATATATTATATTATATAATATAATATATATTATATATTATATTAATATTAATTATTATTAATATTAATTAATATTAATATTAATATTATATAATATATATTATATTATATATTATAATATATAATAAAAATATATTTAATATAATATTTAATATTAAAGAATCTTTAATATTTATTGAAACTTTAACATGTGTCATTCTCTTAATCTTCACAAATACCTTATGTGGTAATCAATATTATTATCACTATCTTACATGTTAGGAACTAAAGCCCAAACTGGTTAAGTAATTTGCCCAGTGTTACTGAGCTAAGAAACAGCTGAGCTAGGATGAACGCCAACATTCCCGATCCAAGTTGAGAATGTGGGTAAATATTATACTATAAACACCTTCTACAGGTTTATGAGATTCTTTGGCATTTGGGATAGCAAGTTGTCTGTCATTGATGTTCTATTTTACCATTTTCTTATGCATTTTACTCTTACGAGTTAATTTTATACTCATCCTAGTGGGTTTCATAAAAAGTCCTGCTGGGTTTTTAATAATAATTATTTTGAAATTTGGGATTATTTTGAAGAAGGAATGTCATTGCTGTGGGCTGAGTTGTGTCCTCAGCTCCATGTTGAAATCTTAAACCCTAGTGTACTTCAGAAAGTAACTATTTTTGCAGATAGAGTCTTTAAAGAACTAATTAGGTTAAAATGAGATTATTAGGGGGACACTAATTCAATGTGACTGGTGTCATAAGAAGAAGAAATTTGGAACATACAGATTCAGAAGGAAGATAGCCATCTATAAACCAAGGAGAGAGGCCTCAGGAGAAACTCACCCTACACACACCTTGGTATTAGAGTTCGCTTCCCTATAACTTTCTGAGAAAATAACTTTCCATTGTTTAAGCTGTCCATTCCGCAGTACTTATGATACTTATGATAAGTACTTATGATAGCCCTGGCAAACTAATACAGTCATTCTCATAATTTTATGGTCTTTTCAATCAGTGTAATTCTATGAACTTTCACTTATTTGGTCTTTTTCTACATTCATCAGTTAAGTGTAAGTGTTTTCTTTGAGTGCACATTACTATTTCTGATTAGTCTTGTTCTTATTCATTTTACTGCTTTCTGTTACTCCTGTGAATAGGATATTTTTTCCATTATATTTATAAATTTCCTATTGATTTTTGTATATTTATATTTTATCTGGCTACCTTACTGGACTCATTAGTTTTAAATTTTTTCAGTTGTCTTGGAGTTTTTTTTTTTTAACTTTTTTTTAAGACTTTTTATTTATTTATAAATAAACATGAACTGAGGACTTTTTATTTATTTAGAAAGAGAGATCACAAGTAGGCAGAGAGGCAGACAGAAAGAGAGGGGAACCAGGCTCCCCGCTGAGCAGAGAGCCCTATGTGGGGCTCCATCCCAGGCCCCTGAGATCATGACCTGAACTGAAGGCAGAGGCTTTAACCCACTGAGCCACCCAGGCACCCCTGTCTTGGAGTTTTTAGGCAGGCAAACCTATAATATGCAGATAAAGACAGTTTTATTTCTTTATTCTTACATAAATACACACACAGACATATACATATGCACACGCAGACACATATTTCATGTTTCTTGTGTTATTGCATTGGCTGGAATGTTTCAAAATAAGCTTGAATAATAGTAGTGATAGCACACATTCCTTGCCTAACATATGACTTTATTTGGCAATCTTTAATTTTGGTGTTTATCATAGGTTTATTTTATGTTTTTATTTTTTAAGGTTAATTTATTTATTTGAGAGAGAGAGAGAAAGAGAGCACGTGAAAGCAAGCATGGGTGGAGGGAGGGGCAGAGGAGAGGGAGAGGGAATCTCAAGGAGACTTCCTACTGAGCACAGAGCCCAATGCAGGGATCGATACCATGACCTTGAGATCATAACCTGAGCCAAAATCAGGAGTGGGACACTTAACTGACTAAGCCACCCAGGTGCCCCTATTCATCATGGGTTTTGATATAATTTTCAATTTATTAAAGTTTATAGGAGTCTTTATTCTCTCTCTCTCTCTTTTTTTAAAATTTTATTTATTTATTTGACAGAGAGAGAGAGAGATCACAAGTAGGCAGAGAGGCAGACAAAGAGAGAGGGGGAAGCAAGCTCCCCGCTGAGCAGGGAGCCCAATGTGGGGCTTGATCCCAGGACCCTGAGATCATGACCTGAGCTGAAGGCAGAGGCTTTAACCTACTGAGCCCCCCAGGCGCCCCTATTCTCTCTATCAGCAAAAGAAATTATAGGAAGTGCTTTACCAGAAACTTTCAAAACAATCTTGTCGATTCCTCTTTTCATATGCTAATATAGTGAATTGCATGAATAGATCCCTAAATTTAAAGCATTTTTTGATGTTAAGAATAAGCCTGTTTTCCAAATGGCCAACAGACACATGATATATATAAAATGGAATACTATGCAGCCATCAAGAGAAACGAAATCTGGCCATTTGCAACGATGTGGATGGAACTGGAGGGTATTATGCTAAACGAAATAAGTCAGTCAGAGAAAGACAATTATCACATGATCTCTCTGATATGAAGAATTTGAGAGGCAAGGAGGGAGTTTGGGGGGGTGGGGGAGAGAAATGAAACAGGAGGGGATGGGGAGGGAGACAAACCATAAGAGACTCCTAGACTCACGAAATGAACTAAGGGTGGCTGGGAGGCGGGGGGGTAGGGATGGGGTGGCTGAGTTGTGGACATTGGGGAGGGTATGTGCTGTTAAGTGCTGTGAAATGTGTAAGCCTGACGATTCACAGACATGTACCCTGGGGCAAATAATACATTATATGTTAATAAAAATTAATTAAAAAAAAAGAATAAGCATGTTTGCTTATTGTCCATTCTTATTATAATTCACTGCTGGATATGAATTATTAATATTTTATTCAGGAACTTTTAAGAAAATACATTGTCTGGTAGACCTTCCAAGTCATCCAAGTCATTCCATGACTGAAGATTAATTTCACCTATAGGTTTGAATAATAATTTAGTTTGGCAGAGAATTCCAGATTCAAAATAACTTGGAAAACATCAGTCTGTTATACTCTGGAATCTAGTATTGTAGATAAGGAATTAGAGGCCAGGCTAATCCTCTTATGTCAGAAATATTAAGAAAAAACTTGGGAAACAAAAACAAAAGTGGAAAATTGAGATTTCATGAGGATAAAAGCTTTTGCACAGCAAAGGAAACAGCCAACAAAACTAAAAGGCAACCTACAGAATGGGAGAAGCTATTCATAAATGACATATCAGATAAAGGGCTTGTATGCAAAATCTATAAAGAACTTATCAAACTGAACACCCAAAAAATCCAGTCAAGAAATAGGGCAGAAGACGTGACCAGACATTTCTCCAAAGAAGACATACAAATGGCTAACAGACATGTGAAAAAATGCTCAACATCACTTGACATACCTGAAAATACAAATCAAAACTATAATGGATTATCAACTTACTCTGGTCAGAATGGCTAAAATTAACTCAGGAAACAACAGATGTTGTCAAGGATGCAGAGAAAAGGAACCTTCAAACTGTTGGTGGGAACGCAAACTGGTTCAGCCACTCTGGAAACCAGTATGGAGGTTCCTCAAGAAGTTACAAATAGAACAACCTTATGACCCAGCAATTGTGCTACGAGGTATTTATCCAAAGACTACGAATATAGTGATTCTAAAGGGCATATCCACCCCAACATTTATAGCAGTGATGTCCGCAATAGCCAAAAATACCGAAAGAGCCCAGCTATCTATCAATAGATGAATGAATAAAGAAGAGGTGATATAGCTATACAAGGGAATATTACTCAGCCATCAAAATGAATGAAATCTTGGGGTGCCTGGGCGGTTCAATCAGTTGAGCATCTGACTTTGGCCCAGGTCACAATCCCAGGATTGAGTCCCACGTCAGTCTCTGTGCTCAGCTGGGAGCCTATTTCTCCCTCTTTCTCTTCCCCACTTGTGCTCTCTCTCAAAAAAATAAAATCTTAACAAGAAAAGAATGAAATCTTACCATTTGCAACAGCATGGATGAAACTAGAGGGTATTATGCTAAGCAAAATAAGTCAATCAGAGAAAGACAAATACCATATGATTTCACTCGTATGTGGAATTTAAGAAACAAAACAGATGAACATAGGGGAAGGGAGGGAAAAATAAAATAAGATAAAAACCTAGAGGGAAGCAAACCATAAGAGATGCTTAACCATAGGAAATAAACTGAGAGTTGCTGGAGGGTTAGTTGGGGGGGGGCGGGAATAGGGTAATTGGGTGATGGGCATTAAAGAGAGCACATGATGTAATGAGCGCTGGGTGTTATATGTGATTGATAAATCACTAAATTCTACCGCTGAAACTAGTAATACACTATACGTTAATTGAATTTAAATAAAATTTCAAAAAAAGGGAACAAAACTCATGATTTGCTGTGAATCACAGAAAAATGGATCAGAGTTGAAGTTTTTAGACTTTATATGAACTATTTTGTTGTGCCTTAATTTCATGTTTTTGTTCTCTACAGTTTTCAATAATATAGACTGAAGTAGGCTGAAGTAAGACAATTAAGATATGTCATTTTTCCATTCCATCAGCAAAATCTAATGAAAGAGCACTAAACTCAGAAGTTAAGAATAAGAAATTCTTAATACTGAAAACGAAGCAGGTTGAAGATTGTACCACTCTGTCAACGCAGAAGTGAGACATTAATTATTTAATGTGTGATTCCTGTTAGGCAAGGGTTTGCTGCAACAAGGAAGAATTGGAACTTTGGTGTAAATGATAAAGGGTTTCTGGCAGTCACTAATTGTCTCAGGGCAAAGACAACCTGAAATGCACGGGTACTTGGCGTTTGCTTGTGACTGTTGCTATATTAGACCTGGAAATTTCAACTATTAAACATATTAACCCCTCTTCTAATAATTATGTGCATGTGTTAAAATAGTATTTGCATATACATAAAACTCTGGAACATCTATTAGTTCCTAAGAGTATTTAAAGTACTGATTAATAGTAGAAACCTAATTTTTCAACATTTATTTCATCAGTCTGGGAGTTGTCTGTTGTATATAAGTTTACTAAATTTGAGACTGAGAGTACACTAAAACCAAACTTTTATTTATTAATTAATTGGCTCCTGGATTTGTCAAATAAAGCCCGAGTCTCATGGTCATATCACAAGTTGTCCTGCAGGTCTTCATGAAAAAGAAATGTGATGGTTTAAAGAAATGATGCCCATTTTATTAAATTGGTCATTTTGAAAGCATATCCTCATTTGTCATCTTACATCAGTTGTTATCATTAAAACAAAACAAAACAAAACAAAACAAAAAAACCTTGCATGTCCACCTGAGAGCCTTGCGGAGCAAAAACAATCCCACTAAAGAATGTGCATTATCAATTTCTTAAGGAAGTTGAACTGACTAAATGATAGAAATGCACAATTATAGGGGCGTCTGGGTGGCTCAGTGGGTTAAAGCCTCTGCCTTCCACTCAAGTCATGATCTCGGGGTCCTGGGATCCAGCCCCGCATCCGGCTCTTTGCTCAGCAGGGAGCCTGCTTCCCCCTCTCTCTCTGCCTGCCTCTCTGCCTACTTGTGATCTCTCTGTCAAATAAATAAATAAAATCTTAAGAAAAAATGCACAATTATAGAGGAAACAACCTTACTCTGAGATTTGAGTATAATTATTAACAGAATGTAGAGCATCAGATATTTACTATTTACTATTTCAGATAAAAATAGTAAAGACATAAAAATGACATATCCGTTTCATGATGTATTAAATGTACCTATTAAGTCATCTTAGACCTATACTCCAGTTGACTCCTACGCACATTGAATGGGGTGATTTAAAAATAAAATGAACTGTTCTCTTCGGTTTGGTTAAACCAGTTTCTATTGGTGGGGGAGGGAGATATTTTTAGAATTCATTGAAGCACATTGTAGTTCTGCTATTAGTGGGCCATCAAATGCAGTTTGGCACAGCACAGTGTTTCAACAGTTGCTTGACGTTAACAGTGAATATAGAACCCTTTGTGATCAGCTAAGGTTATTTTTAAACTTAATTCTAGATAAGCCAGAGAAGTGCTCTTCTGTGGTCCACATGGTCATTGCAGCAACGTTCGTCATCAAAGATGCTGCGTGCCTTCATGCGAGATGCCTCGTAAACCCCTCTCTCCATTACACCATGGAAAACGGAACCCCAAAGCAGGGCGAGAGGCATGCTATTTCAATGAGAAAGATCACACCTTATTCATTTAGGCATTTGCTGTTTGGCTGGTCTAGTTTGTTAGCTTACTCGTCTGGGGAAGGAAACATCTTTCCCTACATGAGGCTTTCGCGTAATTAACCACCGCCGCCATCTCGTACGTTGGGGTCTGTCCTCGAGGAAACCACCCTATGTGTGAGTTTCTGGGTCATTCCTGGGAGAACTCTGTGTTCATTTAACTTGATGACAAAACAGCAACATGCTAAATAATGTGATTAAAGTTGTTAAAAGCCAAAATAAACACTTATAATTATCTCAAGAAAAACGGTGTCAGGCGGGCGCGGTGTCCATAAAGTGGGACTCCGCATGCGTCTTTCTGGCCCTGCTGCACAATAGATCATAGTTAAAGGTCTGTTAACAGACCTCTGACGGCCGAGCTGGGTAGCTTGTGGTTTCCTTCGAAACCTATTGGCATAATGTGAATTTATGTGTGAGGTGCAAATTGGAAGTTGCCTACTATTGGTGCCCTTGGCAGAACAGAAATCATACTGTAGGGCTAGCAGCAGGAAGTACATTGCTTTGAAATTACCCAGCAGGGTTTCTTCTTGCTGCTCTTGTTGCTTCTGAGACGGGGGCCTTGTATTGTCTGGCCATGATTAAAATCAAAGTGTAGCCTTCTTTGCTGGGTGCCAGTAAACTTAGGTGAAAAACAGAAACAACCTGGAGTTTTAATTATTTTAAAATGCAATGTAGGCAAGAAACAAAGATGAAAGCATTTTTGACTAATCTATCCCAATTATTTCACATAAACGGATTTGCTAAAAAAGGAGTCCAGAGAGAGAGAGGGAGATTGCCTTTACAAGAGACTTCATAA
Source organism: Procyon lotor (assembly GCA_028646535.1). Classification (NCBI taxonomy): domain Eukaryota; kingdom Metazoa; phylum Chordata; class Mammalia; order Carnivora; family Procyonidae; genus Procyon; species Procyon lotor. The sequence continues at coordinate 128,649,583 of CM053604.1, read as the reverse complement.
CGTATCTCACAGCCATAAACTCTATCTATGCCATGTAATCCAGTCTCAGGAAATGCATAGAGAAAAAAGTGTCCAAACGTTGTACTTTGGGGTGAGTAGAGAAAACCAGATGTGTCTTTACCTTATTCCAAATACAAGATGCTATGCATATGTGAAATAAACTTTCAAAGCATGGGATAGAATTTATTGGTTAATTACTTACCAGCCTAAAATAGTCCATCTGTGAGGGAGTATCTTCATGCTATAATTAAGACTGGTCTAATGCCATAGTAGGCTGGACAGATAATCCCCATTATGCCTTCAATTTCCAGAGCCGGCAGGCTCTGAATTTCTTCTTTTTAGTTTATTTTTCCATGAAGAATATAAAAGCACAAGCACAAGGTTCAGAGTTTGCTGTCTCTACTAATCCACTAGGAGAAAATTTCACTCAATATTGGATAAAATATAGAGAATACAGACTCGCTGCCTCATCGTACCAGCCAGCTCGAAAATTAACAGTGGTGGAAACCAAGAGTTAGTGTATAGGTTCTTTGGAGAACATCTCACTGCATCCATGCACAAAATACCGGGAGCTCAGGAGTTAACATTTATTGAGTACCCGCTGTGGGGTAGGCACTTTGGTAAGGACCGGGGATATGAAGACGAACCAGACTTACAAGGGAAGCTAGAGAGTTAAATGATTATTTACATATGTTACTCTGGAAATGGAGTGCCAAGCTAAGTAAGTGCAATGTGCCACGGGAGGACGTAGCAGGGACCTCTAAACCAACCACAAGTGGTACTCTGCCCGAAAGAGAGATACGGATAGCATGTTTTCACCTCCATTCTCAGATATTTTCAACTGATATATATGATGAGGAAAAAATATATTGTTTCGATCACAAGGTTGGAAATGGCTTTAGGAAAACTGGATATGCGGTTCATTCTCTTTCTTTAAACGTTTTCTTCATCCAACTGCAGTCTACTCTATGATACTTGCAAGCATTCAGCCATAGCAAAGAGCAGGTGTGTAAAACTGCTACGAATCCAATGGCTCAAATGCTGAAGGTCTGCATCTTATCTGATATCACTGCTCAAGGTCAAGTCTCTTGGGCTATCAGAACTGCCCAGGCAAGGGAGAAATCTGGATTTTAGATCTTCCACTGGAATTTCAGTATAGGAAAGAGAGAAATTATACTAACATGGATATGTTGAAGACTATTTCTGGATATCTTTTGCACCTACCTAAATTTGGAACCTGCCAGTTACCACTTTGTTTTGTTTGACAGTTAGAAGCACAGAAGACTCAAGCTGCGCCAAACTCCAAGAGGTTAATAGGGAATTTGGCCATTTTAAGTTAAAATCTGCTTATGGAAATGAGCTCCCGCTGGTGGCAATGGGTTTCTTTTGAGGGCAAGAAGTTGTCTGAAGCCTTTGTCTCTTTCCAGTGCTCATCCTGATAGAGTTTAATACTGCTCTCACAGCTACAGTTAATTTCATACGCACAGTAATGCTGTTCAGGCAAGGCTTCCAGAACACGTGTCGAACCAAATGTCCATGGTCGGCCTCGCATCCCAGCAGCACCACCTATTGTCTGGCGGCTCTTGAACTAAACTTCCCAAGTATTGAATCTGTTTATTTCTTTGGGCATTTCTGTGAGGTAGACAATATCCTCTGTATTTTCCGGGCTGTAAGGGTTAAGTATCAAGACTGTGGTGACTCTTCTAAAGTTATAAATCTGTTCTGTAAATAAAATGAGTTTTTGTGGCACTTCAAGACTTTCCTTTTAATTGGTGAAAAGGAACTGAGTGGAGAGGCTCTATGCTCACAAAGAATACTTGTGGGCATAAAATAATGTTGGGCAAATAGAAACCTAGGTGTATCTGTGTCTTTTGCAAGTCACTACTATCATATATTATTTATCAAATTTAAGTGACGTTTCACCCCTGCCCCTCCCATGGGGTTTTAAAAACACTTGTAAAACACAAATATTATTACTTGCATTTACAGGTAGAAACTGAAACTCAAGAAGTGTCAAATGGGGGCCACTATGGCATTATTCCCAGAAGAGAGACAGGTAGGACTGGAAATTTTACATAGTCTTTGTTTGATATTTACATATACATGGATGAATGCAAGTCATAAACTATGTTTTCTGTAAGCCACGTGTATTTAAACCATGTAAACCATAACAAGAATTTTAGGAGGAAAATAATAGGTAACATATGGGATATTTTCATTGCACTATTTAATCTTCCCTACAACTGTCTGGCAAAGGTAAGGTAGCTTCAAGTCCTAAACCATTGCTTTTCCTACTGTGTACACTCTTCTCGAAATTTCAACCACTCCTATAGATTTAATTATGGTCTCTGCATTGATAACTTCAAACTTTGTATTTATATGCCTTACATCTTTCCCATCCTTTAGAAAAAAGTGTATACATTTGAAAGTTCCACAAGTATCTGAAACTCCACACAAACTTATCATTTTTCTTGACAAAGCTACTCATCTTCCTGTATTCCTTATCACAGCTAATGCCCTACCATCTATCTCTTTGCCCACGCCAGAAATCTGGACTTATACTCCTTTTTGTTCATCCTCTTTACTCCATCAGTCATTGACAATTACATTTCCTCAATATCTCTGAATTCTACCTTATTTAACTCAAGCTCTTGTCATTTTTCACCTGGTTCATTACAATAATTCTACTGCTCCTAATTTGACTTTTTCTGTTACCAGAGAGATTGTTCAAAAATTCAGGACTCTTAATGAAAAGCTTCACAAAAGGTTTCTCATTGGTTTTAGGGTGAAGTCTAAATTCTTCACACAAATAATATGATGCCATTAAAAAATATGACCCAGTGGGAGATCAGACTTTCCTACTAGATGAGATATTTAGTATCCACAATGGGCCAGGCCTGATGGTGGCTTCCTCTTTGGAAATCCATTAATAAAATTCATGATATCATCAGAACTAAGGCTCAAGCTCATATGATCATCTACATAAGTGGTTAAATGACATTTGCAAAATTCAGGATTAGTGTTATTATTGATGCTATAATTTCCACTCTTCAATAAGGGAATTTGATGAAAACAAGGTTTATGAAGCCCAAGGTATTCACAAGATAGATTATGGAAAGATGATTAGCAGTTTTAGAAACAATTATTTGTTATTAGTTTTTTTCTAATTAAGCCAATTTTATTTTAATTTGGAAGCTAGGTGAGTCGCAAGTTTTCAAAAGGCACACATTTTTATTAGCTTTTCTATAATAATGGACACAGTTTTGAGGACCCTTTCAAAAATCTGAATTAAATTTTCTGTAGTGACATGTCTATATGTTACACATTGACTACATAAGGGCACTGAATTACTGCACTATATAATTACAAGACTGATTATATTAATGTGTATCTTTAGTGCAATAATTTTTGCACTTATTCATTCATCAAGGATAACCATGACTAATGCAATTATAGTTTAATTTTAAACTCATTATTCATGGTCATCAATTTAGAGATAAGAATGGAATTATGTTGATAAGTTTATAAACTGATGGCAGGAGGCCAATCAGATTGCTTCATACTCTTATTTTATGATGATGTTTCTTATGGTGAACATGTTGATTTGAAGAGAAAGTTTTGGGATTCAGGTCATGATTAAAATGCTGTAAGTCATTTTTCATTTTAGGTCTCTCATATAGATACAGTATAGGTACATGAAAACGATTTCAGGAGTTTGATTAATACCATCATAAATATTACAAATACTTGTATACAGAGGGGAGTAATCTGCAGTAAGAACAACATATTTCTGATGCTTTGTGCAAAAAATACAGCATAACTGAATTCGACAAAGAAGTCAGTGATAATTGGTAAGTCAGACTATTAGAAAAAGATTTTTGGAAACATGTATTTGTTTGGAGAACCAAAGAAACATTTACTTATTTGAGGAACCAAAACAGTTGTAACTGGGTCAGATGATGTATTTATAGGTTTCCATGAGAAACATAAAGTTATCCTGAATAAAAACTGCAAATGGTCAACATAATTAAAAAAGAGAAGTAGTAAAATCATCCAAGGACAAGGTAGGATTTGGTTGAGGAAAATAGTTTCTAATTCAGTTATAAGTAGTATGCAAAGGAATAGATCATTTTTAATTGAACACTACAAACAATTGAAAGTTGAAATAATTTTAATTGAAAACTCATCATGTTTGTATCCTTGTTTTTTGAACTGTAGAATATAGTCACAATCCACAATTTTTTTCAACTTAGTAAATATTTATTGAGCATCTATTTAATGTGTAAGACTGTGCTAAGCACCATAGTCAAAGTGAAGGTTTAGCAAGATATGGCCGAGGAGTTTGTCATCTGGTAATGTGGATAAGAGAAATGCACAATCACGAAACCAAAGCATAAAGTGTCAGGTGCAGAAGAACAATACAAACACAATGTTTTCAAGACAGATGGAGGGAAAGGGCACATCCAGGTGGAAAGATCAGGAAAAGCTTAACGAAGGAGACAACATGTGAGATGAACCATGAAGAATAAAAAGAACTTTCACCGGCTGGATAATAGAGACATAAATAAAAACAACACAAGCTATATGTATTTAGTGCTAGGCACTGTTTTAAGGATTTTATATATATTGTGTCATTTAATCATCAAAACAGTGATAGAAACAGTACTGTTATTACCACCGTGCCACAAATGAGGAGAATGGAGAGGTTAATTTGCCCCAGGTCTCGCGGTTAAGCGGTGAACCTAGACTTTAAACTCAGATCTATCTAGTTCCGGAACATAAACCTCAGTCACTACCTCACACTGCCTTGTCAAGAGGAGTCATTTGTGAAGGTGAAAGTTGAAAAACCTAGATCCCCAGAACATTTGTATTTTAGTGAAAGGATGCTTAAAAAGTTAACATTGATTGGGATATGATAAAAATGTTAATTTTCGTAGTCAGTTCAAAAAGCACAATACAAAATTGTCCATGTGCTTTATAATAATGTAGACTTGGTAAATGCTTGTTGAAGGCATTAATGAATAATGTAAAAAACATGTATGCATACGAGCAGGGATCAGGAGATCAATATGTAAAAATGATTAGTTGTAATAGGATTGTGGCCTTTCCTCTTTCAATGTCATTTTTAATTTGTATATTGTCAGATCTTCCAAGTTTGAGTAGAAGCCAGCTGTTTATTTCCTTTTCATTAACAAAAGACTAATGACTTCAATCCTAAAGGATAAATGCATCAATCTGTGCTATCAATAATCAATAGAGAATTCTTTTTGCCGAATATTTGTTAACATGTGCAATCTTTCTGAGTAGTTCTTTTTTTGCTTTTTAATTTTTTTCAGTAATGAGGAATATAAATCCAGATAAAATGATACATATATCATAACTTAGGCATGCACGATTGAGACCAGATGAGGCAATGATAGTTTGCATGCTGACTTATTTCTTTAATTTCCCCAAATTGAAGTCTTATTAATCATTTGCTAGTTTCATGCAATGGTACATTCTTAAACAGTGCCTAATGATAGCAACAAGAGAAATGATAAATGAAAATGGTCAAAGTACTCAATAACATGTTGCTGATGTATTAAAACTTTAAAACAGAACTTAGCGTATCATGGGATTTTTGCCTTTATCTAGACTAAAATATATTTTGTTGACTCAGTTTGAAGAAACTATTAAATACCATATACAAGCTGCTTTATACTTATTTGATTAGGAAACAGCAGTTCTATACAAACATGGACCCATGCATATATATTTACCAGTGAAGTTGACTAACCCCTGTGTCTGAAAGATCATTTTTCTCCCTATGAAAGGAGGCTTCTGCTGACGACATAAGCTACATCTGAATGTGGTGGGTTGAATGACTTACTGTGAAGCTGTCAGTTTTGAGTGGGGCCCAGAGCAAAAATAGGCTCCGTCCTGGTCCATACTCAAGTTTAAGACATTCCGCTACTTGCGCTTCATGATTGGGCAGAGCCAATGACACCCTAAAATGTCTGTGGTAAATAGAAATGTTTTATGCAATACCTGGCCAACACCCCCGTAGAAGACACTGAGCATTTTGGAAAAAAATCCTTTCCCTCTTTGAGAAACACCTCCTGCTCCCAACTTGCCAGTCTCTGGTAGACACTGAATACCTGGCTTAGATTCCCCACATTAACACTTGACAGGAACTGCCCCTTTAATCCCAGACACAATGAAGTTGGGCTTCCTTGGAAACCCTCCATCAAATGGCAATGGTCTAGAAGAGACAGACAGGACTCAAGAAGTTACTGAAGGTATGCATATATTGTGTCTCCAGCTGTCTTGTCATCGACTTGTGCTGCTCTAATCTCTTACCTTCAATCCACATCTTGTTTCCTAGGGACTTCCCTTTGATCAGTCAACTGAAAAGGTAAAAAGTCAAGTGTGGCTTGTTGGGGTTTTGCACAATATGCTGGTACTGGCTGAATTGGACTGCTGAAGCATTACAATATAGTCCATGTTGGAGGTGGCCCAGGAGGACTTTAGGGAAAGAAATCCTTCCAATAGGAAAATTTACGAGCAGAGCATCTCATTATTTACTTTGCTTGGAAAGAGAAAGGGCCAGAAATAATAAATCTAGAGGAATTAATAATAGTGGCTAAAGCTTTGCTGGACATTCAGGAAGAATATCGAAGGACTGATGAAATGAGAATCTGGAAAAGAATTTGTGGGTAGGCTTCTCAGAATAGTCAAGGAGGTGAGGACCCCCCATCGCAGAAGAGGATCTCAGTGATCAGTGGTCAGGATGACTCAACGTCAGTCAGCTTCTCCTCGCCAACTTCAGAGCTGGCTCACTGGGGTCATGAACAAAATGGCAGCAATGAAATCTCTGTGGTTTTAGTAACATGGGCTTCCCTTCACCAAGGGTGATCTGATTACTGCCAATTTAAGTATCCAACCTGGTTGTCCTATTAAGATCAAATTAAGATCATTAATTAAGAGAGAAACAGATATTGATGGAACTCTAGGAAGACAGTGAGGCCTATACTAAGCCCTCGGAATAGCATCTCTCCCCAGAGGGACTAACCAATCACCTATGAGGAAGTTTATTTTGGATGCCTTCCCTCGTGGAAGCGGCAGTGATTTATTATCACTAGAAATGGCTCACTCTGTATGGGGATTTGCCCTCCTTGCTCACGGTTCCACAAACATGCCAGCATCATGCATAGACTTTCTATGTTTTTTGTCATCAAGTCCTGATGATCAAGAATTTTTTGACCAATGAAGGGCAGCAATGGACTTGTGCCTATACTATTCACTGGTTTTACCCTGAATTCCCTCATCCGTGGCCTATTGAATGTCCTCCAAAAAGTGAAGGAGTGGTTTCTAGTATCCTTATGCTTTTAGACTTACAGCTTTGTTGTCCAAAGAGTAATGATATAGGTACAAAATCATTAATTTGATCTTTATTATTTAGTGATCTGACTGATTAGTAAGTAATTATTTCCATTTCCATCCACCTTATTATTTTTCTCCTACAGTTGTGCTCTAAAAGTGAAACATAAATATCCAGCATTAACGTCGTGTTCATTATTATTTTAAGGATTGTCTAAATGCGGTATTGAGCATGAAAATACTGTATAAACTAGCATCAGGTGATTTTCACTGACATATATGCATGAAGTTAGTATTTTAATCAAATATGAATAGTAAGAGCTGGACTTCAAATTCCCTTGAGATTCTGATTTTGTTTAGTATAATTTTTTAGGCCAAATAATTTCACGTATTTTTAAGGATTCTGAATCAGCAGCCAAAAAAGTCAGAAACTGATTCAAATGCCTTGTCAAAAGTCTCTAAGATTATTTATGGAACTATTTAGTGATGTAATTTTAGGACTTTGGTAAATTTTGTATTGCTTTGATTACATTTAAAAAAGACTTAGTGTCCCCAAATAACTAAAAATTTAAGCTAACATATACTTTAAGAGAGATACCTTATATTACAATAACTGAAATTTTTTTTATGAGATGTCGTCTATAAAAACACATAGATCACTTGAGGAAAATGTCAGCAAGATAAAGGCATACTATTAATATAAACAGTTAAATGTTCTGATCTAAATGTGGTACACTCAGGATAAAATTAGAACCAAAAGTTAAACAAAATATAGCAAGTAACTTAAAAAATATGTAACCTAGGGGTTAACATAAGCTGTTCTGAAATGAGCATATGAAATGTACAGAATGCATAGAGCTAAAGGTGAGTGTTACAGGCATTTAAAAAATTTACTTTGCTTCTCTCAAAGTAAGAAAAAAAATGTAGTTCAATATAATCTTTTCCATAATAGGAAATAAAGCTTTACAGGCAAAAATGTGGTAAGTCTGATGCAGAAAACTTACACCTGTATCTTTTCAGCATCTGAGTTAACAATCTATAGCCCAGAAAAAAAACCAGCTTGAGCTTTGTCATTGACCAAATCAGGACAATTTTCCTGACATGAAAAACATTCTAATGAATCCTAAATGGAACTGGGAGCCAGGAGAATTCGATTCAAGCCTCTGTTCTGCCAGGATGATGTGACTTTGAGTAAATAGTTCACCTTCCTGGGCCTGGCTTCCCCTGTGTGTGAAGTGGGGGTGACAACTTCTGCCTCGGCGGACGTGCTGAGTTCCGAGAATCAAGTAAAAATCTGGCACACATTTGTGAAATGAATGCATGAAGATTAGAAGGCATTTTGTTTATGATAAAGCCCTAACTGCAAGTCAGTTATTAATCGTTCTATCTCAAGTTCACAATCTGATCTGAGAACCACTTTTTTTTTTTAAATATAAAGGATAATGCTTGGTTGGAATATTTTGCTATTTTATTTGGACGCCAGTTGTTTTATCCATAAATGGATGCAATAACAATGAATTAGGCTGGTTGTCACTTATTGGATATCATTTGGTGAGTATGCTAGTTTCTGTTCCCTATCAAAAATACTGTCTCGTGACTAAAGCTTCAAGACAGGGTAGGCATTGCCATAAAGTAAAAAGTACCTATTTTAAATGGCACTTTGAAAAAAAAGATGAGATTAGCTCTTTAGGAATCAGAAAAGAAAGAGTTTAGTTAAAGGGATCATCAGGGTGGTATTAAAAGTTGGCCCTCCATTAGGACAAGGGCCCTACCATCAGGAGAGAAGTATGGGAAGCTACACTAGAGTTCTGGAGAGACCCTGCTGGACCGAGCATTTACTCTTTAATTGGCAATAATGGGGAAACCTTGGAGGGTCCCTGGTGGGAGGTAGAGCAACCAGAATGGCATTCAGGGGGCTTGGGGTGGTGGGAGCTTGTTACCTTTAAGAGCTACTTTTATCATACTGGTGTTTACTGGCTGAAGATCAGCCATGAAGATAGCAACTCCAAAGCCTATAGGAGTTGGGGGGTCTGACTGTGAATTTTGACTCAGGTCATGATCTCAGGGTCATGAGATCGAGCCACAAGTGGGGCTTCACACTGGGCATGGAATGGAGCCTGCTTAGGATTCTGTCTCTCCCTCTCCCTCTGCCTGTGTCCTGCCCGCCCCCCCACCCCCCCAAAGGCCTATAGGAGTTAAGATCTCAAGTACCTGAGAAGTAAAAGTGTGAATTTCCTCCAGCCAAATGTCAGGAGGAAACGGAAGCTTGTATTTTAAACAGTAAGAGATTTTACTATGAAACTTCCTGAATTTGAGATGTCGGCAACACATTCTGTGTTGTTGTTGTTTTTTTAACAGCTTCTGTATGCATCAACCAAAACAGAGCTATATTTAACCAAAAGAAGCAACAGTTCTTTAAAAGGGAGGAAAATGTGAGGTGGGGGTCCAGGGACAAGATTTTCTAGTTCGTAATTTTGCCTCAGGCTGATCCCTGTACAATCATAGTAAAAGGAGAAAAAAATATATGTCTTTTAAAGATCAAGAAAGTGATTTGAAATGGTGGCTATCCCCTCTATCAGCAGAGAGGGGTTTAGAGACCCCTGGGTGGGGGTCAGACCTCAAGAGAGCCAGTGTTGAGTGACGTCAGGAGGGGTGTTCTCTGTGCTGCAGTGATTATTGTCAAGTAATTAATCACTTCAGTCGAGTCTTGCAAGGAAAAGTTTTCTCTACAAATTCTCTTCGCAAACAGAGATATTCTTTTAAAAATCCATCTTTTGCCATCAGCAGTAAATATTTTCAGAGTATGTCATGAAATCATTAGAAAATTCCTAAAGGGGAGAAAATTTATTAAATCTTAAAGAAAAACACATAAAATGTTTTGATAGCCCTTCAGACTTAAGAAATTTGCATTTGATCTTTGGGTAGGAAATTACTGTATACTCGAATATGATGAGATACTGTTTGGACTTTGGTGGGTGCATTTCTGGTGAAATTAAAATGAACTGTTATAGGATAGAAATCAGATCTGACTCAGATTTGACTTCAAATACATGCTTAGCTGTGGACTAGTTTGCCGATCTAATTTAGAGTGGGGAATAAATGTCATTCTTCAATGTTGGATGTCACACACAGATCCACATATCTTTAAGGAGGAAAAAGAAAAAGAAAAAGAAAAAAAACAAACCATCTTTCACACAAGGCAATGGTACATCCAAATGGGATTGCATATGTCTGAATGGAGCAGAAGCCTGGGGTTGACCCTAGAAAAGTCCAGGAGAACATGCTGGTACCATGTGATGAGCCAGTTCTGTCTTAGTTTTGGCCAGCTCTCTACAGTCTTCACTCCTTCATTTCCTTGTGCCCAATTTTAATGTGTGCTTAGCAAATTAACAGTGTTAACGGTATTCCAGGATCAAATTAGTTGAACTTTAGAGTATAGACAGGGTGGAATTGGATGGCTTCTCTCTGAGTTAATGTTATTTTTATTTTATTTAAAAAAAAATTTTAAAGATTTTATTTATTTAGGGGTGCCTGGGTGGCTCAGTCGTTGAAGCGTCTGCCTTCGGCCCAGGTCAGATCCCAGGGGCCTGGGATCGAGCCCCGCATCGGGCTCTCTGCTCTGCAGGAAGCCTGCTTCTCCCGCTACCATTCCGTCTACTTGTGTTCCCTCTCTCACTGTGTTTCTCTCTGTCAAATAAATAAAATCTTTAAAAAAAAAAAAAAGATTTTATTTATTTAAAGAGGGAGAGAGAAAGAGTGTGAGTGCATGCGCGTATGGGGTGGGGGCAGAGGGAGAGGGACAGAAAGAAGCTCCAGCAAACTCCACCCTGAGCGTGGAGCCCTGCCCGAGGGCTGAGTCTGGCAACCCATGATATCATGACCTGAGCCGAAATCAAGAGTCTAGACACTTAACTGACTGAGCCACCCAGGTGCCCCTTGAGTTAATGTTATTATTATTTTTTAAAGATTTTATTTATTTATTTGACAGAGAGAGAGATCACAAATAGGCAGAGAGGCAGCAGAGAGTGAGGGGGAAGCAAGCTCCTTGCTGAGCAGAGAGCCCGATGCTGGACTCGATCCCAGGACCCCGAGGCCATGACCTGAACCGAAGGCATAGGCTTTAACCCATTGAGCCACCCAGGCGCCCGAGTTAATGTTATTTTTAATACACAGATATTTGAGAGAAAGTAACATTCTATCATGCATAATTTTTTGTGTGGGCTTTTGAGGGAAGAAAGGATCACACAGAGTTTGGGTAAACATGGAGGTAGAATCTCCCCAGGCTCTAGGATTTGGCAATGTGGGGAACATCAGGTCATTCAAGAGCAGAGATATGTGGACAGGAAGTAACTTGTGGGTCACCAGTGTGAAAGGTGTAGTAAAGCATGGCCTTTATAGGAAACACTCAAGGTAGTGAATTTGAGGAGACAGCAACGAGCAGAACTCTGGCGGAATATAAGCACCAATATTTAGCTCATATTTTCGATACACAGAATGAGGAGTCATTTTGGTTATCTCTTGCTGAATTATTCTGATGAAGAGCTTCCTCCCCTGGGAAAGAAATATTTCAGGAGTTCAGTAAAATTAGATGAAGGTGGGGAAGAGTTAAGGAGGACCCATGCTCTTTCCTGGGCCCCAGCCCTGAAGTAGTCATCTCATGGTCATGCCATTCCAGTTGAAATTTAAATGGGCTCCACAATGAATGAAATCCCCCAAATCCAGGAGTGGAGAAAGGGAGGCAATGTTCCCCTGTATTAAGGGAAGGACTGGGCGATAAGGGGAAAAGGAGGAATTTCATAAGGTTTTCAAGTACATACTATAAGTGGGAGGATTTGGTAGTCAATGTCAGAAATGACTCTAATTATGCAAGGATAGGTATATATTTTTAGTCTTCCCCTTTTAAAACTGGAAGGAGAGAGGATTTAACCCAAATATCAGGCAATATTCCTGTCAGCCAGCAAGCAAACACTCAGAAGCTAGGATGAAAATAGAACAATCCTTTGGGTTCTAGGTAGGCCTTCCAATCCACACACACCCAATGGGTCATGGGCATTTGAGTTTAGTTCCCTTTCTTGTTGGATTCCAAGTCCTCAAGAGACTTGGGGCTTCTCAAGATCTCATGTAGTAACCTGTGATGTGCTCTGTAGGGGAACCTATTCACCTTGGACCTTTCTTCATTCTCTTCTTCATTAAAGAGGTTTAGGTTCTTTAAATCTCTTCCCCACCCTCCCGTCCCCCCCCTCAGTTCATGGGTCCCATGGCTTTGCTCAGCTGGATTCAAGTATTGGTTTTAGCCAGTAGATTCCATTTGGTATCACCACCAGAGGGATGGGGTGAGGTAGGTGACCCACTGTCCTGATTTTCCCAGCCTTGAGGAGCTCCTGGGCTGTGAGTATTTCAATTTTAAAAATGAGGAAAGTCTCAGGCAAACCAAGACCAGTTGGTCATCCTAGGAGGGGGAGAGAAAGGAAATGAGGTATTCCAAACTCAGCGTGGAATATTTACACAAAAACCAACCCTTTTACACTAAAGAGATTAACCTTCTCTTAGCATATTTCCTATGACCTTAAAAGAAACTCGGTCTCTTTGTTTGTCTTGAGAAATGTGTCTTAAAACCCCGTAATAAATCCCTTTCAGCTTAAACTAGCTGGAGCAGATTTTATTCTCTGCAACTGCACCCTCCTCGACTCAATGCCACATGGGATATTTACACTGAAGAGATTACACTAACAAAGCTAAAAATTATTTTTAGAGAATCCGTGTCTGGGAGTTTTGTGGATTTCTTTCTGGCCAGTAATTTCCTCCTCTTTACGTATTGATACCTTGATCTTTCCTTTGGAGAATCACTCCTTCTCTGTCCTTAGTCTAGGTTGGGCTGACATTACACTCATGCCCGGAGACAAAGAACTTTCTTTTTCCAGCCACAGTGACGGTTCAGGCATTGGAGCATGACCCACTAGACTAATGAGGATTATCTCTTGGGAGTTTTGCCTGAGCTACTGAGAAAGGAGTTTGTTTGTGTTATGTATCCGACTGCAGGACAAATTAAACTTATGAGCTGCCAGTGAACACAAATCTTGCTTGAGAATGCTAGCAAAGGAGGCAGAGTTGCAAGGGAGAGAAAGGGGCTGCAGGCTTATCATCGCGTTGGAACTTCTGGGGGTTTGCTATTATAGGCATCAATATTACTCTCGACTTTGTGGAAACGGGTTGGAGTTGTGTTTCTGTCATTAGACAACTACAGTGTACAGAACAACTCAACATGATACAATAACATTTAAACTTATCAACACATATTTGGGGGGTTATTGCCAAAAATGATTCATTAGATTACATAGCCAATTTGACTGCATTTAATGTACAATTTAATTTTAAAAATTTGGTGGACACGTATGCTTTTGGAAACACACATAATGCCTCAAGGGAAGGAAGTTTGGTAGAGTTCATTCTCTTAGCTTCATTCTATTATTTACTTGGACGGTGTCTTGGACAAGATGTTTGACCTCTCTGTGAATTATTCGCCTCATCTGATAAATGTAGCTAATAATAGTAACTACCTCATATTGTTATCATGTATAGAGGGTGAGGCAGCTAGAACAGAGGTCTGTTACCTGAATGTGTGTTAGCTCTTATTGATGAAGAATGAATTGTTAACTCCTTATTTTTCCCATCACATTTAAAATAAATTTAATGCAATGGTTTTTAGGTAGTTTAAGAACATGGAGCTTTACAAAGACATAAGCAAGCATATAAAACATTTAAGTATAGAAAATTCAGGAATGGTTATAAGTATAAATAGTAAGTAGACATAGGAGACATAGGAGAAAGGCTGAAGAATTATACTAAAGATCAAACTTTTTTTTTTTACATGTTCAGGTTATGGTTAATTTTTGCTCATTTAAAAATTTTATTTATTATATTAATTCTCCATTAAAGGCATATAAACGTATGTTTCAGAGAGTCAATTTTTAAAAATCTGTATTAGGGTAAATATGGCTATTTGATAATAATAAACTATCTCATAATAAAGTCTTACACACAGTGTAATGCTTTACTGCCTTTGCTTTTTAAAAAAAGAAACAAAAGGCTAGAATCGGGTCATATATCCAATGTGAAATACAGGGTATTTCAATTAAGATTCAAGTTGACTTTTTTAAAGTGTTGTTCAAGTCAAATGCTACCCTATGTCAATTGCTTCCAGCTGCTGAAAGAGTTTGTAAAGTTAGAGGGCATTACAACAGCATCGTCTGCAACACTTCTTAATTTCACTCTTAGAACACAGAAGATAAATCATACAGTGCATAAGGCACATCAAAATAATACTAAGTGATAAATAAATAAGGAGTAACAACAATAAATAATACGTATACAATCCCTCTTCTCTTGGAGGCATATGTGTGGAACAAAGGCTAAAATGTGTGTGTAAACTTTTAAAGGGAAATTACCAATTATTTCCACTGTTACTCTTATCTTATACATTTCCATTTTTTTTTAACAATTTTGCAAGTATTTAGTATGAGTGTTGACTGCTTTTTTTTTTTTTTTTTAACTATAGCTCCTTTTTTTGGAAAGAGAATAGGGACATTGTTGTATTTCAAAACCAAGGAAGGTTGTGGCACTTTAATTCATGCTATTGCCATTTTAGTGGAATCTCACCGAATCTCATGTATATAAACAAGAAAAAAAAATAGTAGACACTTTCAGTGGTCCAACATGACCCATACTGTGTCACTCTGTAAATCCTTCAGGTCAGAATGAGAACTAATGGTATTTTGAAACAAGTGTACACATCTGAAAGTATCTTCCAGAATCCGGTAGTCCCAGATTGAATTGGAAAGAGAAAAGGTTCATTGCTTGCCAGGGGCTTATTCCCCATTTTTCATTTCTGTTTGTAATTCCTGTCATCTTTGTTTCTTATGCTTTGGCTAAAAAGGGCGAGTCATATTTATTGGAACTGGGTTTCAATAAACATTATGCATTATGGTGAACCAAAGAGTGATTTATTGATAATTTGTCAGTTATATTTATGAAAATGTAGACCCCGGTGCTTGAGGGCTGGTAAATCATATTCTCGAATGTGTTGGTTCCCCCTCCCACCACCATTTACTTGCCAAAGCACACTGTGCGAGCTGCTGGCCTCTTACAATGCAGGTCGTGGTCATCATGCACTTGCTAATATCGGACAAGAAAAGAAAGAAAAAAAAAAAAGAAAAACTGTTAGAAATTTCTTTTTTTTTTGTTTCAACATGTTTTCAATCTCATCCTCAAGTTGCAGAAATAATACATTGATAAAATGTAATTAGATGTGAGGTTACAACTTAATGAGGCCAGAGAAGGGGCCGGAATGTAAATGGAATGGTAGACCCTGTGGATTTTTTTTTTTTTTTAGCTTGTTTATTATGTTACAGCTGTAAAGAACTTTCACACACATTCCAGATGCAGGCAGCTGTTGTCCTTCACTCTTAAGGAAACAAAGGTTCAGAGCTCACTTTGATCCACTTGTTCTAGACTCGCGATGTTCAAGATGACGCTTGATGAAGTTGTTGCCTTGGGTCATTCCAGGGTTGTCAAAATGGGCATCATGGGGTCACTGATCTCATCTGGCACCCTCTCCAATGACAGGCTGCCCCAGTCTCCGTAATATGTTTATCTGCCATGGTGATGTCGGCAGAACTCAGCAAATCTAATATTCATGCTCAAACAGATTTGCTGGTGCTCTTTCTTTATAAGAATGGGCCCTATATCACTCTTGCAGCTGTTTCCTCTAGATATGTGGCCGGGCCTTTGTGTTTCATGTCCCCTTCAGACAGGGCTTGGGCGGTGAACAAAGCACTTACCTATCTGACCGCAACCTATGTTTCTGAGTTTTTTTGTTTGTTTGTTTTTTATTCACCAAAATCGAATTCCACTGTATTTTTTTTTTTCCTACGGATGTGACTCTACCCCCATCTTTTTCCATTTGGGCCAAATCTCTTGGGCATAAAATATTAACAGCAGTAAAAGACTGCATATTTTTGCTTTTCCAGAGGAATAATTGAGAGAAATAGGATTTTAAAATACAATGGAGGCAGAAGAGTAATTCTTAAAGGTCATGCTCTAGGGCTAAGGAATTAAATCCGGGAGAATATGTATATGTGCCACACAGAGGTCATAAAAATCATGTCATATGTACTATTCTACAGTATCTCTAGTTTTACTGATATAGTAACTGATCACTATGTCTCAAGCTTAAAGTGACTTTTGTGATTCCATGGCAACTTTGTAACAAAAAGACAGGGAAACAAACATAGTTAGCTGTTGCGGGTTTCATTTACACTGTTTCTAGTGCAAATCTTTTCTTTTCTTTATCTTTTTTAAGATTTTATTTATTTAATGGAGAGAGACACAGCGAGAGAGGGAACACAAGCAGGGGGAGTGGGAGAGGGGGAATCGGACTCCCCGCTGAGTAGGGAGCCCGATGCAGGGCTCAAGCCCAGGACCCTGGGATCATGACCGGAGCCGAAGGCAGAGGCTTTAACCCACTGAGCCACCCAGGCGCCCCTCCAGTGCAAGTATTTGATGTAGAAATACTGAGCTTAAAATCTGCATATACTTGAGTCAAGAAAAGTGGAAGCTTACTCAGTGAAAGCTGTGAAGCTTATTTTTCATCATGAATTTAAGGCAATTTATTCCCACGCTGCTTCATTTATATTTGAGCATGGACAGGTGAAATTGTTTCTAAAGGAGTCTCAAGTACACTTACTTTTAAGCACAATAGCATTGTAGCATTGTAGCATTATATATAATCAAGTCATATATAATTTTAGAGAACTTTCTAATTTTAAACAGTGAAAGACCATATATGTGTGTTATAGTACAGGATTGCTTTTTTTTTCCCTTTTGGGAAGCATAATGCTAAATATTGATATATAATGATTAAAGTGATACTTTTGCACCCAAACCACTCTATCTTTTTCAGTCATTCTCAACTATGCTTCTTTTGCTAGATTTGCAGTCAAAGCATGGCCTTAAAGTGTCGTGTTATTTTCAAGGTTATTTAAAGACAAGGTCCTTATAGTTTGTATTAAGAACTGATTTAAAAATATGGTATAAATGTCATAAGCATTTGTTTTGTAGTAATTTGAATAAGAGCTTAATTGTATACTCACCTTACATTCAAAGATCCCAAGGCATAAGTTCTCTAACTTGACGTTGGCCCTATAAAATTCTGAGTGTCTTCATTTTATAAATCTATAAATTGATACTTGGAGATTTAATATAAACTGACGCAAGTCACTTTGCAGCCACAGATGTCAGTAGTTTTACACCAACTATTATTATTTTAAAAGATTTTATTTATTTATTTGAGAGAGAGAGTGAGGGAGAGGGTACGAGCAGGGAGGAGTAGACAGGGAGGGAGAAAGAATGTGAAACAGACTGCACTGAGCATGAAGCCCATTGAGGGCGTGGAGGAGTCAATCCCACCACCCTGAGATCATGACCTGAGTTGAAGCCAAGCATCAGGTGCTTAACCAACTGAGCCCCCAGGCACCCCTACCAGTTATTTTTTGATACAAACTTATATGACATAAATAAAAAACTTAAATTTGAAGACTGCCCACTTTAAAAAAAATTCCATGTTATAGGTAATAAGTGAAACTATTTAAAAATCTGATTTTACTTTCTATGTGATTAGAATTTATAAAATAGTAGTTAAAAAATAGAGCCTCAACTGACATACCTATGGTTTCTTCTGATTTTGTATTTTATTAGCTCTCTTTTCAAATGTGTTAATGATCAAAATTAAGACAACCTGATGTGGTAGCTCCTTTCCCTTGAAGAAGAATTCTCTGTGCCGTTATTTGCAGAGACTATTAAAGTAGATACTTTTTTTTCCTCCTTGAGACAATAAGAATGAAATGCATTATCTTTGTTTTGCAGTTACTATTTTCAGTTTTCTGAGTTCATGTATTTTTAAGAGCTTTTATTTTTTTTTTAAATATTGTACTTCTTGGTTTTCTTACCTTTCTGTGGTAAAGCAGATCTTCTTTAATTACTGAGGGCCAATGAAATGAATTCTATAATAGCAGGACTAGATTATATTAATCTAAAGATATAGGAGCTCTCATTTTCTTTCTTCCTTCCTAAACACTAAAGTCTGATGTGGGTGTATATTCACATTTCTACATCCTGTATTTGTACTTTTGCTGAGGGCATGTAAGACACTTGGATTCAGGGGCTTCTGGGTGGAATCGGTTAAGCATTTGCCTTTCAGCTCAGGTCATGACCCAAGATCCTGGGATCTAGCCGCATTGAGCTCTCTGCTCAACAGGGAACCTGCTTCTCCCTCTCCCTCTGCCTGTTCATAACCATATTCTCTGATCCGTTCTCTCAGAGGGGGTACTGGATACTGTCGGACTATGTAATTCATTCTCTGAAACCATTTTCACATTATCCTTTGGTCCAAATTGATATATAGTGCAAATGTCCATCTAGGTAAGTGTTGTTGTTTTTTAATACATGCTGAAAACCACTTACTTCCTTATGTTCCACCAAAGTTGCGGGACAGTCTTGGAGAATCTCTTGAGGAGAGGATCACAGTAATTACACCTCGTGTTGATGAAGTTTAGAGAATCACAGGGGGAGGGTAGCCCCTCAGAAGGAGTCCCCAACGCTACTATTTCAAGAGGAAAGCGGTATAAGACTAGGTTTAGATCCCAGGGTCCCAGCTGCTAAGAACACTTGAACTTTCATGGTGGTCACATGACAGCATCAGACTCGACAGCCTTCCTTCTCCACTCTGCAAAAAAGTCAAGAAAACATCAGACTTTTTACTCAGTCCATGTCATCATTCCAGGGACCCTGTAATTGTGGCCCTTTAGTCTTTGTACCATTAAAATAAGACAGTTTTCCTTTTCAGGTCCAGTTAACTTTTTCCATTAAACAACAGCAATAGGAATAACAATACATATTTATTGTGCTTATTTAATCCAAAGGTACTGAACCGGGCAATATATGTTTAATATTTCCAATAATCTTCTGATTGGGTGTTATTATTATCCCATTCTATAGATGAGGAAACAAGCAGAGAGAGGTTGAAAATCTTGTCAAAGTTCACACAGTTTTGTGGTAGGCAAATTCTAAGATAGTCCCAAGATTTCCTCTTCTTGGTATATGCACCGTGAGTAATGCTCTTCCTTTCAGTGTCAGCAGGACTTGTGACTATGATGGGCTATCTCTTCCACAATGATGGAAAAGTGTATTGCAGAAGGGATTTCACAGGTATATTAAGGGCCCTAATCAGCTGACTACAAGTAAATCAGAGTGGAGGGTGTCTTGTGTAGAAGTGACTTAGATGAGCCCTTAGAAGCAGCTGGACTCTTCCAGAAGGAAGGGGATGGAATGTGTGGGAGGCCGTAGAACAGGATTTGGTGATGCTGAATGTATTCCCAGTTAACAGCTAGCAAGAAAATGAGGACCTCAGTCAAACATGCCACAAGGAACAGAATGCTATCAACAATTGTATGAGCCTGGAAGAGGACCCTGGGCCCAGAACCTGCAGAACTTTGAGATAATAAGTTACCATTTCAAGCTGTTAAGTTTGTGTAAATTTTTATGTAGTAATAGAAAATGAATACAGGGGGCGCCTGGGTGGCTCAGTCGTTAAGCGTCTGCCTTCAGCCCAGGTCAGATCCCAGGGGCCTGGAATCGAGCCCCGCATCGGGCTCTCTGCTATGCAGGAAGCCTGCTTCTCCCACTACCAGTCCCTCTGCTTGTGTTCCCTCTCTCGCTGCATTTCTCTCTGTCAAATAAATAAAATCTTTAAAAAAAAAAAAAAAAAAAAAGAAAATGAATACAGCTATTAACTTGCAAAGCCAAGATTCTAACTTGGGTCTGTCCAACACTAAATCTCTTTGTTCTTTTCACCTGGGTACTTAATATTGGACTCAACGCACACTCATTCTCTGTATATCCCTGTTCTAAATCTTCTCTTTTGGCTCTGGGATCAAGATTAACGACAGGCAAAATAATGCAAAGCCCATTTGTTGGGCTTTGAGGTCCTGGTAGCAACCTGAGGAAGTAAGAGCAGGAGCCAGAAATTAGCTAGTCCAACCTGATATGGTGAGGAAGAGCAGGACTGGAGAATTCATGGTCACTCTCATCCTTGGTGCCAACTAATGTATGATGTATGTATAATGCTAAGATCGATATTAACATCTTATGTTAAAGTCACTACATTTGTAGAATCACGTGCAAACCATAGCTGATATGAACATCAGTTCAAGTTTGTCACCCTCTGTTTCTTTATAAAATAGGTGACTAGTCGGATTTAATTTTTATCTCTTTCTTACCAAATAAAAATTCCAGAGGAAAGGAGAATTGGAATGTAAGCAAGAAATTTGAGGTTCTGGAGCAATCCACCAAGATCCATTTGTGTGATACCATGGGATAAAAATCCAGTGTGGGTTTAAGGATTCTGAGAGCAGAGGGGACCTGTGCTTCGTATAGAGGGTGGTACAAGACAAGTGCTCTAGGCAATATGGCAGAAGGGCAGACATGACTCTGGACAGAGGAGTCCAATGCACATTTCCACATGCTCCATTAAGATGTGAGAAGAACCCTGTGTTCCTTACATATCCGAGAAAAGCGCAGACCTCTCTGAGATAGAATTTGGGTGATATTCAGAGAAGTAGCCATGATCTGTGTGAAACAGGAACTAGAAACCACATGACAGTGAAGTGTCTCCACAGGTATATGCGGGGCAGTTGAAGTACAAATATGAGATACCCTGTACCCCACCCCCCAACCAAATGACACACTCACTGACATTCTGGAGGCCCTTGGAATTTAGGACACAATTCTAGGAATTGGATGGCAGGAAAAGACACTAAAATAGTTATATGTACATATAGTTGTGATTATATATCCTATCTATATTATAGCCTTATAATAATAACTATATTTTCGGGTTACATGTAATTATCTATTTTTCTGCATTCGGTGGGACAGGAGCTCAAAATAGAAACTACGTTTTGTGGTGCAATAATAAAATTATATTCCCTGGAAACCAAGGTTTGGGGCCTATATATGTGAAATTACCCAATTTCATTTATAACAATATGTTGGTATTGTCATTGCTGTATTAATCACCAACAACACCATGTGTATTGGAAACAGATCCGCAGAGACTGTGATCTGTCCAAGGTCATATAATAAATTAGTGGCTAACACCTCACTAGACTCTAGACTTTTAGCTAGTCTTTGGTATAGCTTGTGTTAGAATAATATTTACCTCTAATATCCCAAAGTTGAAGGATCAGCTTCATTTTAACTCAGATTTGCAGAATAACATTTGTGATTTATACTTTTTCTGATGCCATTTAACCTGGGGAAACCCGTGGCTCAAGAAAATGGATGAACAATTGCAATCACAAAGCCTTGAGTGGTGGTGTTCTGAGGATAGATGTCTAAGATAGGATGATTATGAAAATTGGTGACCTTAAGCAGTGTCTGAAAGAGTCTGAAACAAAGATGGTGGAAATACGTTTAGCTTTAAGTAGACTAGCCAATCTGCAAAAATATACTAGTTCCTGGAGTCTTAAGCATTTCATGACTGGCTTGGAGCAGACGTTCCAGCATCCCTCTCCCAGAGCCTGGGATGTTAAAATACCATTTCGATCCTTGAAGTAAGCTGATATTTTCACCTCATAAAAATAACTCTGTGTGTTCACCTGAGGAGGAAAAAAAAGTGACATTTTCTGGTGACTTTCATGAAGAATCCCAGGACTCTTTTTCAAAAGGGAGAAATGGAAAAGTCTTCATTTCCAGATGCTGGAAGACAGGAGGAGGTAGGAAATTAGTATCTGTAATTCTTATAGCAGGGCATTGTTTTCAGGAAAGTGTAAAATGCTCTGTGTCTACATAGGCACATATGGGCAGACATGTCAACATTTTTTAGCAATAACTCTTTAACATCTTCTCCCCTCACCCCCTGCCCTTTGATTCCTGTTCTGTCTGCAGGATATATCCGAATGCAAAGATTTCCGCAGGAGTTGGGTTCATTCTTGGGTGTCACTTAAGTGCCCTGAACCTCGTACTCGTCAGTTCTCTGATTTTAAATCCAACGCAAGATGGCAGCTTTGAAGAGCGTGGATGGGAACATCCTTCCTTTGTCACTGCTGGACTCCCACAAGCCCTGATGTCTAATTTTCTGTTCTTTCTTCTCGACTGAAATTTGGATTTGAGACTCGAAAGCCCAACACTAGCACTGAATATTTTAAGCATTTTATAGCCCTTCAGCTTTCTGTCGTGCCAGTTTGTTTTCCATTCCCCTTGACATCTCCCGATGCTAAGTGCCCAGTGACAGCCTGTAGAGGTTTCTCCATAATCCACCTTTATCCATTAACAGACACTCAATCACTAAAGTGCTTACTAGACTAAACATATTTATCCAACCAAATCACACTTTACAATGCAAATCTGCCAATCAGACCGCAGCTATTAACAAGAAACTGCTTTAAGGGGATTTTGGTGTTTGCGCCGTGAAGAGCCTGCTTACCTCCAACAAACCACTAAACCAAATTAACATAGCTGTATCCTCATAAAAGAAACCAGATATCCTGTTGTGAAAATAGAGAGCTTGGTGGGACAGGCCTCCTTTGATGGCTAACAGTGTGGCAGACAGGACTTCAGACTTCAAATCTGGCTACCACGAAGTCATTACGAACCTCCAGCATCAGGCTTTTGATAACTTTAAAAGCAAAATAAAAATGTAGCGTTGGAGTAACTTGGTAAGTCGTCAACGGACTCAGTTACTATTATAATTGCAATAAGTGCTGTAATTGCTGGATAAAGCTCCTTAATTCTAATTGCTCCTTCAACCAAGATCATGTTGTAAAAGTGCTTGCATTAGCCAAAAATAAAATCCAAGAGACACAAATGTGGTAGTAATAATAATTCTTTTTATTGGCCTGGCAGAGAGGAAGAGAACAAAGCTTTAAAAACTTCAAAGTTCTGACCAGAAAAAGAAAATAAATAAATAAATAAATAAAATTTTAAAAAAATTCAGAAATGGAGAGACTCAACTCATAGACTCTTTGCCCCTTTATTAGACCAACACTTACTAAGTGCCATCACCACAAGTTTAGTGTTTGACAAGCCTTTTTTCCCCAGTCTGTGGGAAAGTCACTCCATGTTGCCATACTAATTTAAGATTTCTGTCATGAACTACATAACACAGTCCTGTATATCCTCACTCAGAACTCTTAATCGCCTCAGACTTATTGGTATTATGCCTCCTTTAAATACCAATATTTTAAAGCAGCTTTGACACTTGGTAGGGTTTGAGGTAATTCTTTTCCCCCCACTTAGTTAGCAAGAGAAGAAAGGTAGAATTTACTCAGAGTTAAGCTACAGACACAAAGTAAATAGTAATTCGTAAAATAATAGGCCATTATACTGCACAGAAAAAGAACGCTACTGTATCTCAACTCCACACTTCTGGTACTAAAATGAAATATGAATTTCCAGTCTTTACTGTTTATCAAAAATAATGAGCACTTTCTTATTTTAGTAGACTTTATAGGCACTTCTGGGGAAAATATTATGTGCAGCTAGAGCAAGCTTCAGTTTGGAGGTCACTCTTCACTCTGGAATAATTTCCAGAATGAATAAACCACAATGTATATTTTCCCAAAGATTAGCTGAATAAAAACTTCCAGCCACAGTAGAAATTATATTGTTATAATTTGTGGAGAAATGTCAGGAGTTTGCTAGAAATATTTTAGAAGCATGGATATATTCTTGAAATAGGGATAACTAATTAAAATTCTTGCTTATATATTCATTTAATCTTTGTCTACTATTCTCATCTCTCATGGTGTAGGAATGAGTCAAGAAAGAGCTGCTAGATGAATCATGACATATTTTTGGACCAGAGTTTTGCTGTAAAATGTGTGTAAAAATAATCTTGATGGTCTACTTAGTGAAAAAAATGAATTGAGAACAAATACCAATATTTTTGTACATGTGTTAAGAAGTGTAGTTTTTTTGACATTTGAAGTAGTAATATGAACAGTCTATGACTAATGTAACTATCCCATTTATGTTAACGTGCACTAAATAATATTCTTCTTTTTTTTTTTTTTTAAGATTTTATTTATTTAACAGAGAGAAACATAGCGAGAGAGGGAACACAAGCAGAGGGAATGGTGGCGGGAGAAGCAGGCTTCCCGCCCAGCAGGGAGCCCGATGTGGGGCTCGATCCCAGGACTCTGGGATCATGACCTGAGCCGAAGGCAGATGCTTAACGACTGAGCCACCCAGGTGCCCCGTGCACCAAATAATATTCTTATAAGTTACCCACACCATGTTTATAAAAAAAAAATCAAATTTAAATTTGAAAGTGATAAATATTATATTTCAAAGTTAGCATGAAATAGCGAAAACACTCAGTGAAATCATATTTAATAACAATATTGGAAAGTTTAACCTTTTGTTTTAAAACCTTTTTGTCTAGGCTATCATAGACGATAACATTTATAAGCATAGTTATAATGTTGTTATTCATTCTTGTATGATGGCTTTTTTATTTAATTTTTAATAGGAATACTAACCATTTGCTATTTCATGTTGGATTTTGGAAACTGCATTTTTCTAGCAACAGTATGTATCTCTCATCCAATAAATGTAGCTAATACAGTTCATATTTATTGATATGTATGCTATTAGAGAGATAAATGGAGGAAACATGCTTCATATTACAGGTACTTTTGATATAAAATTATGATGAATTTTATAAAATATTTACAAGAAATATACAAACAGTGCCTGCAGGGTTACAGTAAAAGAAAGAGAGAGGAGAAGGTTTCCAGCATTAGATTGTAAATTCTTCCTGAGATTACTGTCATTTTTGTTTCTTAATATCATTACTGCCAGAGACTCTACAAGTAGGAGATCAGTAAATGTCTGTTGTTTAAGTGAATAAAAAATTCCCAGAAAAGGAGTTGAGAACAGATTTTGAGGGAAGGGGATTCATGAAAGAAGAAGATAGATACTTTCTTCCCAGGCCACTGGAAGGTTAAGGCCAGAGGGAGAGCTGAGAATAGAAGGGACACATCCATGCATCCATGAGGTACACAGTGTGAATATGACCTGTCCTTCCAGGCTTTGCCCCAAGAAAAGGGGGAAAGAACATATTTTTACAAAGCCAAACCTAAAAAATGGGTCAATGTTTTGAAAACATCAAAAACTCACTAGTGTCCCTTCGTAGTATAGAAAGCAGGACGATCACTTATAATCGGCCTTGAACAGGTGTGGTCTTCATTCAGTTCATCTCTCAATTGGCAGAGAAGTCTCTCCTGCAGCACCTCATCTCAGAGAAATTACTCATTACTTTAGAAGAATGTTCGGATGCCAGGTCTTATTTTATTTTCTCACAATCCAGGAAAACGGGGACCTTAGAAGATCTGAGATAGAAATCCACTGAGATCTGAGATGGAAATCCACTGGGGAAATGGCTCACCCCTGCAACCATTTATATTTGGCCTTGTCGGTTCTGTGTCTAAGTAGAACATTATCAGTTGTCATCCCCCCTGCAAATGAAAATATTTATAGCATATGTATTTTTTATTATATTAACTGTTTTTTTCTGTCTCCTAGGATTTCTGAAGATTCTTTCCATCTCCATCTCTTCCCAACAACACCACCTCAAACCCAAATTTAAAAAGCTAGATCACTTAGTTCTCATGGTCTCAGGGATGGGACAGAGCAAAAATCTTTTTGACTTTTGTTTGCAAAAGCCTAAGCTTTAAGAAGAAGAGAGAAGATTTGAGTAGAGTCAAAAAATGTCAAGATTTGAGGAATGAAGGAATTTACTTCCAAACCAGAAAACATTTCTCTGCACTGGAATGTGGGAGAAGGAAGGGAAGCATTGTGAGAGGAGACCATAGTGGGTCTTGAGGAGAGGAGTCCCTTGCCCCATCTAGTTAGATCTATAGATAGCTTCATGCACAGGAGGCAACAGGATGAGTAAGAGGTAGGGAGGCTGCTGAGTGGGTCTGGTAGAGTCATACAAGACTACAAGTCAACCTCACAGAGATTTCCAAGGGACAGGCTGATAAACATGGCGGCACCTGCTCAAAGGGCCCTAGGGACACAGAGGCCAAATGGACAGGGATGAAGGCCACTTCAGCACATGAGTAGACTGATAAATAAGAACCAGCTGGGACAATGGACTTCCAGGAGCATGCCTCCACGGAAACCTGACATCAAAGAGCGAATGGCATCTCCTGGCCAGGCTTTGACACTGTGAACTCACCTAGACCTCAACCCCGGGAAATGATGGTTGGTTACCCCAACTGACCTAGATTTGGTTTCTGCCACCCAAATGGAGTGGGGAAACAAAATGTAAATTGTACTGAATTATGAATGGAAAACATTCAAAATGCCTGCCACCTGTGAGTTTTTCCACTGTAACTGGCACCATCTACATATCATTAGTGTTTCCAAAACTATGCGAGTGGTATATGCATCTGACAAAATAAAGAAAAAATACCCAGCGCTCGCCCTCTAAGCCAAAGAAAACAAATCTGGAAATGCAAAAGTGAAGGAGGTATAAAGTCCATGTCCTCTGTTCCCTCTTCTCCCACCAACTTACACATGCACACCAGTTCTGCTCCATGCAGATAAGAACTGTTGATGGAGTATTTTCCAACCTTTAGAGACCAGTAGATAATGATAGGGATCCTGATTTGAGGTTGAAAAACAGGGGCAAAAAGGAAAATACTACTTTCACCAGGTTAATTTTCATTTGAAGATTTTATCCTTATTTTAAACACGCACTGAAACCTACCACGTACCCCCATCATGACCTACCTCAGCAATAAGAAAGTGTCTTTGCAGAACCCTGACAAAGAATGATGCGGGCTTTTTGTTTTAAATCAAAGAAGCTCCAATGACGCACGAAGTTACGGAAATCTCGGGGGAGGAGGAGACCCTCCCTAATGCATAGGTTTTTTGTTCATTCAACAAGGGGCCATGCAGTGTCATTTGATGACGAGAAATTATGTGAAGGTCAAATAAACCCTGGGCTCTGGTTCAAAAGATAGTCGAAAGCACACTGGAACCACAGCTGCCTAGATTTTATCTTTTCTTGGAAGAACTTACTATACCTTTAATTCTTGGATTGTGATGGAGTTTGCAAATGAGGAAGAGAGAGCATGAGACTATAAATTGACTCTGTTTACAGAGTAAAGGACTTTCCACTCATTTTCCCTCAGAGAAATATCTGTGTAGACATCTCTTTTGAAGGAATTTTGCCAATGCAATGCAGGTAAATTACTTGCGATATATTTCACAATGAATAACAAGGATGATAATATTGATGGTAATGATAGTGATGATAATGACTATGATGATAATAATGATAATTTTATAAGTTTATTAACTTATTAAAAGTTTATTTTATTATAAGTTTATTATACATTTATTACTTATATCTTATTATAAGTTTATTAACTTATTAAAAGTGCATTTGGCTAAATGCACTTTTCATGAGTTTTTAAAAATGGTTAGATCCCTGAAAATGGAGAGTTTCCTGCTTTTATTATAGGCTTTATCTTCTGTTATCACCCAAGGCGTTAAAATTAAATAAAATTAAAAATTCAATTCTTTAGTTGCACTAGACACATTTCAAAGGTTCAGTAACCATGTGTGGCTAGAGGTTATTGCTTGCATAATGCAGAACAATGTACAACTTCCCATCATTGCAGAAAGTACTTGTGGTCAGAGCTGCTGTCCGGCCATGGTGATATATCAGAAGGGGAAATATTTTGAAATATTACTGCCCCAGTTTGATTCTTTATGTACTGTGCAGACACAAAACTTTTCTGTTAAAAGCCTGTTTATAGCAACACCATGGCTAACATCCTACTCATTTTCCAGTTCTTACTGACAGCTGACTGACCAACTGCATGAATATTTTCCACTGCCTGATTTTCAGGCAGTATGAAAAGAACGACTAAAATAAAATAGTAGCTCAGTCTACTGATTCGAGGTTAATGAGTATCTTTTTTATAGGTTAATGAGAAAATTAAAATACTGGTTACATGATTACTCTTATTTCAATCTTAGCCTGCAGATCCAAATCATATTTCTTGTTTTTTTAAGTTCTTATTTATTTTTTATTTATCTATTTTTTATTGTGTTATGTTAGTCACCATAAGATACATCATTAGTTTTTGATACAGTGTTCCAAGATATTTTTTACTTTTTAAAAAAGCTTGTATTTATTTATTTGACAGAGAGAAAGAGAGAGAGAGAGAGAGCACAAGCAGGGGGAGCAGCAGAGAGAGAGAGAGAGAGAGAGAAGCAGGCTCCTCGCTGAGTAGTGCTCTATCGCAGGACGCCAGGATCATGACCTGAGCCGAAGGCAGACACTTAACTGACCAAGCCTCCCAGCCTCCAAACTGCATTTCTAAAGAAGAACTAATTCTTTAATTCTGCTCTACAATATTTGTTTTCTTTCTTGAGTATTTACTTCCACTTCTTCACAAGTGTCTTCCTTGTGAAGACACTATCATAAATATTTATATATACTCAATGTGCTTACAGTGTTTTCTTGTGCATTTTGTAATTAACTGGTCTGAAATGTCCTAGTGTGCTCACATCAGGAACTCTGAGGTGAAACTTATTTGGAGTTTTCACATTGAGTCAGATGAAGGAATCAGTTCCTTTTAAAGACTAATCTTTGTGTCTGTAATCTCTATCTTTTCCTGTGTTTATTTTTGAAATCCAGTTTTACTGAAAGCTGTGGGGTAACAACTTACCCTGAGGAAGTGAGTCAGTGGCTCCAAGAAATAAAAGGATTAGATTCTGAGTATATTAATACCCACTAGAATTCTAAGGGGTAGAACCGTGTAGTGAGACCTAGAAACTATGAGGTTGTTCTGGAGGAAACTGGTATGGTCTTGGAAGTCGAAACATACTCTTAAATTGAAGATGACTCCTTGAAGAAGGATTAAAAAAAAAAAGATGTGTGTTTTCAGTGACCTAAGAATCCATACTTACGATGACACCAATGTGTATCTCTCTACTTATGTAAGCAGACGCATTCTTATTTATAGAGTTGTTAACTCTAGAATCGAAGTCAGATTTTAAAAAAATATTTATTTACTCTAAAGAGAGATAGAGAGAGAGTGCATGAGAGTGGGGGGTGGACGGAGGGAAAGATATCTCAAGCAAACCCCTTGCTGAGAGTGGAACCCGAAACGGGGCTCAGGCTCATGACCCTGAGATCACGACTTGAGCCAAAATTGAGCATTGGACACTTACCTGGCTGCGCCACCCTTGCACTTCTTTCAGTCAGATATTTTTGAAAGGAGCTGTTTTGTGGTTCCTTTGAATGAGTGACGAAGGTTTTCTTTACTTTTTTGACTAAATGCACTTTCGTCATTTTGGTTTTTTAAAACATCCTTTTAAAACAGAGTCAGCAGCATATACATTGGTATCATTATTCCATCAGTCGCTCCCTCCATACAAAGAAAGTCTAGCCACATTTTCCTACAGTAACTTATTCTCTTTCAAAACA